>OX336391.1:117629258-118879258 GCA_946902985.2 Meconema thalassinum
TTGTTTCAAGGGGCAGAACAGGAAGGTCAACTGCTCATTTACAAGAGGGAAAAGGTTTATTAAACTGACAAAGCCTATGATGATCCAACTAGTAATCTGCCACTTATAATCCAGTGTAAAGACATACAAATTTAGAGTGGATATTTAAATAAGAAAACAGCCTAATGAACTCTTGTAGTGTACGGGGTGAGCCACCACAAAAATAAGCAAAGATTCAGTATAGGAATCCATAGTATGACCGAGACGAAGGAGTTAACCGTTTGTCGATTTTCAGCACCAAGCTGATTACATCTGGTGCTAGATTCGCAGGAGTTGAGGCTCAGTTTGAAACATGGAGTCGCTTAGATCTGTTGTGTCACTATCAGTAAATTTTGGACAAGAACGAATCAGGTTATAAATTTCAAAGGTATGGGGAAAATAGAAAGCATAACTAAGTTAGTCTCTGATCGATTTGCATATTGGAACCTTCATAGACCGACAGTATTAGTATCCACCTACCCTAGCCTGGGTAGACCAGACATAACCGACAATGGTTATAGGGGAGTGAAGTTTCGTCCTGCAAATGTCTTTAGTCGTGTGTGGTGAAGTAATGTTTTCATCAGTTGAAAATGAAAATCCACAGCCTGCTTCCAGTCTCCGACCGGGTCAGGAATGGTGTGAATGAAGCCCCCATCTAGCGGCGAGGATATGAACTGTGCCGGCTGCCGAGGCCTGACGTACTCCTCTGGGGCAATGATTAAATGCATGACAGATGAAATGAAATGATAGTGGAGACTGTTGCTGGAATGAAATTTTGACAGGGAAAACCGGAGTACCCGGAGAAAAACCTGTCTGCCTCCGTTTTGTCCAGCGCAGATCTCACATGGAATGACCGGGATTTGAACCACGAACCCAGCGGTGAGAGGCTGGCGTGCTGCCACCTAAGCCACGGAGGCTTCGTTTTCATCAGTTAACTGATCCAAAGTTAAAGCGTTGATAATTCCCCTATTAAAGCGGGAATATGGTATTTGCTGAATGCAATTAGCATCAATAACTGTGGCACAGTAAGTAGAAAGAACTTAACGTGTGATGATTGCAGAATTACAAATGTTAAAACACTCACTCCGTTCACTACAGGAATGCCTAAACTAATATTAATAAAACAAAACATTACATAAAACTAATAATTACAATAACAAACAAAAATATACAAGAAACAGAAATTCAAAAAAAAAAAGTTCTTTGAGAAAAAACACCCTTGGCAACTTATATCAAAATACCAATCATACCTGCCGCATATGCAAAACATCACAGGTAGCATTCCGCTTCATTACACCTGCCCCTACTACAGGCTGATTCGGCTGCTGCTGTTCCTCGATTGCATGGTCTGCATCCACATACATCTCATTTGCATTCAACTCCTCTCCCCTCAAGAAGCAGATGTTGTGTAAAACAATGGAATGCCAATCTGTAATGGCCAGAACCGTCAGCAAACTTCTGAAGAGACCTTTCAGGAGGCCAAAAGCCCTTTATATAGCCACCCTGGCAGAAGACAAACAAAAGTTAAAATTCATCTGACGGGCATTCAAGTGGCCATTGTCCCTAAATGGCACCATCACGTTGGGATGAAGTTTATATGCTGAGTCTCCAACAAGGTAGCTATCATTGGGAAACTTCATAGGATGATTCAGCATCTCCTGAATTTGTGAGAAGTGAAAAGCACGTTGGTCATGCATCGACCCCACGTTGCCCGCCAAACAGTATGTGAACCGGCCCATGTGATCACACACTCCCTGGAAACAACAAGATGCTGTAATCACAGAATTTTAACAAAATCTTCATTGATATGGAATAAGAGCATATGCTTACCTGAAGATGAATGGAATGCCGTCCTTTGCGGTTCACATACGCCTTGGGGTTAACTCGTGAGGCAATTATGTTGATGTGAGTCTTGTCGACAGCTCCCATAGTCTTCAGGAAGGCACTTGTTGCCTCAAACCTGGCCCAAATACATACAGCTCTCTCAGCTGTTGGCCACTGAATGTTATTGGGAGCCAGGGTCACGAGAGCACAAACGACTCTTCGTGTGGTGCGCAAGACGTTAGCCCCGCTGACGTCGAAAAGCTCTGCAATTGACCTGCATAAAGTAACAGCAAACCAGAATAAGAATTTTATACAGACTATTGTGAAATGGATTTACTAAGTCCCCTTCCCTGGCGGGTACACAATAACTGATCAATGTTTCATCGCAATCGGATGAATAGTATTTGGCAGCTACCGGTAGGAATCAGGTGTTGCTATCCGCCAGATACCCAAAAGGAACTGCTTTTCAGGGGTTAGCCTACTCCTGGATGTCTCCGGTAATTGGGCATCAACATAGGTGCAACTTGATTAAGCACAAATTCAAACGTCTGATGAGACATCCTGAAAAAATATATAAAAATACAACCCATCTTTGTATGGTATTAACTTACTTGCAATAAGTACCTTACATAAGATAATGTGAAAACGTCGAGTAGAATAATAGACTACTACTTAATGAAACCTGGCGCGGCTGATAATAAAAGGCTCTCAGGTGCAGCCTCTCTTATAATTTAAATTAATTAGAAGCATTTGAAAATTTTACTCATTCTATTCAGCTACAACAGTAAATATATTTGGAACTATCGTAAAATATATGTTCCAGATGGGTAGTAGCGCTGTTAGGTGCAGCCTTACATTTCTCGTTACTTCCTATCTAAGAGGGCTGTGAGGCGTGGTTTAGAAAACTCTATTAATTTCCATTGTAACCGTAAAAGCTCAAGCGACCAGAGCCTAATACCCCGTTTAGACGTCCCAGTTGCGATCGCGATCAGGCGCCGATCCAGATTAAGTTGGGACGTCTAAACGCAACAGGATAACATTATCGCGATCAACTTTCCCTCCAACAAGATCAGCCCGATCCCGTTCCCACAACGAGATAATCGCGTTCGCGGCCATTGCGATCGTCGGTGTGTTCTATTCCCCTGCTCTGTGAGTGAAGTAGGCAGTGGAAATGATGGCCATTTTGTATTATCTTGTGTTTTGAAGGCGAGATGTACGTAATGTTGGCCATGATGGTTTTATTTATGTTGGTTGATATCAGATATATGAAGATTGAGAGAAACGAAATGATGGATGGAGACAAACATACCAGTGTTTAAACGCTAAAAAGCAATATTAGCGTTGGGGAAAGTCGATGAAGACGATTAATAAAGACATAAATTGATTGTCATAGGCATAGAAGGGATTCCGATAGGGCCAAATAACTCTGGACGAACAAGAAGTATTTATGCAATAATTAGCCTAGATCTGTTTATAAATATTTCAAAATATTTTTATTTCCACACCAAGGGTAGACCTTGCCTATACGTCTCCTCAGGATTTGTATATATTTAAGAATATACATTAGCAGGTTGAATTATGTATAAAGAATAGCTGAAATACTTCAAAACTGGAGGAAACAAACTACTGTAAATTTCTGCTATAACACTTGGAATTTAAAAGTTGGCAGACCTTAGCGATGTCATGCTGTTTTACTGGATTATCCTGTTGTTTCATGATGGGACGTCTAAACACGTACCAATGACAAATGCCGTTGATCGCGATTGGACATTATCCAGATCAGAGATAATCGGGATCGTGACCGAGACGTCTAAATGGGGTATTAGACCGGCTTGCCAACACCGACAGGATTTGTGTATTTAGTACAGGGAGCCAGGAAATGTCCGCAGTGACTGCCGGCTTCTGCCAGAGCTAGCTTCAGCAGTTTAGTTGGCAGAACGGTGTCCTTAACAGGGTGAATCCCACACGTGTGGGCTGCAGGCTGTCGAAATCGTCAGTGTGTATTACAATAAGCGAGCGTATGTGTCATCAGCACTTCCAGCATCTGTTATGTATGGCTGTGGTGAATACAAAGTTTACTGTTTGTTTTTATACAAGCGACAGTCGTGCTGCCAACATAACTGGTGATGATAGCTCTCGCAGACGCATGTAGGCACTGCGGAGAACATTTCCTCGCGTCCTGTATAATGCATTCAAAGGTGTTCAAGAAGACTTAACCTAACCTCTTGAAACTTTCTCTTTACCCTCTTTCACTCACCGTAGGACTATGAATTGACAAGAACTCTCTTAGAAGGCAAATAAGTAATATTCATTATTAACAACTCAAATGGTATAAGTTGAAGAGTAATTAAAATACACTGGTCAAAAAAAGTTTTGCATATCGCAAGTTTATGTATTTGTGGACTAAATATAATACACGTGCTTTATCTGATAACTGTTTTTAGTTTTTATGTAGCACAAGCTGTACCCGGCATGCGTTGCAATGCCAATCAAAGAAAGTGTTGGCGTTGAAATTCTGTTTCTTGAAGTGCTTTTGGATACACAACATGTTAACTGCCTCTAAGCTATCGTAAAATGGATTTTCTAATTTAGAACCATTCGTGGGAGCGTGCACAACAACTTTCAAAAGTTTCATCGCTGTCACTCATTTGTTGAATCTACTCGTACGCTACCTATTGTGAAATGGATTTACTAAGTCGAAACCCTTCCCTGGCGTGTACACAATAACTCATCAATGATTCATCGCAATCGGATGAATGATATATGCACGTATAGGGGTTTTTGTTTAAACGATTCGTGCGCTGTCACTCATTTGTTGAATCTACTCGTGCGCTACCTATTGAGAAATGTATTACTAAGTCGAAGCCCTTCCCTGTCGTGTACACAATGACTCATCAAGGTTTCATCGCAATCGAAGAATGTTATATGAACGCAATAGGGGATTTTGTTGAAACGCTTCGCGCGTCGTCACCCATTTGTTGCATCTACTCTTGCGCTACTTATTGTGAAATGGATTTACTAAGTCCCCTTCCCTGGCGGGTACACAATAACTGATCAATGTTTCATCGCAATCGGATGAATAGTATATGAACGTATACCTGATTTTGTTTAAACGATTCGCGCTCCGTCACTCATTTGTTGAATCTACTCGTGCGCTACCTACTGTAAAATGTATTTACTAAGTTAGAAACCGTCACGTAAGTGTCCACAACATCTCACCCAAGTTTCATCGCTATCGGACTAATGGGATATGAAGACATAGGGGACTGTAATGAAACGCTCCGCGTGTCGTCGTTCATTTGTCGAACCTACTCGTGTGCTACCTACTGTGAAATGTATTTACTAAGCCAGAAACCTTCCCTGGAGTGTCCACCATATTTCACCCAAGTTTCACCGCTAACGGCAGAATGGTATATGACCTTATACGGGACTTTGTTGAAACGCTTCGCGCGTCGTCCCTCATTTGTTGAATCAACTTGTGCGCTGCATATTGTATAGGGGATTTACTAAGCCAGAAATTTTCCATGACGTGTACACAACATCTCACCCAAGTTTCATAGCTACGGACGAATGGTACATGTATGCATACGGGACTTGGTTGAAACGCTTCGCGTGTCGTCGTTCATTTGTTGATTCTACTCTTGCGCTACATATTGTAATATGGATGTACTCAGCCAGAAACCTTCCCTGGAGTGTACACAACATCTCACCCAAGTTTCATCGCATCGGATGAATGGTATGTGAACGTATACGGGACGTTGTCGAAACGCTTCGCGCGTAGTCACTCATTTGTTGAACATAAACGTGCGCTTCGTATTGTAAAATGGATTTACTTAGCCAGAAACCTTTCCTGGAGTGTACACAACAATTCACCAAACATTTATCACTATCAGACGAATGGTATATGAATGCATACGGGACTTTGTTGAAACGCTTTGCGTGTCGTCGCTCATTTGTTGAATCTACTCGTGCGCTATCTACTGTGAAATGTATTCACTAATTTTGAAACCTTCACGTAAGTGTACACAACATCTCACCCAAGTTTTATCGCTATCGGACGAATGGTTGTTGTTGTTGTTTGTGTTGCGTTGCTGGACACAGAAGCTTCTTCGCCCAATAACATCCGGCATGGGAATAGTCTACAGTAGCCATCGCAGTAAAATGCCGCAGCAAATTGGTCCATATGTTCAAAACCACTAATCTCTTGAACTTCGTTTATCACATTGCAACTGATGTCCACATTATCCTCTTCACTATCGAAGCTGATCTTTAGCACTGATGTCTAAATTTATATAATTATCGCACACGCCAAATATGAGAAATCAGGGAAACAAGATCTATCCGTATATTTATATGGGTGACCAAAAAACCGAAAACCACACCCAGGAGCACCAGAAAGAATAACGGGAAGGACCCCCTAGGAGCCCACCTAAGATTTTACAATTGAAATGGAAGGTGATCCAAATATGACATAATAGCATCCACCAATGGAACTGTAGGACTATGTACAAGTGACGCGACGTTTAACGGCAAGGGATAAGCAAGTCGCCTCAATTTCTCCAACATAATGTCCCGCTGCGGATTGAAGGTTTCGCACTGAAACAATATGTGATGTAATGTACCTCGTGCCCTACCACATACACACCTATCATTGTCCCTGAGATGCATGCGCTCCAAAGCTACTGGTGTAAGAGCGTGCTGGAACCGCATTCGAATGATGGTAATAATATGACGCCGCGAATATTTTCCGACCCGGAACCAAGGCGCTGTAGTTACGGATGGTTTTATTAAGAAAAAATGTTTTGCTTTACATTTTGCTATCTCGGTCCATTCATTTTGCCAAGCACTAACGACTCGCTGATGAATTATCGGTACTATATCCGGATACGGTATCCCGATATTATACACTGTTCCCTGACCGCATGCCGCATTCTTAGCCCAGAGATCGACTGTTTCGTTTCCTGCTATATGACAATGCCCAGGAATCCACATGATGACCACGTCTTGTCCTGTGAGGGTAAATGTATGGAAATATTGCACTATTTGGTAGAGATACCAATTATTTGAGTGCAGAAAATGAGGTAAGGCATTAATAACACTCAAAGAATCCGTGCATATTAGCGCGTGATGTAAACGATGGGCATGAATATAGTGACAAGCCTGGCGTATAGCAAAGAGTTCAGCTGTAAAGATTGTAAGATGAGGGGGGAGGCAATAAGTGCGACTAACCTGTAAATCAGGAGAGTAAAAAGCCGACCCCACGCGATCCGGTCGAACCGTCTTTGAACCATCCGTATAAAAAATCTTATAATCGGAATACAAATCCTGAATATCTCGAAATGCACGAGAAATGATATTCGGATGATGCTTGAACATTTGAAATAGCAATGGAAAGGAATTATGCAGAATCTTAGGTTGGGTATGCAAAACCTTGTAGGGGATTGTATATGGAAGTGCTAAACGGGTTTGTAACACATCCTTAACGAATGGTATATGAACACATACGGGACTTTGTTGAAATGCTTCGCGCATCGTCGCTCATTTGTTGAATCTACGCGTGCGCTACCTATTGTAAAATGGATTTACTAAGTCAGAAACCTTCCTTGGAGTGTACTCAACATCTCACCCAAGTTTCATCGCAATCGGACGAATGGTATATGAACGCATAGGAGACATACCCACAGACAAACAATCACGTTACATTGATTTTTATATATATATAGATTTGGCATTACACATGCAACATAATAATATTAACAAGTACGTACTAGCACAGTATTACAACGATGTGTTCAGTCTATTTTCTCCAGTCCAGGCTCGATGGTGTAGCACTGAAAAGTCGTTAGGGTCACCTAAGTACGCTTAGTTTGCAATCTTCGACAATGTGCCCGATGGTCTGGTTCGATGGACCGCAATCACAGCAGGGGTTTAGTCACTTGCCCCATTTGTGCAGGTTGTATGCACAAACTCCATGACCTAAAACAGTGTACGGTACAAACAAACCAACGTGTTATTTAAGAGTTAACACATGAGCCAATGTGCAAAAACTAAATGTCGTCATACAGCAATGAAAATACGACATCTTGCAATATGCAAAACTTTTTTTGACCAATGTATTTCCGCCAGAGAGCACCACGTATGTGGTAGGGGTAGCAGTACCATCTACTGAGACTTAAGGGAAGTATTCAGTTTGATATTTGGCCATGTGTGTTTGTTTCTATATATCCCACAAGTTCGGTTTCATTCTCGGATCATGTTGCATATCAAATCTCTAGCTAGTAGTGTTTTGTAGGTAAATTGCGGTAGTATTGAAGGGTACAATTGCCTCCTCTGACCAGGTCTCATTACGATGGGGAACAGTTTAAATTAGAATTACAAAACTACATAAGTCAATAAGATTAAATAGAAAATTATAAATCCATTGGTTCATAAAATAGCATAATAGGACCAATCTATTTATCAACAATAAGTATATTCCGGAACCCCTCCCCCTGAAATATTTTACCCATTAAATATCATGCAAAGGCGTATGCATGTCGTATTCATTAAATGCATTATACCTACATTTGCCACTACGCATTGAGCTAAGCTGGTCAGTTACTACCTAGCTATAAATAATTACACCAAACGGTGGCGCTGCAGAGTATGAGAACATGTGTTTAAAACACTGTAAGTAATGAAATTGGCCAAAAAAACTGTAGTAATGGTATCTGGAGGTGATATAGTAATAGATGTTCACTCGTCCGCTGCCGTAGACCCACCATTCCGCCCTAATAGGAGCACGACTTATATAGTTGAAATTGCTGCCCTGACTGCCATCTTTGTGAAGGAGTCCATAATGCCAACCACACGCATGTGGCAGACCAATGGTTAACCTAGACCAATATTTTCGTGCAGACCAATGGTGGATAACACCCCTGGTTTTTGTCACGCACAGTGGGCAAGTCACGCATCAATAATCTTTATCCAGGCCAATGGTTTTGTCTATTATTTCATTATTCATGTTGGCAACGTGTCACGTGGTTATGACGTAGTGTCCGGGGTGATTGGAAAATGGCCGACCTTGTCCAAATGAACACGACCAATATTGCTTTATTTACGTTAAAGGTAATTATTTCCGGTGCAGCAGTGGCAATTGAAATTGTAAAACGACTCCCAACAACTCCGAGAAAGGTTTGGCAATCATAAATACTGCATTTTCAATAATATACCTGGTTAAAAGTTACGAAAAAGCATGTTCTCACAGTCTGCAGAATTAGTACAATAATCACCCCGACCACATGGTAGCTAAACAAGTAACATAACCTATTGTCACTCCTAATGCAAATCCATAGGTTATGATAAATTAGATACGGTACCGGTATGACTAAAAACATTATCAATGCAAATTAATGAATACCATGCTAGAGTTGTGAAGAAAAATACACCTTGGCCTACCTGAAATGTGCTTGAAACTGACGGTCTGACAACGAGGGCACTATAACTTCTGCATAATTCTGGCGAAAATTTCGTCTCGAGTACGACCTGCGCCGATCTAATTCTGCTAAAAGTTCTTCCCTCATGTTGTCGTCCGGCGACGATGACGACGACGGCGACAATGATGATGAACTAGAAAGTAATAATGCTTCCATCCAAGCCATATCTGCAATATTGGTAATAATTGTCAGCCAGCCAGTAACAAGCCAGCGGTGACGCGCTAACCAACGGATGGTAATTCGCGTTCCGCTCTCACTTGAAAACCAACACCACCTCACCAGCTAGAGAGAAAGCCTTGCGATACGATTTATGACGTCATAGCCTTCCGGCCGTCAGCGAGCGCGCTACCCAGTGCTGCTGCTATGAACAACCTGTGAGGAAACGCGACTGAGTGTTTATGTACCAAATTACGTTCTACAGACGCGAATAAATAAATAACGTAACCATAAATTAAACATATGGTCAGAAATTGATGCGATCGATACATTATTCTAGCTAATAAATCGACGTTTTCGATCATAATCGATAAGTATGCATTTCGAACCTTGCGAGTGTGAACTTGAACGAAAACACTGATGTCTCAATAAATGCGATATATAGAAGAATTCAATAAAAAACTTGACAAATATTCACCCCATTTTAACGTGAGATGTCGACTACACAACGAGAAGAAAAGACACAACAACAAATAACCAATTAATCTGTAACAGTTAAAACAGAAATTAATATCTACAGTATAGTCAATCATATCTGTCCAAAGGTCTAGGTTTGATTCCCATCTCTGCCGAGAAATATAATTCTAGTTAGTTATTGTTGATTATTGTTGTTTTAACGGGCGCAATTACGAGGTCATCTGCCCCTAAAAATACAATTCTGATTTGATTGTGAAACGAAATTCACTCAGCCTCATGAGTTAAAACTGAACTGAGAAGAAGTGGGTTCGATTTCTCCTTTCTCCTCCAGGTAAATGCTGGGATTGTTCCCAGCAGAAGACCATGGTCACCTCCTTTCCAAGGGCAGATGACCTCGTAGTTCCTCCCTTAAAACTACAATACCGTACCTAACCTTCCCAATTCTACCATCACAATACATACATACAAACAAATTCTACCCATATCCAAGTACACATGGCTGATGACAGTGATGTCATAACCCACTTACAAAACAACAACAACAACAACAACAACTAGCCACATAAAGTTTTCATGCATGATATGAAAACAGGTAGTAGGCCTAATGGCATGCCTATGACAGAAAAGGTTACCTACTGAAATGGAACAGAGCAGCAGTCATGAGACATGAGAACATTTACAAAAGAGGAAACTTTTTGTTGTTGATGATTCATATAGGGGCATGATGATGTGGTAATAATTTAGAAACAAACACTTGATATAGAGTAATCCTACAGTAACAGTTATCATATGGCAATATTTACAATATCAGACATGGCATAAGCTTACCCGACAATACATAAAACATGCTAATTACCAGTGATCTTAGCACTTTGTTCTCAACAGAATACAGTGAGTCATCTGCAAAAACATGTTGTTCTCATATTTTCTATGTTACACAAACTGTGCTGTTTTGTAAAAAATAATAATAACTAAAAGATGACCATACCTATCCTTCACTAGTTAAATAAATATCCATATCCAAGTACACATGGCTGATGACCGTGATGTCCTAACCCACACACAAAAAAAAACAAGTAGCCACAGAAAGTTTTCATCCGTGATAAGAAAACAGGCTAGCAATGGAATGCCTATGACAGAAAAGGTTACCTACTGAAATGGAACAAGGCAGCACTCATGACACATGAGAACATTTACCAAAGAGGAAACTTGTTGTTGATTCATAAAAGGGCATGATAATGTAATAATTTACAAACAAACACTTGATATAGAGTAATCCTACAGTAACAGTTTTCATATGGCAATATTTACAATATCAGGCATGGCATAAGCTTATCCGACAATACATAAAACATGCTAATCACCAGTGATCTTAGCACTTTGTTCTCAACAGAATACAGTGAGTCATCTGCAAGAACATGTTGTTCTCATATTTTCTATGTTACACAAACTGTGCTGTTTTGTAAAAAAAAAAAAAAAAACTGAGAGATGACCATATCTATCCTTCACTAGTTAAATAAATATAGCCTTTTCAAAAGATCCTTTCCACTTTTCAATACAAAATTGTTGTATTCCCTATTATATTGGTAGCACTGAATGAAAGTAGAACGAGCAATAACATTCTCTATAGTACATGAATTAGCCAAAATACCTCATCAAACGATGAGAAACAAATCAGGGAATGATGTTTTAATAGATGTTTCCTCCTCCGCTGTCTGTGACTCACCCAGCCATCCCAAATAGGATCACGACTTATGTAGGCAGAATTCCAGCTGTGGCCACCATTGTCCACATCAATCATCATCAAACCGGTATTGCCAACCTCGCCCTTACGGTACTATGCTGCACCAACACCCTTCGATCTGTCCAATCCAATGGTTTTTGACGCGTCCAGATCAATGGTTTTGTCAACCGTGCCCCGCTGGCTGCGCTCGGCCAACGCCGCTCCTACACCGACCATTCTAACCTTCGTTTTGTGGTATCCAATGGTTTTTGACAATAGTTACATCCTAACGTGTCCAGATCAATCGTTTTGTGTCAACCGTGCCCCGCCAGCTGCGCGCAGCCAAAGTCGCACCTGAACACGACCATTCTAACCTTCGTTTTGTTCAATCCAATGTTTTTTGGCAATGGTTACAGCCTAACGCGCCCAGATCAATGAGTTTTGACAATGGTTACAGCTTAATGCATCCCGATGATTTCTTTGATCAACAGTGATTTTGTATCTCACATGTTGGGAACAATGTGTGCGCCCCGGTGCGTGCAGCTAGAGTGAGCCGTGATGACAGTTGAACGAGATGCAAGCGCTGTAGAAACATGGCAGCCGTTTTTAAAATAGCAATAAATAAAAACACATATTTATGAACTTTAGCACATATATGAGGTTCAGTAGTGACAATTCAAATTGAAATCAACGGTAGCGATGAATGAAGATAGAACGCGCGATAAAATTCTCTACAATACATGAATTAGCCGAAATACCTTTTGAAACGATGAGAAATAAATCAAGGAGCGATGTTTTAATAGATATTTCCTCCTCCGCTGTCTGTGACCCACCCAGTCATCCCAAATAGGATCACGACTTATGTAGGCAGAATTCCAGCTGTGGCCACCATTGTCCACATCAATCATCATCAAACCGGTATTGCCAACCTCGCCCTTACGGTACTATGCTGCACCAACACCCTTCGATATGTCCAATCCAATGGTTTTTGATACGTACAGATCAATGGTTTTGTGTCAACCGTGACCCTCTGGCTGCGCTCGGCCAAAGCCGCTCCTACACCGACCATTCTAACCTTCGTTTTGTGGTATCCAATGGTTTTTGACAATGGTTACATCCTAACGTGACCAGATCAATGGTTTTGTGTCAACCGTGCCCCGCTAGCTGCGTGCAGCCAAAGTCGCACCTTCACACGACCATTCTAACCTTCGATTTGTTCAATCCAATGTATTTTGGCAATGGTTACAGCCTAACGCGCCCAGATCAATGAGTTTTGACAATGGTTACAGCTTAATGCATCCCGATGATTTCTTTGATCAACAGTGATTTTGTATCTCACATGTTGGGAACAATGTGTGCGCCCCGGTGCGTGCAGCTAGAGTGAGCCGTGATGACAGTTGAACGAGATGCAAGCTTTGTAGAAACATGGCAGCCGTTTTTAAAATAGCAATAAATAAAAACACATATTTACGAACTTTAGCACATATATGACGTTCAGTAGTGACAATTCAAATTGAAATCAACGGTAGCGATGAATGAAGATAGAACGCGCGATATAATTCTGTACAATACATGAATTAGCCAAAATACCTTTTGAAACGATGAGAAATAAATCAAGGAGCGATGTTTTAATAGATATTTCCTCCTCCGCTGTCTGTGACCCACCCAGCCATCCCAAATAGGATCACGACTTATATAGCCAAAATTACAGCTGTCAGCGCTATTGTTGAAATCAATCGTCATCAAAACAGTATGATGACAGTTCAGCCGCTAGTGCGCACCACTTAGTTCATTACATCGTGTACCGAATTGAATCGTTTATTCACCATGGATTTTGGAAATTGCCTCATAACGATCTGTAATTTGAATCGGCGATTCTATGATCAACTGTAGTAAATATTTTTTTCTTTTTTCGCACAACTGTGGTTTTGAAAATGTTTACAGCCTAACGCACCCAGCGTTTTGTGTCAACCGTGTCCCACTAGCTGCGCGCGGCCAAGGCCGACCATTCTAACCTTCGTTTTGTCTAATCCAATGGTTTTTGACAATTGTAACTGCCTAACGCATCCAGATCAATGGTTTTTGACAATGGTTACAGCATAACACGTCCCGATGAATGTTTTTTTAATCAACAGTGTGTGCTGCTAGAGTATGCCTTGTTGACAGTTCAACGAGATGCAAGCTCTGTCAGAACATAGCAACCGTTAATAAAAAGAGCAATAAATATAAACACATATTTATGTACTTTACCACATAACTTATATGAGGTGCAGTATTGACCAGGTTTCCTAATTTCAATGTTGATGCAAGTGTATAAGCCGCATTCTACTTTCATTTAGAATTAATATTATATTATTTACAGGGTGGATACATTTTTAGGCATTTGCACCTTCAACAGTCATTATGCGAACAGTTCCTAAAAATACTCTCTAGCACATATGTTACATTAGATTAAAACTTTTAAAATAGACCTACATTAACGTTCATCCAATGAAACTAGATGTAAAGAAACTTGCAAGACTTTATTCAGTCCATTGTTAAAAATCTGAACAAATAAAAATTTGTTCCAGTGAAACATTCTTCAGATTGTGTTCCATTTTATCTGTGAAATTGAAACAAAAGCCCTCTTAGAAATTGTATGTTAAAATTGCATGAAATATCCCATTTAAAGCGTACACTTACCCTCTCCATTCTAACCTTCGCTTTACAACCAACTTTCTCCAAAACACTCTGCTGGTTGTAGAGCTATTTACCACTTTCTGGACTGGACGTTTAATGTGACTGTACACAGAGGTTATTAGTTGCATTTTAAACTGACATCTCCACTATAGGACGACTTCTTGCAATCAGTTCAACGTTTGGTATGCAAACACTACAAGCCTCAATAATTTCAAGAAATTGTCACCTATTGAAAATGCCAATTCATTGTTCATCCTATACTTCAGTGGCGGCCGGTAATAAGGTTGCAGTGATACGCAACGACCAGATTAATTCAATAAAAACAATTAATACCGTAATAATATTTTTAGTAATAAAAGCTGTACGTTTACTTTTATATGCATAGGAATTCATAATTCTGTTCTTTAATAATTCAGGAAATCTTATAGTAAGTTACTGTGAACTGTCTGAGAAAGCAAAGCGCGCCAACCGTTTAGGAGTGCTCGTTACGAGGCCCGAGCACCGACCAGATCTCAATAGTGAAGGGTATGGCAGAGATGCTAGACCGAGTAGGTCCTATCCCAATAGTTAACTCGGCTGATCGTTGCTTGCTGATTGCAACAAGGGAGCCGAGGAGCGGACGGAGACATCTGAGATGCTCCGTCAACTGCCGATACAATGTCTTGCAGGTTTTCATGTAGCCTAACTATTTAATCCGGTGATCCAGTGGCAATGTGATGTTCTCTGAACTGCGGCATTCGTGATGAATGAGGTACATCCGTTTTACCGCACAATTGAATACAGTTTTCTTTGATATCAAGCAGTCTTTTATCCCCCCCCCCTTAATGAAAAAGGACAACACCCATAACAATTATCCACCAGCCACCACTGCTATACTTACAGATTAGTAATTAGCCATGTAAAGAAGTGGATCAAGTAACACAATATTAATTGAACCAGAGGGTCATTATCATGGTGCGCCCTGGAAATCGCAGCAAACTATGGCGTCATTTGGCTGGTCAGGTGCGGAGCGAGTAGACCTCGCAATACCCTGCTCCACTGACTCATATCGTTAGATCACACGTGTTTTGTCATTTATATGGATGTGTATCTGCAAAGCTTAGAAGTTAGTGTTGCACGTTTAGTGAGTATTGTGATTACTGTGATTGTTGGTCATGCCTAGACACCAATTGACACAGCGCGAACGTGTGTATATCCATAATTCGTATATGAAAAGCAGAAAGTCTTGTTCTTAAACAAGATTAAAATGTTGAATCAAGTTTCCAAGAAGACCTGTGCGTAATGCCAGTACAATTAGGAGGCTCGCCAAACTATTCAAGAAAACGGGCACGGTAAATAATAAACATTTTAACAGACAACGTTGTGTACTTACAGAACGGGGACACCAAGAGCCAGCTGATGAGCTAGCTTTGGTGTCCTAGGCGAAACCCCACACAAGACACGGCACAAACCTAGCAGAATTGCAGAGATTGTTGTCAATTCTTTCATCAGAAGACGTCAGGTGTGTGTTACAAGAGAGGGAGGACATTTTCGGCATCGACTATGAGCACTGTACATATTATTGAACATGGTTGGTAAAAGTGTTCCAAGTGTGCACCATCCACCGACTGAACAATGTACGCGTGCCCACGATCAGCGCCAGTCAACGCCGGCTTAGCTTGCCGTGTTTACCGGGGCGCACAATGATAACGACACTGTACATACAATGAAAGAATATTGTAAATTTCCTAATTTCTACTGAACGGCCATGAACAGTTATTGGACACGCTTCCTCCTCTTATGCTGAGCCAAAGTTTTGGGTGAAAACTTGTCGTTAACATTGTGTACAAAATTATTAATCAAGATATTACTGGCAGTGCCCAGTACAGTCTTTTCAATTAATGCCCTGGCACGCTTTGGGCAGCTGTGCCCCATAAACAGTACAGTGGGCAGACATCTTTGTGTTACATTCACCAAAACACTCCGCTGGTTGCAGTGATGTAAAAATTCTGTCTTGTAGCTATTGAGTAGCTTACTCATAACAACAAAAGTAAATGCAGCACAGTTGAGTACATCTGCATGGGGATAGCATAGTCTTCCTCACTTATTGGCATTTATTAGGCTGGCGTGATCACACTGGCCTGCCTCATCGCAAAGAAAGACTTTGCAATAATTGCAATCATATCGCTTAAAAAAAACATACAAGCAATAACCACTGATGTAGTGTAAGAAAGAAATCTTGTAGGACTTCTACATCACTATCATCAGCAACACAAGCATCAAAAGCACTTAAAATGTCACATGTCTTGTCTTCTTCAAAATACTCGCTCACTGCAGCATTGAGGTTCAGGATGCTCTGAAGGCGCAATTTATGCTCCACCTCAAACACTTGCCTCAGGGAAATATTGTACTGGCTCCCTGCCAGTTGGCGATATTTTCCAAATCAAGCTTCTAGGTTATCTGTCTGTATGAGACAAGCAATTCCCAGGAATAGTTCTTCACTTTACGCTTTGTTAGCAAGTAAACTTGCTCTTTTAAGAAGTCTAATGTATCCTTCTTCTCCTAGGGAACTTACTCTCCAAGTTCTTAAATAAACTGTCCATAACAGATATAGTATCCTCAACACTTTGTTGTTCATATGCATCAGGACCAGCATACACTGAATGGGCATTCCTTATAAGTTCTTCAATTTCTAGCACTGTACGTAACTGTCTTGGTAAAGGCATGTTATTACAACGTTTCACTTCTGTATTCGATACATACAAGGAGGCACTCAAACCTTCTGTTATCTTAATGCAGCAACGCAAGTGTGGACTAGGATTTTCCTTCATTAAAATAAAATATATACAAGATTCCTCTCTAATGCAATTCCACTCAGTATGAAGACTCACACTGTTTTTTAACTTCACCTTCAATTCCTGAAAGTTTCTAAATGAAACTGCTTCCAGATTTTCTGCCAATGTCTGCATACTTTCAGCGAGAGCCTTCGATAAACTTTCATTATCAATCCTACGCCTCCTATCATCTGGATCTTCTCGGCAGACAGTTGCAGTGTCAGTTAAATACTCTGGGCAGTTGGGGAACTGAGACGGGACTGCTCCTAGGAATTTAATTCGAATATTAACTTACGACACATTATCACAGTCTTGCATTACATTAATTACTATATTTATTCTAAATTTATTCAATCTCCAACCTAATTCACACACACCTCTTCCCCCACCCCTATAAGAAATGTAATGAATTAGATTACTGCAATAGAAAAAAAAAGATTAATCAGGGCCTGCTACAGGTTATCGGTCTCTAACCTCGTGCAGTTAGCTTGCAATTCAAACCCCAATAGAAATGTGAATACTATCCATATTAACACCCACTTATACCTCCCACTTGAAATTGATAGCCCCATAAAACAAATAAACCTAACCTACGACATTAGCCTGTAGCACATAATTTAGGTTAGAAAATTCTGACTTCTACATCTAAATGAATTTTCGTGATCAGAAGAGCTAGACTATGCTAAGATTTAAGGGTAGGACTATCTGCTAACTAACCTCTAATCAGTCTCGGTTTATACAACGGAGCAGTAACTAGCTTTCTATTCTTTTCATCATACATAACTTACTAGTGGTCTATTGAATCTCATGTGGCTTGAAATGGATGGCACACACCTACAAGAAAAGACACTTGATTACAAAGTTCCTTCCTCCCATTACACTAAACTTGTGAGAATTGGAGCATAAGTATTGATGTAACACGTACCATAGAATATTTCGTAGGTTGCGGTGAATAGCTCGTATCCATTTCGACTTTTCACGTTCATCTTTAGGAAATGAGAAAACATTTACTTTCGGTCCATTGGCGTAATTGCCTTTACAATTTCTAACACTGCACTTAATAGGCAAAAATTTACACTGCACTGATAACCATTAAGTATAACCGGGTAGGAAATGTGAGAAAATCAGTACCTGGGACTGTAAACACAACACACAACACGCGAAAACCATACCCTAACCTGCAAACTGGAATGTTATGCCTCAATGTCCACGGCCGGTATTCCGTGACGTCACTCGCTTGTCAACTTCATATCGCAAGGCTTTTGTTGAAAACTCAATGTGAGTGAAACGCGAATTATGATCCGCGTCATCCTAGCTTGTCATTGGCTGGTAATAATTACCAGCCGTTGGCTGCTGCAAATGTTTGTATTAATACCAAATAGCTTATAAAGATAATAGCGGAAACTCGACGGTAAAAGCATGCGCTCGGTTGGAGACAGCGATCACAGTGCCATCTCTCAGTGCGAGTTGACAGCATTACCCTTCTTGCCACCCACAGCTAGCATTTATGAGTGCGCACCGACCGAAATTGCATTGTGAAGTTAACATATGTCTCGGCTTGATATTGAGGCAGCAAATAATTTAAAGATTAGTGTTAAAAGAAACAAAAGATACTTGGTTCTGTACAATATTTATATAGAATTCTAAAAAGTACTGGACTGCTTCTGCATACGGTTTGCTTTGCCATAGGCAGTAGAACTGAAGGCACTGCACCAGGCCAAATACTGAAAATTACAAGTAAATATTAGCATATTGGTTTTAATCCGTTCTTTTTGACATACTGGTATTTAAAAACTAGTTGAACACGCTTAATTACATTTAAAAAACAGTTACCTTCTTGTATATTTCCTAATAAAGTCAGTAAAATTAAAATTCGTGTTTCTGAACTTGTTAGATTACACCAACCTCCTTAGCTTTAGAAACAGATGACCTCGCTGTTCCGCCCCTTATAACAATAAATAACTACGTACACTTTCAATCGGAAATATTGAAGCGTGTTGTTAAATTAGGCCTATTGTACCGTAGAGTCACCACGTTTTATAAAGGCTGTTATTTCAATATTAACATTAGGCCTACTATCAACAACCTACAAACTTAAGAAGTTTTTGTTCCTGAAATCTTTCTCCACAAAGTGGTCTGAGTATACAACACGAGTTCTGTTTAAATGTTCTGGGCCATTCCTTTTCAATACGTCATCTAAGTCAGCTCTTCGGCTTCGAATAACCCACAGCGTGCATCTATAAATAAATAAAGAACAGGCTAAAATATGCTAAATTATATTGTAAAAGCATTCTGTATTAAAAGAAACCCGAACTATCAGTGTAATGGTAGGCTACCGGTACTTGTTTACAATAATTTCTTGGGAACCTGAAGAAAGATTTTGGGTAACTTTGTTGTTTATAATTATTACAGCCGTATATGGCACAAATACTCCCCGTACCAACCATTACAATTGGATAATTAGATCATCCACAGGTCAATAATTTCTTATAATTGTTTGGTTGGATCTCACGGTTGTAAATCAGCTGGTCTGATGTTGCCAACTCGGACCGCTAGGCGGTGCTGGCGAGCGCTGTCTCCTGTTTTGACGAGGAGTTTCCGCTATTATCTTTATAAGCTATTTGTTAATAGCACTGCCGGCTGGATCGCAACACTCCTGGTTGCTTTAAACTGCCTGCCCATTCGACACTCACAGGCGTACAAGATATATGCATTAATTCACCGCTAGGTGCAGCACTAAGGCACTGGAATTATCGCGGCTTTTTAAAGAAGAAACGAAGAATTTCTATGTTTGGAGGATCAATATCGAAATTGACGGACGTGAAAACTTTACAATAAGTTAGTTCTTTTGTTATTCAATCATCTAAAAGTATTCAGACACATACTTACGGGCAAATTTTCAGTATTAAGAAAAGCAAAAATGCATGGTGGTGGTGGCGATTGTTTTTAAGGGGCGAAATGTCTAGCTCATTTGCCCGTAATTATACGGATGGTAATAAAATACAATTAGGCTACTTCCAACTGATTTAAATCTAACTTACATACTAGAGATTTATTTTTTGTCGTGTAGCCTCCTGAGAGGCCGAGTGCAAGTCTTTCTAGTCGACGCCCGTGGGCGACCTGCGCGTCGGGATGAGAGATGGAATGGATGAAGATGAATGAAACTGGGCAAGGATGTGGAAGGAAGCGGCCGTGGCCTGTCAGAGGGTACTGTCCCAGCATTTGCCTGGTGTTGAAAATGGGAAACCACGGAAAACCATTTCAAGGACAGCCGACGGTGGGGCTCGATCCCACGCGTCTACCGAGTCAGCAGAGAGCTTGGCCTCTTGACCTAACGTAGCGCTTTAGCCCGCGTAGCCACTACTGTCGGTATACTAGAGATGAAAATAAAGAATAAGGGCAATAAAAGATCAAAAAAGGGCCGCCGAAAAATGGGATGTTCATTTATTCAGGGGCTTTGCGACATCGTGGTCATGTAGCACCATGTACTTAGATGTGTGTTGAATTTGTTTGATAACCCATCGTATTGTGATGACTGTATTAGTGTGTGTATTTTTAAGTCAAGTGAGGATTGGGAAGGAGACGATCGCGGCCTTAAATTAGGAACCATCCCGGCATTTGCCCAGAGTAGAAGTGGGGAAACCACGGAAAACCACTTCGAGGATGGCTGAGGTGGGATTCGAACCCACATCCACTCATTTTTGCCTCGCGATGACGAATGTACCCCGTTCCAGCACTCAAACCAGAATTAAATTTCTTGGCAGACAGGGAATTGAATTCTACCTCCGGGGCTAGCGCCAAGCATCCTAGCTGCTAAACCACGAGAGAAGGATTGAGGGACTTGAAAGGAAGTAAAGCTATGAAAGGCAGATAGAAAAGGGTGTGGGAGAGATGACCTCGTATTTCCGCCCCTTAAAACAATAACGGATAGAGGGGTTAGCCCCGTCACGGGAAAAGGAGAAAACCGAACCCAGCTCAGGAATTCTTCCGAGATGCCTATTACCAACCTCACTATCCATGAGCCCTTGAGGGTATGTCCCCAACCCCAGGGATCACAACTAGTGGGACTTGGCTTCGAGACCACTGGACCCCAGCCTTGTCCGTTATTATTTCCACTTACTTGTGCCAGGCTCCTCTCTGTCATCTACCTGTCGACCTCCCCTAGCGAGCTCTTGTTCTCGTCCAACCCCGACTGTATTAGGGTATCCGAAATCTAGGGAGTTTTTCATTTTTCTGCCTTAACTGGCCCTAACATCATCTATCCTGATACCCTCCTTCTTCGAAGGGTCAGCACATGGCTAAGTCTACACCGTCAGCTTTTGAGCTCGGAAGTCAGCGACTGTGAGGGGTTCCAGAGCTGTATCCATTTTCCCCTTTTTATTGACTTTGGGGTGGACCCTCTCCTCTCTCCCTTTTCTATCTGCCTTTTATGGCTCTAGTAGTTTCCAAATACTCAATACTCATTCTTCAAAGATTCTGATCCCACAAAAAATAGGAAAGAAAAAGACAAGAGCCAATTAAGGCAGGGAAATGAAAGACATCACAGGCCTCCAATACCATAATAACGTTGGGGAACAAGAGTTGGCAGGAAATATGAAAGAGAGGAGCCAACCCACATCCCACTAGTTGTAAGCCCCTGGTGGTGGGACATGAAAAGAAACATTAAACTATATAATAATTTATGTAACCTTCAAGTGTTATGGTAATAAAATGATATTCCCCGGTATTCTAGCTTGCCCCGTTCCGATTTACAAAAGGGCACGCAGCAGTACACCATTATAAAATCACACAAAAAGCATTCCAAAACACGAATTCGCCATTAACATCAATACAAAACTTATGTCTGCTACAGAGCCTTGGTGCTGCTTCCTAGCGCCTTTATTTGGAAACGAGGTTGTACGCTCAAAACAATGCTGTAATCGTCGAATGGGCAGGCAGTTTAAAAGCAACCAGGAGTGTTGCGATCCAGCCGGCAGTGATTAATACCAAAATGGCGCTTGATATGGCGGAAATGGCTTTGGAAGAAAGAATGTTGGCATATGAAGCAGTGGAATTATTATTACTTTCTAGTTCATCATCATCTTCGTCGTCGTCGTCGTCGTCATCATCATCGCCATCGTTGGCATCGTCGTCGGACGACAACATGGAAGCAGCAGCAGCAGAATTACGTCGGCGCAGGCCTTACGCGAGACGTAATTTTCGTCAGAATTATGCTGAATTTATAAGTGCCCTCTTTGACAGACCGTCAGTTTCAAGCACATTTCTGATAGGCCAAGCTGACGTTTTCATAATATCTTAAGTAAGGAATTTATTGCAAGTAAGTTAATAGCCATACAAAGACGGGTTGTTTATCGACATTAGGCCTACTATGTTTTCGCAGACTAGATTAATATAGCCTATTTATATATATTTTCAGGATGTCTCTTCAGACTTTTGAATTTGTGGTCAATCAAGTTGCACCTATGTCGATGCCCAATTACCGTGGACACCAAGGAGTAACCCCTGAAAAGCAGTTCCTTATGGGTATTTGGCGGATGGCAACACCTGATTCCTGTAGGAGTATATGGCAGGAGAAAGACGTCTAGGCGTATATGCAGTGTACATGTTTAATACGAACTGAACGACAAGGTTACATACAGGCGTATATATACAAAAACAGACAAAAGAATCAACGAGAACGTTCTCGTAACTAGAACCGCCACCAATGGCGTTGCGCTTCCTGGCGCTGAATTTAAACCACAGATCAGCTGTTGGGTTACACATTTCTAACACACCCACTTAAACCAATAGCTGATCTAGAATGTAATAGTCATTGTATACCAGACTTCAATCATAGAGTACCCTACATAAACATAATACAATTACTGATAACATTTTTTGAACACACTAATTAACAGTTCAATCCCATTCCTTGGGTACAATACACATGTTTTGGTTTAGGTAAAGGTTTGGTGAGAATGTCTGCAATCATTTCTTGTGTGGACAAATAGTGCAATGAAATGATTCTCTCTTGAACCTTTTCCCTAATGAAATGATGTTTGGTGTTGATGTGTTTAGTGTGCCTATGAAAATCAGGATTTTTTGCAATTTTCTGTGCACTTTGACTGTCATTATACAAATCAATTTCTTGATTACAATCCATCAACACACACTGCAAATCACATTCACCTTTAACAAATTCAATTTTAATTGGACCTTGATTAGAACCAATCAAATCAAACATCAGATTCTTAAGATAAACTGCTTCCTTCGCAGCCTCTGACAAAGCTACATACTCGGCCTCTGTCGATGAGGTAGCAACTGAGCTCTGCTTATGAGCTTCCCATGATATGGCAGCATTAGCAAGCTTGAAAAGATAACCAGTATAGGACTTACTATCACTATCTGTGGAAAAACTGGCATCTGCAAACCCTACCAAATCTAAACCAGTGCTCTTAAAAATGAGTTCTTGGTTTATCGTACCTTTAAGATACCTAAGTACCCTTTTGGCTGCAAGCCAATGCTCCTCACTGTGGCAAGAATTAAACTGACTTAAATATGACAATGCATAGGCAATATCTGGTCTAGTACATACACTCAAATACATGAGTGAACCTATCAGCTGCTGATAAGGTTTATCATCCATGTTTTTGGCTTTAGACAATTTCATATTTACTTCCATAGGAGTACCGATGGGATTAACATCAGTCATCTCAAACTTATTGAGCAGATTTATTATGAACTGCGTCTGAGAAATTTTGAGTATATTGTTATCTGTGTCCCTTTCTATTTGCATTCCAAGAACCTGAGCAGCAGGTCCAAGATCTTTGATCATGAAATTTTGTTTAAGACATCTTTTAGTTTACTAACTTCCTGTGGATTATTGTGGAACACAAAGAAATCATCGACCATACAGAGCAACAAGAATTACAGTACTGCAGAATGCATGAACAGGACACATGAACATCCACATTTCGAACGCAGTGGAAGCGTGCTGGGCTCATAACCTGTAGGAGTATATGGCAGGAGAAAGACGTCTAGGCATATATGCAGTATACATGTTTAATACGAACTGAACGACAAGGTTTCATACAGGCATATATATACAAAAACAGACAAAAGAATCAACGAGAACATTCTCGTAACTAGAACCACCACCAATGGCGCTGCGCTTCCTGGCGCTGAATTTAAACCACAGATCATCTGTTGGGTTACATATTTCTAACAATTCTTACCGGTAGCTGCCAAATACTAACTGACCTTACATTTGCATGAGAAATCTGTATAAAATTCTTATTCTGGTTTGCTGTTGCTTTATGCAGGTCGATTGCAGAGCGTTTCGACGTTTGCAAGGCTGACGCATTGCGCGCCACACAAAGAGTCGTTTGTGCTCTCGTGACCCTGGCTCCAAATTACATTCAGTGGCCAACACCAGAGAGAGCAGTAAGTGTTTGGACCAGGTTTGAGGCAGCAAGTGCCTTTCTGAAGATTGTAGGAGCTATCGATGGGACTCGCATCAATGTAATTGCCCCAAGAGTTAACCCCGAGGCGTATGAGAACCGCAAAGGACGGCATTCCATTCATCTTCAGGTAAGCATATGCTCTTATTCCATATCAATCAAGATTTTGTTAAAATTCTGTGATGACGGCATCTTCTTGTTTCCAGGGAGTGTGTGATCACATGGGCCGGTTCACATACTGTTTGGCGGGCCACGTTGGGTCAATGCATGACCAACGTGCTTTTCGATTGTCACAAGTTCAAGAGATGCTGGGCGATCCTATGAAGTTTCCACATGATAGCCACCTTGTTGGAGACTCGGCATATAAACTTCATCCCAACGTGATGGTGCCATTTAGGGATACTGGCCACTTGAATGCCCATCAGAGGAATTTTAACTTTTGTTTGTCCTCTGCCAGGATAGCCATAGAAAGGGCTTTTGGCCTCTTGAAAAGTCCCTTCAGAAGTTTGTTGACGGTTATGGCCATGACCACTTCGCATTCCGTTCCGAATTTCATCCTGGCATGTTGTGTTTTACACAACATCTGCTTGTTGAGGGGAGATGGGTTGAATGCAGACGAGATGTATGTGGATGCAGACTATGGAATCGAGGAGCAGCAACAGCCGAATCAGCCTGTAGTAGAGGCAGGTGCAATGAAACGGAATGATATCTGCGATGTCTTGCTTATGCGGCAGGTATGATTGGTATTCTGATATAAGTAGTCAGGGGAGTTTTTACTCAAAGAACTTTTTTTAAAATTTCTGTTCTTGTATATTTTTGTTTGTTATTGTAAGTATTAGTTTTATGCAATGTTTTGTTTTATTAATATTAGGCTAGGCTCTCCTGTAGTAAACGGGGCGAGTGTTTTAACATTTGTAATACTGCAAGCATCACATGGAAAGATATTTCTACTTTGCCACAGTTATTGATGCTAATTGCATTCAGCAAACACCATTTTCTCACTTTAATAAGGAAATTATCAACGTTTTAGCTTTGGAGCAGTTACCGTAGTTATGCTTGCTCTTTTTCCTATACCCTTGAAATGTATCAACTGATTTGTTCTTGTCCAAAATTTACTGATGGTGACACGACAGAACTAAGCGACTCCATGTTTAAAACTGAGCAAGTCCTGCGAATCTAACGCCAGATGTTCACCAGTTAACTCCTTCGTTTCTGTCAAATTACGGATTGCTATACTGAATTTTTGCTATTTTCATGGTGGCTCAACTCATACACTACAAGAGTTCCTTAGGCTGTTTTCATATTTAAATATCCACTCTAAATTTGTATTTGTTTACACTGGATTATGAGTGGCAGATGGCCTTGATGTTTCACTGCTTATAGCAATCATCATAGGCTTTGTCAGTTTCTTAAACCTTTTCCCTCATGTAAGTGAGCAGATGACCTTCCTGTTCTGCCCCTTGAAACTATATAATTGAACTCTTGTAAGTGAAAGTTTTTTTTTTCTCTTTCATTAAAATATTTGTGGTATAGAGTGTCACAAAAATACTAGGATGGAGCCAAGATCCACGAAGAGAAAATTTTAATGAGACCTGTTACTTTCAGAAATGTAGGATGGATTTGATTAACGCTCTACAAGTTTCAACGTTTGTCCGTTGCCAGGTACCGGTCACGGTGGCATCTAGTAGCCAAGTTCACAGCTAGGTGTCGATGGTAGCATTTGGTAGCAAAGGTAGAAACTACGTAAAATTGATCATCTGCAGTCCTTGCCTTAATTACAGAAACACACACTAATGCAGCTATCACAATTAACACCGGTTATCAGACATTCTACACACACACAAAGTACATGGAACTACATGACCGCATTGTCGCAGCCCCTAAAGTGAGGAACCAACCCTAACTTTCAGAAGTCCCTAGTTAAGGTTGGAGAGAGTTCATTTTGGTCAACAATAGATTGAGAAATTTTACGTGGTGTCATACACGAACTCGTATTTCCCACCCAATATAATTGGGGACAAATTCATGTTTAGGGATTGAACGTTATCATTCAACATTTAAACTCGCTACCATAAGTGTAGGTTTAACTGTGATTTTTGTTTTTTATTTGTAGGTCTAGCAGAACTGGTTGGCAGCTTAACTGGACTGGCAAGATTGGGATAGGTCTACAGTAGATGGAGAAAGTGCAGAACCATTTGACATATACAATCTTATATTTCTCGCTCAATATACTATATTTGGGCACAAATTTATGTTGACGAACTGAGTTATCACTTAACATTTAAACTCACTAACTGTGACTTGTGCATATACTTTTGTTTTCTATTTGTAGGCCTAGCAAGTAAGTGTAGGTTTACTTGTAAATTGTACATATACTGCATTCTATTTGTTGGTTTAGTTGTAAATTGTACATACATTGCATTCTATTAGTAGCAAAGTGTAGGTTTACTTGTAAATTGTACATTTTTTCCCCTTCTATTTGTAAAAAGTACCGTAAGCATAGGTTTAGCTGTTAGTTGTACATATACTTTTGTTTTCTATTTCTAGCAAATAAGTGCAGGTTTAGTTGTAGATTGTAGGCCTACATATACTTTAGTTTTTATTTGCAATATTTATTTAGGATAATTAGGTTTAGTTTTAGGTTAGGTAACTCCACCTCTTGGTTGTAGAGTAGAACTCGAATTATCCGAACTCCGACTATCCGAATCACTTTCAGAAAAAGAATTTAAGGCTGAAACGTAATCCGATTCTCAAAATAATGATTCTGTGTATGCGCTATTGTCCTTCCCTCCACGAAGCTAGTGTAGGAGCTGCGCAAACTTTATTGGGTTGATGAGCTTACTTTCACCGAGATGTAAACAATTACTTTCATTTGCTACTATTGTACAGCACTTGTAAGTACGTACGCTATATAACATGTACAGTGTTGCTTTTCATTTAACTACATAATAAAAAATGCATACAGTATTGATAATTAGCTCTTTATCTTTAAAATACATATGTATTTATACCTTGTCTGCAAATCCAATTATCCTAATTTTTGATCATCTGAATGGAGTCCGGCCCCAATTAATTTGGATAATTGGAGTTCTACTGTACTTTCAAGTGCCGGTCCCAAGCCCGGAAAAAGGAGGAGGGCCTTTATAAATAAGGTGTTCATTACCTTTTCATTTCATCTGTCAACCATTTAATCATTGCCCCAGGGGAGTGCGACAGGCATCGGCAGCCGGCACAGTTCATATCCTCGCCGCTAGATGGGGGCTTCATTCATTCCATTCCTGACCCGGTCGGTTGACTGGAAGCAGGCTGTGGATTTTCATTCATTACCTTTTCTCACACTTCATATTTTATTATATAATATTCCTGCATTGTCATGCCACATGTATTTTGTAATTAGTAATCGCTGTTAATGGAGATAATAAAATGAGCCTCAGAGACACTGGTGTTAGTTTCTGCAATAATATCCTATCCCAATAACCTCATATCTGTTAATCATGGATATGAAACCTTCTACCCATGCTGTCTTCCTCTGGATTCCATTCTCAGCCAAGAAAGTTTGATCTGAGAAGGAATTATCTAAGACCACCTTACGTTGCTGCATACTATAATCCGTGCGTTCACATTTATTGATAGAGAATTCCAAACCCAACAGTGTATGCAATCTTAGGGAATAAAAATGCATACAATTTCAATCAGAATAATAATATACAAGCGCAGTAGTGGCCTAACAAGGAAAACTTGCCCATAACGGATTGTGGGTTAAACCATTATTCAGACTTAGCCTCATCTGCACTGTGGGAAGGGGGGAGTTAAAACAACACCCAACACTATTTTATCAGCCATATTTGCATACTACCTTAACTTCACATCCTTTTTTTCATGCATTAATGCTATTTTAAAGTATATAAGGCTTAGTTTTTCTCAGGGGGTAGCTGAAATAGAAATGTGAAAAAAAAACAATGAAAAGTTTTTTTCTCAGAAAAACAAAGAAACTTGGGTCTGTTTCAAACAGCCTTCAATGTTGAAGTGTACTCTTCTCTCCATTAACTGCTGCATGACATGGTCCTCAAAGCATGGCCTGCTTATATCTCAGTGGTGGTTTTTCCAAAGATTTAAACATTTAAAACCTTTCATAACAATAAATTTACACTTAATGTTTGGAAGGCTTAGAAGTAAAACAATTACAGTAAAGCCTTGTTTGTTTGGCCCCCTTTATTCTGGATTGTTTAGATCAAATATCACAAGTTATTGTATGCAAGAATTTATTCATTCATTCATTATACAGAAGAAATTAACATAAATCACACTAGAGTACTTTATATTGGCAGTTGTGATGAGCATATGTCTAAGTTGAACGGAAGCTATCTTCAGGGAGTGATTACTTAAACACTTCACTGCCAGTACTCGAGACAGTTTACATGAGCTCCACTGTGTTGTCCGTAAATACCAAAAGGAACTAACGGAGTTAGCACTTGCCAAGTATTTTATTAAGAAATACCTAGTATAGAAAGCTTTTCAGTCGGTCAACACAAATTGTACTCGATTACATTAGGAGGAGGGGCAGATAACCTTGTAATTCTGCCCCTTAAAACTACAACCTGAAAGAAATATGAGATCTTTATCACAGAATAACACTTTGTGTACAAAGAATGTTCGCATGTCATTAATATCCCCTCCTGTTTTTGTAAATAAAAGCATGTAATTTCGTGCTATATACCTGATGCAATATTTCTTTCAGGATTGGCTGTTTTCCTGCCTCATGTGATTGGGCACAATTTTGTGTTCACCAACTGAAAAATGGCTTCTAATACTTCAGGGTGGGTGAGTGGATAGCATGTCGGTCTACTAACCCCAAGCTTGCAGGTTCGCTCCTGGCCGTGGTAAGTGATTTTCTAAAGGCAGCAAAAATACAACGCGCATGTCATACGATGTTGGCATGTCAAAGAACCCATTTGAATTCAGTAGGCCGTGTTCATAATGGCAAAATTAATCTCGGGAGTTTTGGCCAACACAAAGTTCCTCATTTCTCTACTAGAAGGCGCTATAGTGTTCCAGGAGCTTAGTTATGTAACTTCCTTGATTTTCGTAGTGCTTCAAGGAACAACAAACACCCTCTGGGTGTCAAATAACAAAGCTTGCACCCGGCACCCGAGGCCATACAATATTATTATTAGTATTAATAAAATATTCAAATACTGTATGGGTATTATCTGATTATTAAGTATGGTATAGTAACCTTAAACATGTTATGACCTATTTATCCCCCTATAAAAATAAATGGGAAGTTCCTTAAATATACTTTCCCCATTATTCTAGTCTGGATCACCTTTGATCAGTTTGGATAGGTCATTATGTACACGAAATCCAGTGAATTAGAACTTTCTGAATTTCAAAAATTGTTTTTTTATTGGCAAGTTTTCATATTTAGAACTGCCCAAGTTAATTAACAAGATACCTAAATCCTTAGCATACTTGAGTAACAATACTTTCCTACCTAATCCATTTCAGAGTTTCAATTAGAAAAATTACTTGTCATGTGATCCCACATGATAATAATTCTACAAACCAATAGTGTGCAGTGTCAATATTCCATACAAAGGAGGCTGCGAACGACAAGGTCATGTGATTGACTGTGGGGAAGGGTGAAGTTCATGTCAAACTTCTATAGGAAACTAAGGATGTATATATTTAAACTTGAAATTTTCAATACTAATTGGTAACTATTACAAATAAAAAAACCATAGTGACCACTGTGGGGCAGATGACCTTGTAGTTCCACCCCTTAAAACCTCAATAACTAACTAGTCGTCACTGTCCAAATGGGAAAGTCAAGTACGTAATAGTGCAAGTATACCACTCGCAAAGCCTGTTTACCATCTCTTGATTGCAGTACAATTGCATTTTTCAGGATGTCTACCAAAACCAACTAACAATTCCCTGATTTTTCCAGGATAAATCAGAAAATACCCTGAGTAACAGTAGCGGCCATAATAAACATATATAACATAGTTTGCACTTAAAGATCATTTCAAAGAGTGCTTGAACAAAATAAAGGGTAGCATAACAAAGTTGAAAAGACAAAACTGCCATGCCCAAGATCGCGGGTTCAAACCTGGCCGAAGACGTTGGATTTTTTTAAGAACGTTAAAATCCCTCAGTATGGCTTCCTTCGGAGGGGAAGTAAGCCGGCGGGCCCATGTCGTAGATTTATGGCCTGTAAAAAAACCTACCGCTACAACTGGTAGCGTGTAGCTTATTTGGTTGGAAATGCTCTATCAAGTTCCAACGTTCGACGCTGGGTGACAGTGGCGTCTGGTAGCAAAAGTTGGAACTACTTGAAATTGTACTTGCCCAGTTTCATTAATTTCATCTCTCATTAACTCCTCTGAAGTAATTGGCATCAGGAAGGGCATCCCGCCGTAAAGCCATCCACCCCAGAATTTCATCGCATTTCATTCCCGAACCCGTTGGAAACGGAATTAATAAGGTGTAGACATACAACATTATTATAATATTGCACACAATGTACATTAGATTTGTTCAGCATAATCATTTTGTTTCAGGACGGCCCAGATGGGATTCGAACCCACGCTCACCCGATGCCAGCGAGGTACGAAATAGCACATTGGCGCTCTCGGCCACCGCGGCTGGTTATATTATACACACCATAATATTATATTATATTATTAATCTACCATCATTGGGTGATTCATCTCTGGTTATTTTGTAAATTTAAGGATTTAGACCCACTTTTGGATTTTTTTAGATACTGTACTTAGGCCTACCAGCGACCCACCCCGGCTTCGTCTGGAAACTGAATCATCATCATGTCTTCTACTCCAGTTGCCCGGGTGTAGTTTACGAGCGCCCACTTGCGTCTGAATCATCATTTATATAATTTATGGGGGAATCATAATTCATAGCAGAATTCTATTTATCGGACCACAAACCATGAACATTTCTTCCCTGTTTCAAAGGAACTTTGGGGATGACTTCCTTTGTCTTTGTGAATTCTCTCTCTTGTGACAATCGAAAAATTGTGTTGCTCAGTTTCATTGTTACGTGATAAGCTGGGTTAATTCATTATAATAATTATAAATAATTGTTCATAGGAAGGAAGCTTTTAGTTTTGCGTGACCATTAATTTTGTGATTATGAGCCACGGGACCTCCTTTTTTTTAAGCGGAATCCGAACCATAGGACACGGCATTTCAATTCGAAAATCACACATGCATTGACCGGGAATCGAAGCACTGCGGCCTTTGTTGTTCATTATGTTTTCTAACCCTGTAAATTCAACGAACTTCCCAACCATATCCGCCACAATGAATGGTTTTCTTTTTCTACAATTTCGAACCAGTCCATCCATTCTTGTGGAGTGGGTAAGTGCTGCTGTTTCTTTTGGGGTTTTATTGTATTACTGAGTTTAATTTGTTACTTTAAATGGTGATCTTTTCATTACCGCAGCAGTGTTTTGTAGCATTCAAGTAACCGATATCACATGTGCACTACATTGAAAGTAGCATGGAAGTAAGTCGCCATGTGGTTTACTAGAAAAGCGTTCATATTTCGAGGTTTGCTCTTCATAAAAAAATATTTTGCCCCTGTTCGAGTGTTTTTGCCAATGGGCCTTAGTGTGTTCACTTCTGTTCATAATCAGCCAATTGATGAACATTATTGATCAAGACAATCACAACAGTGCACAAACACGAATTTGGAAAGATCGAAACCTGGAATCCATCGTACTGTTCTCCAACCTGTTGCACTGTACAATTACAAATGTCGTAAACCAACAGTAATGTCCACAAAAAATACGGGGAACGAGAATTCACGACAATAAACCTTAAAACAGCTGTTTGCGGTTATCCTTGTCCAAAGGCGGGTAAAGGTAACAATGTTGTGATTATCACGATCAACAATGTTTTATCAATATTATTGTGCTGAAACTTCTCAAATGATCTAATTAGCTCATGATGAACTCTGTACACATTGCCATGTCGCTGCGAAGTTACAACATACAATTTATAAGAGATGTGAAACGGTCAAACATTGCATGTTGTGCAAGATTCGTAGTGGTTCACTTTGTATACCTAAGATTGCATTTAACATGGAGAGGACTAGAGAAAGTCCATTCAGTGATTTTAAGATTGCTTTAGATTCTGTTCTCATTCACGGCTGTTCATGTCCATGTGTTTCAGAAAATAGACCCCCCCCAGAATGCCTTTCCTGTCCTTTCAGATCGTGCATCAATTTTTCTGTGAATTGAGAGCTGACTCCTAGGCTTAACATCAGATGGCTTTCACCCTAAACACCTCACACAACCCTGCATATTATAAACTATAAATCAATATACATCCAACTTATTTTATTAATGCATAATTTATTTTATATTTAGGATGGGATTTAGAAAGGAAATCCGCCGTGGACCTATTTAAAGGAACCGTCCCAGCATTTGCCTGGAGATGAAAATGGGAAACCACGAAAACCATTTTCAGGGCAGTCTAGTGTGATTCAAACCCACATTCCCCCAATGCCAGTTACACCCATCCAAGCTTCTAAATACAAAACTTACATCCAAGTATATATCAAAATACACAACTCACAGCTAAACTTATAAATTTAATATTACAAAACACTTACAGCTAAACTTAGAAATTTCAAAACACAAAACTCTTACAGCTAAACTTAGAAATGTCAAAACTCTTACAGCTAAACTTATACATTTCAAAATACACAACATATACAATTTTTTTAAAGAAATAATATATATCAAAATACAATACCTAATAGTGTAATACACATGACTAATATACCTAACGTGTCATAAATATTTCACTAAGCTTCTCTAGCAGTGCCGCTTTGTGCGCAATCTTCTCTTTGCGCTGCTTCTCCCTGGCTTTCTCCTTGGCCTCCGAGTTGGCCTCCATTCGTTCCCTATGCCTCCGCTCCTGGTTGGTTGCTTCGTCTCGTAAGAATTCTACCAAGTCAGAATCCTTACGTTTCCCTGAAAAATAAAGTAAGATATTAGCTATATGTTGATTCTGGTGCTGGAACATAGTATTAAGAGCATAGTTGAAAATGGATTATCCATGGAAAGCATTTGTGCAGTTAAAAATCGGAATGTTAGTATGCTGAGTTGTGCCTGTATATTTTTTCAAAAGCATCTGTGATATTCAGATTTAGTATTTTATCAAAAATTAACTGAAGGTAATAGAGAACAGTTTTGTATTATTCTGGCAAATGATGTCCAAATTCCAGGCCACATTATGAAAAGGACACATTCACTACTTACACATAGTTAAAAGTAATTGCCATTAGAAGTTCTTACTAAATTAGTAATAATTATAGGGTATGTAAATGCAAACACACCTATTGATTGGATTATGAGGGTTTTCTTTAAATAAGGAAACCATGGGTTTGAAGACAAAAGAAAAGATTGGCAGTATTTGAAGATATTTATTTGCCATAATTATGATAGCAATGAATCAGTTTCGCAGAGCAATTTGCAAATTTTTATGCAAGATGAAGAAATGTAACTGTTCATTTGTTAAGTATTGGTCTAGCAACATCAGGTCTGGTGGACACTATTAGCATGACGAATAGAAGGAACTAGTGCGAGGACTCCGCTATAATAGAACGGTAGTTTGTGGTCCCGCCGCTACAAGCACTGCAAGCGATTATGTCCAACACGTGTCCTGTTGTTCCGTCGAACCGGGTTTTATAAAAGTGCGGGGGAAGCTACTGTGTGAGATATTTGTGTGAATTAAATTGAATTTTCTTTGCTTTCAGTTCTTAAATTCAGTTCATTGTGTCTTGTGTACATCAGCGTTTTATGTTTTGTGTAGGCCTACTTCAAACATATTTATTTGTTAATATTACTGTTTTGTAGCTTGCCACGGTGGGTGAGTGGATAGCGTGTTGGTCTACTAACCCCAAGATTGCAGGTTCGCTCCTGGCCGTGGTAAGTGATCTTTGAAAGGCGGCAAAAATACGTCACGCATGTCATACGATGTTGGCATGTTAAAGAACCCATTTGAATTCAGTAGGCCGCGTTCATAATGGCAAAGTTAATCTCGGGATTTTCTGCCAACACAAAGTTCCTCATTTCTCTACCAGAAAGTGCTGTAGTGTTCAAGGAGCTTAGATATCTAACCTCCTTGACTTTCATAGCGATTCAAGGAACAACGAAATTCGACATGCATGCTACCCTCTGGGTGTAAAATTACAAGCTTGCACCCGGCACCGAGGCCATACGATATTATTATTATTATTACTGTTTTGTGCCATCATCATTCCGAGTCCAGCATCCAAGGAAGCTGCACGCCACTGCTCCAAGCTCCGTCTTCTAACGCCAATTGATGAAATCGATGTTCCGCCAGCCTTGTCAGCTTTTCTACCAAGCCTAGTCCTCACTATCACCGCGTCTTCGATATTTTAAGCCATTCCACTACTTTCCTATACTGTAGGCTTAATTTGCATCCCCCTTGGCAACAGTGCAAATTAAGTCACTCCTCTACCATTCAAATATCCAACACCATACCCACCCTATAACCATCCTAGTCAAGCAACTCCTGTCTCCCTCGAGTTTTAATACGAGTTTAACTCATCCCCCTCACCCTACCAAGCAGCCAATAATAAATTATTTAATTAATTATTTCAAGTAACTTCAAATTTCATGAGCGCACTCAGCGTCACAGCTCCAACTTTAAACTGGATAACTTTGAGTGACTGGTAAATTTGTTTTTCTCTTTCCTTATTCTCTGGTCGACCAAGGTATTTGACCACTATCTCTCATCACCTCTTACTCATTACACGCTCTTATACACTCACGAACACAAACATGTCGCGCACTGACATTAAACCTCGCACATTAACGCACTAGGGCATAACATTCCTGATAACTCAGGACCCTGATGACCCTAAAAGCCTAAATGATACCCCTGTCAATCCAAAAACTCTAATTCCGAATGGGCCTACCCAAAAACGAGATGGTACACTCGTTCCATTTAAACCAGCTTCACCAAAATCAGATTCCTCACTCTCTAGCTCACCTACTCCCTCACCCGGCCACGTATCATTCCCGACATTTGATTTCGTCAAAGAGCCGTGGTACGCTTCACCCAATGGCAGTAACATTCAGACCACGATGGTCCTCATCCACCCAGCTATTGGTATTAGCCTTTGAAAATCAGTCACGCAAGCAGTAATTAACGCGCTCAATCCCATAGCCAAATTTATTTCCCTCATTGAGGAATTAGGTAATCACCACATAGGCTTCACTCCCTCTGAGGATAGCCATCTCAACTCTGTCACTAGTGCTCTCAAGAGCCGCTCTGCCATTCCCCCATTTTCATTAATTAGATTCAGACTCACAAATTCACCTTCTTTAGTCTCTAAATCTGAGGAAACTAAATTGCCACAACAAGAAACAACAAAAGTAACAGTCTGTATAGCCAACTCCAGGAATCTGTGCTTTCCGTAACATGTACTGGAGACCGTAGTACTTATTTCCGTGAATTATATTTTCCATTGTGCCCTGCCGTGTTATTTTAATTGTAATCGCTAATTACTTTTTAAAAGAGTATCAGTTACAAAGCAATTCGTTTCCCTTGGCATTATCCCTAAGACCAGCAGCGTGGAACTTGCTCACTCTAGCGCTGCCGGGCGGGGCGCGCTTGAACTTGAGGAGTCCTCTCACTTTCTCTTTCATTCGTCATGCTATTAGTAAAACCACATATGCATCATAAATTTAATTGATTTAACAAATGACTGTAGTAAGGGAGTATTTCAAGTCCAATGGTGGTAGTGCAAGTGCTATACTTGGTGCTTTGAGTCACCACGACTGTTTCAACAAGCGTGGAAATTAGAGGTTTGAATCGCACGTCTGGTTCCCCCCAGATTTGTCCATTCCCTTCAGGCAAATGCCTACTCAGAAATGTTCACCATTTTCCAGCCTAAGCCGGGTTGGAGCAAATATGACACTCCTTAATTAAACTATAGAAATCTTATAGACCCTAATAATTATATTTACACAATACTAGTCACCACAGAAACACAGGTTATCAGAAAATTAGAACATATGCCCAAGTACATGGGCTGACTACAAATGTTTCAAGCACCTAACATGAACAGCTATATTTCTTTGATGATTAAATAGTAATACTTATTGAAATGTCACAAAATACTCTATGGGTAGGGTATTACATTCATAGTTTCCTCTGTAAAATACAAATATTAATGTTGGGGTGTTTGCGATGATATACTATAATAACAATAACTTACTCAACCTTACTACAGATAACAGCCAAGTCGAGTGATGTGTGTCCCCAACTAGTGCTGAGAAACGGACTGCCTGACGTGGCAACTTGCACTCATCTAGGTAATGGATAAATAATAATTATAGAATATTTCAATATAAGGATACATAAATAAACCAAAATAATGTAGGGCCAATTGGGTTTTAGAAAGAAATGTAACGCCTGTTTACGAGGTTTATTCAAGTATTTATAACATCTCCGATTACGGCACACATAGCGGCAGCAGCGAGAGTTAGGATTGTTTTGTATACTTAAAAAGGCGATGTTTATATTGCAAGAACAGCGTGTAATCATTCGTTTCCTCTACTTGCGTGCTGTGACACAGATTGAACTTCATCGCCAGATGAGTGAGACATACGGTGATGTTGTCATGGATGTGTCCAATGTGCATTTGTGGGTTGAACAGTTCAGAGACCGCAGAATGTCGTGTGACATTTAAACAAGACAACCTCGGCCTCGCTCCAGCCTGTCGGATGCCATGATCGAGCCAGTTGAGGAAGTTCTTTTGTAGGATCGCCGAATGACTGGCATTTCCGTGGGATCTGTGCACGCAAGATGACGGCATGAATGGGACGTTCTTTTCATCGATTGCGACGATGTATGAGACAAGACAATCCCAAATGAAGCGCCAGTCAGCTCAATGGAAGCACACAGACTCACTGCCTCCAAAAGCATTCCTGGTCAGTGCTAGTGCTGAAAAAATGACAGGGATGTTTTGGGATAGCAATGGCGTAATCGTCTCTCTTTGCATCCCAAAGGGCACAACGGTGATAGGTGCATCCTACTGAGAAGTTTTGAAGAACATGCTCATTCCAGCATTGTGTGCAAAACAGCTGGAAGAGGCTGGTTGGTTCCTCAGTTTAGGGGCTGCGACAATGCGGTCATGTAGCCCTGTGTACTTTGGGTGTGTGTAGAATCTGTCTGATAACCAGTGTTTGTGATGACTGGGTGTGTGTTAACTGTTTTTAATTCAAGCCAAGGACAGCAGACGATAATTTCAAGTAGTTTCTACTTTCGCTACTAAATGCTACCGTCCATGCCACATAGCTGCGAACTTGGCTACTACTAGATGCCATCGTAACCAGCGCCTGGTGACGAACTTAAGAGCATTAATCAAACCTAACCTACAAATTTTGCTTCACACAAATTTAGTTAGTGGAAGGTTCTTTTACATAAATTACGACATGGGCCCACCGGCCATACTTCCCCTCCGAAGGAAGGCATACTGAGGAATTTTTAACGTTCTTAAAATATCCGACGACTTCGGCCGGGTTCGAACCCGCGACCTTGGGCATAGAAGCTCAGCATGCTACCAACTACACCACCGAAGCCACCTCCGGAAATAGTCAACATGTGTGATCTTTCACAGACAACGCACCAGCATATGGGCGAATGAGACACTGCAATTCTTTCGTGACAACTTAGAAGTGATCTCTCATGCTCCCTAGGCTCCTAGCGACGAAAGACACACTCCGTGGTCGCAAATTCACTAGCCATGCCTCTAATGCATCAGCGATTTTTCAGTGGTCAAAGCTCCTTCTCAGCAGCTATGGAAGTATGGCATAGTCATGAAAAAGGTTTACAGCTTCAGGGAGATTACCTCAAGAAGTGACAAAAGTTTCAAAGTTTGCATGCGATTACTTTGTGAGAAAAAAGAATCGGAGGAGCTATAACTTGAATGCAGCCCGCAGACAAATAAGCAAGACCCAAAATGGCAGCATCTATGTCATGGATAACAGTAAAGGTTTAAATGATGCATACATGTTAAATTCTGTATGTTAACATAGCTTCACATAACAAACCCAAACCTAACTTGGGGCTTACACCCCAGACCCTCTTGCTTGAAGAGAGCAATTAATACCAGATGGCGCAGGCCTGCGCGAACTTGAGGGCTTGAAGGGTGTCACTGCTGCTGTGCTACTGGGAGCAAAAAAAAACCTCGTCACCAGCTGTCGCCACACCAACTTTTGAGTGTGACATTTCGTCACTGGAGATCTTAACTTGCAATACAAATACAGATACCAAGAGCTGATGCGAACACTTCTGCATGAAGGCGTGAAGTTAACGCTCCTTCCCTATCACGAAGAAGCACATGGACACTTTCACATTAGAGATTCACTGTGTGCGCAGCTGAGGTTTTGCACCATCTGGTATTAATTACAGTATGGTACAAGCAGTAACTTATGTCCAGACAGTGGTCTAACTTAGTAGCAACCAAGGGTATCGTCCATACAGTCGTCGAGCATAGTAGCTGCAACTTTTCAATTAAATTGAAATGAAAGTTATTTATGAATAGTTAACCAACCTCGCCCGCACGGTACTATGTAAAACAAGGAAGCGCCCAGTTCATTCTCTAATGCTCATCATTCATGTGCAGCACTCAGTTCATTTGATAGTGCGCCGAATTGAATCATTTATTCACTATGGATTGTCGAAGTTGACTGATAACGGTCAGTAACTTCAATCGGCGGATCTATGATCAACCTAACAAGTTGCTGAAGCTATTGCAACAACACAATTTAGAGCCAAAAACACTCGCGAAATGTCATCGTGAAGTGGAAGTTAGGTGGATAAAGCATAACATATCTGTAACCTGCAACAAGACCAGGGTTGATACGCTTTCAGGATTTCAAATTTCCCTGACTTTTCCCGGTTTTCCAGACCAAATTTTAAGAAATTCCCTGACCGCAGAGTCGTTTATTTCCCTAACTTCTCCCGATTTTCCAGAGCAAAGTATAGAAAATTCATTAACCACAGGGACGAAATTTACCTCGTTGTTCCTTAGGTTTTCTTAGCAAATGTGCATTTACCGTTAGGAAACGTTCTTCTGTATGATAGATTAAGATTAAGTTAGAAAAACTGATTTTAGACTAATTATTTGTGCAAGGCTATTCTTAGACGCGAGGAGAAATGTTGTAGTAGATGAAAATAATAGTGTTAAAAAAATATCCGAGCAATCTTATATATTAAAATAGTTTTCAAAAAATTTCACCCTTTACTAAAACTGAAATATCTCAGGAAGTATTTGCGCTACGACTACGTTTGTTGTCTTAAAATGTAATGCCCGTCAAGCACCGTCGATTGATACCCACCTTACTTGATTATATCATTCGTGTATTAAAATAATTGTGAATATTACTTCCTTCAAGGTCTTACGAAAATAGAATCGAATGACTTGACGGACATATTGTCGCTAGGCGACAACGACTAACACTGTATGATGATATTCAACGCCATCCCAATAATAAATCTAACTTGATATTAACAGAGAGTTACCTAATTACGTCATGATATCGTTAACTTCTCGGGCGCTAATGTCGCACGGATCCATACATAATATCGTTAACTTCTACCCGTTCCACTCGGGCGCTAATGTCGCATGTATGCATACAATAAGCAGAAGAGGATTCTGTACACATAATTTAATTAAAACTTCTCAAAGAATGTATTACTTTGAGACTGAAATGTTCATGCACAATCAGCAGTCATTTTGCTAATGACGCTGTCATGTCAACATCTCTTTGAATGACAACAAATACTGTATACGAAAGACAACTAATTTCACGAAGATGCCGCTACAGTTGAATGTCGGAAGCGCCATTTTTTATTGTGTATCCCATCTTTCTGTTATATAGTCTTTGCTCTCACAAGCTACAAACAGTCTTCTTTTCGTTTCATCATTCATCCTTATAGGTTGTGTGCTCAATGAATACAATGAATCATATTATGATGAATGAGAGGCGACACTCAATTACAAATGTTATAAAGATTAAAGGTGACGGTAATTGTCTGTTCAGGTCATTGGCATATTGTGAGTACAACAATCAGAGTTTATTTACACAGGTTAGAAAGCGAATTGTAAAACATGTTACAGACAAGTGGAATAATTATTCCTTTATTGTTGGCAACAGCGATATGTACGAAACTGCTATCAATACGAGCGATGATTACAAAATGTATATGTCTATGAATGGTGTTCATGGAGGTCATGTTGAGTTAGTTGTCGCTGCTCAAGTTTGCAAAATGGATATTTATTCGTGGATTACTACTGTCGTATGAAAGGTGACCGGTTAAAATATATACGTCATCAACAAACGAAGTTACGAGTTGATACATATGCCGGTTTTGCAGACGCCTTGCATGTACGAGCAGAAATTAAAATCTCAGAGTCGGTCGTATCGTAGTTTTGCCATCTTCTTCTACAGGTAGCCCAAGGAAGATATTGCAAAATTATCAGAATGCGATGGTGATAGTGAGGAAGTTTGGAAAGCCAGATTTATTCATTACGTTCACCTATAATGCGGGCTGGCCAGAAATACTTAAACAGTATTCATCTCAGGGAAACGGCTAATAATAGGCCTGATATTGAGGTGAGAGTTTAACATTGCAAAGTAAAGTAATTGCTACGATTGATTAATGTTAAGGAAATTTTCGGTAAAAGCATACAATATACTGGCCGCGGTGGCCGAGAGCACTAACGCGCTACCTCGTGCCTCGCTGGCATCGCGAGTGTGTGGGTTCGAATCCCACCTCGGCCGTCCTGAAAATGGTTTTCGTGGTTTCCCATTTTCACCACCAGGCAAATGCCGGGGCGGTTCCTTACAATAGGTCCATGGCCGATTTCCTTCCAATATCCCTTCCCTGACCTGTCCTGAAAAGAAAAGTACATGGCCATTGGCTGCATTCATAAAATTATATATCTATATACAGTGGAATTTCAAAAATGAGGTCTCCCGCACATCCATTTACTCTTAACATTAACGGAAGATTGTAAGTTTCGAGAAATTTCTGACATTGACAGTGTGGTGTCAGCCGAAATACCAGATCTCGAGGATGAAGCGCTATACGAGTTGGTAAGGCGTCATATGGTACATGGTCCTCGCGGATCTTTGAATCCTTCTTCAGTCTGTATGAAAGATGGCATATGTATGGAAGATTTCCCTAAATAGTTTCAGCAAGAGACCAAAGATAATGCCAATGGTTATCCTTCGTATACGAGAAGAAATAATGGACGGATTATTATAAAAACAATTCGAGGCATTGACATTGGAATCGATAGTCGATTCATTGTTCCCTACAATCCATTTCTTTTACTTTACTTGCAAGCTCATAGTAATGTTGAAATATGCTCAAGTGTTCGAAGTGTTAAATACATCCACAAGTATCTTATATATTAAAATCCACAAGTATGTATATAAAGGTCATGACTGCTGCATTGTTAAAATATGTCCTGAAGGTGAAACGGTGAACTACAATTAAATTACTTCTTTCCTAAATGCTAGATATGTTGATCCAACGGAAGGTGCAATCAGGATATTTTCATTTCACATGCATGAACAGTCACATTCTATCGTGCGATTACCAGTTCTCTTGCCAAACTTGCAAAATATCTATTTTAAAAATGATAACGCTACTGATATTTTAGTTCAAGAACAGTTGCGCAACATGGAATTACAAGCGTGGTTCAAGTTAAATCAAGATTCGCAAGCCAGAAGTCCGTATATATATATATATATCTCCTGAAACACCAGTACATTACGTCTGGAATAAGAGCAACTGGCAGTGGCAAAAAAGAAAAAAATTGTTTCAAAAACTATAGGCAGAATGTATAATGTTTCGCCCACAGAAACAGAAAGGTATTATTTACGCCTGTTATTGCTTCACGTCATCGGTGCTACCAGCTTCCAGGATCTACGAACATATAAGGCAGTTGTCTATTCTACTTTTAAAGAAACAGCTAAGGAGCGAGGTTTGCTGATTGACGATTCTGAATGACAGCGTTGTTTGGCAGAAGCGTCAAAATTTCAGATGCCTTCTCAGTTACGACAACTGTTTTCTTACATATGTATCTTTCAGACCCCTTCAAATGTAAGACAGTTATGGGACATTTTCAAGAATTCATTATCAGAAGATTATCTGCAGTTTCACGAACCTGTCATTGCATATCAGTTCACTCTTATACATATTTCTAATACATTAAAGCTCCATGGTCTTCCCATTACTTCTCTGGAATAGCCAGCTATTATTGATAATTTCCCTCAGAGAAATTTACCAATTAATTATCCAAAACTTAATGAGGAACAATTAAGTCGGATGATAAACCAAGCAAATGGAAACCAAACGGCTATAATTACAGAAATTTTGGGGTTAGTACAAAAGAGCAATGAAAGGATGAGTAATTCATATTTCATTGACAGTGCTGGGGGCACCGGGAAAAAAATTTCTTTACCAATGCTTGATTCACAGTTGCACAAATTTGGGGTTAAATGTAGTTTCTGATGCATGGACTGGTATTGCAGCAATGTTACTACCTCAGGGGCACACTGTACACAGCCAGTTCAAGTTACATTTACATGAAAGTTCTGTATCAGGAATAAAAGTTAACAGCAAGGAAGCTTTTTATATTCGTTCAGCAAAACTTATCATCTGGGATGAAGCCCCTATGGCTAATAAGCACGCGTTGATGTGTGTAAATCGGTTGCTCAAGGACATCATGAATAACGATGTGCCTTTCGGAGTAAAAATTATCATCTTAGGTGGAGATTTTAGGCAGGTATTGCCTGTTGTGCCTCACGCGTCTAAAGCAGCATCAGTCCAAATGTAAGTAAGGTTCTCTCCTTTGTGGCCATTATTCAACATTTTTAAAATCAACAAAAATATGCGAGCGGATACAGATCAACGTGACTTTGCAAACTTCTTGATACAAATTGGTAACGGTGAATACCCTCACGTCGATGGAGAAAATTCAGAATTAGTCCCACGCTGAAAGATATTTCACGCTTTTCAAAAATAGCGATTTTAGCACCTAAAAATGAACATTGTAAAGAAATCAATGACAAAGTTTTATACCTAATCCCAGGATCATCGAGAACTTACATCAGTGTGAATAATTGGATACCTATCAGTAGAAAGGTGCTAAGTGCCATTTTTATGAACATTGAGTATTTTAGTAAAAAGTGTTTAGTCAGTTTATTTGTGAGTATTTATTCTTCTAATTTGAATAACATACAGATATAGTATTCCTTGTTATCCAGTGGCAGATATAGGTTCATACTATGAAAATTGTGGAATTCTGTTTGAGTGAAATGTTAAAAGTTGTGAAAGGTGCAAAGTCCACTAGTCTTTACGAATGTGCTACGTGCTAATTAAACAAAGATGACGGCTTTCCGACACGCAAACACGTAACATACGGTTGTCCATGCACGAAACACTGAAATTCCAAGTTAATTCCACAAACTTCCAACGACTCACCTTGTGATTTGTTGATGGTCATTACGAAGGCCAGAAGCATGGGAAATTGCAACCGCTTAAAATCGAATAGCACGTTCAGAGGAATCATTGGGATGCGTGGAATCATAACAACTTCTCCATCGATGACGTTGTTCATTTGCTTTTCCACAGCCAGTCGTGTTCCATTGCATAGTCGAAGTTGATTGATGTTACGCAACATGATGATGACTGAGCCTACTTTCAATTGCAAATTGTGAGGTGGTAATCCAAGCAATTCCAGCGAATTCAAAAATTCTGTGAGATGGCTGACTACCTCATCTTGGTTGATAACTGTGTCAACCGATTTGAAGGAAAACAACTGTCCCGGAATGAAATTTTGAATGGTCTCGTTGGGATCTTTATTTTTCGCTGCCAATATGGCTCGTTCGCTCAGCCAATTATGGTTTTTGAAGTTCTGCGCTACGTTCGGAAAAACAAGCCGAATGAACACCTCTTTTGATTCGGTCAACTGATCTTCCAGGTTCATAGGAGCATCGCGTCGGCGCAATCAGTCATGTCCATTGTGTCGTGCTCGCTGGCGTTGTGTTTGATATTCACGACCTCATTGCATTCTGAATCTATTCGCTGTTCGTTCATTTTCAGTCGCTCTCGAACGTAAGTCAGACATGCCCATACAACTATTTTCATTATCCGTCGCTCTTTGGTCATCAGTGCGGTTTGCACGTGAAGTAGCTCGCCGCGCATTTAACTGACTTCGACGACCTCTGTCAGCTCTTCCTCTCCTTGGCATTGTAATGGGCACTAAAACGACATGGAATTTTAGTAATGTAATGTACACTGTAAAACGACACGGAATTGTTTTCATAGTAACTCAAATCTATCGAACCTACCTTGAGAACTTGACAATATTGGCATCCTTTCCGTTAGTAGTACATTCTCACATTAGATATGTTGGTCGAAACACATTAACGTGAAATGTAATATTATTATAACAAACTTTAATATGCTGTAATTAGATTATAAAGTAAGATTCTGTTACGTTACGTATTATTTTATTGCACGTATTGATCAAAGGGTATGGTACGGGATGTTATTTTTGCTCATAGAAGATTTTGAAGTGGATGCACTGTGTCACCATCTGTCAGTCAAGTTATTAGATTCAATATTGGCATGGCTTTTTAATGTAAATTAATTTAAAAATACTGCCAATTCGATTTTTGCTCAAACCACTTTCTAAACACTGCCTACCATAATGAGAACAAATTGTAAAATTTTCATGAAATCGGAGCAGTAGTTTACGAGATTTTGCGAGACTAATGCACGGCAAAGTCGCGTTTCCAACAGGAAACAAACTGTGCTATCGGTACACAGGGTCCCACCAGTACGAATTGCTAATAATTGAGTATTCTAAGTTCCTTGAACAATTCTGTCAACGATGCCCATATTGGAGGGAAATGAGAACAAATGATTGGCACATTGCACCTTTCTTCTGAAAGAGCTGCAGGACTTACCACTAGTGCCATCTTGTGATGCTCTTGGAAGGTCCTTCGAAACCACTGAGGAGTTAGCCCTTTTGATATGTAATGCTACATCGCACATAGCACCATTCGAGCAAAAAAACGGCTTTTTTCAAAAAATGGCACTTAGCACCTTTCTACTGATAGGTATCCAATTTGATTACTGAAGATGAGAGTGAACTTCTACAATTCCCAATAGAAATTTTAGACAGCATAGGCATAAGTGGATTGCCACCTCATATCCTTCGACTAAGAGAAGGCTCAATTGTGATTTTGTTGAGAAATATTAATGTTACCCAATGTCTGTTGAACAGTACTAGACTGTTGGTTTGGAAGAGGCATGACAATTGCTTACACCTGGAAATTATTACTGGCGTAAATGTTGGAAACAATGTCCTACTCCCTCGCCTTGACCTTACGCCATCAGATACTTCTATGCCATTTTCCTTCAAAAGGAGGCAGTTTCCAGTACGTTTGGCTTTTTGTATAACTATCAATAAAGCTCAAGGTCAAACACTAGATCATGTAGGCATTTATTTACCTCAACCGGTGTTTAGCCACGGACAACTTTACTGTATGTGGCACTATAGCCAGCAAAATCCTTTCATGACGTCAAAGTTCAAGTAGAACCAAAAGGCAAGCGAACAGCAAATGTTGAATGGAAGGAAGTACTGTTAGAATTTTGAAACGAATATTGCGGAGGAGCACAGACCTCAGCAAACGGGGCACAGATTAAATAACAATTATACAAGGACGTCCGCATCCATAATACGATAACTGTCCTGTGGTAATGGTAAAAAAAAAAAAAAATGTCCTACATCGGTGATTACTATCCTGCATCCTGTTATTTCATTCCCTCAGTTCTATAACAAAGATATACTCAATCAAATTTACAGCTCAATAAATATTAATTCCTTCTGTGTGAGTTATCTTTTCATTTCTCATCAATCGCCTTTACTTACTATTCTATCTGTAGGGGTGGAGGCGATAGCTGTCTTTACAGAGATGTGCAAATTATTAGATTCGATATCAGTTTTCCAAAATTGCATTATTACTTTTCAAGGTTTAATGCACTAAGTATGTTTACAAGGCGATGAAATTACTTCAAATGTTTAACCAAGACTCCTAATTATATTTTCATTTAAGAAACTCAAATTAAAATGATTTTTTAGAATTTCCACTAACAGGGGAGCCTTGCAAATGCAAAATGCCACACGTTTCGTTTCGTTTTTTGCAGATGATCACATGGTCTGGGGAAACAAGGAGGAGGAAATTCAGGAGCAACTGAAGGCTTGGGAAGAAACAGTGGGAGAGTAGGGATGGAAGTTCAACATCAGTAAATGTGAGATCCTGTTAACGACCCGGAAAAAGGACAGACCAATGAGTGGGATAACACTTGGAGGTGGACAGCTGAAGAAGGTGGAAAGTCTCAAGTACTTGGGAAGTATAGTGGAGGAAAATGGGAGAAATGAAAAAGAGATTACGGAACGTGGCAGACAGGCAGAATCATTTCTGAGAAGCATTAGGAGCTTAGTGTGGAATAAAGATATTCCACAAAAAAGCATGGAAGTGTTATACAGAAGCTACTATATCCCAATACTGACCTATGCTTCAGAAACGTGAACAATGAAGAAAAGAGACATAAGCAGAATACAGGCAAGTGAAATGAAGTTCCTGCGAAGTAGGATCGAAGTAACAAGAAGAGACAGGATGAGGAATGAAAAGGTCAGGGAAATAGTTAAAGAGGAGCCCTTGCAAGGTAGGATTGAGACATCAAGAATGAGGTGGTATGGACACTTAAAGAGAATGGATGAGAAGAAGATTCCCAAGAGGATACACGAGATGCAGATGCAGAAGAAATGACCAAGGGATGAGAAGAAGATTCCCAAGAGGATACACGAGATGCAGATGCAGAAGAAACGACCAAGGGGAAGACCAAGAGATAGATGGCTGAAAGGAGTGGAGGAATGTGTCAAGAAGAGAGGCGAGGACTGGACCAGAGTGACAGCGGAGAGGTGGTGGGAAGAAAGGACTAAGTGGCGAGGCTTATGTTCCAAACAGACCCAGCCTGGGGCTGGAAACTGTACAAGATGATGATGATGACTCTACTTTACGTGTGATTTAGAGCGGAGGGATTTGGGGTCTTTTAACTGATGAACGCTACTGAACTATTCAAAGATTCTTGAACTATGCATTGAAATCACCTGACTTGAATTCTAAAATCAATGAAAAATTGAAAATGGACCCAGCTCCGATATCCCTCGGAATCCAATAATCTGAAAGTTTCCAGACGTAATTCCTTATGGGAAAAGGTGTAATTCCACGGGAGAGGAAACACTACTAAGTAGGACAACAAAAGAAGTTGTACAATAAAATGATTTTGAATAAAAGTAATTATGACTAATTAAAATTATTTATTTAATTCTATTAATTTGCACACCTCTATATGTAAACCAAATTCAAATATAAGAGACCCACCCATCTTTTATTTTTAATTTATACCATTGTTCATAAGTAGACAAAACACCAAATTGTACCGCTGTAGCCTTAAATTGTGTGGATATCTCTATCTACTTAGTATAAAACAAAGTTCCCAATTCTTGGATGTAACGGGTAATCTCGAGAGCAACTTGATGGATTTTGATGCGGTTTTCACCATTCTGTAAAGGATTTCTCGATGAAGGATTAGGTAGAAAAACATTTATTTATGACCAAAAGAAGCCGAGCATTTACGATTTCAGTGAATTGAGTTGAAGAAAAACCTAACGTCCATGTGTCTTTTAAGCTTACACTGGGTAAACCGTTAAAAATATCGATATTCTCTGAGAATTGTTCAGAATGAAAAGTTCTGCAAGAAAGTCCGCGACAGCTCCCACATGGACCACTGTGAGTGTTTTTCCGTTTTCATTTCTTCCAGCAATCTCCATTCGGTGGAAATTTAAATTACTAGCTTCAGAGTGAGTTTACGAGCTTGCGAGCGACTTTCACCCTAGCTTCAGCCAGCATCAAAACTGCCGAGTCGTGTCGAGTTAATTCTTCAGAGAAGAGTATAGCTTATGAGTTTGGAGTTAGCTCTTCACCTCGGCTTTTCAGAATTCCGTCTGGAACCTGACGTCCGTGCGCGTTTTAAGCTAACGCAGGGTAAATAGTGGGGCATACACACAGAGGACAGGCAGACACCCTCACATTTGATCTCATAAGCCTACTTCATAATTTGTCACCGAATCATGTCTTCGCAGTCAAGTACGGAGAAATATAGACACGTTACACGATCGGCGCTGGTCTCAGCCGTTTGACGCGATTTGTAGTTTTCACGATCGAACATGGAGAAAAATCGCGATTTACATAATCGGTGTCACTTTTAGTCGTTCGACGAAATTTCTATTGTCCTTGAGGTCGGGCACGGAAAAATATAGTATTATTGCGCAATCGGCGCCGCTTGCTGTCCGCTTGACAAGAATCCAGTTGTACTCGTCATCGAAAGCGGAGAAATATCGCGATGTATCGCAATTGCTGCCGCTCTCGGTCGTTTTACGAGATTCACGTTGTCCTCGCGGTTAGACACAGAGAACGCGACAGTATGCAATCAGCCGTTCAACGACTGCCTGCCTGTCTATCTGTTCTGGTAGAATGGCGGAGGCAAGCTCGAGGTTGGGCATGGTTAAAATTCACGAGCAGTTATGGACATGGTCGGCGCCGTGATTCCCACTGTCCCTATGCTGTGGTTGGAAGTTCACGGTGGATCACGAGAAGAAATGGGTATCACGATGCTACGTAGTCTGTTATTCCTAAGTGGGTTGATGCACTTCTCGCTCCCCGTACACTTTTAAGTATACGGTAATAGGAAAAGTGGCTAGTAGGGTTCGGTATGTTTCGTGATGGGTGCCCAACCACCGTTGACAGTATTCCCGCAGTCCTCGTAGACACAAGTTCGCGACCGGGCACGGGTTTTATGACTTATGCAACTGGCATCGATCTCGGTCCGTTTGACGAGATTCCCGCAGGCAAGTCGTGCGGTCAGCCGGCCGTTATGAGGATGTGATTTTGGAGGATGAACGTTCGAAGTAGGTATCGGATATTACGAATTATTCAGAGAGGATAGCACGAATAATACAAGAGGCAAATTTTCTTTCGAATTCAAATTATAGCCTACAAGTTTTCGAGATAACCGGTTAGATTATATATCCAATGGAACCAAAGTTCGAAGGAAAAATAGACATATAACGGAGTTTCGAATTAACCGAACTGGATGTCGCAAATTTACGAGACGGATAGATTTTTAAAATATACCATCGTCTATGTAATTCGGAGCATTTTTGCGATTTTCTTTCGAAACTGTATCATTTCGCAATATCGCGACAATAAATTATATCGCATTATTTCTGTACTTCAATTTGAGATATCCAAATTTATAGGTCAATATCAGAAACGAGAGGTTTCTGCTGAGTTTCGGATGTTATCACGAATCAACGTCTCACAAAAAGTCAGGTTTTTGAATAATCCAGAAAAACATTTCACACAAAATTAAACTCTCTTCTTGATGCCGAAAATATACATTGAACCGATGTAGACAGTACCACTGAAGGTATCCTCAGTATGCATTTCCTTGAGGTCGTGCACGGGGAAGACTACGCAATCGGCGCCGCTTGCGTGAAACTCGCTTCATCACAATCTTTGAGCCTAGCGGCGAGGGTTTAAATGATTTAAACCGACCTCAGCGAGTTTTCGTTACTTTCGTTACCCGTTTGTAAAATTAGCTACTTTTTCGTTACTTTTCATTACCGGTAGACACCCTGGTTTAACAACCAAAATTACTGTCAAGCCTTAATAATTCTTTTTTTTTCTTCCTGTCTCTCTTTTTTTTTTACAAAATTCCCTGACTTTTCCCGGTTTTCCCTGACCGCAAAAAATCCCTGACTTTTCCCGGTCGCATATCAACCCTGAAGACACTACCCGGGCTTCAAAGCCGCACCTACACCCCTTCATTCTAAACTTCGTTTTGTCCAATCCAGTGGTTTTTGACAATGGTTATAGCCTAACACACCCAGATCAATGGTTTTGTGTCAACCGTGCCCCACTAGCTGCGCGTGGCCAAGGCTGCACCTACACCAGACCAGACTAACCTTCGTTTTGTCCAATCCAATGGGTTTTGACAATGGTTACAGCCTAACGCATCCCGATGAATGTTTTCTTTATCAACAGTTATTTTGTATCCCACATGTTGGCAACAATGTGTGCGCCTCGGAGTGCCTGGTTGACAGGGATTTAAGCGTAGTTTTTAAAACAGCAATAAATAAAAACACATATTTACGTACTTTAGCACATACATGAGGTGCAGTGGTGGCCAGGGTTCCTATACGTAATATCACCCAGAAGATGAAATCAAGACACAAGGTATGTAAAGTCACATTTATATCTGCTGTGTTCAACTTTCATTCAAAATTAACATAATCTGTACCTGGCCAATCGAAATTCTGAAACATTGTTGCTTGTATAATCAATGAATAGAATTGCTACTTCACTGAAAAGCAATTCTGCTAAATAATCAAAATTTACCACTGCTAATGATACAATAACCAACAGTTTGAATTACATGAAAAGCAACTTTGCTATTTCTGAAAAATATCGAACCAACGGGAGGAATGAAATACTTACTCCAAATGGAAGTGGCAACCACCGATGGGCCCGGTGAACTTGCTCCTAACGTCAATGGGCCCAGTGGACTCGTTCCCGACGTCGATGGGCCCGGTGGACTTGTAGACAATGGAATCGAGCTTGCCAACGTCACAGGCTTCATGAACGGCCTCTCTCCCAGTAATGACTGCATTAACTATAACTTGGATTCATTAAAAACATCGACACTCTATCTATAATTTGATCTATAGGCTACAATTTATACAACGTCCATAATAGGGGAATACTTACGTCAAAATACATCCATCTCCGTGGAGTTTCACCAGTTATTTTATTGTGATCACTGATGCCCTTATAAGTCTTCTTCACTGCGTGATATTTGGCCTGGCACTGATAGCCAGTCACTTCATACCCCTCACTGCATAGAACTATGGCAATTTCGTCCCATGCCCTTTTCTGGGAGATCTTCCCGGACGAAAGTCTCTCCTCCCTCGTGCGAAACTCCTCTATGAGCAATAAAATTGCTTCATGCCTCCACTTGTAAACTAAAACAAAAAAAGCTTATTGGACAGAGGATTCTAAGCTGAAGGAAACATGTGGAAAATTTACAAAAACAACTCACCTCCTTTTGTGCAATTTGCATCAGAGAGGGTAGGCATAGGACTGGACATCGTGCTTGTGCTGCTCCTGCTTTCCCCAGGGTCTAGAATGGAAAAACTAATTAAAGCAATGCAAAAGATAGATATACTGCCCAAGTTAAATGCACTGCTGCGCTTAGTTATTTAATTGAAGATCGTAAAATGTACCGGTACATTATTAAGGGATTTATTTATTTATCGTATGGCTTTTAGTGCCGGGAGTGTCCGAGGACATGTTCGGCTCGCCTGAGTCTGTAGCTGCTTCCAGCGGACACCCTAAAGGGTGAGCTACAAGTTCCGTTCAATTTCAAGTAGTTCCAACTTTCGCCACCAGATATCAATGATACCTAGTGGTGAACGTTGGAACTTTGATAGAGCGTTCTGACGAAATCTAACCTAACAAATTTTGCTTTACACAAGTTTAGTCTGTGAAAGGATCTTTTACATGCCATAAATTTATGACATGGGACCGCCGGCTTTACTTCCCCTCCGAAGGAAGGCATACTGAAGGATTTTTAACGCTCTTAAAAAATCCGATGACTTCGGCCGGGTTTGAACCCGCTATCTTGGGCATAGCAGTTCAGCATGCTACCGACTACGCCACCGAAGCCGCTATTGTTAAGGGAAATAAAATATTAGAGATTTACACCTAATTCACAATGCTGATTACGAGTTGGGACATACCATACTAGTCCACGTTTATTAGCCACATCTTACTTTTATAAACACAGCAATACAATAAAATCATATCTTAACCAATTATTCTAAAGCGCATACATACCTGGCAAGCTAGTCTTTTTGTTTGCCGCTCTAGCTTCCAACAGCAGCTGCGTGGTATATTCCAAGTCTGAAATTGATACACATGGAAAATATAACCTAACTATACCGCAGAGTTAATACTGAAAATTTGTACACACATCAAAAAAAGTTTTGCATCACCTCGGTTCCAAGAGTTCCGGAACCGTTAAATACAAAGGGAATAGAGATCAACACAAACAACATTTCAGCTCGTTTTATTGCTCATGAGACCCACACATTGCATGTTGTACCATCATACAGCTAGACTTTCAGCATTTGTGGTCCAGATTGCAGTACACACCACTACCTCTAATACCCAGTAGCACGTCCTCTTGCATTGATGCATGCCTGTATTCGCCGTGGCATACTATCCACAAGTTCATCAAGACACTGTTGGTCCAAATTGTCCCACTCCTCAACGACAATTCGGCGTAAATCTCTCAGAGTGGTTGGTGGGTCAAGACGTCCATAAACAGCCCTTTTCAACATATCCCAGGCATGTTCGATAGGGTTCATGTCTGGCGAACATGCTGGCCACTGTTGTCGAGCGATGTCGTTATCTTGAAGGAACGCATTCACAAGATGTGCACGATGAGGTCGAGAATTGTCGTCCATGAAGACAAATGCCTCTCCAATATTCTGCCGATATGGTTGCACTATGGGTCGGAGGATGTCATTCAGGTATCGTAAAGCCGTTTCGGAGCCTTCCATGACCACCAGTGGCGTACGTCGGCCCCACATAATGCCACCCCAAAACATCAGGGAACCACCACCTTGCTGCACTCGCTGGAGAGTGTGTCTAAGACGTTCAGCCTGACCAGGGTGCCTCCAAACACGTCTCCGACGATTGTCTGGTTGAAGGCATATGCGACACTCATCGGTGAAGAGAACGTGATGCCAATTCCGTGGGGTCCATTCAGCATGTTGTTGGGCCCATCTGTACCGCGCTGCATGGTGTCGGGGTTGCAAAGCTGGACCTCGCCATGGACGTCGGGAGTGAAGTTGCGCATCATGCAGCCTATTGCGCACAGTTTGAGTTGAAACACGACGTCCTGTGGCTGAACGAAACGCATTATTCAACATGGTGGCATTGCTGTCAGGGTTCCTCCGAGCGGCAATCCGTAAGTAGCGGTCATCCACTACAGTAGTAGCCCTTGGGCGGCCTGAGCGAGGCCTGTCATCGACAGTTCCTGTATCTCTGTACCTCCTCCATGTCCGAACAACATCGCTTTGGTTCACTCTGAGACGCCTGGAAACTTCCCTTGTTGAGAGCCCTTCTTGACACAAAGTAACAATGCGGACGCGATCGAACTGCGGTATTGACCTTCTAGGCATGGTAGAACTACAGACAACATGAGCAGCGTACCTTCGTCCTGGTGGAATGACTGGAACTGATCGGCTGTCGTACCCCCTCCGTCTAATAGGCCCTGCTCATGCATGGTTGTTTACATCTTTGAGCAGTTTTAGTGACATCTATGAACAGTCAAAGGGACTGTATCTTGGATACAATATACACAGTCAACGTCTATATGCCGGAGATCTGGGAACCGAGGTGATGCAAAACTTTTTTTGATGTGTGTATATAACTGTTATTACTTTTGTACTTGTACATACCATTCTGTGCGCGAGAGACTTCCTCAGGACTTAACATTATTCGATAGAATAAATTCTCCTCAGCGTCGAATAGTGTTATATTATTCATTTCGAGCAGAAGGCAGTTACAACCTCAAACAAATGTATTGGAACAATGGCGGAATCAGAGCAGTAGCAATCAGTAGCCAAGGACAATCGTGGCCTTGAGAATAGTGCTCAGCCAATCAGCGACGTTTTGATTGGACAACATTCTCGTAAAAAAATTCTTGTTTTGATTCACAGCTCTTCGTTAAGCCCCCACCCTAGGCCGTCTTCGTGTCCAAAATGGCGGCTTAACGGACACGACGGGGTGCCATTATTAACATTATGGGAGCTTTTAGTTAAGGACACGGGGGGCCTTTTTTTAAATTTTGGGAGATAAGAACACGCCTTAAGAGCCGTTTTCACCAATGTCAATTATCTCTCAATTCATCAGTGAAGGTTATTTAACTTTGCACGAGCATTTCACCAAACATAAACGCTCGTTAATTTACCACTAATAAGGAATTCCGCTAAATAAGAAAGTTCCTTATCGGATTAATGGCTTATATTATTATTATTATTAATGCAGCCAATAGCTATTTTCAGGATGGCTGAGGTGGGATTATTTTTAATGTCTAGAATCTTTAAGTAATTCTAACATATATATAATCGTTTGTCCCACAGTATTATCAAAGAAACATTTAAGTCAACCTCAGACGCTATCCGGGCAGCCTAAGCGGGGCAAATGAGGGAGATCTTATGATAGATACTGAGAAGTGCTACGGTACGGAGACTTGTATGCCATGCCATTCGATTGCAGAATACCCCCAAACAATACAGGATATGTAAAGAGTTGGGTCGAATAAATGCTGTTATTTCATTTGTGGGGCTAGTACATCGTGGTCATTCAAGCCCGTGTACTTGGGTGTGATTGGAATTTTTGTCTCATAACCTGTGTTATAGTACAGCCATCATTACTTCCGACTTGACATTTCAGTGTTACCCTAGAGTTATCTAGCGGTCAGATGGAAAATCACTTTAACTAGACAATCACAGGCAGCCATTCAAATTGATATATCATGACAAATTGACTTCCGTTCGCGATGTGGCGATTTAGCGAACGAAACTCTAGCCTAGCACTGAAACGTCAAGTCGGAAGTAATGATGGCTTTACTATAGTCTCTGTGTGTAGTTCAGGTGAAGATTGGGAAGGAGGTGACTGTGACCTCATGTTACGAACCATCTGGGCGTTTACCAGGAGTAGAAGTGGGAACCCTCGGAAAACTTTTCCAAGATGGCTCAGATGGGAACCAAACTCAATTCTAAATTTTTCCTCACGAGGCTGAGTGCACCCCGTTACAGCCCTCAGACCAGAATTAAATATCTTGGCAGCGCCAGGATCGAACCCGGACCTCTAGACCGACAGTCAAGAATGCTCCGCTGACAGAATAAATAGCACGAAATAAACAGGGGAGCATATTATAAGAAAGAGATTAGTTGATTCCTCAGTTTAAGGGCTGCGACAACACGGTCATGTAGCCCCGTGTACTTTGGGTGTGTGTAGAATCTGTCTGATAACCGGTGTTAATTGTGATAGCTGCGTTAGTGTGTGTTACCTGTAATTCAGGTAAGGACTGTCGACGATCAATTTCAAGTAGTTCCTACTTTTGCTACCAAATGCTGTCATCAACAATACCTAGCTGTGAACTTGTCTACTAGATGCCACCGCAACCAGCACCTGAGAGCGAACGTTGGAACTTAAAGAGCGTTAATAAAATCTAACCTAGAAATTTAGCTTCACACAGTTGTAGTTAGTGGAAGGTTCGTTTACATGCCATAAACCTATGATATGGGCCTGTCGGCTTTACTTCCCCTCCGAAGTAAGGCATACTGAGGGATTTTTAATGCTCTTAAAATATCCGACGACTTCGGCCGGGTTTGACTCTGCGATCTTGGGCTCAGCATACTACCAACTACGCCACCGAAGCTGCACATGAAATAGATTATTTTATTTAAACAATCCTTGAAAAACAGGTAAAAATATGCCATTTTGTCTACAATTATGTTTTCTTGAATATGACACATGGTGTGTAATCAACGTTCCGTTCAACACATTCACCCAAGCGTTGAATGAAAGCCTGAGCCATATGCCTGAAGTTTATCAAGGGGATTTTACGTGCGACTTATCTTACTGGGTCCTTAAGATCAGCCAGATTTGGAGAAAGTGAAGAGAACAGTTGACTCTGCAGGTACATCCATAGGAACAAGTCAGGAGTGGACAAATCTTGTGAACTTGCAGACCAATTAATGTCTCCAACGTCCAGACCGTATTGTGCATTCTTAGTGAGTCTCTTCAATTTGCTAGAGGTGGAGATGACATATTCATTGCAGTCTGATAGGAGACACATTATTAGAGAAATAATTCTCCAAACCAAAAGGACGATGCTCTGCAGACAACAAAACAGCCCTTTTCCCTTTCTGGCATACATCATTATCCTGCGAAGGGGAAGACAGAGCAGCCGTACTTTGCTACCCAAATCAGGCTGTTCATTCTGCCGAAACTTGTATAACCGCATTATCACAAGAAACATAACTGATTTTAGCAACACTTTCAGGGCCGTATATAAGGGGGCAGTGGGGGGTCCAGAACCCCTCGAAAACAGCCAATAAAAATTAAGAATATGTTGGTTTGGTAAAAGCAGAAAATAATTGCAAATTTGGTTGTACCCTAATCTTAACTTATTGGCTAAGTTATAAAAAATAATAAGATTGAAATTAGACTACCTCGTGGTGTAGTGGCTAGCATTCTTGGCTACCACCCCGGAGGTCCGAATTCGATTCCTGGCTCTGCCAAGAAATTTTAATTCTGATCTGAGGGCTGGAACGGGGTACACTCAGACTGGTGAGAACTGAGAATTCCACAGTATGGTACTTTTGAGAAATAATCAATTTGTAAAAAAAAAACAAGAACTTTACCTTTCTGCTTAGTAAATTGACAAATATTTAGATATTTGCCATTCATACTCCATGAAAAATTCATTAAGTATAAAATTTTATTTGGGTATTGTGCTGTATTTTACAACTATTTTTGTATTGCCACTAATTAGAATTTTACAACTAACTCTTATCTAAAATATTTACACTAAGTTATACGGTCTAACACATTGGTTGATATTTCTGGGTATTTTGCAGTGACAATCCCCTGAGAATACTCACAATTTTCCAGGATAGTCAGAACCCCTGAAAAATTATTGTACATACGCCCCTGAACTCTTTTGAAGCTGATGAACGAGTTCATCGACTATTAGTAAGAGTCTGTACCTGGTCAACTTTGTCATGTACTGTCTGAATACATTATCCTATCTCCTTCATCTTGGTACCTACTGTAAGCATACTCGCTGACTAATGTGCAGTGGAGCTACAAGACACTATTGGCCAAGGGAGAACTGCACTTGAAGATTGCACATCAATCGAAATGTACGCTTGTACATTGAACGTAATTATGGTGATCACACCATTATGGTGTTTGAAGCCAGGAGTCAGTCAGTCGAGTGCAATAAGTGTCCTAGTGAACTGCACAAGACCCTAACCAGATAAGTAGCCTGTGCGATACAGTACAATCAGAATTGACCATTTACAACAACCACGTATCCACTCGAAACAGGCAAATTCCCGAGGTCAATCACCATTTCCAGTATCTCAACAGAACATCACATAGACTGCAACTAACAAATACTGACGAGTCGCATTACTAATACTGCACCTAAATAAGTGTACATATTGTAAATATTTTCACCCATAGATTTTATAGCCTTAGTGTAATGGATCTGATGATGATCGCTTGACGATCGAAACTGGTCATCCAAGTGTATTTATTTATCTCATGTAATTTTTTCAAGATTAGGGAATAACCCATCTCATTTGGGTGCAATCGTGTTGACCGACTGAAAAGCACCAAACTTTTGCAATCACACCAGATACGCAAATAACCTCGGTGGAAAGACACCCCAAAAGTATTATAGTTAACGATTACAGTCTGGAGATGCCGCTTTGTGGCGTAGCCGTGCTCGTTAAATCATGCACCACGGTGGCAAGGGCAGTTGTAGCAAGTTTGGAGATCGGCGGTTTGAGGTGTGCTGACAGCGGCTATCCTGAAGGCAGGTTTTCCACTCTTAGCGTGGGACTGAGCAGTCAATGAGTCTCTGTGGGTGGAGAAGAAAATTGCGCATGTGCCAAGTGGAAGGTCAATAGCTGAATGTATCAGTGGAGAGCCTAGGCTCCAAGCGGTGCATTCATGACGCGGGCGGTATCTCAGCACGTACATGTTCTTTTGAGGGTTTTAAAGGCGGCTTCGGTGGCGTAGTCAGTAGCATGCTGAGCTTCTATGCCCAAGAACGCGGATTCAAATCTGGCCGAAGTCGTTGGATTTTTTAAGAGCGTTAAGAATCCCTCAGTATGCCTTCCTTTGGAGGGGAAGTAAAGCCGGCGGTCCCATGTCATAGATTTATGGCATGTTAAAGAACCTTCCACTTATTACACCTGTGTGAAGCTAAATTGTATAGGTTAAGAATGTAAACAATGCTCTTAGGTTCCTACGTTCGTTGCCAAGAGCCGACTGCGCTGATGTCTGGTAGCTAGGTTCTGAACTAGTAGTCGTTGACGGTGGTGTTTGGCGGCAAAAGTAGGAACTACTTGAAAATTGATCGTCTCCAGTCCTTACTTGAATTAAAACAGATACACACACTAATACAGTCATCACAATTAACACCGGTTATCAGACAGATTCTAAACACACCCAAAGTACATGGGGCTACATGACCGCATTGTCGCAGCCCCTAAACTTAAGAACCAACCAGAGTATTGAAACATGGATCAGTGCAGTGATTTAATAGTGCATTTCAAATCAAGACCATTTTCTTCGTTGTCCTATGAAGAGAATATTTTTTGAACAACGGCCCAGAAAAAATGTATCAAGAAATAGAGCGTCTCACAAGACTGATCCTTACCTTTCCTGTTTCTACTGCTTCGAGTGAACCATGTATGAGTGCATTGAAGAGAGATAAGACATTTACCTCCATGTCAGATTCTAAACTGAGCAATTTGAGTACCTTGGCTATTGAGTCGAGTTTGGTGAACTATTTTTCCAGGGATGACATCTTCAAAGAACGCATCATTGATATCTTTGCTGAGCGATAAACACGACGACTGGAGTTTATCTACCAAAAACTATAAGCTATGAACTTAAGTATACCCAGTTGCATGAATGAAGCTTCGCCACTGTTACTACAGTCATCACATAAACACAAGTTATCAGACAAGTTCAACACACACCCAACTACACGGGCTTCATCATCATCATCTTGTACAGTTTCCAGCCCCAGGCTGGGTCTGTTTGGAACATAAGCCTCGCCACTTAGTTCTTTCTTCCCACCACCTCTCCGCTGTCACTCTGGTCCAGTCCTCGCCTCTCTTCTTGACACATTCCTCCACTCCTTTCAGCCATCTATCTTTAAGTGTCCATACCACCTCAGTCTTGATGTCTCAATCCTACCTTGCAAGGGCTCCTCTTTCACCATTTCCCTTCATTCCTCACCCTGTCTCTTCTTGTTACTCCGATCCTACTTCGCAGGAACTTCATTTCACCTGCCTGTATTCTGCTTGTCTCTTTTCTTCATTGTCCACGTTTCTGAAGCATAGGTCAGTATCGGGATATAGTAGCTTCTGTATAACACGGGCCTAATTACTAAAATGTTCCAACCCCTAAATGGAATTAACAATAACTCTGTAGATGCCAACATAGACTCCGAGTGAATACGGCATCGATTAGGTGAAGAACTCTGAAGATTTCTGTGACGCCTCGAATGCCACTGAAGACAAAAAGTATCGTCTACAACTGCGTGGTCCAACCCATGGCCTGCAGGCCTCTAAAACTTTAATACATATCCAAATCCCGTTCCAGCTATTGCCGGATCTGGGTGTTTACGAGGCCTCTCCATCTTATTCTTTCCTCCCACCGCTTTTCTTCCTCCACTCGATGCCAGTTAACTCCTCTTCTCTCACTCCTGTATTCCAGCGCATTCTTGGACGGCCTCGATCTTAGGTGTTCCTTTATTTTTGGTAACCTTTGCCGCTCATCTCTTAACATGTCCATACCAGCGTAGTCTCTTTTTCTCTATCCCATCTCTCATACTGTCCTGATTTAGTTCTTTTCTAATTTCTACATTTCTTCTGTCCAATCTTGTTTTCCTTTCAACTGCTCTGAGAAACCTCATTTCACCTACTTGCAGTCTGCTCCAGTCCCTTTCCATCATTGTCCATGTTTCTGCTCCATACGTGACAATGTGTGAGTACCAGTAATAAATCTTATACATAAGGAGTTTTGCTTTTTCTGGAACTATTTTATTCCAAACCGGATGTTTTATTGTTTAATAAAAATGTCCTCCTTTTTGTAGCCTCTTGGTAATCTCATCTGTTATCTTACCATCATTAGATATTTCACTTCCAAAATAAGTGAAACTGTTATACCACCCCTAGGCATTAAGATAAATATCTAAGTAGGACTTACAGTACAGTGCGACAATTCATAATACAGTTTTGTAACTTCTGTAAAATGGTATTTCACTAATTGCAATCAGTTCAGTAATTGCTATGGTAAGGAACATTGGACATGTGTCCAGAGGGTGTTCAAATACTTGAAGGGTGCGGTGGATATTGGTGTCAAGAATAAAAAATCAGAACGTGATGCCAAGGGTTTTGTTGATGCTTCTTTTTGGTTATTTAAATATACTGTATGTACAGAGCGCCAGGGAATGTTCTTCGCAGTGCCTACTAGCTGCTGCGAGAGATTACGTTGGCAGCACGGATGTCGCTTGTATCATAATAAACAAACAGTAAACTTTATACTCACCACAACCATTCATAACATACTGTTGCACTCTTCCAATAATCTAACTATACCCACTGACGATTTCGACAGCCCACAGCCCACACATGTGGCCTTCACCCTATCAAGGACACTGTGCTGCCAACTAAACTGATGACACAACCACTCCCAGCTGCACGTAGCCACTGCGGAGAACATTTCCTGGCGCCCTGTAGAAGGCCCAATAAGTTGGGAAAGTAAGAAACAAAGAGATGTGGCACTGTCCGGCACTGAAGCTGAACACATTGGTCTGAATTTAGCATGTAAAGAAGCTCTGATTCTTAGACATTTCTTCTTTGAGTTGTGTAAGAGAGGAGAGAGTTGTGTAACACCAGTCAAAATGCTCAGAGCTTAGCTGAGAATGAAGGTTTTCATCAGAGAAGAAAGCAAATAGTGCTGAAATTATTGTGGATATATTGACCAAAAGCCTGCCAATCTCCTCTGCTTCTACATCTCTCCGTTTGGTTTATTATATACCGGTAATACAAAACAAAATCTCAGTTTTTTTCTGTGTATTCCAAGACAGGAGGGTGCAAGTGCAGCATCAATTTCCCTCCTCCTTCCCACCTAAAAACTATTACAGCAAAAATTGTGAAAGAAGAATTTTTTTACTAGAAATAACTTGAGGAACTCATTGGCTAAATACCCACGTAACCTATGCAAGAGAAACAGTTGACTTCCAATTTCGAGCAATAAAACAAATGAAAAATGCTCACTCGAGATCCAACGCTGGTGACCAGGGTCAAATAGCTTATAAAGATAATAGCGGAAACTCCTCGTCAAAACAGGAGACAGCGCTCGCCAGCACCGCCTAGCGGTCCGAGTTGGCAACATCAGACCAGCTGATTTACAACTGTGAGATCCAACCAAACAATTATAAGAAATTATTGACCTGTGGATGATCTAATTATCCAATTGTAATGGTTGGTACGGGGAGTATTTGTGCCATATACGGCTGTAATAATTATAAACAACAAAGTTACCCAAAATCTTTCTTCAGGTTCCCAAGAAATTATTGTAAACAAGTACCGGTAGCCTACCATTACACTGATAGTTCGGGTTTCTTTTAATACAGAATGCTTTTACAATATAATTTAGCATATTTTAGCCTGTTCTTTATTTATTTATAGATGCACGCTGTGGGTTATTCGAAGCCGAAGAGCTGACTTAGATGACGTATTGAAAAGGAATGGCCCAGAACATTTAAACAGAACTCGTGTTGTATACTCAGACCACTTTGTGGAGAAAGATTTCAGGAACAAAAACTTCTTAAGTTTGTAGGTTGTTGATAGTAGGCCTAATGTTAGTATTGAAATAACAGCCTTTATAAAACGTGGTGACTCTACGGTACAATAGGCCTAATTTAACAACACGCTTCAATATTTCCGATTGAAAGTGTACGTAGTTATTTATTGTTATAAGGGGCGGAACAGCGAGGTCATCTGTTTCTAAAGCTAAGGAGGTTGGTGTAATCTAACAAGTTCAGAAACACGAATTTTAATTTTACTGACTTTATTAGGAAATATACAAGAAGGTAACTGTTTTTTAAATGTAATTAAGCGTGTTCAACTAGTTTTTAAATACCAGTATGTCAAAAAGGACGGATTAAAACCAATATGCTAATATTTACTTGTAATTTTCAGTATTTGCCCTGGTGCAGTGCCTTCAGTTCTACTGCCTATGGCAAAGCAAACCGTATGCAGAAGCAGTCCAGTACTTTTTAGACTTCTATATAAATATTGTACAGAACCAAGTATCTTTTGTTTCTTTTAACACTAATCTTTAAATTATTTGCTGCCTCAATATCAAGCCGAGACATATGTTAACTTCACAATGCAATTTCGGTCGGTGCGCACTCATAAATGCTAGCTGTGGGTGGCAAGAAGGGTAATGCTGTCAACTCGCACTGAGAGATGGCACTGTGATCGCTGTCTCCAACCGAGCGCATGCTTTTACCGTCGAGTTTCCGCTATTATCTTTATAAGCTATTTGCCAGGGTCACCGAGAGGGAGGGGAAAGGGGGGCAATTGCATTGGGGCCCGTAAGAAATGATGGCCCGTTAGTGGTGCACGTTAGTTAAAGTTCACTGTATTATGTAACATGTTGTCTATAATATAATAATAATAATGCCTTTTATTAATCCCTTAACGGTCAAGGATTCAAACAACAAACTCACAACAAATTGTTCTGTGCACTTTGCAAAATATATTTCACAAAATAAATACGTTACGGTATGGTACTAAAACGTTTTCTATGAAATAAGATTTGTAAGTTTTTTTTTTAAATATAAATTCTGACTGTAGCCTACATCAGATGCTTTTCTCAAAATGGTATTGACTTTCCAGAATAACGAGTAGTGGCGAGTAGTAATCCAACTGCTGGCAAACCATCCGCTTTACAAGACGCTCTGTTAAAACTCAAACTGAACATTATCCCAATTTACTGAAGAGACTAATAAGCAAAATACTTATCCATACCGATAAATAATATTAACCTTGGCTGTAACCTTGTATAATTGTTAAAATATGACGTCTCTGGTTAAACAACACATGTCTCTATTCTCCTCAAGCAGGTGTTTGGTACCGTACGTGTTGAGACTAGGGATGGGTTGCGAACGGAGTCGCGAAGAGTCGAGACTGCTGCCGCTGGAACCGATACTCTCGACTCCAGTCTCGACTCCACTGATGCACTAACGCCATCTAACATCTGTTTTTGGAACTGCTTGAACATGTATGCCACACAGCGCCAGCAGCAACGTTGTTCGCCATCGCTGCGGCATGTTTACAATACAGCTGACAAAATCTTGCTGCTAGCTTGCCAGTTATACTTTTTTGGTATTGAAATGCATGGCAAGCTATTATAACCTGCAAAACGATTCAATATAATGATTATATGCATAGTCGTTCTTTGTTATGATCTACTGTAGGATTCTACAGTATGAGAATATGCTGCATAGTTATGGGATATTTATTTTGCCGGCAGGATCGTTATATGGAATGTCGAATACCAATTACGAAGTTCTTGGCACTGTGTGTGTATTTTTACTTTCATTATAGGGTGTTTCATTTACGTGTCTCAAATAACAAATGTTGGGTGTTGAATTAATGTAAGATTTGGCCTATGTTATGGTTTGTTAATTGCTTTGTTTAAGATGTGTGCACAGGCCTCTCATATTGTGACGGTCTTGTTATCCACCCACGTTCGTCCCTTGATACCTTGTGTTACGATGAATACAGTAGGATTATTAGCCAGCAAACATGGAAGATTGTTTCGGGTTATCATCGGTAATGTTGTAGGTGTAATTGTTATTGTGTTTATTATGATGATTATTATTTATAACAATAATAGTAATACAACCTGCCTAATGTGCAATATTACAACAATTTGGTACAATGATTGTAAATAATAATAATAATAATAATAATAATAATAATAATACTAATAATAATGAGAGATTCGGAAAAAAAGCGACCGTGTGCCCCCCGCAATACTCATCAGGTGTGCTTGGAGTCGCGAGGCTTAATGCGAAGCGACCCCGCAATACTCATCAGGTGAGTTGGAGTCGCGAGTGTTCATGCGAAGCGACCCCGCAATACTCATCAGGTGAGTTGGAGTCGCGAGTCTTCATGCGAAGCGGCCCCGCAATACTCATCAGGTGAGCTTGGAGTCGCGAGTCTTCTACAAGCCCCCTGCTATAGTCTAATTAATGGCCAGGGAATTCCTGTCTTGAAATACTACTACTATACAGAGACAGGGGTACATTCACGAAATAGAGAGGCAAATTAAAGGAATTGCCAAGGGTCGAAAATGTCGGCAGCATTTATATAAGGAGTGCGACATACCACCAAATACAGGAAATATGTAGCCTACTTACAAATAAATTCGCCATAATATGTATTTATTTATAAAAACGGCAAATATATGTAAATAAATAGAAAATATTTATTAAAATTAAATACATATAAACACATAACTATCCGGGCCTTACTCATCAGGTTAGCTTGGAATCGCGAGGCTTTATGCGAAGGGACCGTGTGGCCCCGCAATACCCATCACGTGAGCTTGGAGTCGCGAGGCTTCATGCGAAGCGGCCCCGCAATACGCATCAGATTAACGTGGAGTCGCGAGGCTTCATGCGAACCGAGACCGGTGTTCGGAGTCTATCGAGTCGACACTCTCGATTCCAGGCTTCAGTCGCGCCCATCCCTAGTTGAGACTGTGAGTCTGCATTGTGCACGAACACACTTTAGATGTGGAAGCGTAATTTCATTTTACATTGTTAACAACATATTACACAGACTTCCAGTGTTTACCTCAGTTTACTAGATATTTAACAGAAGCCGAGTCAATCTACTGTGGATATCGTCACACTGTTGGAGGTAGGGGAGCGTTTTCTAAGCTGGTAAGTTTTACTGTACTGGGTTCGCGCCTGTTGTCATGGTGTAGGTGTATTGCCGGAATCTTGCATAATTGGATGAAGTTTCTCCGCGCAATAGTCTTTATCGAGTTTTAAATAAGAAAATAGCTGAGTACATAAATACTTCTTGTCTTACCGGCAGTTTCAACAATCTATTAAAACATCAATTTAATGTTTTTATTAAATTCCTCATGATTTCCTGCATACAACGATTTAGGCTTACTACACTCTTGTTCTTTCATCCTTTTTCGCATAGTAGTCTATCTGAGAGTTTTTCAATTTTCTTTTTGAGTGCCTCATTCTTGATGTACCGGTACCGTATATTATCATTATCCTGAAATTTTGGTTTTATGTTGTTTCTTACCAATGTTCTTTCCTTTACTGTAGTTAATTCAGGTTTCTCCATCTGGCCTTTTAATTCATATTTAGGGATTCTGCTGCATACAGTGCTTCTGGTTCATCGCTGTCTTTAATGTTTAATTTTGGACCCCCATGAAAGGGATATCTTCTGTTAGATGGAAGGCCATTTCAAGTTTATTTTTCCTTGGTCCCATTACTCTCCAATCCCCAGCATTCCAACAATTTCATTCTTCGAGATATTTGAATTCTTTTACTATTTCACTCTTTTGTTTTGGTTAGGCCTATATTATTTTCATATTTTTGAATGTTTCTTACTTAATACATTTTGTAACAGATCTGTTTTTTGTTTTTATTTTGATGTGTGTGCTTTTGGACGAAGAATATTTAAAAAAAATTTGATAACATCCTCTGTTATGGCAAATTTATACTGAGCATATTTTCTTGCACCTTTACATGTCTTAATTTGCGCTGAAGAAGGTCACAATGTGCTAAATAATAATAATATCGTATGGCCTCAGTGCCGGGTGCAAGCTTTGTTATTTGATGCCCAGAGGGAAGCTTGCATGTCGAATTTCGTCAAGGATGTTAGATTTCTAAGCTCCTTGAACACTATAGCGCTTTCTAGTAGAGAAACGAGGAACTTTGTGTTGGCGGAAACTACCGACATTAATTTTGCCATTTCAAAAATTACTTACCACGGCCAGGAACGAACCTGCATTCTTGGGGTTAGTAGACCGACACGCTATCCACTCACCCACCGTGGCAAGCTACCCTTGTTTGTTAAGCTCTATGATGGGGACTTTGAACAAAATTGTGCAATCCAAGTTGCCTGGAGTTTCAAACAAAATTTTTAGTGAAATGTCTCGGTAAAGAAACTGAAGATAAAATTGTGGTAGCACTGAATGAGATACGAACGATCGATAAAATCTTCTACAGTAATGTACCACCGGCTGAACCGTGTACGCGCGCCCGCGATCTGTGCCAGTCAAAGCCGGCTTAGCTGACCTTGTTTAACGGGGCGCACATAGATAATGACCCGTGCATAACCAAAATACCGTATCAAATATACAAACTTAGGCTTTCACGGCCGGCGTTAGAATCTAAGAAGTGATTATCCGGGCTGTTAGGCCGTGGTCCAGTAGGGCTGTTGTTGGGACCGTATCAAATGTTGAAAAATGAATTAGGAAACGATGTAGTAATAGATGTTTACTCCCCCGCTGACCATAAGTCAACCCACACATCCTTTTTAGATCACGACTTTTATAGGTAAAAGTACAGCGTGTCCGCCATCATGCGCGTGAATTATCGTCAAAGACAGTATTGCCAACCCCACACATTCGGTACTATTTTATATCCGGTGTAAACCAAAGGAGCGCCGTCAAGTTAATGTGAGAGTGCGCCAAGATTCAGTCTTAAGTTAGACATGGATTGTGTGAGTTAACAATCTCCTATTTCAATCAAGAATATCATAACGCATCAGTAATTATTTATTGTTCACATTAGACCATCCTCCCTTTTCATCACTTTTAACAACTTTTAACACCTTAGCTTATTGGAAATATATCATTTATGATATGCATACCTGTCGGGGAGTTGTTGGGAGTCGTTTCACAATCTCTTCATACTCATTAGCCATTGCTGCACTGCAATAATTGTTATTTCACGGAAATAATGGAATTTTTCTTCACTTTCTTTGCCTACGGACGCCATCTTTGACAGTCATGTGACACCCGAATGTCGATCATGTGACTACGTTACCAACTTGAATAAAGAAATTCACCACAAGCCTTCGCTACTAAGTTAGGCACTGTCCTGTGGAAAATTACTGCTAGTACTACAAGCAAGGGGGTCTGGGGCGTAAGCCCCAGGTTAGGTCTTTTTTTGTATGTAAAACATTAATAACATACAATTTATGTCCGCTACTAGGTTAGGTACTGCCTGGTCGAAAATTAATGCTAGTACTACAAGCAAGGGGGTCTGGGGCGTAAGCCCCAGGTTAGGTCTGTTTTTGTATGTAAAACATTAGGCTATAAATACATAAATAAACACTGTAATTGAGTTCACTTAGTGATTTCATACATCACGTGCGAAATAGTACCAAACGCGTGGGATTGGCAATACTGACTCATAGAGAAAGATGGGGGTGAGAACTTCGATTTCAACTATATAAGTCGTGTCGCTATTTGGGTGGGATGGTGGGTCTATGACAGCGGAGCAGTGAACATCTAATACTCAATCCTCTCCTGATATCCTCCCGACTATTAAATCAGGTTAGGCTATTTCAGTTTTTTAAAATATTTATACAAAGGATGGTCTAAAGTGAACCGCTACCCAATGGTTTTTGCCTAGACCAATAATTATTCGTTAGCCAATATAAACACCCCTGCTTTTTGTCACGCACAGTGGGGGTAGTCAAGCATCAGTAATCTTAATCCAGGCCAATGGTTATGCCAATTATTTCTTTTTTCACATAATTAAAACGTTTCGTGTGTTGTGTGGTGTATTTTGTATTAGACATGTCGCCAACAGTGATCGGAAGTGATTTGACGCCAATATGCGCTCCTCCTACATGGCTGCCGTCGTTGAATGAGCAAGAAATAGGAAGATGTCCGCGCAGTTCATTACTCCTGAGTGTGTCCGGGTGCAGACATCAGGAGCACGCTGATCAGCCAGCTTGGTGTTCTAGACGGATCACCACAAAAGACATGGCACACACTTAGAAAGATGGTTGAGTTTTAATTCACTGGCCCTGAAAACCAATACACCATCATTTTGGGAGCCTTCATAGGGAGGTGAAGACTGCTTGAGCTTTCAGCTCTCGCAGTGAAGAGGTGCAGGTGCGCTTCATAAAAGGGAGGCAGCGCGCAGTTCGCTACTCCTGTGGGGGTCGGGTCGCGTACACCAGGAGGCCGCTGATGAGCCAGCTTGGTGTCCTAGGCGAAACCCCACAAGAGACGTGGCACAAACATAGAAAGATTGCTGAGTTTTAAGACATAAAAACATTTATTTACGTAATATCAGAAATAATTCCAGTGCAGCTGTGATAATTGACTGTAATTTCTATTCCTAACGACTCCCAGAAAGGTATGTGAATCATATATTTTCAATAATCTGCCAGGTAGAAATCTAAATGCCAGGTTCTGCTCAAGGGGAAATGGTGCCATTCTACTACTGTCATTTGTTGTGTCGTAATGGTGTAGGCTAACAAGTGCCATACAGTCTTATTGTTGTGGCTTCTTTTAGGGGCTGCGACATCGTATTCATATAGCCCCATGTATTTTGGTGTGTGTGTGGTAAAGAAATCAAAAGTAGAATTGCCTTCACTAAACAGGCCTTCAGCAATAAGAGACAGCTTCTGACCAGCAGGCACATTAGCATTAAAACTAGAAAATCGTTTGTCAAAACATTTGTCTGGAGTGTTTTGTTATACAGATGCGAAACTTGGATTCTACGGAAACAGGACATACAACGCCTGGAAGCAGCGGAAATGAGGATGTGGTGAAGGATGCTGAAATTAAGCTGGACGGAGGAAAGGACTAACGAATGGGTCCTCAAGGAAGTGGACGAAACAAGGAAATTGATCACTTCTACAGAAAAGAGGAAAGCAAAATTCGTTGGCCACACCCTACATCATATTGGGTTCCTGACCACCATACTGGAAGGAAAAGTTTTGGAGTAGAAAGGAAGAGGAGGACCGCGAAAGGCTCATCTGGATTCTGTGATGCATGGACATCAATTTAAACAGTATGCTGACTTAAAACTTTTGGCAAGTGAGAGACAAATGTGGTTACAGCGGCAAGGCCTAGTCTTTAGATGATGATGATGATGTGAGTGGTAACCTGTGCTATTGTGATGGCTGTCTTGGTGTGTGTATTTATAAACTGAGAATAGGATTGGAAAGTTAGGGACCATCCCAGGATTTTCCTGGATTATAAGTCGGAAAACCACGCATAAGCACTTCCAGAATGACTGAGGTGGTAATGGAACCCTGAGTTTTGCCTTACGAGGCTGAGTATACCCCCTGTTCCAACCCTTACACAAGAATCCAAATGTCTTGGCAGACCCGGGAATTCAACCCAGACCTCCGAGGCGACAGCCAAAAACGCTAGCCGCTACACCACTAGGTGGTCCATATTTCAGTAGTATTTCTCTTTTTTTTTTTTTTTGGTTTGAATCCTGGTCACTTCATGTGAGATCTGTGCTGGACAAAACGGAGGCAGACAGGGTTTTCTCTGGGTAATCCGGGTTTCTCTGTCAAATTTTAATTCCAGCAACATTTCCACTATCTTTTCATTTCTTCTGTCATTCATTTAATCATTGCCTCAGAGGAGTGCAACAGGCTTCGGCAGCCGGCACAGCATATTCTCACCGCTAGATAGGGGCTTCATTCATTCCTTCCCTGACCCTCTCGGTCGACTGGAAGCAGTCTGTGGATTTTCATTCATCCTGAATCAATGAAATAACGGAAAATAGCAAACTACATGGTTACTTGTGTAGTAACATGAGAGTTTTGTCACACTCGCAAATGCTTTTGAGGGGCTAGATTCTAAATTAAAGCTAAAACTTCAGATTAACTTCACGATATTCTACAGGTTTCACTGGATTAATGTTAATGCAATCTATTAGGCTTCGGTGGAGTAGTTGGTAGCATGCTGAACTGCTGTGCCCAAGATGGCGGGTTCAAACCAGGCCGAAATTGTCAGATTTTTTAAGAGCGTTAAAAATCCTTCAGTATGCCTTCCCGGAGGGGAAGTGAAGCCGGCGGTTTTGTTATATAGTGCATATACGAGAAGGTATAACACAATACATCACTGTTTATACTGGTTTATTCTTCAGTACATCCTACACATTTACACATACTGCGCTCCCTCACGGACATCGCTCTAGGCTTTTTTATAGTGCTAGTACTACGCGAGTCAACAAATTGTTTAGTTACAACTACCATAACCAAAAACACTTTTAACACTCCTCCTTAACTTAACAATTGTATAAACATTTTTTCTTAACGAAATATCTTTTCATTTCATTTTACTTTAAACCAACCCCATTTTACCCACTAAGGTGGTTGTCTTAACACCTCCAATGGTTTGGTAAATACATCTGCAATGTTATCTGCCGACTTTACATACATGAACACAACTTCTTTTCTCTTAACGAGCTGTTCAACAAAGCAATATCGTATGTCTATATGTTTAGAATTTTCTGAATCGAGGCCATTTTCTGCAAACATTATGGCACTTTGGTTATCGCTATAAATTACAGTAGGTCCTTTAGAAACATTCTCAACCATAGTACTTCTTTCGCTACCTCACACATAGCATAATATTCTGCTTCGGCAGTAGACAAAGCTGTCACAGTTTTTTTTGTTGTAAACCAAGATACTGGTCCACCTGCCAGTTTAACAACATAGCCTGATCTAGACAATCTCTCTCCTTCCACCGTATTGTAGTCAGCATCGCAATACACCTCAATCTTAGATTCAATATTTCGGTAGATGATTTTTAGATCTTTGGTACCCTACAGATATCTCACTATATGAGTAACATCATTCCAGTTTCTAATTTTTGGGTCTTTATTGAATTGACTTACTACACTCAGTGCATAACTAATGTCAGGTCTGGTACATGTAGACAAGTACATGAGTTTACCCACTGCTGCTTGATATTTCTCATTATCAAATGGTTGATTGGCTGACTCAGTCCTATCATTACTATTTATTGGTAATGGAGCGGATCTGGTAGCTTTCATGAAATTAAACTTAGTAATTACCTCATCAATATACTTTCTTTGATCAATATGTACATTCCCTTTCTCTTGAGTCACTTGCATACCCAAAAAATATATCATAATCCCAAGATCTCTAATTTCTAGCTTTGAACTCAATTTGAGCTTGAATAGTTCAACTTTCTCTTTTTCGCCCCATATTCTGAGATCATCAACATACAGAGATACAACAAGTCTGCCATTCTTATCCACATAAACACATCTATCTTTATACAGTCTCCTCAAATCTAGTTCTTTCAATGTATTATCAATCATATTGTACCATTCCCTGGCACTCTGTTTTAATCCATTGAGACTCTTCTTAAGTTTCCACACATTGTCTCTATTCCCTTCCAAAAAACATTCAGGTTGTTCAACATAAATTGTTTCCTCCAGTTTACTGTTTAGATATGCTGTTAGTACATCTAGATGGTGAATTAGCCAACCCTTGATTACTGTCAATGCACAAAGTAATCTTACAGTTTTCTTTTTTACCACTGGAGAAAATGTCTTGTCAAAGTTGAGCCCTTTGATTTGAGCAAATCCCCTAGCTACTAATCTAGCTCTGAAACGCTCGATAGAACCGTCTAACCTTGGTTTGATTTTGAAAATCCATTTCGTCTCAATCACCAACTCATTTTTTGGTCTATCAACTAATATGAAAGCATCTACAACCATTTACAAGAATGTTCACTCTGTAAAGCTTCCGTTGCATTAAATCTAGACAGTCACACTCATTGATAAACATTCATAACTGACAATATGTACATACTGGGTTCTTACGCAATCTTTCACTCCTCCTCACTTCTACCTGTAATTCCGATTCTACTTTCAATATCCTCATCATTTAAATCGTGAATCAATGGCACATAATGATCTGCTAGCTCCTCCTCATCCCGGTCTCTAAACCAACTCTCATCACTCTCTTCTGAAGAAATAGAACTTGACATCTCATTTGCCACGAGCATGCCAGTTTCACTCTCTAGTATACTTTCTTTGTCTCCTTCATCTACAAATTTAACATTCGGCTCAGCATTTACTGTAATGTTAGGGATGATGGGTTCAATGACATTCTTTATTTGTACCCGCTCAGCATATGGAAAATATTGTTCATTAAATTTAACATTATGGACAGTAGCAAACACTCCTTTCGTCAGAATCCAGACCTTATAACCTTTTACTCCATTTTCAAAACCTACAAAAATGCAATCGATTCCTCTAGCCTCAAATTTGCCTCCACTTTTCTCATACTTAATACCTTTACATCCAAAAGTTTTTAACATCTCATAGTCACTGATAGATACATCTCTTCCCTCCCACAAAGCCAAGGTAATTAAATTGTCGATTGACCTGGAAGGACATACATTTTTTACCACACACATATAATTCATAGCTTCTGCCCAAAAACCTACTGGTAGCCCCGACTGTATCAACATACATCTCACACCATTGGCTAAAGTCAAGTTAACCCTCTCAGCTATTCCATTTTGTTCCGGTGATACTTTGACAGTTTTCCTACGATGGATTCCATTCTCCCTCAAAAAATCATCGAATTCATTACTTATATATTCTCCACCTCCATCTGTGTGAATTGCCATTATCTTTCTTCCTTGTTGTTTTCTACCAATGCTTTGAAGTCTTTGAAACATTGGAACACTTCCGATTTCTTTTTTAGAAAATACAGACTCAAGTGTCTCGAGTAGTCATCTACAAAGGTTAAAAGATATTGGGATCCTCCCATAGACTTTACACATTTCCCCATGACATCACTGTGTAGTAGTTATAATGGTTGTTTTGATTGCCTTTCACTTTTTTTAGGGAAACCCTGCTTAGTGGTCTTGCCTAAGGTACACACATCACAATCTACTTTACCTTTCACCTCAAATACAGGAATCTTTTTTATTCCCTCATAATGCCAATGGCGAAGTCTGTTGTGCCACTCCACTGCACTCCTCAAAGCAACTACATTATGGATATTACTTTTATCATCACTTTCTGCCTCAACATTTGCAACTGATATTGTAGCTTTAGATTTGGTTGACATTGATTCTAATACATAAAGTCCATTTTTCTCTAAAGCTTTGAACACATCTTTTCCCTTTAGTCGCCCTACTGCAAAGCCATCAAAAGTCTCAACAGATATTCCTTTCTTAGCCAATCTAGAACAAGATATTAGATTATAATTGAAGTCAGGGACATACAAAGTATCATGAAGTTCTAGAATAACATCACATTTTTGTGTCAGCTCTACTCTCACAGTACCTATACCTTTCACTGGAACGCTGCCTTTACCCATATGAACGTAACCAGTTGTTGCTTGAAACATAATGCATTCTGACTTTTCTTTACATATGTGATCTGTACATGCATTGTCCAAGATCCACTCGTTATCACTCACTTTCATAGCTGCTAAACTCACTGCACTTATTCAAGCAAATACAGACTTATCACTACCTTCATCCTTAAAATTATCAGCTTTCTCGCTATTCTCGGTGCAGTTTCTGGCAATATGCCCACTACCACCACATCTGAAACATTTTTTATCACAGGACAATCGCGAGAGATATGCCCCCACTTATCACACTTAAAACACTTCCTATCATTGCTGAAGTAGTTATTCTGCTGCTCCGTTTGCTGTCTTGTTTGAAAAGTTTGGTTATATCCGCCACGACGTATTCTCGGCGCAGGTTTGTAGTTGGACGCCAATGCTCCCTGGACTGGTTTCAGCTTCTCTTGGATCTCCTCGTCTTCTTGAAGTAATACTGCTTTCACTCTCTTGGTCGTCAGGTCCTTGTTACCACCAAGGATCGCTATGGTGACACGATGTGAATCAGGTAGGCCAGCCAGGAATAGTCCAGCCAGCTGTTTGTCATTCAGTTCCAATCCGTAGCCCGCACTCGCAACCACTCGATTAAGTCCTTGAATTTCAGACATATAATGGTGCATGGATTTATCCGGTGTTTTGGTTATGTTCATCATCTGCTTCATCACTTTTAAGCACTTAGTCAATGTGAAGGAAGTGTGAATTTCCTCCAAGGTCGTCCAAGCGTCCTTCGCGAACACGCATTCTCCAATGTCCTCTACATACTCTCTCGACACACATTTTAGTAGGAAAGCGAGAGCCTTGCGGTTAATTCGCGCTTGATGAACATTCAGATAGTTGATGTCCTCTTCATTAAATCCAGGATCAATTGCGTTCCAACAGTTTTTGTCGATAAGTTCTGCTTTGGCAACTTTAGACCAAGAATAATAGTTCGAAAAACAAAGTTTGTCCATTCGTTCCTTGTTTTCTTCCGACATTTTGAATCGACTGCTCACAACTGAACACGTTTTTTTTAACTTCTCTAAATTTAACACTGCTCAAACTTTTTCACTTTTCTCTCTTCTCAGCGTTCCTGGGCTCATAACCTTTTGTTATATAGTGCATATACGAGAAAGTATAACACAATACATCACTGTTTATACTGGTTTATTCTACAGTACATCCGACACATTTACACATACTGCGCTCCCTCACGGACATCGCGCTAGGCTTTTTATAGTGCTAGTACTACGTGAGCCAACAAATTGTTTAGTTACAACTACCATAACCAAAAACACTTTTAACAGGCGGTCCCATGTCATAGATTATGGCATGTAAAAGATCCTTCCACAGACTAAACGTGTGTGGAGCTAAATTTCTAGGTTAGATTTCGTTGGAACGCTCTATAAATGTTGCAACCTTCACTTCTTGGTATCATTGACATCTGGTGGTGAAAGTTGGAACTACTTGAAATTGAACAGAACTTGTAGCTCACCCTCTGGGTGTCAGCTGGAAGCAGCTACATACTCTGGTGAGCCGAACATGTCCTCGGACACTCCCGGCACCAAACGCCATACGATAAATAAATAAATAAATAAATAAATAAATTAGTCATTGAACTTAATTTCGAGAAATACTAAAATGCCACACCCGCAACCATGGAATAATCATTTAGTAACCATTGTATGTTTTATAGAACGTAAGAAACTGTTGGTGCATTCCTACCACTCTGTACACATAAAAACTACCGTAGCTGCTTCTATCGGCGATAGTCGGGTGGTGTTTCATTGCATCAAAGAAAGACATGGGCTTAATGTTATCATTTAGGGCCGTTTTCATTTACTCTTAACTAGTTAGTTAATTCCTTTTTAATTTAAATACGAGATATTAAATAAAGTTTTTCAGTCGGTAACATAAATTGTGCCGAATCCCATTGTGGGAAAACAAGTATTTATATATTCTAACCTGAAAAATATTACATGAGATATTTAACACAAAATACGAGTAATACGCTTTTGTGTACAGGGATAGGGGGTGCTCAATTAGATGACATGTTTCGAACGTCACGCGTTCATCTTCAGATCCTGTTCACTTAGGCTTAATTAGTGTACGATACCGGGTGACTTAGCCGTGGTCGTTACGGCGTGGCTGCAGGCAGTCGCTCACATCCGGGAGGCGAGGAGGTTCGAATCCCCCGCTGGCAACCTTGAAGATGGTCTTCTGTGGTTTCCCATCTTCCTTCCAGGCAAATGCCGGGGTTGGTCCCTAACTATAGGCCACAGCCGCTACCTTCCAACTCCTCGTCCTTACATTCAAACTTTCCTCCCCAGACAACACTCCACACGCGACGGTACTTGTAGCTCAGTCTGCTTAGAAGAAGCTACAAACTCTGGCGAGCCGAACATGTCCTCGGACACTCCCGGCACTAAAAGCCATACGCTCAAAAAAGTGTACGATGTTTATGAATTATACGAACGTGCAAATACGAAATACAATGTTTAGATTACATGAGTTTGTAAAAACTTGTGTAACTCGTCAAACTTATTAGGGACAGTATAGTTAACTTCTATGGTTGTGTTCTTCTTCTTCCTCTTTCGATTCGGCCATCTGAGGACCACGTCATTTCAACTGTTTCTTGTTGCACCGAGCTTTAACATCCTCCCAGTACTTTCGCATTAGTTCTCGATGCTGTTGTTTACTTTGTGCCGTCCACTTCTTGCCAGTTGGAAGCTTTGACTTTTCTTGGAAACATCGGTGGGCTGTTAGTTTTTGTTTAAGGGTGGTACGTTCCCAAATATCGTTGCCTGTAATTGCCACTTCCTGAAAATCTTTGTCCACCTCAGTGAACCAAGCTTCCTTGGTTTTCTGTTTGAGGAAGTAGGTGAAAATTCTATTGGTCAATCGTGCTGAGTTCATTCTTGTTATATGACAGTAAAAGGCAATTTTGCGTTTCCTCATGGTATCAGTTATTTTTTCCACATGGGTGTAAAGTTCGTGGTTGTGCCGTCTCCTATATTCCCCATTTTCTTTTACCGGACCCAAGATTTTTCTTAGAATTTTTCTTTCTTTCACACAAGCCTCGTGAATGTGAATTCGTAGCTGCTAGATAGCGAAAGAAATTTGGTTTTAGTGTGAAGTGTCTTTCTGAAACTTGTTTGTTAAGTCATTCTAAGTTTTATTTATATGTGAATGTGTGTGTCTGCATTTAGATTGCAATAATATCGAGTGAAACATTAGAATTTGCATGCTAAAATAATTTTGTAGAGAGCAGCCATTTTGTCCAGACTGTAAGTACGTAGAGGTAGCACTTCTGGAGGAAGTCAAGCGTTCTTAGCGCTAGGTGCGGCATGGAGTGACATTAAACTCCGCCTTTGCGTGTCCAGCTAAGATGACGGACAATACGACGTGTTTGAAACTTGTCTCCAAAACTTGACGAATGTAACTGAAATACGCGGAAACCTGAGTAAGGAACTGAAAGAAATTATTCTGCAATCGGTGAGTAAACTAAGAACTGTCAATAAAAATTGAAACAACGGATCAAGAAAATATCAGGTTACAAAACAAGTTGAAAGAAACTGACAAGAAGCACAATGTGGCGCCTGCAAACTCCATCAATGAAGTGTATAATGCGGCGGCACCATCTATCGCCGGGCCTATGGTACCTTTGGCGACTCAACTGGGTACTACTGTTCCACCTATCGGTCACCAAAGGCAGTTGTATTCTAGTATAGTTAAATCAATTGAAGGCCCGGAAGAAAAACGTTTCAAACTTATGATAACTTCAAAGAGAAATCAAACTCCTGACGCAGTGAAGGAACTCCTAAAGTCCAACATTAACCCTACAGCGCTGAAGGTTGGAATCAAGACATTCAAGACCCTTAGGGATGGGTGAACCCTCATAGAAACTGGTAGTAGAGAAGAAACTGAAACATTATGTACAAGCATTAATGCAAGCTGCGGTGATGTGCTAGATGTGAAAATTCCCAGGTTGCGGAATCCGAATCTGGTCATTTATGATGTACCCTTACATATTGACATTACAAATGCTGAAGAAATAATAATGGAACAAAACTCGGAATTGGGACTAAATGAAGGTGACATCATACCTAAATTTATTTACCGGAACAAGAAAAACAGAAAGAACATGGTAGTTGAATTATGTTCGAAAGTAAGTCAGCAGCTCCTTCAAACCAAACTCAAAATGGGCTGGTCAATATGTAAGATAGACGACTACATTGCCGCTGTTCGCTGCTTTAAGTGTTCCAAATATAATCACCGACATCGCGAATGTAGAGCAGAAGAAGATACTTGTCCTCTCTGCGCAGGGAAACATAAACTAAAGGAATGCAAAGCATCCAAAGAAGAATTTAAATGCATTAATTGCATAGCATTCAATAAGTACAACAAATTCGAGAAAATCTGTGAAAATCACTCTTCATTAGACAAGGATTGTCCTAGTTTAATTTCTGTTCTTCGAAAATACAAACAATACACAGACTACTAATGGCCCAAGCAGGAAGCAATGCATCGCGTCGAGTTAAACCAACTATCATACAATCACCAATTAAATGTCTGCAATTAAACATGCAACATTCGAGAGATGCTACACTAAATCTTGTTCATTTGATAACAGAACTGCGTACGGACATAGCATTTTTGCAAGAAACTTACGTGATTCAAAATAGGCTGGTGGGAATGCCTGCTTCCTGCAAAACATACTCATCTGGTGGAGGAAAGAGTAGAGCGGCGATTGTGATTTTCAACAAAACAATAAACGCTAACATGATAAATCAACTGTTCGACGAAGATGTAGTGGTGCTTGAAATAACTAGAGGTCCTACTTGTTTTTTAGTTGTCAGTATGTATTTTGATATAGAAATATACATAGGATTAGACTTGTTCAAAGTGAATAATATTCTGGATTTTGCAAAAAGAAAGAACATAATGCTTTCCATGGACAGTAACTCCAGATATAAAATTTGGCATGATGTTATGACAAATAAACAAGGAAGATTTCTAGAAGAATTCCTCATAGGTAATCAGCTCTTCATTGTGAATGAGGGAGGGCTACCAACCTTCGAAAATAGTAGAGGATTAAGCTACATAGATCTGACGGTGAGCAGCAAAGAGCTGACACCTATTATAACAGGCTGGGAGTGTAGTAACGTGGAACGTTGCTCGGATCACAGGATAATTAAATTCGATCTTGGTATATCAAGCCCCAACGAAGAAGAATTGCAGTTCCATGGAATGAGATACATCATAAAGGAAAATGACTTGCAGAAACTCACGGACAACCTTTTTACAGCAGAAAGGGAACAGTATGGTAGTCAAATAAATTCCATAAAAGAAATGGACCAACAACTATGTAACGCTCTAATGGGAGAAACGGACTTTGAAACTGCCGTGCTGAAATTTCAATTCATGGTTTCTGCAGCTTGTTCTAAATCATTCAATACTCGTCAAGCAACTAAGAAAATATTCCAACACAGACCGGTTCCATGGTGGACACCTCAGCTCACCATAATGAGGAAAAGATTGAACGCTTTACGAATAAGGTATCAGAGGACTATAGATAACGAACCCTTGCGACAACAAAGGAAACAAACATACGAGGCAGTTAAGAGAGAGTATCAATTAGCGATAAGACAAGAGAAAATGAAATCATGGAAAACATACTGTAATATCACCTCAACGGCAAACCCGTGGAATGCAGTGTACAAATTCGCTTCAAAGAAAATTAGAAACAACTGCACAATCTCAAACTTAAGAAAGCCCGACGGTACATACACTTCTAATATGGTCGATACAATGAACTGTATGATGGCTCATTTTACTCCCTGTGATGATGAAGCTGAAGACAGCATACATCACAAAGAAGCAAGAAAGAAGTCGGAACAGCTTCCGAATACTGTTGACGACATCCCATTTACACAAGAAGAGGTAGGCGCTGCAATACGGAACCTAGATCACAATAAAGCACCTGGTGAAGACGGAATAACAGGTGATATACTAAAATACATATTCGAACAAATTCCATCATACATAACAGTGCTCTTCAATGGATGTCTTGAAACGGGTTGCTTCCCAAGAGTATGGAAAAGGGCCATCATTGTACCTATAATTAAACCTGGAAAAGAAAACAGTGTTGATATTTCTAAATATCGACTGATAAGTCTACTGAATGTAGTCGCTCAAGTGCTGGAAAAGCTACTTATAAATCGAATAATGCACCACATAAACTCCAGAGATCTCCTAAACAGAAATCAGTTTGGTTTCACGCCACAAACAGGAACAATCGATGCATTGATGGCAGTCAAGCAGTTTGTTGAAGATGGACTCAAAAATGAAAAGAATGTCGCAATTATTTATTAATTATTTATTTATCGTATGGCTTTTAGTGCCGGGAGTGTTCGAGGACATGTTCGGCTCGCCTAGATCTGTAGCTGCTTCCAGCGGACACCCTAAAGGGTGAGCTACAAGTTCCGTTCAATTTCAAGTAGTTCCAACTTTCGCCACCATATATCAATGATACCTAGTGGTGAACGTTGGAACTTTGATAGAGCGTTCTGACGAAATCTAACCTAACAAATTTTGCTTTACACAAGTTTAGTTTGGACGTTAAAGGAGCCTTTGATGCGGCCTGGTGGCCTGGAATCTTGAACGCACTGAAAGGTTTTGACTGCCCTAAAAACCTCTACAAACTCACGCAAAGTTATCTCAGTGAGATAAGTTGTACCCTGAAAGTTGATTCGGTCGTCATACAAAGAAACATAAGTAAAGGATGTCCGCAGGGTTCGTGCTGTGGACCGGGATATTGGAACATCCAATACCACTCACTTTTAAACTTAAACTTCAAGCAGTGAACGAAGGTGATCGCATTTGCAGATTATGTGCTCATCCTAGTCAAAGGAAAGAGCAAATTGTTGTTAGAAAATAATGCGAACATAGAACTTAGAAAAATTTCGACATGGGCAACACAAAACAAAGTTGTGTTTAATGAACAGAAATCTCAAACAATGTTAATAACACGCAGAAGACCCGGTGTAAGGCAGAACCTGCAAATATAGTTAAATAACAAGACACTGAAAGAAGTATACAGCATTAAGTATCTTTGAGTCATTATAGACAACAGATTTAAGTTTGACCAGCACATAGAATATGCAACTGAAAAATGCTCGAAACTTATTCATGCTCTTTCTAAGTCTGCCAAAATAAATTGGGGACTTCGCCCTGATGTTATGAAAATTATATATAAAGGAGCTATTCTACCCATCCTGTCTACGGAATACCATTGTGGATACAATCAATAACCAAGTCGTATAATGCGCTGAAATTAAGAAGAGTGCAACGACTAACAAACATTAAAATAGCTAAGGCCTACAGTACAACATCACATGTCTTAACAGGATTAACTCCCATCATGATACAACTTGGAGAGATTGCCATATATTATGACATAACAAAACGCACTGGAGAAATGGTAGTGGGAGAAGAGACTTTGAAACTTGATACCATGAATTGTTATAAACAGTGGTCGCTGATTAAAATACAGGACCAAATTTATGACAAACACTACCCATTTCAAATCTATTCAGATGGCAGCAAAAGTGACGCAGGAGTTGGATCTGGAATAATTCTGTACAGTAATTATGAACCTCCTCAGCAATATCAATTCAAATTACATCAAACCTGTTCCAATAATCAAGCAGAGCAATTCTCCATACTGAAGGCCCTAGAGAAATTACAAGACATCAACTACGTAAATAGAGCAGAGAAGTCGGCAATTATATACACCGATAGTAAAATAACCCTGGACCTACTCAAAAACTACGGAAAAAGAAATCATCTAATTGAAGAGATCAGAAGGAAGGTCAGAGACCTGCAACTTCAAAACTGGGAAATACACTTCTCATGGATTAAGGCTCATGTTGGCACGGAAGGAAACGAAATAGCCGATCATCTGGCTAAAGAAGCAGCAGGCAGGACAGACCTAGAAGTGGCTTTCGATAAAATTCCGGATAGTGTAGTGAAAAGGGTGTTAAGTGAGAGAAGTTTACAATTGTGGGAAGAAGAGTGGAGAGAAACTTCCAATGGATCCAAGAGAAAAAAGTACTTTCCAAATGTTCAAGCGAGACTTGCCTCAAAAATTATTCTAAGCCATATGACGGTTATGATGACAGGACATGGAAAAATAGGGACCTATCTGTATAGGTTTAAAATACAAGAGCATATGACGTGCCGGTGTGGCGAAGAATCGCAAAGTGTGGACCACATCCTATATGAGTGTGAATTACTAAATCACGAAAGGGAAAAACTGAAGACAAATGTAATGAAATCAGGAGGCCACTGGCCTGCAAGGATGAATGAACTTGTTGTTAAATATGTCAAATTCTTTAAGCTATTTGTGCAGAGCATCAATTTTGAAACCGAACCTGATGTAGGACATAATTATGTCAAGAAAGAAAACTTAAACATATTATATCTAGGCTCGACGCACTACAATCAACCATGTAGATATAGGTTACATAATGTAGAGAAAGTTTTATCATACTTACCTATAAGATCACCAATGCATGTAGTATTACTTCAATTGTAATGGAGCATGCAGTTAATAAATATGAAGTTTAATAAAAAAAATAAAAAAACGTTTCTATAGCAAAATCGCAGCGGTTGCTGTTTGAAAACACTAGTATGAAAACGAGAAACTGGAAACACTGCCACATCCTGCAGTGTATGGGAATGTACAGAGGAATGTGTATCACCCCGCACTACAGTACCAGCCATCGTAGCTCACTGAGTGGACTGCTGGGTTATCAAACCCACATCCACCATGGAGCTACGGTTTGAATCTACGTCAGGTCGTCTTTTTTTTTCTTTGTGACATTAGTTCCCTAGTTACCGTCATTTATCTGCATTTATAGATAGGACATCATTTTGTCACATGGCAGTGCGATCCATTAAACTACGTATGAGTCGACTAACCGCGCAGTGCACAACCATAACCATGCTGCTTCGGCAATGGTGGATGCAGGTGTGTTGCGTAGGGTCCGGCAAAGTATGATCCAGCGAGTGACGAAGTGTTTTGCAAATGCAAGGTGGTCGCATCGAACATCTGCTGTAAAGTGAACGTTGCTTGTAAGTGTACGTACCGGCTCTATGACGTGACATCAAACGTACAGAATGGAATTATTGTGCGTAGCATAATGGGCTATCAAGTGTAGCCTCCCTATTGTGTTTTTGTAGCTCAGACGATGTTACTCTATCCACTATTATGTTCTATTGGCTTTATTTGTGCCATGGTCGTTTACGTCGGTAAGAATTTCATGTTATGTTTGAATGTTTAAATCAAGGCAATAGTAACGGTAAGACACAGTACACAACATAATGTACTGCATTTTGGAGGTGTACATTGGATACAATTCGATACATAAACTGAAAAAGAAAAGAAAAATGGCGCTAACGATACTCGACCATCGGCGCGTCCGCATAACCGGCATTTACGGCATTGCCTCGTATCACTGAGCTATTAAAACAGCTCCGAAACAGCGCCGAGTTGATGCAACCTTTTCTTGGCCACGCTGCACGCAGTTACAATGTTGCCAGAGCCTCGTTTCTTAACTCGCACTTCTATTAAAACTCGAGGTGGCACTAGGTTTTGCAAGATAAAACTTCGCCGTGAATTTTGACGAGGATCCGTATGATGACCTCCAAGTGCGTCATGCGTTTGTGTCGTTAGCATTCTACGATAAATAAATAAATTAACGGTCACTTAGCAGATATTTATTCACAATGTAATAAAAATCTGGAAATGCTTCGTTTCTACCAAATTGCCTTGAGGCACAACAAACTCCTCAATCCTTGTTAAGACATTTCATTAACATACAATTCGTGGAACAAATTTCAAATTAAGTTGTATTTTCATATCAGATTAGTTTTTGAGTTGCACATTACTTCTTGATATACCCAGTGAAAATCTGTCAGGTGTTGGTATTATTGTAGATATGGTGCTGTAATATGGCCACAGAGTCAGCAATGATGTTTCCAGCAAGAGTGATCAGCTAAGCCGAACTTCTGGAATAGTTCCTCAACTTCTCGATAGATAGTGCCCCTGGCACCAAATAACATTCCTCGTACATTGAACATGTGATTCCTGTATCTATGTTGGTATTTTTCCCGAAAGTGGAACGCAATCTTCATAGATGGCCTATAGGATCTACAAATAACAGAAATAATTAAAGATAACAGACATAATATTATACTAACAGATTCCCATCACCACTTGGTCGATGCTGGTGGTGATGTATATTGTACTAACTGACCAGGCGAGCAGCTCTGCACGAGTTTACTGACTGTTCAAGAGAGAGTAAGTCTAAGACTAGTAAAACCGATGGCGAAACGTTGGCAACTCCAGATGCAGTAAAACAACCCATGGCACTACAGCTAACAACTTTTCTTAATTATTATTATTGTATGTTTAATTTCTTTGAAACATAATGTGGTTTTAATTAAAATCTCTGTCTTCTTCTAGGTTCTAAAACATCATGGAGGAACCAGTCATCATCAAGTGTGAGCCAGATATAGGGGAACTGCCCGTCATTGTAAGTTTTAATGCCTTAAGTATGTCTAGTCCATCTCAGAGAATTAAATCATCTCATTAGACAAAGTATGATCATTATTGCAACAAGTAAGCTATTAAAAATGTAAGGAAAGTTAATTTTCTAGGTGTTAACCGTGTCTCTTGCGGTGTTCCGTATAGGTGCTTGGCACACCCTTCCTAGACCGCCGCCACATGCACTACATTCCATCACACCTATTTGCTACGGAAACTGATGACTCCTACAACATTATCTGCTCCTTTATAGATGTGCCAAAGGATGGCATAAAGGTTTTCACTGCCAAATAATTTAAATTTCGGGCAGGGTGTACCAACAGGCGACTTCGGTGGCATAGTTGGTAGCATGCTGAGCTTCTATGCCCAAGATCGCGGGTTCAAACTCGGCCAAAGTCATTGGATTTTTCATGAGCGTTCAAAATTCCTCAGTATGCCTTCCTTCAGAGGGGAAGTAAAGCCGGTGGGCCCATGTCATAGATTTCTGGCATGTAAAAGAATCTTCCACTGACTACAATTGTGCGAAGCTGAATTTTTTGGGTTGGATTTGATTAACGCTCTATTACTTCCAACGTTCGCTGCCATGTGCCGGTTGCGGTGGCATCTAGTAACCAAGTTCACAGCTAGGTGTCGTTGGCGGTAGCATTTGGTAGCAAAGGTAGTAACTACTTGAAATTGATCGTCTGCAGTCCTTACCTGAATTACAGATAACCCACAATAATACAGCCATCACAATTAACACCGGTGATCAGACAGATTCAACACACACCCAAAGTCCACGGGACTACATGACCTCGTTGTCGCAGCCCCTAAATTGAGGAACCAACTGGTGTACCACGAACCTGCTAATGGGCCTCACTTGGTGCGCCCAGGCAATACGCCCCAATAGATACAGAGAAAATCCTAGATGAATTGCTGGATTGAAATTAACTTGCTCAATGCGCACTATTCTTGCCATGTTAAGTGTATGTCAATATGACTAACCATCTTACCAATAAAACACATGGAAGTAATGTTCTCAGAAATCACAACTTTACATAGCTTTGTCAGAAAAATCTCAGACGGTTTGACCGGTCAGTGAATATAACAATATGGCCAAATAATTGACATTCTGTTTTTCTCTTATTATTTTCGATTCATCATCGTCACCGAGTATTCAGTCCGCAGGCTGGCCTGTTGTCAGAAACGATACCAAGCAGAATGGTTGATTGCTGCTCTTTTCATTTTTATGTAGTTTCTCAGTCCGGTAGCTTCTTGGATTTGCTTGAGATATGTATGTCTTGATGGCCCTCTAAGTCTCTTCCGTTTATTGAATCCTTCCACAATAAGTGATATCAGCTGAGAGTGGTGTAAGGTACTGTATGACCCCATCATTAAATTTTCCTACCAATCTTTTCTTTATGATATTCAATAGGATCTTGGATGCATTTGGGACCAAACTGATATTTCTGAATATTTCCTTAATTTTACTTTTTTTGGAATTAGTATTATGACGGGTTTACGAAAAATTCACAGGGCCAGACAACACCTTGGTATATGTTTTGGATAAGATTGTATAGTTGAGCTTTAAGTTTATCACTTACATTATTAAGAATTTCAATTGGAAAGTTGCCAATACCTGGAACTTTCCCATTCGGTAGTGATGTCAGAGCTTCGTTGCATTTCTCTTTAATCACAAGTAATGTACCCGATAATCCGGAAAGGATCCTGTTGGAAAATCCATTGCCCCCGCTGGATTGCCTATTTCTAACAGCTCCGGCAAATACTACATTAGAAATCGCTTCCAACATGGCCTTTAGGGATTTACATACAGCAGTTACAAGAATATTGTGTATCAACAACCAACTAGACGGGGCACTCACCTTTACTTACCTCTCTCGGGGACTGGGAATTCAGCTTCGCCTACAATACATCCACAATACTCTTCACCTTATATTTAAAATGAATCACACTCCAACAACAATGGAAGACAAACTGAATAACATTTATTAACAATAGTGTAAACTATTCTAGTATAAACAAAATAACAATAAACTAATTTAACAATAGAAATTAAAATAAAACACGCAATCATTCACACCTCCTTTCAACTCTACATCTTACTACAATGTTGTCTGTGTATAAAAATTATGAGCATAAGATCTTGGCTTGGTTTAGGCCTACACTGCGTAAAAATAAAACCGTTTAATGAAGGCTCTTAGTGGCATTCCAGACACCTGATTTCATTCACAAGCCTGCGTTTGTAGAACGCACATGCGCTGGTCTTGTTTCATCAATGAAACCTCAGCACCACGCCGCACTCGAAACTGTTTTACAATTTATATACAAGGCGGTGAGTGTCCACCTGCTTATATTATGTCATCGCTCTCCAACATAACGGTGAATTATTCTCGCTAGCCCACATAGAGACTCCTTGTGTGTGCGTTTATGAAAACACGTAAAATTAACATTTAGATCTTACAAAAATCCATACAACTACTCTGTTTCTTAAACAATCATCCTGAAAATTTTTATACACTCTTTCATTCGCACCCCGTAATTGTTCATGACCAATTCGGTTCCACATTTACTCTTAACAGTGAACAATCATTCATACCAAAAACATCCGCTCATAAAACACACGCTATTTCAAAACAATTGATTAATACATCCTACTAAATTATTTAACTAATTAAATCATTTTCAAAAATTATTTACATGAAATATGTTCATAATAATATCCATTATTTTGTGTTGCTAACACGACACTTTCGAGATTCTGGCCTCTCGGTTACTGTACAATTCTTAACTAAATATATACACTGTTTTTTCACATAACCCTTCTCTAACGTTCCGTAGTTTTAATATACTGCTTACACATCGTCTTATATAGGTTTCATTACATTGCCGGTATAATACAGTCGACTAATTAAAGTTAACTGTACGTAATTACATAACTTCGGGTTTAATAAAATATAATGTTTGTATTATAGACATGAGTAGACAATCTTTCTCAAGTTGTATTTCCGCTGAAACCCTCCTGTTAACACAGCTAAATCGTTAATTCACAAGAACTGGACTACTTTTATACAACGGCTCTTATCATGATCCATGCCTTCTAATCAAAGAACAACAATACTTTGACTTCCTTAAATTGCGGAACTCCCTCGCATGAGCACTCCTCATATAACAGTATATATGGCATAAACAATTATCATCTACTATGTTAAACAATAACCAAAAGGATTAATTGTTATTAACATATCTTATGTAGGAACTTCTCTCAAATAATAGCATGACCCTCAGTATCATTACACATGATTACTGGACTACAATTATACATGCTTAAGTTCTTCAAACAAAACTTCTAATTGTAATGAACGATATTAGACAGTCGTGATTAACCTCCTAAAGTTTACTCCACAACAAGATAGTTAACTGTTAACTCGTCTGTCGCAAATACATGTAATAAAAATAATATTCCTGTCTCACCTCACTTGTCAAGCTTTAAATTGTTTATCGTTGTAATATCATGTCGACAAAATGACGTGATGTTACATAAATAGAATAAAATAACACACATGTTATTTATCGTGTCAGATAGAATTCAATCTTGACCGGAATAAACTAGCTTTGAATTCCTAGCCAAAGATTTGAATAAAAGTATTTCCTCTAGCATATTAAATGAACAAAGCTCTTAGCTTTACAAATAATAAAAAGGTTTGTCAATGTCGTAATGTCTTTCCACTCTACACAAAGAATGTTCATAGTGATTAAGACTTCGGTCTTATCAAACGACTAGTATTTCTTAGATCGTCGATAGTTTATGTACAATAATGATATAACAATATCATTCGATGTTTCTTCTGTTCATGAGGTTAAATGTTGTTACATTAAAGTGCTCAAATTAAATTTAATAAGAATTTAATTTGAAGCTATGACACAATGTCAGAATACTTGGTTAAAATGAAATTATTAAAATTCGAGAGTCGAAACGACTAGTGTCCTATGAGGCAATATAATTCCTCAAACAAAATGTTTAATGTCAGTTCCACACCTGATCCGTAGAATAAAATTGAAAAATAGATGAAAGGCAATCATCTCCTAAATAATCTTGAAGCATAAAAATCTCGACAAACATCTGAAGTGTAAAATACATGAAAATACTGAAATACATGAAATGTGAAAATATATAAAAACAATATGGAATAAGATCGCTGGCTCAGGATGTTACTAATCAAGATCTATACTACAATTGAGATACACTGATACCTTATTTGGACGAAAACTTGAAAATCTATGTAAGTATTCCCACAATACTTTAGATGTTTCCTCAGTACAAGACACTGCGATGGATCTGCATTCGAACCTCGGATCTGCGACCTCAGAGATAGGAAACGTCCCTCTCTGGATTTCACCAACATTTGCCTGGGCTCGAACGACATCCTTCTGGCAAATTCTTCTGTGTTGCTGGGCTACCCTTCCCTAGCATCTTGACAAATCTCTTCTGTAGAGTCTTCATTCTCCGTCGTAAATATGTATCAGCTTCATCATTGGAATATAAATATAAAAATATTCATATAAATGGTGAATGAAATATTTCCATTGCTAATTGATGTTATATTTGTGTTCGTAGACTGACGAAAATGCACAAGATGGACCGTACACTACGTCTGTATTCAAGAATACGTTGTCTAACGAAGCTCCATCGTTGTATCTTAACTCCTGTTATCGAATATGTCTCTGGCGCATGACTATTTAGTTCATCATATCAACAATGTTAATTATGCTGAATGATAATGTTTGAAGAATAATAATAGTCATTCTATTAATGTTTATGTGTTGCGCCAATATTAAAAGTTCTCCGCTACTGTTCACTTGAACTGCGTTCGTCAACTTCACGTTGTAATTTATAATGATATTCAGCTTTATTTCCAACACATTTGGAAATCTAACTTGACAGGCTTATATTGTCGAAACGTTGAATTTTAAAGCGCTCGACTTTTCACAATATAAAGTACGCGACCTGTTCTTTATATATATTCGCTTATTTAACTTCAGATCTCAATTATATATGAGATATAATCAATTCAATGTACCTCGCAACTTCATGTAGAATGGAAGTGCGGTCATCTCCTACGTTCCACCTAGCTATCCTCGCGTCTCCACAAGTCGACAGTCGTCGCACTCGGACTAAGCCTTGGGATCTCCGTTAACCCAGTAAAATAACTTCCTCACTCTTCAAAGACTGCTGGAATAAGAACCTCGATCCTTGGATCTCCCCCTCCAAGTCGAATTTTTGGCGGCCATATCAATCTCCCACTATAATTTTAGCGCGTAGATTATTAGTTCTTATTACTGCGTAGATTAACCGATCTGTGGTTTTTTAAGTATCAGACATAATTTCTCTTAATATTCTCTTCATTACCAAATAAGAAAATCTTCTTCTAAGGGCCTAAATGCATAATTTCATCATATTGTGTAATTAAAGTTGATCCCGTCTTCAATAAGACCTCTTCTCATTGGCTCTGGGCTGGGATCCAATAGCATAATTTGTAACAATATTTATAATATTAATTTTCAGACTCGCTGTTGCTATGCTAAATATAGCCTTCTAGAAGCGTCTCTTGTGCAATATATCACGTGATCGGGCTCTCCCACAGCCTCGAGCTCGTAACACCGCCCTCCTGTGTCACACTTCCAGAAATTATATTTGCTGGTTAAATTTTATCATGGAGACGGAAAATGCTCTCATTTTGTCCCTAAATAATTCAATTTACGGGGGCAGTAATACATCGTTGATATGAGCGTACTCGAAGTCTTCTTTGTGCAAGTTTGTGATATACGTTTCCCAGTGCTTTTTGTCTTCTTAACAATCGGAAAGTTATCATTGGTATTTTCCATCTCAACCAAGCTCTCGTTTTCAAAAGATTATGATCTGTATTGGCATCTGCGCCAGGTTGTCATACATTTCTTGGTTTGATTTCTACATCTTTGTTTCTCTGGAATGGAATCAATTCGTTGCTGAAGACTGTCTCCTGAGCTGATCCATTTATAGAGACGTCGTTTAGGAGCTTGAAAAAAGTATAACCTTGCCGATCACATAAATCCTCTCTTATTCCTTATTCCAAGACCGTGTTGTCCAGTAGTGGAACTAAGACACCTTCTCCCACCACAGCATTCCAGTCACCCATGGTGATAGTGTGGTCAGCAAATAAATTCTCTAGAATGTCATACATATCACTGTCATCAGTGTCGACAAGAGATGATCGAAGTCAAATGGTCATTATCCTGTAGTTTATCACTCGCATATCTTGAAGCATTGATGCACTTTTGTTATCTAACAGGCATCAAGCTGTGATATCTAAAGCTTTCCCAGAAGTGGATGATCCTACAAAGTAATACATGTCGCTTTTCATTGCTTGACAGTTCTGATTACCATGTTGCCCCAACAAAATAATAGTACCCATTATTCTCAGCTCATACATGTTATAAATCTGTTACTTTTGCCTTATGTCTGTGTGCTCTGTCAGATATTTTCAGTTCCTCGTCAAGCTATGTCATATATGAGTTGTTACGCGGGACTGCGCAGTAAGATAGCAATCGTACCCATTCAGAAACCAGAAATATTTGTGTTCAAACCCTTAGGGAGCCCTTCATTTTCCACTTTATAATTCTGTCTGTGTTTTATATGGGCGGGCATTTGATTGTAATGTTTCGTACTTTTTAATTTTTTGTATATTAGGATATTTTTCATTAATGTGTGAATTATATTAGTAGACCTGATTAATTTGTACAGGGTGTTAAATATTATCCAATACTTAAAGGGTGAAAGTATGCATCAAAACAAGAAAGAAATGCCTAACTTAATCTTTGAGCTTTGAAATAATTATACAAATAAAGACATACACTTCGCGGTGTAGTGGCTAGCATTCTTGGCTGTTGCCCCTGAGGGCCGGATTCAACTCCCGGCTCTGCAACGAAGGTTAATTATGATCTGCGGACTGGATCGGGATGAGGCAAAACTGAGACGAGGTGGGTTCGATTCTGACCTCGGCCATCCTAGAAGTGGTTTTCCGTACTTTGCTATTTCTACTCCTGGCAAATTTTGCGTTGGTTCCTAACTTAAGGCCATGGTGCTTCCATCCCAGTACTCGCCACAATTACAATTAATACACACACTAGTACAGACATCGCGGTTACATAGGTTATGAGACAACTTCTATACACACACACTCATCTACACGGTGTTGAAATAACCACGATGCCAAAGCCCCTAAATAATAATTAAAAAAAAACATTATCTATAAGATCGTGTAATGCACAAATAGCTGGTTGGAATCTTGCAGGGGTCTGACAGTTTATTTCTCTAACTTCCTTGTGCATGGCTTGCACTATTTGTGCTTTACACGACCTAACAGCAGAAGTCTTCATTTGTGTCATTTCGGTGGTGAAAATCGAATAGTTGGAATCTAATAATTATTATTATATGTGATGTTGCATTCACCCCAAGAGCATGGTTATCTGTTATATTAAATCCACAATCAAGATGCCCCAAGCCTTACAAAATGAACAACTACAACAAACAAATTTATGTATCTTCGAGAAACTGAAATGCTCTCTTAAAAGGAAGAGAAGGAATTACATGATCGAAAAAATTAGCAAAATACGGCTCAAATGTTTTGCCTCGCATTAATAGGTCATAACATTTACAAGCCATGAAAGAAGGATGGATATTTGGATGAAACCAGGCTGTTAAAAATGATACATCGGTTTCTTTGTAGTCACACAGGGTTTTCAAAGGGTTAGTGCTCGTTTCAAATCCTGGCGGTCATGATATGCAGACTTACGCTGACGAAACTGGGAAAAGTATGACTCAAAATTGAGGAGGGAAAAGATTAAAAGAGATGAAGTGAAATAAAATCAAAGGAGGGGCAAGCACTGTAGAAGCCAATGCAAAAGTAAAGGATGACGATTGCTCGAACTATCCCAGAGGATAAATTAGTACAAACTTTAATTACGAAACTGGCCGAGGGAACCTTGATATAACATCTTTTATCCCTCAAGATAAGGTGTACAAGATTTGATGAATGGAAGAAAAGAGACACACCTGAAAATGAGACTAACAATGAAAGTAAGAAAAAAAATACAGAGAACATAAAGTAGAATTAGGCAAATGTACGTGTGTACACGATTATATGAGAATTGATGCATCTTTAAGATCTAAGAAACATCAGGGGAAAGGCAAAACAAGAATTCAATATTGAGAATCCTCTTCTTCTTCTTTTGAGACCACAAAGGATCACTTTACCCAACCATTAGTTCGTCGACTTGTAGGAACTGTACGAGCCTTGCGGTCCTCCCAGTACTTCTTCATGCGTATTGATCGTCTTGCCCGTTCTTCGGCGGAATATATTCTTGTAGGAATTTTCTTCTTTGTGAGTGGAAAATGAAACGTCATATTTTTAAGTGCTGTAGTTAAACTTTTCTTATTTGCAGCATCTTCTGTTGTTAGGCCAATTTCTTTTAAGTCCTCTCTGATTTCTTTTAACCATCGGCATCCAGTTGTTGTGTTTTTTGAAGCAAGATTGTACTGCACTAGTTGTTTTAGAAGACGTGAATCTGGCATTCTCATGATGTGCCCAAAGAATCCTAGTCTTTTCTTTCGCCTGGTATCAGTAATGGGTTCTAGGTTGTTATAGACCATATTGTTAGGTATTATTCGCCATTGCCCATCTTTTTTATATCCTTTATTGATACAAGTTTTTCCAATTCGCCTTTCGATCTTCTGTAATCTGTCGGTTTTAGAATGTTCATTTAGATGGAATAATGTTTCTGCTGCATATGTGGCTTCCGGTTTTATGACTGTATTGTAATGTTTAATTTTTGCATTAATTGATAAGCATTTCTTTTTGTAAGTTTCCCATGTTAATTTTTGTGCCCTAGATAACTTGTTGGTTCTTATTTGAATTGACGCTTTCTCATTTAAATTGTTTGTTATTAGCTCTCCTAGATATTTGAATCGTGTTACAATTTTAATTTTTGTATTTCCTTTAATGGTGTTGGTTTTTGAGGCATGATTTCTGTTTTTTCGAATGATATCTTAAGGCCAATTTTATTTGCAATTGTCTGAAGCTCTGATATCTGTGTTTTGGCTTCCTCTAAATCTTTCGTCAATAATGCCATGTCGTCTGCAAAACCAAGACAGTTTGTTTGAATTTTTCTCCCTATTTTTATATTTGGAGGGCATTTCTTAGACCATTCTCGCATTACCATTTCCAATGCACAATTAAATAGTAATGGTGATAAGCCATCACCCTGTCGTAAACCGGTTGTGACCTCAAATGGGTCAGAGAATCCTCTAATAGAAGCAGAAGAAAAGTTGGAGAGGTGTAAGGCTGCAGGGAGACCTTTGTTCTTTATGTGAAACAAGGCGGAATAATACGTGTTGGAAGAAGAGGTGTTTGATGAAAATGAGAAATGAGTCATAATAATACCATCTATATTTGATAGAGTGTGCTGTCTTACAGTTACTACTGTGCCCACATGCGAGACTAGATGAGCACAGTGTGAGCACGCGTTCAAGTCTCAGGGCGTCCTGGGTTGTACCGGCTAAGAAATTCTCCGCACTTCCCTCATGTTCCCCGTAAAGGATTAGGGAACATGTATACGAGAACACACAACATAAAGTGAAAAACACCAGTTAAAAGAAAAGTAATTTCGTATGTTTATTAAGTAGAAACATGTTCATAGCCAAATGAAATCACACGCACTCTCCTGCAACGAAAAACGAACTTGTGAATTGCAATGCAAAAATAATCTAGAATAGTGATTAGTGCATCTCGAAACAGAAAAATGATCATAGTCTTTAATCTTCTTAATTGTCTGTTTGCTATGACTATGGTTGAATATTTCAAGTTAAGAATTTTACCCTATACAGAAGAGAATGCACAATTATCTACAAAAAGAAAAAAGTACTAAATGAAAAAATAATTTTTGTCGCACTTCACAGGCCTATTCATAAATATTTACATAAATTAGGGGTTCGAAACTGTTTCACTTATCTTCATCGTTGGTAATATTATTTACAAGTCATATTCAGTATTTCAAAATTAAATCAGGATAATAAAATCTTAAATGGATTTGTCGCATCCACAATTGGGGCAAGGCTTTCTCAAGGAATTATTATTCCTAGTCGTAGATCAATATTCTGACTCATGATAAATATATTTAACTAGAAGAGCAATTGAAAATTGTATTATTATTATTATTATAATTATTATGAACAATTTAATTGCTAACACTCTAAATATTTCTTTACTGCTTTTATTAACTACTCAACACATTGAGTTTAAATAATTCGTTAAACACTGAATTCGATCAAGTCATTTCCTGAACTTGCAATCCTATTTGACGGTATGTCATTTCACTCTGTTTAAGACAATTGATTGGAATAACAAATATCTCTTGACGTGGAAGTCTTTCTTTCTTTCTTTCTTTCTTTCGTTATCGTTTAGGCCTACTTAGGACCACGGGGCTCGTATCTACTCTTCGGTAAAGTTGTTACTTTCTTCTTCTTCCAATAGTCCCTCATTTTCTGACTGTGAGTCAGTCTTCTTTCTTCTGTCCACTTAGCTCCTGTAGTCTTCTTACTTGTAAGGGACGTTGGGAAAACGCCTTGTCGGATGACCTGACGGAACATCAGACGGTCACGAGTTTGTTCCAGTGGGATATCTAGTTGTTCCATATCTGATTTAACTGATGCAATCCATTTGTTCTTAGAAGCCTTGCCTCTTCCTGTTACTGTGAATATCCTTTTGCTGAGTCTTTCAGAATCCAGACGTGCCAAGTCTCCATAAAAGGCCAGGCGTCTTTTCCTTATAGACGTGATAACGTCCTCCTGGTGTTCATACAATTCAACATTATGACGAATTCTGTAAATGCCTCCTTCCTCTCTAATTGGACCTAATATCCTCCTCAGGATCTTCCTCTCTTTTAACTCCAGTTTTCTGAGTGGACCCTTTCTGGTCATTACAAGGCACTCAGAAGCATACAGAACAGATGGCTTGACGACGGAGTTATAGTGTCTGAGTTTGAGGTTCTTGGAGAGGCACTTAGATGAATAGATACTACGACAGGAATGATAAGCCCTTTCAAACTTGGTACATCTGGCATCTATGGCTAGGTTCTCGCTCTGATTCGCAGAAATCCATTCTTCCAAGTACTTAACTGCAGGTACCTTTCGTATGGTAGTGTCTGTGAGAGGAATATTAGAAGGGGCCTCTTTGATATTAGTCATAAATTCAGTCTTCTGGATGTTGATCTTCAAACCAGTCTTAACTGCTACACTATAAAGACTCTGTAGGTTGTAGGTAGGCTCCTCTATGTTATTTGCCAGTAGAATGAGGTCATCAGCAAAGGCTAGGCAAGGGACAGTAGAGAATTAATGTTTATTGTAGCAAAGTACTCGATGTGTTTCTTTGGTTGTCGTTTAATAGTTAGATATAAGTTGGAAGCATGAAGGTGCAGGTTCCCCAGAGTCCGAAGACCTGCATGCCCCAAACTGCGCGGGGGTGGATTGGTTACCACCTGGGGTACATTTCTGAATATTTGTTTTCTTCATGTTTCGAGTATTACGAGAGTCGTAATGGTGGTTACCTAAAAGGTAACGGGTTTTTAACTATCAAGGTTGTAAGCCTTGAAGCCACCAGCACTGATCGGCTCACCGACCCAATTTCCCGCTGGGATTGGTTACCCAACCTTCCACTGGGTTACTCGGTTTAACAGGGGCACCTCTTGTAGGTTACATGCTGGAGTTGGAGTGAAAGAGGCTATTAATTATATTGGACCTACATTTTAATTATCTGAAGCTTTTCACGCATTATTGACAGGATTGGGCCAAAGCCAAGCGAGTTAAACAATTCGCCATGGGACCAGACACTTTTCATAATAAATTTCAGTGTTTCAAATTTCGAATTATTATTACCAGATAAAAAATATTTTTTTCGGGGTTGATACAGTGTTAACTAGGGCTATCAGAGTTTCTTTAATCCTGCTGCCTGATAAAGCAGGGTAAAACGTTCTATTTGGTTAATGCAATTAAGACGAAAAATACATTGTAATGTGAGGATCCACCTCACCTCCTAATTTAAGCATAAAATTCAAACGACGATGACTACAGTTCGAAGAAATGTTCGAAGGGCGTTATGAGTGAAGGAAAATACGGAGATCTGGAAATTCATGGCTATTATTTTACATTACAAAAATATAAGTTTCTACCTTAGCGATGGCTGATGATCCTGCGGTCCTTCGATGCAGAATGAGTCCAGGCACCGCGATTCCTCTTAGGCTCCGTCCTCAGGAAAGGGCCTGTCCAAGCATCCGCATGATGCCGGTTCCCCATGCCTAGCGGTGCGCTGGAGCTGGCGTCGCTTCCATTTGTCCATCATAATGATCTGACCTCGTCCGTCATCTCCGTAGGCCTCTAGCCACTCATCGCCTTTTTACAGCTTGTTGGTGTCGTAATAGTCCCATTCACTTGTCCCGGAAGCGTGCACTCGGCACTGAAGTGTGTTCTAAGTTGAATGGCTGACTTAAATTTACTATCTGGGTCCACTATACTGTACCCGATACCTAGTTTAGGCTATCGGCTACGCCAGCAGACATTAAGCTGTAGTTGAGGTTTTGGAAAGAATTAGGAAAAGATAGCGCACCGATCGCGTCAAGAAGAATGTCCAGATGACGTAGGAGGTCTAGAATCAAGGAGGCATTGATATCTGTGAGAAGATGGAATTATGGATAGAGATGTGAAGCTTTATTGAGATATATATGGAATTATAGCAATTAAACATCTTAGAAGAGGATATATAACATGCATGATAAGTGGAAATAATTCTAAAGAAGACAGATAACCCTTAAGTTATTTTATAACGGAATAGCCGAGATGATCTGGGTTCGAGACTATGATCATGACGTGAGAGCACTGTGGTGGGGGACTACACCACGTGCCTGCGCCGAGCACATAAGAATGAAGACAGTGCCGGTACATTCAGTTGAGCTCAGTTAGACGAGCAGGTAGGAGCAGCTCTATAGCGCAAGCGAGACGCACAGTGAAGGTTACGTAACATACCGAAACTGTCAAGGCAAGAGTGTAGGCGACAGTTCCTGCATCGCCGAGCAGCGAAGGCCAGGCGGGTCATTGATCCAGGCGGGCTGGCCGAGGAAGCGATTACAGACGGCCGGGATATGTCAGAACCGCACTGCAAGTAGTTGAAGGCTTTATTTCAAGCGACATTTCGACGCAGTTTGAACATAGCTTTTATTGAATAACTTCATGACTATGCTGTTCTATAACGCATTCGAAGCTACTTTAACTATCTCAAGTAAACGGAATGTTGTTAGCATAGACACCGATGGACATTAGATCGTGCATTAATAAGATTTATTTCTTATGCAGTTTTCATGAATTACCTAATACAGACAAATACAGGGTGTTTCGTAATCTTGAACACTCTCAAGTAAAATTTCATTTTACGAAAGTGGGACTTAGCAGTCATTTGAGATTGAACTTGCAATACTCAAACTGAACATTTAACGGAACAGTGGCGTAACTTAGAAGAGGAGTAGGGGGTCCGCTGTTTCCATGAACTTTTTCGAGAGGAGTTGGACAATATCCGCTATGGGTAATCCGAAGTTCAACATGTCCGAGTAGACGCTGATAGAGACAAGATGGCACCGCAGAGCGATGGATTCGATTCCTGACGAGAGGAGTCCACCAGCTGATTCACTTGGAATTTCGAAGGCAATCGTCATTTCATGGATGGAATGATATTCACGCCGATCTTTCGAGAAATTCTTTATGTAGGGAAAATCGACGATCTTGGAAATTTAATTACAGCTGATTATGAAAGGTACTGTAAGAGTCATAACTACCTGATACGATTATTTTCATGAATACTGGGCACACATGTATATTTTTCTAATAGGAGTGATACGATTATTAAGACATGGTTTGAATTTATATACTTCGAATTTGCTAGAATATGGAGTGACCATATGATATGGCAGGCATCATTATACGAAATTCTCACCATTGGTTGGCTTTATTAAGCAGATGTTTGGTCTTTTAGACATTTTTCCAGCTAGGATATTTTTCATGAATAGTTTTTTTTGGGTAACGAGTATTTCGAACTCGTGATCTGCAATTGATTATCAAAAATTACTTCGTCAGTTCATTGCATACTAGCGAGTGTGTATTATTCATCAGTAGGGATTTTTTTTCCATTGGATTGTTTGGAGATATTAAGAAGTTATTCACTTTAGTGAATGAACATCGCTTTTATATGACAACTAGAAACTTGTTGATTCCTATCTGGTACATTCACTCATATAGACTACGAGATGGGGTCCTTCGTATTTATACGATTGTATGGTGGCTACTCATCTTACCCATCGTTCAGGGAAATATCATCCAAGTCGACGGGGCGAGGTCTTTCGTATTTATACGACTGTACGGTGGTTACACATCTTACTCGCCATTGAGGGACTCATTTTATCATCCGAATGTACACGAGATGTAAGTGAATCAAACAAGGAACTACTAGTCACATATCAGTCGAAATTTTGTTAAATAAAGTAACGATAAATGTCAACAGGATTGCATTTAGTAATTCTTGTTTGCCAATCCAATATTTTGTTGCTATACTCTTTTGAGAGTGATTTCAGTTTAACAGCTGTTACAGCTGATGCTTTGATGATTTTTATAATTGTGTTTGATACCTTTTGAGAAGGATTTAAAGTAATTGAATCTTGTAAGATTAATCATTAATGGTCAGATTTATTTTAAGGCAGATCAGTATTGCAGATTTTGATATGAGAGATTATAGCACATTGGTGTTTTTCTGTGATGTGAGTTATGAAAATTGTAAGAGAATTTATGCTATTTGAAAGCAGATCTTAAATTACTGAGGTAATATATTTTTTCCAATTGTTTAAGAAGTTGTCTAGATGTGATCAGAGTAATTACAGTTATTGGAGATTGTGTGCGTTGATAATTTGAAGCCAGTTATATATTTTTTGTAGATCATGCAACATGGTTAAGTGGAGTTTGTGGTAGGCATTTTGTGGAATTTGCCATGTGATAGTTGCAACGTTGATAATGTATTTTGAAGCAGACATGAGGTCGTCGTACCCAGTCTAGCGTAATTGTTGAGATTCATGCTGTAGGTGCTGAATATTTTTGGAGTTTTGTGGAATAATTGTTGTATTCAAATGTGATATTTGAAGTATTGAAGAAATGTAATGTCGTTGTGGATAGTTTGATCCAACGTGATGTCGTGGAGGCAATAATATTTTTTGGCATGATAAATTAAATACGAGATATAACTTGGAAGTAAATTAACTGTAAGACAACGTTCTATAAACCATATTAAACAATTTGTTAGGAAATTAAACAAATAAATAAAGTTGATAATACAAGATTTTCTGAAAATAATAATTAACGAAATAATAATCTGAGATTTAAGCATATTAACGATCTGACCTAATGAAATAAAAATCAGAATGACTAGATGAAATAATGAAAACTAAATAACCAGAAGATTGAAAGTTAAATAATTTGATAAATTAAATTTTTGAATAAATCAATGATTGTTGTGGTGTTTGAAGCCATATTTTCAGTGTTGCCTTAGTAAACAAGAGTTTAGTGCTTTTCAGTCGGTCAACACGAATGTACCCAAAAGAGATGGGTTTATTAATCTCATGTAATTTATTTCAGGATTAGGGCATAACCCATCTCTTTTGGGTACATTCGTGTTGACCGACTGAAAAGCACTAAACTCTTATAAATCAATGAATTAAATAAATGGATGAATTAAAGATTGAATAAATAAACTGATTGAAATAAATTAATAGACGATTGTAATGATGATGAATAACTGAATTAGAAGGTGATAATTACTTAAAGAAGCTGATGATTAATGAATTTACATGGAATTAAATAAATTTAATTGAGAGATAAGTTGAAGGAATTGCAACTTGAGTTGAGAATTTAAATGATGTAATGGTGATGAATTAACGATTCTGACAGGGACATGTAGAATTTTGAAGTGAGAATTAATGTGAGAAATATTTAATTTTGATGATGACGATAATGATGACCAATGAGAATTTGAATTATCTGTAATTCACAGATAAGTGATTGTTAATGACGATGTAAATAGTGTAAATTAATTATTCGATGTTTAGGAGCATTTAATTAACATGTTCAACATTCAAATTATACCATGCAAACCATAAATTACGTGATATTTAATATGTGTGATTATTATATGTGTATGTTTAGACAGATTAATAACTTTATTAAATCCACATTGATGTTAAATTAAAGAGAAATTAGGTCTCAGGTTTCACAAATGTCAGTGACGAAAGACATAGTGCTACAGTGATCCTGAGAACCCAAGAGAACTTTATAAATTTTTCTTGTTATGTGGATAAAAATAATTTTGGATTAGAAAAGAGATGGTTCGATTTTTGGACAATGACAATTTAACTTTGGCATTCGACCATACTCTTAGGTAGGAATTATATTTAAAATGTCTGTCTGACTATCAAAGTAAAATAAATTTGTTTTTATCTTAGTTGTGATCTGATGATGGTGTGATGTTCCTTTTTCTTTCCTTGTCTTGAGTAAGGCTTATCCGGAAAGGAAGTGGTTTGCTAGGAATTCAGTTGATGGCGCCCATTTATATTTGCATTATTTCTATTTAACTTAAGCCCGTAACGACCCTAGAGATACTTTGTCTCGTGATACCCACTGCTTTTTCGATAACTCAGCTGAATTTCCGACACATTCCTTATTTGACTAGAGGTTCATTTAACTCCGCTCTGTCCTGGAACTCCAGGAATGCGATGTTATAGCAGATGGGTCATCGCATCCCCAGGACGAACGGGTACAATACTGACTGGTAATGTCCCAATTGAGATTGTCAAGTTCACTGGTATTTGTTTAAATACTGAATGTTGCATTCAATCAGGTGGAAGATATATGCCTGATTTGTTTAAAGTCCCAGTTCGTTACGTCCGAAATCACTGACTTCTTCAAAGTCCACAATATGATAGTCAATTCTACTATTCTCAATATTCTGAGCAAGGCTCACAACTTTCAAAAAATATGTCAGCTAGTTGAGAAGCTAGTGTCACAAATACTAGCAAGTCAGTGTTTAACATACCTTTCACTTTGAAGTATTTTTACTCTCACAGAACAATTTTGGACTAGAATTCAAATTCCGGTGTAACGCACAATCACTTATCGGCACTTGATAAACTTCGCGGCCCGATCGAGTATACTGTAATAACGTCGTGTAATATGATCCGGCGCGTAACTCCTCTAGCACGAGACTATGGAGTGTCGTTTCAGCAACTGCTGACTTTTAGCTTCTATTTATTTTATTTTTTCGGGGGGGGGGGGGGGGGGGCAGAAAGGTTTTCAGCACTCCCCGCGTGCCAGCCGACCTGATCTCCTGCTGTCTCCGACATGCTGTTAATCTACATAGTGGAAGAAACAGACGGGGGTTGGAAAGGATTGCCCTTTGAGGCTTAGCGCCTGTCTGATTGCAGTTGCAATTTACCATGCATCATGAAGGATATTAACATGGTATATGTGGTATAGGTAGAATGAAGTGCCATGGAAAAACCACATAGGCAGAAAGGAAAGATTGCCTACACGTAAAACCTTGCGTCTGGCTTCTATGAACAAGCTAGCTTCTATGTTTACAGCTTCAGTTTATATAGGCACTACAAGTCGATAGTCGAATTACGTAATGCTGTTCTATGCATCTCATTGGCTTCCATATTCGTAATTAAATAGTAATTCTTCTGTGTTATCAAATGTCATAAGACATTCTGGGTAGAAACTCAAACATGTAGACTTGTCCACAATCCCATAAATTTTCATACTTATAGTTCTGGTCGTCAGATATATCAAATGCGTTTGTAGGAATGTATGAAATGTATGAAAAACGGTGGAAAAGGTCGTTGCGGAACTACATATCTTTGAATAGGAAATCAAACACAAAAAGTTCCGAAATACCGTACTGAAAATGAAAATCCACAGCCTGCTTCCAGTCTCCGACCGGGTCAGGAATGGAATGAATGAAGCCCCCATCTAGCGGCGAGGATATGAACTGTGCCGGCTGCCGAGGCCTGACGCACTCCTCTGGGGCAAGGATTAAATGAATGACAGATGAAATGAAATGATAGTGGGGAGTGTTGCTGGAATGAAATTTTGACAGGGAAAACCGGAGTACCCGGAGAAAAACCTGTCTACCTCCGTTCTGTCCAGCACAGATCTCACATGGAGTGACCGGGATTTGAACCATGGACCCAGCGGTGAGAGGCCGGCGTGCTGCCGCCTAAGCCACGGAGGCTTGAAATACCGTACTACTTTTTCGTATTTTTCCTCCTCTCTTATGAAGAGTATGGATTCTCCAATATAGGGCCAATCTCATCCAATTCTCTGTTACATTGGTTTAGTTTCGTACACGAATCTTTAATAAACTCACACTTCCTACAATCAATTATCTTATAAATGTATATTAAACATATTAACTAATAAATCAGGATATGAAAATGTATGTTCGCTTGACGAACGAAGTTGGAAGTGTATCATCATGAGTGTTTGTTTCAGGTATTGTATAGGTAATATTTTGAGTAGTTGCTAATATTAATCAACTTCTAAGTATTAACTGACTGAACAACAGTCTTTGCAACACTAAATCATGGCTTCTTTGTTTCTTTTATTTTTCTCAGGATGGGAATGAAGAAACGCAGGATGAAGAGCGCGACACCAGTGGGACTCTTATGGATGAGTAAGTAACTGTTTTTTATAAGAAATGGCACTTACAATACCGTAGTGAAAAGACTATTGCACTCGCCTTGAATCCAGGAGAACTGGCGTTTATCCCATCCACGTGCAAAGAAGTAGGAGATTTCTTCTTTCTGCCAATGGGTGACCGGAGCGTTTCACGCTTACTGTTCGTCATTGTATTGTTTTGTTGTTATTCGTGTTAATTACAGTATTCATTTGTAACAGTTTATAATTCAACGTATTATTTTCTTGCCCAGGCGGAAGGCTTGGGATATTTTTAATATGAGGGAACATGTAACCTTCTCAGAGACGAAAATTAGGATTGTGCCATAGAAGAGATTTATTTACAAGGGAGGAAAGGAAGACTAGAGAAACATATTTTTATGATCTTTCGGATAAAAGTATTTTCTTCTTGACTGTAACAAGTAGACAATGTGCTGGGTAAAGTCTCCAATATTTGATAGAAATTTGTTACATATTTTCAGCTGCATATACTTGTATCTTCACTCATTTGCTCAAAATCCTCGCCATAAAGGATCCATCGGCGGTGCACGTGACAGGCTACACACACAGGACATGCTACAAGGAACATGTTATACTAACACGAATATACTTCAAGCGACACAATTAGAGTTTACTTAGATACTTCTCATCAATTATTTTTATTTATGTCATCCCTTATTAGTGTTTAGACACACTACTAAAATTCATTCTCTTTTTAGAAATTACAAAGAAGAACTCTATAGCCTTGTTTGGCATATTTGAGGAGCCTATTTCCAAAAGTCGACATCTGACTTTTTGAAGTTATTGAGAAAAACGAAAAAAAAAACGCTTAAACGGTAAAATTCAGGAAATTTTATGTTATTCTTGGTACTAACTCGAACATAAACATACAAAATAGCTCCAGAGGTAGATTCAGCAATGCGTTTAGGAGATATTTAGCATTAAAATTCGCAGATGTCGGATTTTGGAAGTACGTTAATGGAAAATCGTATTTTGCAACGAACTTCTAGCATATGACGAGTTTTGGAACAAAACATGGATTTTGCTTAACAAGGATTTTAAGCCACATAATGTTGTTATGCACTCCTTATTTAATAAGCACACAAAATTTACAGTGATCACAAGTTTCTAGTAAATTATAAAAAAAATAGTATGCACTAACATAAAAATACACAAGGAGCAATAAGTCACACAGTTTAGATTCTCAAGTCGTCATCCTCCTCCTGGGGTTCACAAACAAGATCGTCTTCCACATCAATTGTCAGGTTTTCTGGATCCAAGACTTTCTTATAATATTGAAGTTCTTCATTACTTTTCCACTCTTCCCCGTAGTGAAGTGTTAGTAGTTTGTTCACATCATTCACCTTCTCTTCTTTGACGGCTACTCCAAGAGGCAAATGAACTTTCTCAAAAGTTACCATTTTTCCCTTTTCAGTTATCCCTTAGAAAACAGTTAAGTCACTCCTTTAATTTTGCTCTCCACGAAGAAGAGTAGAGGATTTTACTTTCCTAAACACGAATCTCTTGCAGGATTGAATTCTGAAATGCCATGACCCTGGTGCTTTAAAAGAAGATTGGACGCTACCTTTCCAGTCATACACCGGACAATCAACACCTAACGTGTTCACTGTGCCAAACTGCTTGAAAATTTGAGTGTAGGTTTCTGGTTTTACAATAGTGTCTCGCACTTTAAACTCCTTTTCAATTCTCCCGAAGACTCGGTCTGGGGGTATGAAGGAGTGGCCTACAACGGGAAATACCATCTCCACTTCTTTAACTTGTGCGGGGGAATCATTATACAGCCAATAGGAAACCATTCCAATCATAATACTATTTTTATTTTGACCCCCACAGCCGTCAGAAACCAAATTAAATTTTGTGATACCTGTAAGATCAAGATGATTAAGTCTGTCATAAACACAGGAAGCTATTTCGTTAGATCCTCTTGGACGAGAAGATTCCAGCCACTGGTATACAAAAGTGTTCCGTGTAGTTTGACGATCACGCGATGTTCCTACACAAATTGTAAAATTGTACATATACAATTGTCTGGAGTAATACGTGGCTTGATTAGGTAATTTTGGAAGGGGTAAATTTTTCTGGCAATCGTAACTTAATATCACTTCATTATCGTCCTGATTACGTAGAACATCATAAAACGCTTGTGCTCTTAATTTATGTACTCTTAACTCAGTTATTATATTATTCTTTTCTTGGGGAATCTTGCAGTGTTTCAGTTTAGCTTTCAGCAACAAACATTTTGAGCAAGCATCAGTCGCTGGAGTGCCAAATCCAATATTATATGTCCGACAGAAATAATGCCTAAAGTAAGCTGCCTTAACTCGTAGCTCAGTTGATACTGACTGGTTGTAACTTCTCCACACTTTACTAATGTTCATCTCACTTGATAAATACTGGCGACCTTTCACTTGTCCTCTACAATAGTGTAATTCACTAACAACATTTAATTTCTCTATGAAAATGCTCATAGCTAGCCTTTTATTTTCACTGTACTTGCTACGAGTATCTCTTCCTCGTTTATCTATAGGCAGAAGATCAGTCTCAAAGTGACGCTTACAAGCCAGACCCACCCTGTCTTTTGATGTCTGCAAGATACCTAGAAAAGTTGCCCTGCATACGGGTACAACAGGTCCTTTACCGGGTCGCTTTGTTGTCTTTTTCACAAAATACTTTATCGATATGTTCTTATTCTTGTTACTGCCATTACTCACGGTTCTCCTCGGAAGTGCTGCCGCTGTATACTTGATTATAAGTGCGTCCTGGATAAGCTTCTTTGGCGTTCTTTGGCGTGCTGTAGAATTTGTTATGAAAATGTTTGATGTCCCTAGTTGTCAGCGTCTGGCACTGTATGCTCCCTTCTTGTGACTGCATATTGGTACTTTTGGGGGTTGTGAAGCTGAGTATCTGAAAATACTGTATAATATTTATCTAGATTCTGCTTCAAGAACGCATTCATTATCTGTAACGATTATATGATAATTATTGCTAAACGAATTAGTAACGAAATGCTCACCTTTCTCTTTTCTTCTTATTCTTAGCCCAGTTTTCGGGGTCACGGGAATGTTTCCTCCCACGTCCAGGTACAGAAGGAGATACTTTTATGGAATTATCAATTGCTTTGTAGAACAGCACCAAACTAATCAGATGTCAACTGGTGACTGAAGTATAGGGCCAACAAATACTGCGTTGAAACAGTGCATTGTCGCATTAGAACAAACTTGGCGGGAACACTTAGAAAGTAGTTAACTGGCGCCGGATATTGCTAAGTACTACAATCAAAAGTTCGCGGGAAACACTGCCTCGAAGTAATGCAACAGGAATGTCGTGTATTGGAACACACTTTGGATGTTGCATCAACTTTCTTATGCAAAATGTCGGATTTAGGAACGAAGTGCAGATGTCGGATTATGGAAATAACTTAACAAAGCAGATGTCGAGATTTGGAAATAAAGTCAAACTTTAATATTGATTTTTAACCACAGATATCGTGTTTTGGAACATCTTCCACCATCCATTTGAAGCGTTTCTCCAAGAGGAATATGAAATAAGAAAAATCTACTTTTTGTAAAAAATGTCAGATGTCGACTTTTGGAAATAGGCTCCTCATTTGATCTTTAACCTTATGCGTGTTTCCTCCACGATAGGCGCCTATAGTGCAATGCTGAGCATTTACTGCAGGGTAACCTACACGTGCAGGATACACATGGATCGTGTTGGATGGCACGTAGGAGAGAGACAGGTGGCGATACAATCGGGTATGAAGGCATACAGATGTCAGGTGTAATTCTGAATGAGGTCCTATCACAGCTTATGCCCCTGGCTCTCAAAGTCTACCATAGTTGCTTCTGACTGAACTAACCGTCGTCTATTCTAGTCCTATACGTGCTTGATGGGGGAGAGGCCTAGAGAACTTACTGAAAAAGAAAGGATGCTTACGCCACGAAGGGAAGCCAAGCATATCCACGGTGTGTAAAGGTGGACATCCTGCTGAAAGATGGGTTTGTCGAGCTGCATCTGGGAGGGTGGCGCACACTCGCGTAGCATTTCCTGGGCGTATCTCCGTGCCGACAGAGGATGATGAAGATGATGATGATGATGATGATGATGATGATGATGATGATGATTGTTGTTTTCATGGGAGGAAGTGTGAGGTCATCTGGGCCTCGTGTTGACAAGAGTTCCTTCAGTCATCACCAGTGGGTTACGAGAATTATCGGAAAAAGCAGCCTCAGCATAGCACATCTTGTTGGGGCGGGGTGTCATTCTCCAGTGAAGCGTGGATCGCTGCACTGGCTAGAATGTATCCGGACGCGAACTCACCTGGTGTCTCTATCTAGGTAGAACCGTGATTTGTCGCTGACCCCCACTCATCGCCACTACGTAAGCTGCCAATCTGCCAGTTGTACTCTTGCGATAAAAGAAAACAGTATTTCGTATTTTTGTTTTGTTATCCTATTCACGCAATCGGAGTGAAAGCTAGCTGTTATGTAATTCTATATCCTACATATAAAACAATTGAACATAACTAGTTGTAAATATCTCCGTAACTATTACAGCAATCAAACTGAAATTGTGTATGCTGGTAGAGGACTAGTAATATATGGAACTTTATACAAGATACGCATAACAATACATGTCGGCCATGCGACACTCAAATATTTATATGAAGATACTGACTATCTAATCATCCGAGAGCAGTGAAACATTGCACAGCGAATCTTTATTCAGTGCGTAGTATACAGACAACAGCTAATGTTGTTCAATTGTTTTCGAAGTGTCAAGAAGGGGTCAGTTCTCTTATTTTTTATTTTTTATTCATTTTAAGAGCAGAGATCAAGATTATGTGGGGAATAGGATGATGGAAAAGCTTCCACCAGGGAAACTGGAGTCGAGGACGACCAAAAAGGCGATGGATGGACAGCATTCAAGAAAGCATGAAACAGCGGGGGCTTGTGGAGGAAATGGTCCGGAATAGAACAACGTGGAGGAGGAATATCCGCATTAGGGACCCCCACATAAGTGGGATTAATCATGCTGGAGAAGAAGAAGAAAATTCAAGCCATCGATGGGAAGCTTCGTCTAATGAACCATAATAATAATAATAATAATAATAATAAGTAATGATTTATGTAGCTTGCCTTTCGTAGATTATAGAAGCCATACATTTCACTTCTCTTAAAATTAACTCTTGTGACTCGTTACGCAAATATGCCATCTCGCAGGGGAAGTAATAATTAACCGACACTGAAAGTTATATATTCTAGCATGTAGTTTCGTGGTGGTGGTTGTAAAATTGTTTTGATGCGTGAAAAACCGATGTCATCAGCTTTATGTAGGTTTCATAAATTATTGGTTATACGAATGTTCATTTCCGAAAAAGAACATTGATAAAATGATTATTTTAATTATTACTTAATTATTATTTTACTTTGAATTTTATTTTACTCTTATTGTACATTTTATTTTGGTAAGCTAATTACAGTGTTAGGTATAGTATCATTGTTGACAATTAACAAAATCTCGCTGTAACTGTGTATGTAAGGTATATAGGCTATATGTAAAATTGTATTAGATGGCAATAAATTTGTATTGTATAATTCCTTTGTAAGATCCTCTGGCTCGTTGGAATTAATTGTTCAATAAATGATGATGATGATGACATTTTACTGATGTTCTATTGAATTGATATCTCCGTAAGTTGATAAATGAGTACCTTGAACAGATACACCATTTCCTAGCCTCGTATTCGTGTATTGTCAATAACGTCGTCGTGTAAGTTTCAGTTCGTGTTTTCCAGTGGTAGCTGTGTGTTGATGTGAGTTCACTTGAGTAACGATGAAAGAGGGCCGGTGCTAGTACTATACAAGATAATTTTACTATTTAAAAATATTATTTCTCTGTTCCCTGTCGAAATTAACGATAACGTTTGGATATTAAGTTTCAGTCTGAAATTGATTGTGTGTACTTAATTGCTAATTTAGCCACATAGTCTATCATATAAAATATCCAATCAATAGACAGTAAAGTTTTATGTGGAAAAGAGTGTTGGAATATATAAAAATATACTGATGCGTTTTTCACGGAAATGCTTTTTTTTATTTTTATGCCAAGATATCCGTTTGTTCCTGTTAGTCCAAAGCTGTGACATATATTCCCCACCTAATTACAAGTAAATATTCATTTCTTTTTCGAACCGACAGACGAAATGAAACCCAGCCATGAACATATTTTCGTCTTGAATCTCACAATATTTTGACGTCAAGAATTTTTTAGAAGTATCAACAGGTTTTTTAAATTTCTGTAATTTCATTACCGTAAGTCAGATCATTTAAAAGGCCTGTTAATGTGGCAAGTTGCTCTACAGAATGATTTGGTTGTAGGCATAATTTTGCACTAGTCTTGACTTAATATGTTGAACTCTTTATTTCATAATGACAAGGCCATAAGATGGGATGAAATAAATTATATTTTGACAGAACGCTGGTTTTGACAAATGTCTGTCGACGTATGAAACTGAAATAGTCCATTATTTCAATCATTAAAATATTTTTGCATGTTATTTTTAGGGTTCAAATCTCGTCAAACACAACCGATATATTGATGATTGATGAGCATCAACAACAAAGTCAACCCCGTTCTTGCAATGTATTACAAGAAACACTGCCTGTGGCTGCAAATCCTGCAACGGAAATGCTTGGAAATGGACTGTTGTCAGGCAACAAATATGGTACGACAGAATATGAGCCCGGAATAATGCCGACATGCCCACAGATACCTTACTCCTGTCCTTCATGCAAGATGTCATTTCAGAGAAGCGACAGTCTGAAAAAACATATATTGATACACACACACGAAAATCCATTTTCTTGCAGTGTTTGTGGGGAGACTTTCGATCAGGGTACTAACTTGAAAATGCATTTGTTAACACATGCCGGCATCAAACCTCACACCTGCATTGTATGTGGCAAAGCGTTTACGGAGAAAAGCAATTTGAAAGTTCACATGCAGCATCATTCCGGGAATAGACCTTATTCCTGCAAACAGTGCGACAAAAGCTTCAAATCTTCTGGTCACCTACAAAGACACATGAGAGTCCACACTGAAGATCGTCCATATTGTTGCGAAATGTGTGGCAAGACCTTTAGAGAGAGTGGTTATCTGAAAATCCATATGTCCCTCCACACTGGTCAAAAGCCGCACAATTGTAATATATGTGGAAAGGCATTTGCGATGAATACTAACTTGAAGACCCACATGTTACTTCATAGTGAAGAAATGCCTTATTCTTGTTCAGATTGTGGAAAGGCATTCAATCAACGCAGTAACTTGACGCGGCACCGATTAGTTCACACTGACAACAGACCGCACAGCTGTAATGTGTGCGGTAAGGGGTTTAAAGAGCTTAGAAACCTATCGCGACACATGTCACTACATACAGCCTGGAGGCCATTTTCCTGCAGTGAATGTACAAAATGTTTTTCTAATAGTTGCAGCCTCAAACGACACATGTTAGTTCACAGTGGAGAACGACCTTATGCATGTAGCATATGTGGTAAGACATTTAAGGATCGAGGACCCCTTAAAAAGCACGTTACTTCTCACTAGTAATAAGACGTTTGCCAAGAATTTTTCATCTCTGTGCTATTTCAATGGTACATTTTTCATCTGAAGAAAACCACATTTGTGTCCCTCTTTTATGGTCTCATTCTGTGACAGCAGTTGTGAAGAAGGCATTCGAGTCATGACTACCTTGTGTCATTAAACTACTCCTGGCTACAATCAGCCGTGTTCAATATGCTATTATTGGCTTGGGACTTGGGATTTATAGAATATCGTGAAATTTTGGCGAGGAAAATCTCTAACAACTGTGCTATTATTGTCCTTTTGGCTGTTTTTTATCTTGCAAGAATTTCCGTAGTGTATAGGTATTCACTAATGTATGAGTTCGCTGACGAATATCCGGTACATCAAAACCACGAACGAAAAAAAATATTTCTTATTTCAAACGTTTATTTTTCCAAAGCTACACGTTGGAGCAGCCAACTATTTAAATTTCTTAATTAATGAAAATATTATGCAGGTGTGTTCTGCCTCCCACCCGTTGTTAGTGATCCTATGTCATTTATAAAATAGTGTCTGATTCTATTCGATAATTTGGTGTGCGATCGCTCCCGGATCGCATGTTCGCTTAGATATCTTTTCTCTTCATTATAGAGTATATTATGGTATTGTAAAAATAATTGAAATACTCTTAGTCTATAATATTGTGAAATCCATAAATGTATGTGTGTGTGCAAATGTAAAGTAAAAATATGTCACGGAGTATCTAGCAAAAGTTCAATTAATAATATATCTATTTTTGAAAGTGACTAGAGCGTAACGTGAGGAATGCAGGTATGTGCAGTGTATCTACGGTTAGGACATAAAACTCATACAAAACGCGAGAGATCCAAAGCTTAAGATCAAAATGCAACTTCGAGTCGAAATGTATCGAAGTAGCAACGTTGATTAAATGAAGATCAACATCACATACATACTGCAAATACTTTTATAAGTAGCCCGATTAACAAACGATGACTTCATCGCAGTCGGAAATATTTCCCAAGGTCTTTGAGTGTCATCCATGTAACCAGCACATGATGCAAAAAAATAATGAGAAATAAATTCAAGGAACCAGTATGGGAAGGTCCTCTGATGATTCCGATAAGGTGCCTCTCATTGGTGTTGTTCAAAAAGCCACAGATACTAAACTAAACTTGAAACTGACACTGAACTATTTTAATAGATGTGTCTCCGTGCATTTTGTCATCAGTTCTGAAATGCGTTCAAGACATAAAACGCTGGGTAAATTTGCAAACTGCAAACATATAGCAATTTTAAAACCGCATTTTTCTCGTAATGTTTATGGTGACAGTCTCTATCTTGAATAAGTCAAATCCTTTATGCCATGTTCTTTTTTTGTCAGTGACTGGTAGTTTCCTTTGTTATCAGCTTTCTGTTTTGTAATATACACAAGCTTGTTAACTTAAAAAATACAAAGCTGATTAAGTTAGTCTATTGTAGAAATCCACCTTGCAGCTCAGGTTCATTGGCCTTAGCTTCAAAAATGTATTTTATATAGCCCAGGCAGTGAACGCACGTCAAGACACTCTTCGACTTATTAAACGCCTTAGATAACTTAATCGAGTTTTGTGGTATAATTTAGTTATAATCCAAAGTTATTTTGTAGTGACTTGGCAGTACACACACATACCATTTGAAATCTATGAATTTGTACTGGTTGCAGAGTAGGCCTGTTGTACAAAGCAATTTGTTTACTTAATTTTACGAGTGTAAACTTCACAAATGGTGAGTAGTAGATTTGAATGATGTGGGTGATTGCGATGCTATATTGTGGTAACATACGCACTGAGGAAACTTTAGACCTCATGAAGGTTGTATTTCATTGATACATTTATTAACTCATATCCTTGGTAAATACTTATTGCATGTCTTTTTGAATAGTTTTAGTATGCTGCTCTTGTATGTCCATAGAACCCACAAATTGTTCACAATAATTTGCTTGGTAGATGAGACAAAGGAGTACTATGGAGATGCCTTAACCGCTAGGAAGTGAAGTCAGCAGGTATGCCCTTGTGTTAATTATTAGGAATAAGACCATTAACCGCCAGAAACGTGCCTACTTTTGACACACAAAGTATCGTAAGTGGTTGCCTAAAACTCTTAATTTATGATGTACTACGTATATGTAATTTTTAAGTCATGTTAGCCTAATCTACCTGTACTGTAGTTAAAATTGATGGAAATGCATATGTATTGTAAACTTGCTGAGGTATAACGTGGTTCACTTATTAATCATTGTACATTATTACATTATTTCTCAGTAAAAAAGTCCTTTATAATTTGAATAAAAGTACCTTTCTTATGGGTGAATTTCAGATTGTTTTGCCAAATATGATTTATTATGTGATTTTATGTGTTTTAGTTGTGGTCATTTGCTCTATTTACTTACATTAATGGGTGTGTATGCTGTTTGATAACCACTGTTATCCCAATGTCAATAGTAGACTGTGCCACTTTAATACATAAGCCAGGGATTAGGATTTTCCTGTTATTAGAAATAAGCTAATATCCCAGGAATATTTTGGTATGAGAGTAGAAATAACCAATGGCCATCCATAGCAAAGTAGCCTGCCGTTGCTTCTATTAATCACTGCTATTCAGGATTGAGACAGCTTGAATTCCCAAGCCATACGTGGTGCATCTCTAGAGCTACCTGTGAAGGCAATTCGTTATGCTTTTTAAAGTACCTTTGAAAGTCTGATTATTAATAGATTAGAGCAACTTTCTTGTTCTTTACTTTTATACTAACTCACAAATATTCTTAGCATAATTCGTACTGAATAATAAGAAGAACAAATTAATTAATTGTATTACGACTATTCATATTACGGTGTCTGTTTTTGGGGATAATGTCATTGAAACACATTTTTGGCCCCATTGTTTTCTGTTGGAAACGTAGGCATGGTCCCTCGTGAAACGCTTATCGTACTTCACTTCTTTTATCACACGCCATAACCACAAACTAGGACAATATGAAAAGTATCCCGGGCCGTTACCTATTTGTTACTGTTTTTAATTTTGAGACGGCTTATGTCATATATGCTGGTGAATCAATAAAATAATTCGAGTGAATTTCTTCAATTAACGCAATAATAATATTTTGAAGAAATATTAACGCAGTTCAGAGAGAACGACCATAATTCATGCGAGGTCTTCCGGCCCCTTAAACAATAGGACGAAAACCTCTACAGCACGATGTACTTAAATCCGGTATTGGCTATCCATGCACGTTTCAGAGACACAGATATAGAAACGAACATCACTTCGATTACAGTCTTAATATGCGATCACGAGAGCTGCGACACTTTGTCCGAAATGACAGAATACATACAGCGAAAATTTGTCCTCAAGCATGTTAACGATCACTCATCTTCCTTAACCAGGCTATCGTTCATGGAGATGCATAATTTAAATGACCATATGTGTTAACTAAGCATTATAATAACTCAAGCACACTGTATTATTTGCTATTGAAGACAGAAGTATGAGCAGCTAGAGCGTGTAAGGGGGCGTGGCCAATGCTTCAACTCACAGCGTGCTAGAGAAATAAAAGAGCGCCTCCTTATACCCCTTGTTTGGAACTTGTGATAAGCCTGCCCCATTTTAAAAGGTCAGGGACATACATGACACAGTGGTCGCTTTGACAGCGTTGTATTTAGGTCTTTTATGGTCGTTGTTATCAGCAGTGTTGGAATGGTAACCAGAATTTTTTAAATAAGAGACATTATTAGCACTACTTATATATGTTGAAAATAGTCAGTGATCTTAAATTATTGACTGATTCTTGATATTGTGTAGGTATCACCTTTATTTAATTCTAATGAGTTAAATAGACATTAATGTATATTCGAGACGTAGCAGAAGTCTCGATGTTGTTCAGTGCTGGGAGAGCAAGGGAGCATATGGGCTTCGAATGTGGTATGGTTACTGAAAACTAGGGACCGGATTTTTGAAAATACATAGGTGCTTATTTTATGGGTTTATTGGATTTATTGCATATTCGGAACATAACAGCTGAAATGAAGTACGGTATACTTTAAAACTTTGGTTTCGCCTGTGTGTTGGACATCCCTTATAAGCAAATTTGTGAGCAATAGATAACGAGATAACAGTATTTTACGCAAGCATCCTGCCTGGCTATTTCATAAAGGGAATGGGGTGGGACATTTACTTTCACCATCTCGGCAGCCCAGGGTTAGTTTTGTAACAAGTTTCTTCAGTTAAATGGTTACATTAGTTTACATATACTTTACTCTTAATGCCAAAAGAGAAGAGCAGCAGTAAGTTTTTATTGAATCAGTGGGTATCTGGTAATAGTGATTATTCAACTGATGGCTTTGTATATTGTCAAGTATGCTCGAAGGAATTGAAATGTGAAAAGAAATTTCCTCTTGAACAACATGCAAAAACGACTGCACATGTTAGGGCAAAGTAGGAAAAGAAGAGTGAATAAGATTGTCTTATTTCTATGCCCAAGATAGCGGGTTTAAACCTGGCCGCGGCCGTCGGATTTTTTAAGAGCGTTAAAAATCCCTCAGTATGCCTTCCTTCGGAGGGGAAGTAGAGCCGGCGATCCCATGTCATAGATTTATGGCATGTTAAAGAACCTTCCACTAATTAACCTGTGTGAAGCTAAATTGTATAGGTTAAGAATGTAAACAACGCTCTTAGGTTCCTACGTTCGTTGCCAAGAGCCGACTGCGGTGGCGTCTAGTAGCTAAGTTCTGTACTAGGCCTAGTAGTCGTTGACAGTGTAGTTTGGTGGCAAAAGTAGGAACTATATGAAAGATTCAAAGTTGCAGTCCTTACTTGAATTTTAAAAAAACATACATACACTAATACAGCCATCACAATTATTACCGGTTATCAGACAGATTCTACACACACCCAAAGTACACGGAACTACATGACCGCGTTGTCGCAGCTCCTAAACTGAGGAACCAACCAAGATTGTCTCATTGTCAAGTGCATACCTTTCAATTATTTAATGCACTTTTTCTACATTTTAGTGCATTATTGCATGCATTTCTTAATCATCTTAAGTGCATGAATATCTCGTCCCCACTGATAACACATCACCAAGCAATTCTTCAGGGGCATTTCCGTCCGGCTCAAGTTGCCAGCGTCGAGCTTTGGGGGCGTTATTTTAAAGTTGAAGCAACAGGCCAGAACTACTGATAAACCACGGCAACGTGTATTGCCCAACAGGGCATTGAAGAAATTTGGAGTGAATTCTGCCGGGTCACTGACTGTGCAGCTAACACCATGTGTAGGAGTTCGAAGACGGGGGATCTACACTTGGGCGTCTCCCCACACGTTTTGATTTTTATCGCTGAGCTCCTTGTTTCGCGGTGACTTCTGCTATCTTCCACCACAGGGTTGTGGATGATTAAAAACGTGTCATAGGGAGTCATAAAACCCACCATGCCGTATGATAGACCGGGTGAGTTTGGGTGTGGCAAATTGTAGGTGGATGCTACAGTCTAACCTTCTAGTGCTTAAAAGCGGTGGAGGTAAGATGCTAGTCCTCTCATATTACTACGAGGTTCATTAAAGATGAAATGAATAAAAAAAGAGATTGGCATTTGTGCGATGTGTATAGTAGTGTGAACTACATGCACTTCAGTTACAATGCTAGCTGCTCTAAATCAAGGTCATTTTGTGAATGGTTTCGAGAACAATATGTGGCTGCCCTGAGTCCAAACCTCACACTGTCGAACTGCGTCTCAAACCTTAAAGGTCCATGATACAGTGCGCAGACAGAAAGGTCAGACACTCTCCCCCGAAGACCTTCCGACACCTGGTTCATAGCATCCCCGCAATTAGACTTGTAATAAATGAAAAAAGTAGGTCTGTCCTATATCCATGCCCTTTAACACTTTCAATGCTAGGTTATTTATGTAGACCTACTCTCTCTGAGCTGATTTTGTTCTCTCCTAAAAATATGCAATTATTGAAAAATAGCTTTACATAATATCACGACAATTCTAACCTCATATTCACTGTCATTGTCGTCCAGAAAGTCATCCGAGTCACTATCGACGAAAAACTGTTCAATTTTATAATTTGCCAAGGCATCTCCCCTTTCGGGGCGCAGCCATTTTGGTTCTTGTGGTTGGAAGCACAGAAGGGCTATATTATTTTCATCATTGCTAGGAAACAAAAACCCTACGTAAATTCGCGAAAAAGTGAACTACTGCTACCTTAGAACTTTCTTAAACTCCGGCCGCGCTATTTGAACTGATCGGACGCTGTAGGCCTACATATGTTTTCGGGCTTAGCAAATTGAGCATTGCACGAAAACATATTTTTACGAGTTTTGCATTGAAAGCGTAGGCCGTAAATTTGATTTAAATTTAGAGGACAGTTTCGCGTACATGTCCAAATAGCTTTGATCAGACTGATTATTTCCTGTATATTATAACGAATTCATTAATTTACTGTGTATTGAATGCAATGAGAATTAAAATAATTACTACCAGTGGTTTGTGCAACTAACATATCTCCTAATTAGTAAAACCTAAATGTGACATAGCAGTAGTATTAGGACTGTCTGCCATGTGGATTCTAAATACTCTGCCTCACTGGAATTTGGAATTGACTTATGATAAGTTACTTCCTGCCTCTGAAATTTGTGATATGTGATTATACACTATATCAGATTTTCTGTTGCCAAGACCATATGACCAATAATGGTGATCCTTACTGCTCTTAGTACCAGTACGCGTCGAGCTACTCTCACTTTCATAAGCTGGATAGTATATCGTAAAAAGTTACAAAGTCATGAAAATTATTTGAACTTTCATTAGTTGTGGGGCAATACGTGCATTGGCTGCTAATAACACCGAGAGTAGAATATTTCATGCAACTCCTCTGTCCCACTTTGCGGTACCTTTACATTTGTGTCCAAGTTCTTTTATTTGTAAAAATTATTTAACAGTTGTTGCCCCAGAGGAGTGCGTCAGGCCTCGGCAGCCGGCACAGTTCATATCCTCGCCGCTAGATGGGGGCTTCATTCATTCCATTCCTGACCCGGTCGGAGACTGGAAGCAGGCTGTGGATTTCATTTTCATTTAACAGTTGTAAAGAACTTGTGCTATAACGACAGAAACATCCAAAAGGTCACCTCGGTAGCAAAAGACGAATGGAATGAGGCAAGGTAATTCGTATGGATGCTCCCAGGTGTACAACCCTAGAGACAAGATATCCGAGATGTGCACATGTTCTAGAATATGTGTGTCCAAAGGCGGCCCTCGATCCCACCGCATGCGACACGCAGTGATATTTGCTCTATCACATCGCATTCGGCCCGCAGTGATATTTGTAAGTTATATTATTTATGAAAGTTCTATTTGGAATCAGATAAACTTTAAAGACTTTTTCTGTTTCCAACGCATGTGTTTGCGAAAAAATATCAGTCATCCTCTTAATCAAAACATGGAAAAATCACATCTGTTTTAATAAATGCCCAGCCCAAATTTTTATTATGATCCTACCTACCGCGCATCGCTTTGAAGTCTTCGTGCTTTGTTGACCGCCCGGTAACGTTACTATTTTAAAGGCGAGTGTGTGCCAGATGTATTCTTATAGTTACATTTTAGAACTTTCAAGTTAGTTTCCAGTTTGCAATTGTTCACTCACATTGTAGTGTCAGTGTTAGTAAGAGACTTGAAGAATATAATTAATTCTGTGATTTTTATAAGTGTAGCGGCAAGAAAGGAAAAGTTTCAGACGAAGATAGATCATTTTAAATAAAGTGGACAAATCAGTACTTTTATACGGATGTAAAGAAGAGAGCAGTGTGTTTAATTTGCAGTGAAACAGTTTCAGTGTTTAAGGAGTACAACATAAAGCGACATTACGATACCAAACAAGCGTCTTCATATGATAAATTTGACGGTCAATTTCGTGAAGACATGGTATCCGAATTTAAAATGAAACTTTCGGGACATCAGTTAATTTTTAAGAATGTGCTACTTCAAACTGTATCTCTGGCAAAAGCGCGTTACGCAAAAACATCTAAACCACTTTCAGATGGCGAGTTTGTTAAAGAATGCATTGAGAGTGTTGCTAATATTATATGTCGTGACAAGAAAAAAGCGCAGTTTGAAAAATTAAGCTTGTGACAGACTGTAGCTCGGCATTTTGACGAATTAGCGTCCAATATAGAGATAACTTTAAAATATCGAGCCACAAATCTCCAGTTCTATTCTCTGGCACCTGATGAGAGTAGTGATGCTAGCGTTACTGCCCAATTAGCAATTCTCATAAGCGGAGTTGATAAAGATTTCAGTATTGAAAAAGAATTAGCTGCTCTTGTCCCTCTTAAAAGGGCACCACTAAAGCCAATGATTTAATGGGGAGTGTCACTGAAACCTTGAACCAGCTTGGCTTCATAAATACAAATCTATCTGGTGTAACAACACATGTGCAGAAAAACGATAAGGTTGGTTAAATTTCTGCAAGCAGAGGCAGCTAAAGTAGTTAATATTTCTGTAATGCAATATCGCTGCTTAGTACACCAAGAAAACCATTGTGCTAAATCCCTAAATTTAGATAGTGTTTTGAAAGTCGTTGTAAAAGTAGGTAGTGAAATTCATTCGTTCACATGGTTTGCGACACAAAGAATTTCAATATTTCTTACACAATCTGATTCAGAATTTGAAGATATTGCTTATTATACTGAAATAAGATGGCTGAGCCGTGGCAAAATGTTGAAGCGAGTGTTTGATCTAAGGAACGAAATACAAACATATATGGAGGAGAAGGGCAAACCTATTGTTGAATTTAAAGACGCAGAATGGATGTGTGATTTTGCCTTTCTGGAAGATAAAACAACACAACTGAACGAACTTAATTCACGTCTCCAAGGTAAGGACCAATACATTGATCACTTCTGTGCTTGATCACGTGAAGGACTTTGGAATAAAATTGTGACTAGGAATCATAAATAAAACACTGCTTTATGCATTTCCCAGCCATACAAAACTGTAATAATCGAAATTCTCAAATGTACGCAGAAATTATATCAGAATTAGGAACCGAATTCCGCGTTAGATTCCAAGACTTCAAGGAGAATGTTCAAGTACCGGTATCAATATTTTTTCTTCCCCATTCTCCATTAACATGGACGAGGTTCCTGAGGATCTGGAAATGGAGTGCGTTTATTTTCAATGTGCTTCAGTCCTAAAGAATAAGTTTAACAATGCCCCCTTACTACAATTCTATCGCGACAAGTAGTTCCGTGAAGAACTATACAGCCTAATTTAATATATCCTACTCATGTTAATTTCAGTTTGAAGGTTGTGATAGATTCGTAGATATTGAGAACTGTCTAAATATTTCAGATGGTCGCCAGGTTGGATTTTAATTTTGTACTATTGCATTAAGATTATTGTGTACGAGAGGTATTCAAACTTAAATCGCATGATTAGAACACAAGAAGTAAAAACGAGATTTTAAAATTTCGCACAGCTGCCATCTTGTGATTATGCAAACAATTGAAATAAATTAGATGCCAGTGGATTAACATTTGTATAAGCATTTAACGTGCAACGTTTCACTGCACTCGGATAGTTAATTCGCGAGAAACGTCCATTTAAATATTAATATTCGCGTCACCGCCATGTTGGATTTTTGCACACCAGGTTACTGAAAGTCCTATAGGTGAACATATGTTCATAGGCTCTATGAACATTAAAAAATTCAGTTTGATTGCTGTAAAAGATTCATAGATATTGAGAACCGTCTAAATATTTCGGATGCTCGCCATTTTGGATATGTATAGGCCATCGAGTTATGTACCTTTCCAGGACAATTATTTCCTAGGTTCATTATTCAAACTTTCACTTTGATTGCATGATTACGAACAAGAAATAAGAACTTAATTTTAAAATCTCGCACAGCCGCCATCTTGAGCTTATGTAAACAATTGAACTAAATTATATGCCAGTGCATTACAATATGTAAAATCATTTACTCTACCATATTTAACTACGGCCAGAGAGTTAAATCACGAGAAAAGTCTATTAAAATGTTTCAACTTCGCTTGGCCGCCATGTTCGTTTTGTACTTTACAGGTTTATGAAAGTAACATAGATAAACTTGTATCAGTACGCTTTATCAACGTACAAAATTTCAGGGTGATATCTGTAATAGTTTCGGAGATATCGAATGACAGTGAAATATTTCGCACAGCCGCCATTTTGAGGTTATGTAAACAATTGAACTGACTTAGACTCCGTTGCATTACAATGTGTATAAACATTTGCTGTACCAAGTTTCATTACGTTTGGATAGTTAAATCGCGAGAAACGTCTATTTATAAGTCTCAACTTCGCTTGGCCGCCATGTTGGTTTTGTAGTCACCAGGTTTTTGAAAGTTTCATAGGTCAACTTCTAGTAGTGCCCTTTATTACCGTACACAATTTCAGGGCGATATCGGTATTAGTTTCGGAGATACTGAATGCTGATGAAATATTTCGCACAGCCGCCATGTTGGATTGGTGAGATACAATAAAATTTGAAGGGCACGGTCGGGGTAGGCCAGAATGGTGCTATGATCTTACCGAGTTTCATTGTAATCGCTCCAGCCGTTTAGAAGTTATTAGGGACACACACGGACAAAAGGTGATCTCATAAGCCTTTTTTTTTTCATAAAATGAAAATAGACTAAAAATCTGGGCATTAAGGTGAGAACCACCTCGCTATGGGTGAAAAATTCCGAAATGTACTTTTTTATTGGTTTTTAATAATTACTATGTGGAGAATTCAAATACGTTGAGAAAATGAAAAAAGTCTTAAAAATGTGCATGTTATGTCACTTTTTGTAATCATGTTACTCTTTGAAAGGGCACGCCCACTTTTACCTCGGCTCATACTTTTGCGGATAATTTCTGAAGTACTGGAGGTAAATTTCAGAATGCACTACTATTCGGCTTGGTCAAGATCAATCGTCAAGTTGGTAGCCCTGTCAACTCCCGCCTTGATTTGTTTGTGTTTACATTCCTGAGTTGAAAGTCGTGAAGTGGTTGTGAGTTTGGTGTCTTTTTTATTTTTTAGCGCAATGGGTCGTTTGAAATCTTTTGGTAAAAGAAAGTCTACGGGAAACCGTTATACAATGAAACTACAATGTGAAAATATCGTTGATGTAGGTGGAATTTCGTCTGTTGAAGAGGTTAGTGTTGTAGGCAACATTGCCACGTGCTCCCCTAGTGACAAGCAATAAGCTGTAAACAATACTAATTCTTCACGTTCATCGAAGAAACTGTTGCCTTCTCAGAATTAGTGGTTGAAGACATGACTAAAAGGACAAGGAGAATAAAGAGTAATCTTAAAAGGGCTACGGAAGATGCAGATAATCCAGATTATGGGGCTGGAAAGTTCTAAGACCCTTCACAGGTAAGAAATTGCACTGAAAAACTTTAGCATCAATTTTCTCAGTTGTATATTTTTTTGTACGTTGGTACCATTTTTGAGAAAAGTTATTATGCTAGGCCAATGAAAATTTTTCTGTGGTTTAATAAGTCCTCTGTGAATGGTAATAGGAAGGGAATTTTCAGTATGTTACCTAAGAAGAAAGTTTTGAATTTTAAAAAAAAATTTTTGAAAAAAAATATTTATTTTTTAACACTGCATTCTGAAAAAAACTATTCAATTTCCATAAATAATCCTTCCGATTATTACAGAGAAAGGTGCATATAACAATCTCTGAAAATTTCATTGTAATAACCCAAATACGTTTTGAGTAATCTGTACCACAAAATTGAACATTTAACATGGGCAAGATAGGGAGGTGGTTCTCACCTTAATAGACATGCACTTCGTTTCGCATCATTTTCGGGGTAGCACATACATATGCGAACAAGTATTCTCCAGAATGAAATATGTGAAATGTGCAACGAGATCGCCAATCACCGACAGTCATCTGGAGAACTCTATGAAGCGCACATGCGCCTATTTACTGCGAGAGGTAATTCCTTGGCGGAAACCCACACAAGACACTGCATAAACCTAGAAAAATTGCTGAGTTGAATTTCACTGGCCGTGAAAGCCATCTGGAGAGTTTGTTTCGAGTTGCTATTCATCAATCAACCAGATATGGAATGCCTTGTTCGTGAGAAGCAGTGCCAGGTGTCGCATTGACAGGTAAAATATTTATTTAATTAATTTAATATAACATTTACTGTATACAGAGGGGTCTAGAAAAATGTAGTCACTCTTTGATAGAGGCTACCGTTACAATCCTTGCACGGTAGCATAGTCCATTGTTTTCTCAACAGTTGAAGGCCACATGAGTGGCGCGACAATCTTCGCGCGTTTTCCAGCAGATGACAGTGCAGCAATGAATGAAGTAAGATTGTCGTTTGAGCAATGCAAGGCCGTATTGAAGTGGTACTGGAAGTACGAAAACATGATGGAGGTACAACGGTAATATCGTTATGTGTACGGAACTCAGCCACCAACACGTACAACAATTTATCGTATTTGGGATAAATTTGAAGCCGACGGTACTGTTCAGGATGTGCGTAAGGAAAGGTCTGGCCGACCAAAAACATCAACAAGTCCCGCTGCTGTGTTGCAACATTATACCAGGTCACCTCAAAAATCTGTGAATGCAGTAAAAGCGGGGTAAGCCGATCAAGAATACGACGAATTCTGAAAGCTGCAAAGTGGAAAATGTACATTCCAAGATCACTGCACGCTATGAACGAGGACGACCCGGATCCAAGATTTGAGTACTGCGAGTGGTTTGTGGTTTGGAGGCATACTTCGCGAGGATGAACAGTTTGCAGGGATGGTTACCTGGTCTGACGAGATGCAGTTCAAACTGAACGGTACTGTAAACCGCCACAACTGCGTGTACTGGGCTCTTGAAAATCCTTAAGTTCACGTGGACAAACATGTTAATCTACCGGGTGTTAATGTGTGGTGTGGTCTGTCATCGCGCGGTTTGATTGGCCCGTTCTTCTTTGAAGGTACCGTAACTGGTGAGGTGTATCTTCATATGCTGCAAACATCGATTTTACCTGCCATCCGAGAGGTGTTTGGACATGAAAGATTTTACCTACAGCAAGATAGCGCTCCGCCTCACTACCACATAGGTGTCAGAGTCTACTTGGATGAAAATCTACCTGGACGATGGATAGGTCGGAGAGGAGCTGTTGAGTACCCACCACGGTCTCCAGATCTTACACCTCTTGACTTCTACCTAAGGGGGACCTTGAAAAATGAAGTTTATCAACAGAAGCCAGCTACACTGAACGAGCTACGAGAAACCATCGAGGCGTCTTGTGCAACCATCACACCGGCAACACTGACCACCGTAGTTCGGTTAGCAGTTCAGCGGCATCGACGTTGTTTGGCTGCCATTGGGGGTCACATTGAACACATGAAATGACCTCCCCCCGTGCAAAAATTGTAGCGGTATGTCATTTTGTTCCATAGGTATTAACTATCAAAGAGTGTCTACATTTTTCTGAACCCTATATATTTAATTTAATTTTAAAAATAATTAAGCATATGCCGGATTAGGTTTCAAGAACTGAATTCATGCCACAAATATGTAGAATGCGTAAACGTTAACCATTTTGAAAATGGTAACAGTTTTTATCGGTGTTGACTGATTGTAATAAGAAATATTGAAATCCGCCTTATCAATACTGTGAAAATGATGATTAATGAATAATTTAATGTACAGGTTAAGACACTAAGGGGATTTTTGTTACCGCGAGATTGAGAGAATGGTTGAACCGATTGACTTCGTAAAGCTCTCTGACGAAAGTTCTTGGCCTGTAGATTTGCTGAGTGTCTTTAAATGAAACAAATACGTTACCGTATATTTTTATATTAAAAGAAAAATGTAAAATTCTTGGCCTTCGCGGCGTTCGCCCAATCGTCTTGGCTTATGACAGACATGGCGAATAGAAATCCACCACGTTTTAAAGTGATAGTTATTAACCCTTACAGTGCCAAGATGCCGATGCATCGGCACTTAAGCTCCGTACGAAAAAATGCCAAGATGCCGATTCGATTGGCACGCTCTTATATGTGTTGTAGTTATGTGGTGTGGTGCTAGATTGCTCTACAAATCACGTAGTGAGAAGGTAGAATGTTTGTAATTCCTTCGTATGTCATCAGATGGCACTGACATAGCTTATTTTTTGCTTGGTTACTCGTACATTATGAGTGTATAGTCTGCGCGCGCTTGACATCTATGATCCAATATGGCAGCCACCTTGTTTGTTTATGTCCGCGTGTTGTGATTTATTTTTGATCATTTTACGCCCTAACTGACATATTTGAGTTATTTATCGTGATATATTAAGTCTATTATTATCTCTACTGTAGTAATAGTTCAGTAGCAATTTATCTAGGACTTAGTAAAGTTGTAATTAGTACATTTGTCGCAAGAAGGCATGCCATCACGTAGGCCTATTTCGGTTGAAGTAATTGAGGAACTTTTAGATCGCTTTGAAGATATAAGCGACTCTAATTTTAGTGAAAGTGATGAATATGATGTTTCTGCTACTAGGCACAGTTCTCTCAAATGATCACCATTCCTCTCCTAATGTGATAACATATCCAGTCGTTGACAGTTACACTGTTGGTGTGTTTTACACTCCACATGTTCCATGTTTTTGGAAATTAATTTATAAATTGCAAAGTACGCCTACTACAACAGTATAAATTGGTATATATGATCCTAAATATGAGTTAACATTAATTATCTTCACGTATACACTTTTGATTTAGTGTACACTATGCTAATTCATTTCAAATCATAACTTTTTTATTCTTTATAAAAAAATATTATAATTTTGTACACAGATTTCCATGAAATATTTTTTGTCAAATGTAATTCACATGTTTATAGTCCTTGGAGTAATAATAATAATATCGTATGGCCTGGGGTGCCTGGTGCAAGCTTTGTTAATTGACACCCAGAGGGTAGCTTGCATGTCGAATTTCGTCGTTCCTTTGAAAAACGTAGTATTCCAGACACTCACGCGTGCCCACAATCACTTCGCCATTAGAGACAAATTGGCGAACATAATTCATTTGATGGCCCCCGACATCGCATTCACTCATCCCAGTGTTCTTTGTTGTGTGTTTAAAATTTTATCTGATAACCTGTGTTATTGGGATGGCTGTATTAATGTGTGTATTTGTAATTAAGGAGGGGAATGAGAAGATGGTCGAGGCCTTAAGTTAGGAACCATCTCGGTGTTTGCATGTAGTGGAACTGGGAAACCACGGTAAACCACATCCAAGATTGTTGAGGTGGGAATCGAACGAACCTTCCTCTTCTTAGTTATGCCTTATGAGCCCCGTTCTTACCCTCAGATTGGAATTAAATTTATTGGCAGGGCAGGGAATCGAACCCGGATCTCCAGAGCGATAGCCGCAATGTTCCCTTAGGAGTGGGCTTCCTTGTGTTAATACGATTTCTGACTTGCACGGGACATAGCATTATAAAACTATCTCCATTAAGGTGACTAGCAAGGTGAGTCCAGGCCTATGCTCATTCCAGAAGTTGGCGAAGTGATTTTATGCTCCCCTGCAACATTTACTGTCGCAAAGGAAACGCAAAGGATTGTACCTATAACAGGAGCAGTTTCGTACTGTTTATATCAAAATGAAGAATGTTATCCTCAGCTGCATTTTCAAGCTATTTCAAAAATTGTCGCTGGCAAGGATAGCCTAACTATAAGGATTTTATTATTGGCGATTTGTCTCATCGCATTCTCCTCAGCAACCAACTTGAGTATGATTGTCTCTGGACGGTGAATACACGGGTCATGTTGAACTTCATTGTATAAGTCAATTGATTATTGATTGTTTGGAGTACTTAGTCTAACCACGCTGTTTATTTTGACAATGTAAGTATTATTTGCCAATTAATATTTAGCCGGTCCGTTGATGCAGCACACTATAGTGTTATCGAATATGAATTTGTCGACTTGGTTCGTCGCGATCTTCGTGGTGGGTTTCAAGGAGAGCTTCCCCAGGGCTTTAGATTTGTCTCGCTGTCCGAACTGCTCAATCCCATTAAGAAGCTGAAAACCCGCAAGGCTGCCGGCCCTGACGAAGTATCAGCTTCTTATCACAAGAGTTGAAGCAAAAATGCCTTAACCTGCCTAACAAAAATTGTTAACGCCATTTACCGATTCGGGTACTTTCTTTCAGCCTGGAAAGTAGCTAAAATTATCATGATACATGAGCCCAACACAGATGGTAGTTTTTCCCAAAACTACAGACCAATCAGCTTACTTTCGGTAATCTCCAAACTCTTCGAAATGACCCCACTTTCAAGGCTTAATTATTACATTACTGACATAATTAATGATGAGCAATTCGGATTCCGCAAAGGCCATTCTACGGTGCAACAACTTCTTCGGCTCATAGAGATCATCACGCGCGCCTTTAACGAACGTCGCATGACAGGAGTCTGCTTCTTAGACATCAGTCGTGCTTTTGATAAAGTTTGGCACTGCGGTTTGCTGTACAAAATGAAGCATAACGGATTTCCAGATCACTTAAGGTCATCAATTCCTACCTTAGGAAAAGGCAATTCTATGTCCAAGTGGTTGACGCCCAATCCTCACTTAGGAAGATCAAAGCTGGTTTACCACAAGGTAGTGACATAGTTCCTGCCCTCTTCAACGTCTGCGTTTCTGATATCCCCAAAACAGATTTTACCAGTCTCCACTCATATGCAGATGATACTGCTATCTCTTCCACCTCCTTGAGAGGATATAGAGTTGAAGCCGACCTCCAAGTCGCTTTAGACACCTTAGAGCCCTGGCTAAGGGATTGGAGAATTAAAATTAATGTCAGTAAATGTGCTGCCACACTGTTTACCAAAAGACGCAAGTACACAGAAGTCCAGGATCTAAACTTCTTTGGCGATGTAATCAGATGGCAGCCAGCTACAAAGTATAAAGCTTGATCGAGGCCCTACCGCACTGGAGGTCACGCAGCGCGCAAACCTAGCGAAAGTGACTCAAGCGAAGCTCTGGCCCTTACTTAAGTCCCAGAGTGCACTAGATGACAGGAGCAGAATCCTTACATACAGCACAATTGTGCGTCCTGTCATGGAATATGCCAGCCCTGCTTGGGGCTATGCCGCCCCCTCTACTATCAACAAACTTCAGGTCGTTCAGAACAGAGCGCTGCGCACGATATCGGGTGCCCCGTGGTACGTGCCCAACGCTCAATTATATACTGACTATAATCTCCCGACTATCAGTCAGAGAGAATTCATGGACAGGCAGTTAGACTCTATCGTCGGCGAAGCGCTTCCCACCACGATGACGTTTCAGCTGCGAAAAGAGGTGGTAATCGCTCGGAGCAAGAAGCGGATGACATGTTGAGTCGAATCATCACAGGAGATGAAACATGGGTATCCCATTCCACCCCTGAAATCAAGCAACAGTCAATGGAATGGCGACACTCAACCTCTCCTGTCAAGGTCAAACCCAAACAAACCCCGAAGAAGTGAAAACAGCCGTGAATTCTTGGTTGATAGAGCAGGCGGCAAACATTTATGCAGAGGGATTTCAGAACTTAGTTTTAAGTGCCTAAATTAGAAAAATAGAGGAAGGTATGTAAAACTTAAAAATAAATGTGGTTTCAAAATAAAATGTTCGGTTAATTTTAAAAAAACTTCCCTTACTTAAAAAACAGCCCTAGAACAACTACACTCAGTATAAACCCACTCATCAACAGATTGAGTGATTACCAAGCCAGGGGGAGCCGTCATAAGCACCCCCGCATTATTATAGAATGATTTTCCTCTTCATGTCAAACCTGCTACTATAGCACACCTTTTCTACTCTTAAGAACTTTCTACTTTGTATTTCACTTCTAATCTCTGACTTTTTCAGAATTACTCATCTTTACTATCCTTTCTACATTCTGTATTTCATGCACCCAGGTCACATTCTGACCAATTTGATTTTATTGTAATCACCCAATCACCCTAACACAATTGCAGTTGGTCGAAACCCCTTTTGACATAGCTCTCAAGGCCCTCGAGGTGACAGGCTAAAATAGTCTGCATCGAAGCCGGCGCAGCCGGCTTCGAAATCATGGGCCAGGTCAGGTCGCTTGGCATACTTGATCACAATCAATAAAGCTCAAGCGGAAACTCATGAACGTATATTGTAGGTCTCCATTTACCTTATCAAGTTTCTAGTTATGGCCAGCAGTATGTTGCAATGTCGAGGAGTGCTATCTTATGACGCCCTTAAAGTTGCAATAGTGCCAAAAAGAAACCGTACAAAGAATGTACCGGTAACTTATGTAAGCAACTTCTTCAGTAAATATTCTTTCCATAGACTGTTATGTTTTGACGGGTTTCGACATGATGGTCAATGGGAAAATGTTAACTGAAGAATTTTCTTATATACTGTGCCCGTTTCTCCAATGTAACAGGCGATCACCCGGCTCACATCCCGGCCCCATCGGAAGAAACGGCCAAGGGAGCGGGTAATGGAATTAGGGCGTGAATTTTGGTTCGAATAAAAACAAATAAACAGAAATGCTCACGCGAGCAAGAGACCAAGTGTCTCGGTTCGTTTACGGGTCGGGGATGGTAGAACGAACTGAACCAAATTTCAAAGGCAAACACTCTAATTTAAATGAATAAACAAGAAATGAAAACCCTATGTAAAACACACTGCTCCTTTATTGATCAAAGGATAAAGCAAATAAAAGACACCTGCCTAACACGCACGAGTATCAAGGTTAGGGTGGGAAAAATACCGAAAAAAGTAAAGTTCATTGTCCCCAAACAAAGAAAAATTATAATGAAATCAACTCGTGTGTGTCCTCACTTAAAGTTCCGACAAGTAGATTGCCTTTCAAAAACTAACTTAACCCTTTATTCATCGGTGCACACGCATGTAAACATCACTGGTCTGTGGCATAAACTCAAGTAAATTTAGAATATCTATTCATATCACAACAGACTACTCTTATACAGCGATGGACAAATCTCCTGTATCGAACTGTAAATTAATAACTAAAGAGCATCAAATATCGCATTAACTTTTTTTCAAACATCAAATCAGCCTCACATAATATGAAATTCAATAACTAATTATATCATAAATTATTAACACTCAAGATTATGTTCAAATATTTACAACATTAATCTTATTACTGATTTATATTCACTGTTCCAACAACTTCGATCCTCAAAGCCATATTCGTTTATTGTAATTAAATTATAGCATTTTCTGACGTTTAGGAATAGGTTAAGAACCTCGTAATGTATTACCCTAGTGTATTTCATTTTCATAACGAACATTTAATCGCAACCATTCCGTTGAACACTATGTGTGAGGATCCGAACAACCTAACTGTAGAGCGAACCATCAAGTATATCACTGCTCTATTCAATAATAAACCCTTTGAATAAATGTAACACATTCATCAAGAATAAAGGACCCTGTCTTCACAAATTCAATTTCACGGTCATACATCACCCCGTGAATCAACCTCGTCACACATGACGCAATAATACCATTTTAATCAACCTCGTCACACTTGACGGAATAATTTTACACAACATCCTCACAAAAATCAAGCATTACTAGCATGTCTCGAGAACCCACACTGAACATAGCGTGTCAACTTTATCTGGACAACGAGGTCATATGAAATGAAAATCCACAGCCTGCTTCCAGTCTCCGACCGGGTCAAGAATGGAATGAATGAAGCCCTATCGAGCGGAGAGGATAGGAACTGTGCCGGCTGCCGAAGCCTGTCGCACTCCTCTCGGGCAATGATGAAACGAATGACAGATGAAATGAAATGATAGTGGAGAGTGTTGCTGGAATGAAATTTTGACAGGGAAAACCGGAGTACCCGGAGAAAAACCTGTCGGCCTCCGTTTCGTCCAGCACAGATCTCACATGGAGTGACTGGGATTTGAACCATGGACCCAGCGGTGAGTGGCCGGCGCGCTGCCGCCTAAGCCCGAGAGGCTCCTCAACGAGGTCGTATGATAATATGAAATCCTATCCAAGGAACCTTACTTGATAATTTTCAACCATATCCAGTATATCATTTTGCTATCAAATTCTTTGCAATAAATGATAAACCTTTCAGATTTAAATTCATTTCATGACCTCCATGTACAACTATACTGTCGGCAATTCTATCTCACAACTATGCATGAACGTTATCAAATATTTCTTCTACCGGTACTGACTATAGCAGTATTTATCAACCATCCATTACAATGCCTCAGAATTTGAAATGCTAAAACCTTCAAGCAAAATGGGCATCTCATCCTCGTTACTCAATTCCAACTTATTATTATTATCATATCACAGAGAATAAATGTATGTTTTATTCCTAACATCGATGCTGTTAATTTATGAAAGTCAAACGACTCGAAGTAAATATATATATATATATATATATATGTACAACCCTATGAGAAAATGATGCTCTAATTCAACCTAGAATAAACAATTATGAAAGGCGTTGAATTATACGAATGGCGTTAAGCTACACGATCTCAAGTCATCTTATAGCATGGCTATTCGAAGTGGGTTCTCTTCTTCACGATGAACGGGAATGAAAATGAAACGTCTTACTTTGTATCCGGCGTCGTGATGCATCCATGTCCTCGGAAATCCTAGGCGTCGGCGTCTCCTGGTCACCCCGGCAGTGTCGTTCCTCCAGTGTCTCCGCGATTTGGTCTCCAGCGTCTCCCAGCGCCCCGGTAGAAGAATGCGCTCCCGACATCTCTCGGCCACCTGGCGACGTCCATGTCTGCCCGCCGATTGCACCTCATCAACCTCAGCGTCGGCGTCTCTTGACATCTCATTCCTGGTCCACGTGCCCATCTCGTCGCGATCGTTCACCCCATGGCAGCCCCTTTATAGGTTTAGTGCAGCATAATTTGTGTATTCATATTCACGTTGATTCCCAGCATATTTGAGTCCGTGTTTATACGGTTCATGTTGCATTTTCACAATATTATATTTCACTATACTGGGGCACTTTGACGTCCACGCACTATACTATCCAGTTCTTTGTTCATTCGAATTTACGTACTCACGTTCCTCAGTCTGTGTTTATACTGTTCATGTTGCCTACGCACCTGCAATCCCTCAACACAGGCTTAAAGCAGATATTGCCTCCCGTCACATTCACACTGCGTCTCTTAAATGCCGGCACTGCTATGCTATGTCGAATGAATGGTTGTTACAATATAGGGGTCTTGCAATAATGCCTCGCCTGGACTATCGTTATGATGATTCTTTCCCAGATACATGTAATGTTCAACACCTCCTGATGTTCACCTTTAATTATCGTAATTTATCGGCATAATAATTCAGTTTTTTTCCATTACGGCCTCCACTCAAATGTTTAAATGCACACATATTATCATGCTATTACCACGGTACATGCCTTCAATATTTTAATATCCGCTAACTTACCTGGATCACGTGCATTAATCTTCGTAGTCAAAATGGAGAAGTGTTCTAGAATATTCCATGTGTCTTCACATTTTAATCGCAGCATTGGCATAAATCTAACGGACCTTCGTTTATCAATTCTGATTATTTCTTCACATGCTAGCGTGTCCAATATCGTCCCGAACACTCGCGATTATCGTTATAGCGCCACTTTACTGAATACAGTACTGCTCCAGCGCACTTCACAAATTCCGTGCACTTCCGAAATACTTCTTGCATCAAAGGAAACGAAGGGCATAGCATTGTTGTACTGTCGAATATCCTCTCTGCAATTCGTTCATATATCATCTCCAGTGAGATGTTGTTGCAGCCTATGAAATATGTTATATTCCGGCAGATCAATTCTACCATTGCAACAGCAAAGGCCAAAGTAACCAAGCGTAGATTTCTCGCAAGAGAAATACAATGCAGATCAATGTTCGTCAAGGAACCTACACTGTAGACTACTGCATAATATCTGGAATTATTTCTGAAATGGCATATTTATATTGGATTTAAAAGTGGCTTCGTATTGGCTTTTACAATGAAATCCAACATGACCAGTGAATTCACCGTCCAGGGACATTCATACTCAAGTTGGTTGCTGAGGAGATTGCGATGAGGCTGATCACCAATAATAAAATCCTTATAATTATCCCTGCCAGCCACAATTTTTGCAACAGTTTACAAACGCACTTCAGGATGACGTTCTTCATTTTGATATGAACACTATGATACTGCTCTAAATAAGCAATTACCATCACCTGTTTCCATGACAGTGAATTATGCAGGAGAGTTTGGAATCACCTCGCCAACTACTGAAATGGGCATAGACTCACTTCGCCAGCCACTGTAATCGAGGCAGTTTTAGAATTATATGTCCCGTGCATGTCAGAATTCCTATTAATACAGGGAAGCTCAGTCTTACGGCTACATTCTTCGCTATCGTCCCAGAGATCCGGGTCGATTCCCTGCTATGCCAAGAAATTTAATTCTGGTCTGAAACGAGGAACGGGGCGCCCTCAGCCTCGAGAGTTAAAACTAAAGGGCGGTAGAATCGATTCCAACCTCAGCCATCTTGCATGTAGTTTTCTGTGGTTTCTCACTTCCATTCGAGGCAAATACCGGGATGGTCCCTAACTTAAAGCCTTGGCCGTCTCCTTCCCATTACCTAACCTTACCTTACCATAACCCGTGGCACTACAGTCCATAAAGGACCTTGGCCTGGTCAACCACAGTCTTTCAGCTTTTCCTATCCCGTTCACGCCTCCTCTGAGCTCTGACACGTAGCATCCTGAGATCCTCCTCGACATCGTCCAGCCATCGGTCGCCCCCATCCTCGCTTTCCAGTGTTTCGCCCCTGGAAGACCTGATACACCTTCCTTGACTCAGGCATTCGCTCGACATGTCCGAGCTACCGGATATGGGAACTCTTGACCCCTGCGACGATAATAGGGTCCCCATACAGATCATAGATCACCTTGTTGGTGCGGAGGCGCCACTCTCCACGATCACACACAGGCCCATAGATCTTACGGAGTACCTTCCTCTCCGACCTGTTCAACAAATCCTCATTCCTCCTAGTCAACACCCTTGTCTCACACCCATAGGTGAGAACAGGTCGGATGACTGTCTTATAGATAATTTCCTTACAACTGCGTGATAACGTTCTATTATAACTTTATATGATATGGAACGGTAAAATCAATGGGAAATACATGCACCTGTTATTGAATTAAAAAAATAGCAACCTTTAATCGAACTTGACTTATTAGCAACATATCTATAAAAATGGAGATTGATTGCAACGCATAACAAAAGAGTAAGTAATTATAAGTAGCCTACACGCAAAACCAAAGAACATATCTCAGTCTCAATGTCCAAGCGACACCAACTCCACCTATATCAATATTATGAAACCATTGATGGTCATGACATTCACCCCCACTTACATAGAAAACACAACCGACTGAATGTTTACATCACATAATCCTTAAACCAGATGGGTGGACGTCTCGTTCTCTGTGATGGACCCCGTGGAGGGTCCGGTGTTACTTCAGGGACTGGTTGAGGATTCTGATCATTCAGATGTTCTGCTTCAGGTTGATTTATCACTGAAGGGATCCTTGGGATGCTGAATGACTGACTGGGACAAAACGTTACAGTCTTTTTAGTTTTGGGAACCAGTGTTGTCCTCAGTTGGTTCACATGTCTTTTTAATGTTCTTCCTGAGTCCAATACGACCAAGTAATGGAGTTACCAAGTTTTTTCTGGACTTCCCCTAACTGCCAAATATATTTGTTGCTGATGAAAAACCGGGCCTGTATTCTCTCCCCCCGCTTGAAACGAACGTGCTGGTTTATCAGCGAGTTTTGATGCTTGAGGTCGATATGGAAAAATTGCATTCAAGCGGATCCGTAGCTTCCGGTGCAAATACAACTCAGCTGGTGAGTAACCACAAGCAAGTGGTGTTGCACGGTAACGGAACAGAATGTTCTGTATCTTATCCTGGATTGATGCACGGCCGTTTGTAACTGGATGTCCTGGTGCAATGAACTTTTAAAACATTCCATTGACTGTACAATAAGTATGGAATTCCTCGCTCTGGAAAATTGAGTCGTTGTCTTAGACAATAAAAGTTCACGTGTTACTTAGAGCGGTTTGAAAATTATTATAACATGAAGGGCATCACAGACCACGGGAAAATTGTTCAGCTTCTATGTGTATCTATTGGTTCAACACAGTATAACAGTTTAGCAGCATTTCTTGGTCCCGATAAACCAGTCAAAAATCTAAACTATAACGAATTAATAATAGCATTTAAACAGATGCTTATTCCAAAGAAAAGTGCAGTTGTTTCCCAGCATTATTTTTTGAACATTTACCAGAAGCAAGGACAGACAATTGCTGAATATGTTGCTGCACTCCAACGTGACCTTATTGAATGCCAGTTCACTGTTAAATGTGAGTGTGACAAATCAGTTTCCATTGCTGACGTTTTTCTCAGAGCTCAGTTTATTCGTGGCCTGCGTGATGACTGGCTACGTGAAAACATTTTGCCATCTAGTACCGGTACTACTTCATTCGAAGACATTTTGACAAAAGCTATTGCTCTTGAAGCATCGAAAGTTGAGAGTAAAGAATTAGCAAAAAGCTCCAGCCTTAGTCATTTAAGTTTCAGCAGAGATGATATTAATAGAATCCCCACCTCATCAAGGCAGCGTTTTAGAGGGGCACCTGATTACAAGGCTGTAGGCATAGAACATCTCTGTATAATATGCGGGAAAGACAACCACATAATAAACAGTTGTCGCGTTGATAGGAACAAACTTAAATGTGAAGCTTGCGGAAAAGACGGCCATGTTGCAAAAGTATGCATTTCAACCTTGTTGGCAGCCTCACGTAACAGATCACGTGATTCCAGTTCTCCATCATCACTCCATGCTGTGTCTGATAACCTCTTTAGTAATTCTGATCATGTCTATGGCATCAACCAAGTGGGAGCTGTTCTACAGCAACGTGACGTTGCCGATTTGTTCGAAATGGTACCTGATACTGATAAATACCTTATCTTTGTCACACTAAATGAAAAATCTCAACGTTTCGAGGCTGATTCCGGTGCTACATTTTCCTTGCTGGCCGAAAATGATTTCAATTGCCTAAATCTGGATGTGCCTATCGAAATTTCAAATATTGCATTCCGATCTTATTCGGGCAACATAATTGAACCAAAAGGAAAGATTTCTGCCAACGTTGCGTACAACGGGAGAGAAATACTTGGCGAATTACATACCGGACGGGCATGAGGCTCTTCTAGGCCGACAATGGATAAGAGCTTTAGGTATTGATCTTTAACATATTGATGCAGGAATGAACAACTCCCATTCAGAGTCTAATCTTCATTCTGTGTACACAATTGAAGGCATTTTCACCAAATTCGCCCCAATCTTCCAGGAAAATGTAGGATGCGGCCCAGGACTCAAAGTCACTCTCCAGCTTCGTAAGGGAGCTACACCTGTCTTTACTAAGGAACGTGACGTTCCTTTGGCACTGCGGGAACGCGTAGATAAAGAGTTGGATTTGCTGGAAGCAGATGACATTATTTCTCCTGTAGCCGTTAGTGACTGGGGTTCACCTTTAGTGGTAATTCCAAAGCCAGACAGTGGAGTTCGGTTGTGCGTCGATTACAAATGTGGGGTAAATGAAAGGTTAGTATAGGCAAATCACCCCATACGGCGCATTGATGAGATCCTCCATAGTCTCCGTGGTTCAAGGTACTTCTGTAAGCTTGACCTGTTCAAGGCTTACCTACATATCAAAGTTAATGAGGAGAGCAGTATAATCCAGACAATCCCATCCTCATCGCCAACTATTATAACTTTATATGATATGGAAAGGTAAAATCAATGGGAAATGCACGCACCTGTTATTGAATAAAAAATAGCAACCTTTAATCGAACTTGACTTATTAGCAACATGTCTATAAAAATGGAGATTGATTGTAACACATAACAAAAGAGTAAGTAATTACAAGTACACGCAAAACCAAAGAACATATCTCAGTCTCAATGTCCAAGCGACACCAACTCCACCTACATCAATATTATGAAACCATTGATGGTCATGACACGTTCTTGATCGAATCAGATGGGGGAGACTGAAGTAGCTTCGGTTCCCGGAGCGCAGTCTCTCATTGATTTCCGCGAGATAGTCAGATCCCTCGGTGATAGTCGATCCAAGGTATTTGAAAGTGCTGGTCTTAGCGAAAGTCTTATTATTATCAATAACAAGCTCCTGAGGTACCTCACCCTGCCTCACGGTGGTCATATACTTTGTCTTCGTGCTGTTCACCCTCAGCCCAGCTCCTGAAGCCATCTTGTCTAATTCGACAAATGCCCTCTTCACATCTCCTGATGTCCTTCCCAGCAAAGCAACATCATACGAATATGAAAGACTCTGGATTGGCCTTGTGACAGATCATAGAAATGCACAAACACTCCTCATTACTGTTTATTGTTATATATATATAGTTACAGTTCATGTTTATTCAATCGGAAAGTGCCCAGATGTATAGCGTAGAAGTAGTACCTAGGCTATTGCCTAATGGCCTTGTGTCATATGTTGTGAAACTGACTAGAAGCGACACGGCAGAATGTCGAACTTATGATTGGTTTGAATCTTATATTGATTTAGGTGGCGGTGAGATGAGCTATAGATACTCTGGTTAAAGTTTGGTTAGTTGATTGTTTGGCATCGAATTGATGCATTCTGATATAAAATACAACTAGCTGCTACAAGTATGTGGGAATAGAATCGTATACTAGAAAGGATTCACATTCTGTGATATTACGGAGAAGTTTCCGTAAATTCGATTCTTATAAAAGGAACCAGCGAAAGCGTATTGGATGAAAATAAAGGAATATTATGCCCCAAAGACCAAGTAAGACAAGGTTGGCTATAATAGAAAAGTAATGTACGGCGCTTTCCGATCAGTAAACATAGTCCAATTCATGAAGTATTATACAGTTAAGTTGCAATTAGAGTGTGATGAGTTTATTTTAATAATTACCTTTGAGACATCTGATTAATACGAAAGGGGGGGAAGAGCGAATTGCAATAAGCAAGCTCATTGTCCTGCTGCCCGGGAATACAGTCTTGTGTGTTTTTTCTCATTATAGTAATGAGTGGCGCCCAACAGAGTTTATTTAAGGGTCTGAGCAATTACATAGTGACGCCGCATTACGTGGGGATCGATTTATGGCAATTCACCAAAATACAATATTGAAATTGCACATGATAGGTAAGGTGATTAAGATAAATTGTGATATCAAGAGTGAACTTTGGGGAATGTCAGAGATTGTACTAAGACCACGTACTATTCAGCGTGAGGTTAAAATGGAATCTGGAGATAAACTAGTGCTTGTACGTAATGGGGGTGGGGGGGAGATGACGGAAAGGTCAAGTAGTGAAGAGAATGTGGTTTCATGTGAGCGTATAGAGGGGGTTAACCTTGGCTGGCTCCAATTATTGATGAATAAAATGGAGGAAATGAGTAAGAATACTAATACTAAAATTGAAGAAATGAGTAATAGTAATAACACTAGAATTGAGGAAATGAATAATAGTATTAACATTAGAATCGAGGAAATGGATAAGAAGATTAACTGTAGGATTGACGAAGTAGATCACAGTATTAAGAAAGTGGAAAATAATGTAGACGAATTGAATGATAAACTAGGGAAGTTAGAGGAGAAAGTAGATTCAGAGTGTGGGAAAATAAGAGTTGAAATGGAAGTAAATAAAACTATATTACAGACACAGGTAGATGAGATTCAGAAAGAAAATGGTGATGACAGTCATAAGATTGAGATGTTCGAAAGAAGAATAGGTACAAAATGTGAAGCGATAGAAGGTACGTTAAAGGGGAGGATGGATAGCATGGTAGAGAAGAATACTAAGGAATGTTTTAGTAGAAGAGAGGGAATGGAAGGAAGATTTAATCAAGTAACAGAACTGAAGAAGAAACAAGATACTTTATCACAGAAAATGGACGAAAATAAGAAAGATATAAACCAAGAATTCGGGAGGATAGAGAAGAAAATGGAAGTAATAGTAGAAAAGAAAGTTTTGAATAGACAGAGAAACCATGATAATAGGTAAGGAAATGATTCAAAATGGGGGGCGTGAGAAAGCATATGATATTGGAGAAACTGAAGAAGAGAAAGGAGATGCAGATGAGGTTGGTCATGAGGAGGACAGTAGCAGTCAAGAAAGAGAGGCTAAAGATGAGGGTAAAAGTGCTAGAGTGAGTCATGGAGAGGACAACATACTGGGAAAATATAAGGTGAAGAAACGTTGGAGAAGGAAGATGGGGATGAAAAGGATGAGATGTAAGATGAAGAGAAAGGAGTTGTTGAATAGTATGAGACAGACAAGAAAGAAGAGGAGAAAATTGAGGAAGGGAAGGAGAGAGGAACGGTGGAGATGGAAGATGAGGAGTACAAGGTACGGAATGACATGGCGGATGAAGAAAAAGACGAGATGGAAGGCAGGAGAAGGAGGAGGAAGACTAAGAGAAGAACAGAAGAAAACAAAGAAGCTGATAAAGAAAAGAAGAAAAGAACTGTTGAGTAAGATAAGGCAAGTGAAGAAAATAAGGAAGAGAACGAATTTGGAAAAGGCAGAAGTTAGGAGAATTCGCCAACAATAGAAAGGTATTCTTGATGAATTCGGTGTGGGTGATAAAGTTTTGTTCAAGATTCCATTTCCGTCCAGGGCCGTGGAGAGCGGCGGCGGGCCCTGGGGCTGGAATCTCCCGGGCCCCCCTCTATAACCAAATTCTGTAAATTTAAATTATAATCCTCGTAAATTTGCACAAACTGATTTTGCGCATTTTTTTGCACAAAATGTTCATCACGAAATCAATTTCAAGAACATAAAAAACAGCAATAATAATAATAATTGTATTAAATTGTATTAAATGCTGATACCTGACAAGCGCGTACCAATGCATTATTTTCAATCAACAATAATAAATATCAGAGTAAAGCCATCGAAAACTAGATAATAATTTTCATTAGTTCACTATACTGTTTAGTTTTGGCGTTCGACAGATCTAAATTTGCCCCGACGAGGTAACAATGTAAGCATGCACAGTGTTCAGATATAAAGTTCTGCAGGCCCTCTTTGATATCAATAATTTTAGAACTTCAGTGATACTCATAAAAGCAATATGCTCGTTTGTCGTACACAAATTTGAAAAGAAAATGAATTTACCTGACCGTAATTTCATCGCATTTACAGTATTTAACTTGGGGAAAAATTTCACATTGAAGAAAGCTGTAGTCCATTAACTCGGAAACAGGTGGGTTCGAATTCCACCATCAGTGATTGTAAGCATAATTTCCGTGATTCATCGTATTAACCCTATAGCCAAAGGCTGCAGTTGCACCATCGTACATTCATTTTCTCCCCAGTTATATCCCAAATCAATTAAAAATATATTAACTTCAGATATAGACTGTCGGACAGAGTTCTACACGCACAGTAAGTAGAAAGGACTGTTGACCACGACGTCCTCAGACCCAACATTTAATCAACAGGAAGTTCAGTTCACTGAACTGCATGTTAAAAGAGGTGGAACGTTTATACTGTACCTACACTGTGCAGTACTACGGCCTCTGTGACATATGACGTAATCTCTTTTTATAATGAAAACATGATTTTTACACAAAGTCAAGACTTATTTTAAAATATGTTTTACATATAGTGCTTTTATGTTGACATTCTTAAAATTGGCTGCCCTTGAAGAGTCACGCCCCTGCGTCTAAGCCTAAACGCTGGTAAGTGTTTTGGTTGAACGGCGATCACACAACTTTGTACATTAAACAAAGCAAAATATATTTTCACAATAAGCCTCAGGTATAGAGTACTCGTACGTGCAAGTCAAGTTAGATTGCAGCTGATCAGTGTTTTGTTTTCACAAAAGAAGAAAATGTGAATTTGAACTATATTTTGTAATTTGCAGTCCGTGGATTTCTTATAATTTAATATTGCATTGCAGTAAACAAAACTAGAGTCAGATTCTCCTAAAAATCCTCAACCCTATATATGACTGGTGACCGTCAGGGGCGGATTTAAGTCAAAATTATGGGGGAGTGGACACACATGGGATCTGGGGGATGGAATATCACCAAGCTCAGAGTGGGGTCCGGAGATCCTCCTCCGGAAAATCTTGCGAAAATTAGGTCGAAATTATTGAGGTAAAGCCCATTTGGGTGATCAGTTTTGTGATATTTTGGAGTAAAAATTTGGTGACCATTGACATTTAGTGGCTAAAGAAAAGACTCTCCGATATTGAAGTAAAAGCTCATTCAATAACGTGGATGCCTTCAGAAACAAACCGGAAAATTAACGCGTCAGCAAATACTGAATTAAAGCGTATCACGGAAGGGCTTGATTCGGAAGGGAAGGTATCTCTTCGCGTCCTGAAATATAAGTGCTTTGCAGATCGATGCTGCTCTTTGGAATAAACGGCGTAGAAATGTCCAATAATAATTATAGCCACTGCACCAGCATGAAACAAAATTGTATTTATATAATAATAATAATAATATGGTATGGCCTCGGGTGCTCGGTGCAAGCTTTGTTATTTGCACCCAGAGGGCAGCTTGCTTGTCGACTTTCGACGTTCCTTGGAACGCTATGAAAGTCAAGGAGGTTAGATATCTAAGCTTCTTGACACTATAGCGCTTTCTAGTAGAGAATGGAGGAACTTTGTGTTGGCGGAAAATCCCGAGATTAATTTTACCATTATGAACACGGCCTACTGAATTCAAATGGGATCTTTAACATGCCAACAACGTAAGACTTGCATGTCGTGGTTTTTGTCGCCTTTCGAAAGTCACTTAGAGTTCGAATATATGGTCTTAGGAAAATCTGCGCGGTTGCCTACATGCAATATATTAATTTATCCATCGCCATGCACACCACTGACGTTACTTATTGTTTTTAAGTGGCGGAACAGCTAGGTCATCTGCCCGTACCACTGACGTTCCACGAGAGGAATCGGAAATCAAAGTTCAGTGCCCTAGCTTAATTGTCATTTTTCTCCTGGTTAATTAAACACTCAGGGCCGGTTTCATCAACCTTCGTTAAAATTTTAACGACACGTTAAGGTAATTTAACGGAAATGTTAGCAAAATGGTGTTCCATCAACCAACATTACTGCTAACAAATCGTTAAACTATCCGTTAGTTTAACATCCCATTCTCGCTCAGTTAAGTAGTTTAACATAGTGTTAAGAATGGTTACAAGCAAATACAGCATGCCTTTCGTGCTCAGTTATTGTATCATTTATTTTTGATTACCGTATTTGAATAATGCTACAGAACATGAATTCTTGCCAAGGTCTAATGACATGTTGCAATTGTCTGAAAATAAGTTTCTGGAGAGATATAGGATGTCCAAATGTGTTGTGCATAAATACAGTAAGGACATTACCTTACAACCGGCCACTTAAATTATATGCCTAGGCCTAACCTACAAATTAGCCTACATGTAATGGAATTTGGTAAATATAGCCTATTCTGACAGCAACATCAATACAATATGGTCAATAATGTAGTTTTATAGTGCACGAAAGGTTATTGTACTGAATGTATTATCAAATGATGAATAAAACTAGTGGACGACAGCCATTCGATTTGCATCCAAAGCTTTCAGTTGATCAGCATGAGTGTTGATTTGTAGTTTTCATTTTCACATAGTTTAGATAAACAGTGTCACAATGCAATTTAAATATAAACGCACACACAATGTTTGATCTATAAATAGCCTACAAGTTGACCATAAAGATTTTTTAAATTTTTAATAGGCACCTGATTATTGGAAAAAGTGAGCTTCACAGATTTGAAGCAGCAATGGGGCAAGTTTTAAAAATAGACAACCACATGTAGGCCTACAATAAAGCGACCCCTAAAAAGCAATGTTTGTCACATGGGAAGAACAGCTGTCAAATCGACCCTGCTAAAAGTCGCCTAGCTTGTAATGCAGGGTAGAATGTAGGGTACTGGTTATTTTAAGAAATTCATTGCCGGTAGTATTTATTAATAAATAATTCTCCTTTGTAAAATGGCAGCCGCATACGATCATATACAGTACTTTGAAATCGGCTTTGCGACGCGAAGTAGGCCTAATTTACTCCATTCCGTCTGAAAAGCTTTTTTTTTTTTTTTTTGTGTGTAAGTAAAGCATTGATATGGCAATTGCTGGATTTGAAGAGCACAGTGGAACTGAGCAATTAAATTACTCATCTCTTTGCCACAATTATTATAAAAATAACTGAAAATACGAGAAAAGAGCACACCCATCTACTCAAATCACATGTTATAGCATTTGTTTGTTTGTTTGTTTGTTTATGTTTCCATCGCCCTTACGCTAGTTCCAAATAACGGCAGCACCGTCGCTTGAGTATGCGAATAGCAAACAAATGAATACAAGTTGACTAGACACAGTTCAGAAGTCTGAAAAACCATCCATGCCGTTCACTGCTTCCTTGATCCTTACAGCAAGTGACATTTAACGCATCGTTTGTTAACCGGCTTGTTAAAAAGTTTTGTGGAACACGTAATCTTTAACAGAATGTTAAAATTATAACGATTTGTTAACTAACGTTTTGTTAGCCAAATTTAACGCAAGGTTGATGGAACCGGCCCTCAGTCCAGAAAAATACTCGAATGCTACCTTAGTTTCAGCCTTTGGATACATTTCCCAACTCTAGTACCAACAGTAATATAGGTTTTCAATAAATCCGTTAATTAGAAATGATTTGCACACGAACCCAAGTACCTAGGATTGTTGATCTTATTGAATGAACCAGTAATAATAATAATAATAATAATTATACTGCTCCTAAACATACAGATTATTTAAATGTTAGCATTGTTTTCTCAATTCAGTACCGGTATATGAGAAGATGAACAATTTCGCATGAATTTCTTCTATCTACGTCTGACAACAGAATTATCCCACCCTTTCGCAAGATATTTAGTCAACAATGATAATGTTTCACATAGTGCGAAAGTGAACTACTAGGGAACGATGATCTCGCTGTTCCGCCCCTTAAATCAAGAATAACTTTAAAGTGAATGACTGTGTGGACGCTACTTTAAACTTTATTTTACTTACAGCAACTGCCTGCACGGCATACGATACGTCAAGCTAGACAATACATACATTTCAGACACTAACACCTCTAAATATCTAAGCTCGATGTGACGCACCAAACTTAAAACTCTTCAGCTAGCTGACCAAATACACCAGGGCAGCCCAGGCTCCTTGGCCTTGGCGAAATAAGTGAAGCGATGAGAAAGTTATTTGAAGGATTGGTGCATAAGCCGAATAAGCTAAATTTAGCATCTGAGAACAATACCCATCGCCTAAGTTGACCACTTTGAGACAGTTGTTCTTCCTACAAGCGCTTTGTAAAGGAAAATATTGTCCACTTGACAGAATACGTTTTTCAATCCTTGAAACTTTGTTCACAGACAGTTCATTGCGTTCACTAAATGATTGCCAGTAGAAAATTCAAGTCACATAAAGGCAATACTAAATCAATGCCTGATCGGGCCCATCCTCCTAGGACGCCGGGCCCCCCTGCGAGGGTCGGGCCCCGGGGCACCAGCCCTGCCTGACCCCCCCCCCCCCCCCCCCTCTCGTCGGGCCTGTTTCCGTCTTCCGCTGAAGATAAACATATGTCTAAATTTTCTTGCTCTATTATGGTCCGTTCTCAATATTGAGATACGTGTTGGTAAATGTGCATATTCTTTAATGAAATCATATGGCACTATATTGGATACATAAAATATTTTTAATTTGAGGAAATATAGATCGTAGCACCGCTGCATTACATGTTCTATAATGGTACTTTGTCATAGATAAACTGTTATATAATGAATACATTATGCTAGGGCGTTCCCCGGAAGCGACGCGCAAGGGTCCCGCCTGCCCCTTGTGAGAAATGAGCAAAGGCTACCGAGTCATGGGCGGGCTCGGCTGAAGAAGCAAGTCCAGATTAGAATTGGAACCCTGAATGTTGGATCGATGACTGGGAAAGGAAGAGAGGTAGTGGACCTAATGATGAGAAGAAAAATTGGAATTCTGTGTGTCCAAGAAACTAGGTGGAAGGGTAATAAAGCAAGAGAGCTTGGAAGTGGCTTTAAATTGTTGTACAGTGGAGCAAACAGAGCGGGAAGAAATGGTGTTGGAATTATCCTGGCTAACGATTTGATCCCCTCTCTAGTCAGTGTAAACAGAAGAAGTGATCGCTTGATGTGTGTGAAGCTGTGCCTTGGGGAAGGGTTTACCATTGTAAGTGCCTATGCTCCTCAAGTTGGCTGTGAGGAGGAAGAAAAAGATGGTTTTTGGAGGGACCTGGAGCAGGAACTTTCTAGTATATCAGCAGATAAAAGGGTATTTCTGGGTGGAGATCTAAATGGACATGTTGGTACCAGTGTGGAAGGGGAAGTAGTGAGGAGAGTGCATGGAGGCTGGGGATTTGGTACGAGAAATGAGGAGGGTGAGAGAGTGCTAAGTTTTACCTTGGCATTAGATCTAGCAATATGTAACACCTTCTTCAAGAAAAACGAAAGGCAATTGGTGACCTATAAAAGTGGAGGAAGAGAGAGCCAAATAGATTTCCTTTTGTGCAGAAGAATGCATTTGAAGGAGGTTAAGAATTGTAAAGTTATTGTGGGGGAACATGTTACACCACAACACAGAGCGCTAGTATTGATTATGAATTCACGGGCATTAAGAAAAGAACAGCAAGGAAAATTACTCCAAGAATTAAATGGTGGAAATTGAAAGATCCTATTTTGAGAAGTGAATTCAAGGAAAAGGTGTTGCAAGGAACACGGCCAGTGAAAGGAGTTCAGAGATGGTGGACAGTAAATGCAGAAGCAATCAGGAAAGCAGGTGTAGAAGTTTTGGGGAAGACGTCTGGGAAAGGTGCTCCCCTGGATAAAGAAACATGGTGGTGGAATGATGTGGTTCAGGATGCCATCAATGCAAAACGACAAGCAAAAAAGAAATGGGATGAGGCTGGAAATGACGAAGACAGAGAACACTACAGAAAGGCAAATAAAGTTGTGAAAAGAGCTGTAGGGAAAGCAAAGACAGCTGCGTGGAAGGAAGTCTATGAAGAACTAGAGACCACAGAAGGGGAGGCCAAGCTTTTCAGAATCGCTAAGGCACGAGACAGGGCTTCAAAAGATCTCACTCACATCAGGTAGATGAAAAGTGAACAAGGAATTGTAATTCAAGATGAAGAGCATATTAAGAAGAGATGGGAGGAATATTTTGAAAAGTTACTAAATGAGGAAAATGCCCGGCTTGTGTTTGAGGATGGTATCCCATATCACAACGTAACAACTGGCATATGCAGGGAAGAGGTTGTAACTGTTATTAGGAAAATGAAATGTGGAAAAGCAACCGGCCCCGATGAAATTCCAGTGGAGGCTTGGAAATGTCTGGATGAAGGGGGCATAGATATGTTGTGGAATCTATTCCAACAGGTACTTCAAGAGGAAGTAATGCCCAAGGAATGGCGGGAGAGTACCATAATTCCCATTTATAAGGAGAAAGGTGACATTCAGGATTGTGCAAATTACAGAGGAATAAAACTCATGTCGCACACAATGAAGATCAGGGAGAAAGTTATTGAAAGTAGGCTTCGGGTGGAGACGACAATAGGAGATGAACAGTTTGGATTTATGCCGGGAAAGGGAACAACAGATGCTATTTTTGCACATAGGCAGGTCATGGAAAAGCACAAGGAGAAGAGAAAAGAACTACATATGGTGTTCATAGACCTAGAGAAAGCGTATGATCGAGTGCCCCGTCAGGAGGTATGGAGATGCATGAGATGCAAGGGAGTACCGGAGAAGTATGTGCGCATTGTTCAGGATATGTACCGTGGAGCAAGGACACGAATTAGAAGCAGTGTAGGATTGTCAGATACTATACCGGTTCAAGTAGGTCTTCACCAAGGATCTGCACTAAGCCCCTATATTTTTGATCTAATAATGGATGTCTTCTCTGAAAACTTAAGAGAACCAGCTCCTTGGTGTATGCTATTTGCAGATGATATTGTGTTATGTAGCACACACAGGGAAGAGCTTGAATATAAACTGGAATGCTGGAGAAGAGCCATAGAGGACAGAGGCCTTAAAATCAGTTGGAATAAGACCGAATACCTGTGCCTTGGAGGAACTGGAAATGAAACTATTCAGATGGATGGTAGCCAGCTACAGGCAAGGGACAGTTTCAAGTATCTGGGATCCACTGTATCTAACGATGGCAATCTAGATCTGGAAATAACCCACCGAATTCAGGCTGCCTGGTTAAACTGGAAAAGGTTATCTGGTATTCTCTGTGACAGGAGACTGAATATCCAAGTAAAGGGTAAAGCCTATAAATGTGCAGTGAGACCTGCAATGCTATACGGAGCAGAAACTTGGCCAACAGTGCAGTCACAGTGCAAGCGACTGGAAGTAGCTGAAATGAAGATATTAAGATGGATGTGTGGTGTTACAAGGAAAGATCACATCAAAAACACCTTCATACGAGGCAGCGTAAAAGTGACTGAAATATCAAAAAAGGTGCAAGAAAGACGCTTGCTCTGGTATGGCCACATTAAGCGCAGGGATGAGAGTTATGTAGGAAGGCGAGTGCTTGGTCTGGAGGTGGAAGGCAAGAGGGAAAGAGGCAGGCCTAGAAGAAGATGGATGGACTGCGTGCATGATGATCTCCGGGAGAAGCAGTTAACAGAAAACACTATTTGGGACCGAGGAAAATGGAAACGACTTGTCAGGAACGTCGACCCCGCATGAACGGGTAAAGACGAAGAAGAAGATTATGGTCCGTTCTCAATATTGAGATACGTGTTGGTAAATGTGCATATTCTTTAATGAAATCATATGGCACTATATTGGGTACATAAAATATTTTTAATTTGAGGAAATATAGATCGTAGCACCGCTGCATTACATGTTCTATAATGGTACTTTGTCATAGATAAACTGTTATATAATGAATACATTATACTGATAGACTGAGAATATATAATTTGGGCGTATTGAATCTTGTGCCTGAAATTAGTAATGGTTATCAAGGATACAGCTACGTATATAAATGGGTGGAACAGGATATATGGATACAATACATTGGTTTATATTGAAGACTTTGTCAACAGCTATACATACCGCTTCTTGGAGATGTATCATAATAGATATTGTATATTCTATGATAATCCAGAAAAGGCTTCGATCGCAAATGTAGGAATCTTGGAGTTACTTCGTATCATTCGATTGTGTGTTTTGACTATGCCATATTCTTCCAAGGAGGTAATGGGTGTTACGGGACTAGGTGATATGGCTATGAAGAAAGGAGACTTCAGAAGAGGACGCTTAAGAGAAGATTTGGAAGGTGGAGTCCAAGGATATTATTGGGAATGACTAATATGAAGAAAGTGATGTAGTGATTATGTTTAGTTTGTGTATATATGCTGTTATGCTTTGGATGAGGAGTGTCCTAGTATTAGTTTCTGTATTGTATGTTTTCTCTTATTTATATTTCGTTCAAACATATGGGGGCTTTCTGTGACAGATCATAGAAATGCACAGACACTCCTCATTACTGTTTATTGTTATATATATAGTTACAGTTCATGTTTATTCAATCGGAAAGTTCCCAGATGTATAGCGTAGAAGTAGTACCTAGGCTATTGCCTAATGGCCTTGTGTCATATGTTGTGAAACTGACTAGAAGCGACATAGCAGAATGTCGAACTTACGATTGGTTTGAATCTTATATGGATTTAGGTGGCGGTGAGATGAGATATAGATACTCTGGTTCAAGTTTGATTAGTTGATTGTTTGGCATCGAATTGATGCATTCTGATATAAAATACAACTAGCTGCTACAAGTATTTGTGAATAGAATCGTATACTAGAAAGGATTCACATCCTGTGATATTACGGAGAAGTTTCCGTAAATTGGATTCATATAAAAGGAACCAGCGAAAGCGAATTGGATGAAAATACAGAACACCTATAGGAATATTATGTCCCAAAGACCAAGTAAGACAAGGTTAGCTATAATAGAAAAGTAATGTACGGCGCTTTCCGATCAGTAAACATAGTCCAATTCATGAAGTATTATAAAGTTATGTTGCAGTTAGAGTGTGATGAGTTTATTTTAATAATTACCTTTGCGACATCTGATTAATAGGAAAGGGGGGAAGAGCGAATTGCCATAAGCAAGCTCATTGCCCTGCTGCCCGCTAATACATTCTTGTGTGTTTTATTTTTTTCACATTATAGAAATGAGTGGCCCCCAACAGAGTTTATTTAAGGGTCTGAGCAATTAAACATTGTTCCTGCCGCTTCACTCTGATATCCAATGAAACTGCGCATTGCACCTTTATCACTTATAGTGATATTTCGAATAAGCCTCTCCAATACCAGGTTAAACAACACACAGGAGAGGGGGTCACCTTGCCTCAAGCCTTTGTTGACACTGAACTCACGTGAATATTCTTGCTGCACTTTTACTTTACACTTAGTGTTCGTAAGTGTCATCCGTACTAGCCTGACGATCTTCTTAGGCACTCCAAGATGGTCCAATGTTTCATACAGAAAACTCCTCTTAATGCAATCGTATGCTTTCTGAAAGTCGATATACAACTGATAGACTGGTATCTTAAATTCATAGCATTTCTCCAGCAAGCATCGGATGGTAAATATATGGTCCGTGGTTGAGCGATTCCTTCTGAAACCACACTGGTAGTCCCCTAGACATTGCTCTGCAAACTCTTGTAGCCTCGCTGCAATGATACTCGTTAGCATTTTGTAACCCATGTTGAGGAGTGAGATACCTCGGTAGTTGTCACATCTCAGCATCGAGCCCTTCTTGTGCACAGGAAACACGGTGGCTATCCCCCACTCATCAGGCATCTTTTCTTCTTCCCAAATTTTCTTTATCACAGTATAGAGCTGTCAATGAAGATAGCTGCCACCTTTCTTCAACAGCTCTGCCGTGATCAAGTCTTCGCCCGGCGTATTGTTGTTCTTTAAACGCTTGATGGCTTCGCTTACTTCAGTCCTGGAAGGCGCCTCGACTAATGGGTCGAGCCTCCCTTGGCAGATATCCTCATCCTGCCCACCCTCACTCTCACTGAGTTCGTTCAGGACATGCTCGAAGTATACAGCCCATCTCTCCAGGATACGTGTTCCTTCTGTCCCCAGATTGCCTTCTGAGCCCTCGCACATGGTAGTCCGCGCTTGGAAGCCTTCCTTCTCTCTCTTGATGCACGAATACATTCCTCTCACATCTTTCTTCTCGGCACATTCCTCGATGATTTCGATCTTCTTCTTTTCCCACTGGTGCTTCTTCTTCCGGCAGGTCTTCTTTGCTTCTCGGCGTGCTTCAATGAAATCTTGTTTCATGCTCCTGGTTTTCCTCTGCAACGCCTTTTGTCTTGCCATTCTTTGCATTCTTCATCAAACCATACTTCATTCCTTTGAAATTTCTTGAACCACAAGGCTTGCTCTGCGGCCAATAATATAGACGTCTTCATAGTTTGCCAGTCTTCAGGATTTCCTTCCTCCTTCAATTCTTTGACAGTATTTTCATATTCTTCAACTTTTCCCCCACTCAGTTCGTCCATATCAAAGTTCTTCTGCTTACTCCCTTTGACATTCTTTAGTTGGCTAATTCTTTGTCTGTACTTCACACGCACACGCACATCCAGGATGTCCGTTGCATGCCTCGTGACTATAAGGACTTGATCAATCTGATTCCGTGTGCTGCCGTCCGCTGATCACCAGGTAGCTTTATGTATGTCCTTGTGGGCGAAAAATGTGCTGCTAACTGCCATTCCCTTGCCTCATGGGATGTCCACTAGCCTCATTCTATTATCATTGCTCTCATCGTGTAAGCTTTCTCTTCCGATAGTGGGTTGTAAGTACGCTTCCTTCCCCACTTTGGCATTTAAATCACCCAGGATCACTTTGATGTCATGTGCCGGTGCCTCCTCATATAGAGACTCAATCTTTTCGTAGAAGTCATCTTTATCTTCCTCAGAGGAATCTTCCGTAGGGGCATGGGCACATATAAAGGTGATATTAAAGAACTTGCCCTTCAATCGTAGCGAGCACATGCGCTCATTCTTTGGTGTAAATTTTGTCACTGCCCCTATCCATTCCTTCCTCACAGCAAAACCAGTTCCACTTATACTCTTCATGCCACCACTGTAAAATAACGTATATTTCCCTCTGGTTAAACTTCCAGCCTCCTTCCATCGTAGTTCTTGAAGTGTTATGAGAGAGATGTTATATCTCTCAAGCTCGTCAGTTAGATTTGCAAAGGCTCCGATCCGGCGCAGGCTTAGGACGTTCCAGATTCCAATCCAAAAATCATTTCCATGTCCAGGCAAATGTCGTATTCCATTTATATCCATCCGGTTTTTCTTCTGTAGTGTAGTTTTCGTAGCAAGTTAATTTTCTGTGGTAGGGTAGCTAGCCCCACGCACAACCTTCTGGTGGGCTGCTCCTCACAGCTTTCAGGATAGCTGCCCATTGATGTCAGATTGGGTCCCTTAGCCTTCTGAAGATCACTCTTCTACCCACAAGGCAGTGGGTTCCGACCGTTTTACCTCGTCTGTAGATTGTCCCTTCCGCCACCTTCGCCGTATCGGACCACTGATCCTCCGCCTTAGGTACCGTTGGAGACTTCTCCCTCCTCGTTTCTCATCCGGGCTTGGGACCGTCAATGTTGGAGTTGACTCCATCCCATTCCCAGCCTTAATTACAAATACAAACATTAATACAGCCATCACAATAACATAGGTTATCACAGAAAATTATACACACACACACGGGGCTAAGTGACGCCGATGTCCAATCCCTTCAAAGTAATTTTGTTCACCAATTGTCTCTCATTGCAAAAGCGATTGTGCGCTCGCGTGAGAACCTGGAACACTACATTTCTGTTTACTAATTCAAAATTTTACACATACACACCAAAGTACACAGCGCTAAGTGACCACGGTGTCCAATCCCTTCAAAAGAATTATGTTCGGCAATTGTCTCTAATGGCGAATGCGATTGTGCGCACGCCCGAGTGCATGGAATACTTAATTTTTGTTTACAAATTAGAAGTAGGCTATATGGTACCAGTATAGTAAATCGCGGAGAATTCTTTACTTTACGGGAATGATGAAAGTAAAGAATGTTTTGACAATGCAATACCAACAGCAAGAAAAAAAGAATACTGAACTAAGAAAAAGATATCGGAAGAAGGATTCGAACCTGATTAGACGATGCATAATGTCTACGGCGCTATGGCCAGGACCACCGAACCATTGTAAATGAAACTCAATATTAAGCTACAAAAACAACGTACACACGGTAATAGACGCGTCACAGTGAAAGTGTAGTGAAATAGCAGCTAGTGTAAATATTTGATAAAAGTGGTAAAATATTATAACAGAGGCTTAAAATCTATAAAGTTACTTTCCTTAGATCAAGTGTAATACGGAATATTGATAGTATTTAGAAATTCTTGTTGATAATTTAATAAACTTAAACTAAGTTGTGGGAGCGTGTATCCAAAGATTCGATGACTGTTTGAACCAAGTAGAGCAGTGGTGCTTTTACGAGACTTCACCCGATTGGAAGATATACGTATTTCACATTCTTCTTTATTGGTAGGTAATTAGATTAATTCTATTAGGTAGTAATAATTAAATTAAATTTAGTGTAAATTGGTGTAAACATCTAGGCTAACTTAGATCTCTAGTATGACGACAGTAAACAGTGTTAGTGTGTGTTAGTGTCTCGTCAGGTTGTGTAACCGTAACGGATTTATGCTCGTCGTGCAAAATAAAAGTAAAAAATGCAAATAAAATCATCACAAGATCTCAGGTAAAATTGAATGAGGAGAAAAGTGAAACCGATTGTCGTAATGTAGGCCTACCGCTACCGTCATGCGAATGTCATAACCTGAGAAACGAACTGTCCTCAAAAGACGAAATTATAAAGCTGCTAAAGGAAGATATTGCTAAGTTAATGGAAGAGTTGAATAAATTAAAAGGAAACAGAGAGGAAAGCAAGGAAACTTGGTCGACAGTGATTGCTGGTAAGGTAAGATTGAATAAGCCTAGGCCTATAAATGGAGTACATGTAACTGAAATTCCCGTTTCAAATTCATTTGGAGTGCTTGTCGAAGAAAATGATGACTTTCCTCAAGAAGAAAAGAAAAAAGTGATAAAGAGAAAATCCAGGAAGATGCGGATATTTGCGGATAGCCACGGGCGAGATGTAGCAGCAAGCGTATTGGAGAGAAGCCGAGAAATGCAGGTCACTTCGACAGTGAAGCCAGGAGCTCAAATTGCAGAAGTCACGAACGGGATGATAGGAGAGTGTGCGTCCCTTACTGCAAAGGACTACGCGGTGATCATCGCTGGAGCAAACGACGTCTATAGAAATGAGAGTAAAAAGGTAATCAAAGATTTAAAGGGTACATTGCCATCCATGCAAAAAACAAATGTCATTATTGTAAACATTCCGCAGAGATACGATTTAATTCCCAAATCATGTGTAAATTGTAGAAATAGAGGCTACAAATGGAAAAATTCATAAAATTTGTAAGAGTTTTCCAAATGTCCAAATAGTAGATGTAAGTAAATTAGACAGGAAGTTCCACACTCGGCATGGCCTACACTTAAATAGATTAGGAAAAGAGTATCTTAGTGATGAAATCTGCAAAATTGTAAATTCAAATGGTAAGAATAATTCAACAGTAGGCCTAATATCATTAGAGTGGAAGCAGGGAAACTGGTAGAAGAAGCCAAACGTGAGGTTTGGCATTCACATATTTTGAAGTCAAATTTAAAGGAGTGCAACAATGGTATTTCGGATTTGTCTAGCAACAATAATAATAACAATTATGATAATAATAATGTAAATAAATCACCAACACAAGCTTGCAAAAGTAACAAATTTAAAATTTACCACCAGAATGTCCAGTCTCTTTATAATAAAATTGATTACATAAATCTAATGCTTAAAAATGAACTTAAAGACATCTCAGCACTATGTATTTCAGAACATTGGCTGAAAGAGGAACAACTTGAATTAATTCAATTCCCAGGGTTTATACAAGCTAGTAAATACTCTAGATCTAATATTAGCCATGGTGGTACTTGCATCTTCTTAATAAATAATTTAGATCATGAACAGATAACAGCTTATGATTATCTAATTATGGAACAGGATTTTGAATTCTCTGCCGTAAAAATTCAGCAGTGTAAGTTAATAATTGTATGCGTATACCGTTCTCCGTCAGGAAAGTTTCCTCTATTTATAGATAAATTAGAATTGTTACTCAATAACATGAGCAAAGTAAATTTCGATATAATAATTTGTGGGGATGTAAATGTGGATTTCTTAAAACTTGATAGAAATTGTGAATTATTAACACAGTTACTAATTTCCTATAGACTGAAACCTACAGTAAATACACCAACAAGAATAACAAAATTTAGTAAAACCACTCCTGATCAAATTTTTATAAATACAGATAAATATCACCATTCAATAGAAGTCTATTGTCCGGGTTTTAGTGACCACCATGGACAAATACTGAGTTTTGAAGTATCCGAAGTAATCAATAATAATGATAATGGAGAAAAATCAAAGTGCAGGTCATTCACTGAATCAAATGTTACATATTTCAATGACTTATTAAATAAGGAAACATGGTCAGAAATTTATGAACTAGAAAATGTAAATGATAAATTTAATGCATTTAACAGTACCCTACAACACTATTTTGAAATAGCATTCCCCTTTAAACGAAGAACTGTTCAAAATAACAAAACTGGCAATTGGATAACAACAGGGATTATAAATGCATGTCAAAGAAAGCAATTTCTACGCAAATTATATAAACAATACCACACAACACCCGAATTCAATTTATACTACAAAAAATACACTAGCATATTAAATAAGGTAATAAGACTAGCAAAGAAAATGCATAATGATAATTTTATTTCCCAATCATCTAATAAAAACAGGGCTATGTGCTCCGTGATAAAGAAAGAAACTGGAAAATCTGCTAAAATACAAAGGAACATTACACTGACCAGAAATAATAAAGTGATTAATAATCCAGAGGTAATAGCAAACATTTTTAATGACTATTTTCTGGAAATTCCACAAAAATTATTAAATAAATCACAGGTAAATACCTAAATTCTAATAATAAAATAAATATATGCAGTGATTCTTTATTTATAAATCATGTCACAAGTGAAGAGGTAAGAATAGTTATAAAAGAGCTAAAAAATAAAATCTGTGCTGGCATTGATGGCATCCCTGATGCAATTTTAAAGAAATGTGCAGAAAATATAATAAATCCACTTACGCACTTAATAAACAGTTCAATTCTCTCAGGAACTTACCCGGATATTTTGAAGTTATCAAAAGTAATTCCAGTGCACAAAAACGGTTCAAAAGATGAATTAGATAACTATCGTCCTATTACCTTACCAACTGGTATTGCAAAAATTGTTGAAAAAATTATGTATAAGAGACTGATAAGTTTCATAGAAAAAAAATAAAATATTATCAAACTCACAACATGGATTTAGAACGGAAAAATCTACACAGACAGCAATTTACGAATGTAGTAATAGTATACTGAAATTAATTGACAATAAGGAACATGTAACTGGCCTATTCTTGGATTTATCGAAAGCATTTGATGTTGTTGACCATAAAATCCTCCTTGCCAAACTAAATCAATATGGTGTTAGAGGTCTAGCTAATAAATGGATAGAGTCTTACTTAACAAGGCGTAAACAAATAGTAAGCTTGAGACACAAGGATGATGGAACCAAATTACTTAATGAAACATTGTCCAATGAGGGAATTATTGAATTTGGAGTACCCCAGGGATCGGTTTTGGGTCCACTACTCTTTCTTCTATATATCAATGATATAACACAGAACGTTCATTAACATAAGGAAATTTTGTTTGCGGACGATTCAACACTCGTAATAAAAGGTGAAACTAAACAGGTCATACAGCAGTCTGCTGACTCCGTTACAGGAGAGTTAACCGAATGGTCACAAGATAATCGCCTCATAATAAACTATAAAAATACAGTATGTCTAAATTTCCACACTATACAGAATAGGAATCCTGCGATGCCCAATATAACATTAAATGGTCATCAAATAGAAAATAAATCAGAAACAAAGTTTTTAGGACTATGGATACAACAAGACTTGAAATGGAATAAACATATACAATATCTGAATACTAAACTGAACTCGATGTGCTTTGCGTTACGTATTTTGAAAACCTGCACTAGCATGCACACATTAAGAAATACTTATTTTGCTTATTTCCATTCATACTTAAGATATGGGGTCATATTTTGGGGTATGTCGCCAGATGTACTAAGCACGTTTAGGATACAAAAGAGGGCGATTAGAATTATGGCAAATGTAAACTCTAGAGAACCATGTAGACCTCTGTTTAAAGATTTAAACATTCTCCCACTGCCCTGCATATATATCTTTGAAAGTATTATGTTTTTAAAAAAGAATTTAATGAATAAAGATGTTTTTCTTAAAACAAACAATGATGTTCATAGGCATAACACAAGACAAAATCAAAACATTCATATTTCACACACACACACAAGCATATATCAAAAAGGAACTTTCCACACTGGAGTTATGTTATATAATAAACTACCCCAGTATATAAAACTGGCCCCAAAAATAAAAACCTTTGATAGAATGTTGAAAGCTTATCTGCAGTGCCATTGTTTTTACTCAGTAGTTGAATATTTTAGCGTATAGGAGTGATGGAATCTACAACTATATTTTACTTTTTTAATTTAATTTGAATACCTAGCTGTATGTTGTTGTATTTATAGAATTAAGTTTTCATATTATGATAATAGAGTGAGGTGTAAATAGTTGTGCAATAAGATTGTATCTATTAAGATTTGCTATTATAATAAGTTATAAATAGTTATAATCTTAGTAATATATACCTGTTAGTTCTTTTATTTTATGCATGTAAATTCTGACGTGTCCTATATCAAAAATGTATTGAATGCATGTATTTGATCAAATGGAATTAATAAAAATCTATCTATCTATTCAACTGTCAGTTAAAGATGTTCAACATTTCCATGCTTTTTAAATTCTATTCCAGTAAATTGATTGGTGTTCATTTTGACTTTAAATTCATCTATCAAACGGATTACAAAACATGTTATCTAACAATCGCAAATTATATCCATTATTAACATCGCCCCCGTAGATTATGCGAATAAAACGAAGTTGAAAACTTACAGCACAATGTAGTGTGGACACAACAAAATAATTCAAAAGAATAGAAATGTACTCCACGGGAATAACGGGGTAAGTCAAATTCTGTAAATTTTTCAGGAGAGAGTATTTAAACTTTCAACACTAAAAGGAAATACTTAAATTACCCCAATTGATGGTAAGCAATATAGTAGGTTGCCAAATTTATTTCTTATAAAGGAAGTACATGTAAAACAATTAACAACTAATGTTAAATTATGAAAAAAGTGAGAGGATATAGGACGTTCATTCCGTTTCCACTAAAAATAAAACCGCTGTATCTCGGTGACATTCCGCTTTATTTGAAATTAATTTCAACTGATCTGTAGTGAGGATGGCTGGCCACCATAATGTGCCATAAACGCATTTCCGAAAAAATGGACTTACCCCGTCCTTTCTGTGAGGTATCAAAAATGTATTTGCGTTTTATTCCATTATGTATATCGTAGAAACATCATTGAAAATATTCCCTTCATTTATAATGCTCATAAATAACTATCACATTAAAACGCGGTGGATTTCTATTCGCAATGTCAGCCATAAGCCTAGGCGATTGGGCGCATGCGCGAAGGCCAACAATTTTACTTTTTTCTTTATTAATTTAAAAATATACGGTAACACTTTTTCTTTTAACGACACTCTGTAAATCTACAGGCTAAGAGCTTTCGTCAGAGTACATTACAAAGTCAATCGGTTCATCCGTTCTCTCAATCTCGAGGTAACAAAAATCACCTTAGGGTAACTTTAACATTTGATTAATACCGGTATTTTATTAAAAATGTCATATCAATATATTAGCTATTTTTTAAATTAATTGGTTTATCTTAGAATTTAGATCCTATTCAGTGTGTAACTATGTAGGAAAGCTCCGGGTATTCAATAGAGGACCTGCCAACAAGCAAAACATATCCCGTAAAAATACGGTGTATTTGCTTTCGATTCCTTGTAACAAGCATTTTTTGTGGTCTGCAGGCCGCTTCATTATGTACGTTACTACTTACAGATCTCTACAGTAGGAGCGCAAAATGGCTACCACTAGCTGTAATGCAGGCGTTTATGCGCCGCATCATTAACTGTCTCACACGCTCCCATATTCCCGGCGTCTATCGTATCTGCTGACATCCTTGCTCTATTCGCTGACGCAGCTTGTGCACGTTATGAATAGGTGTGGCATACACAATGGCATTTAAATGACCCAATAAGTAGAAGTCTAATGGGTTGAGATCGGGAGAACGATCAGGCCACGGTGTCGGTCCCTGAGGCCCTATCTATTTGTTTGAGAATCTCTGATGTAAATTTGCTCCAGCTGCAAGAGCAAAATGAAGCGTTGTTCCATTATGCATGAACCACATGCGTGTTATGCACACCACAAACACAGCTTGTAACACGGCAACGAACGAACATACCCCATGTTCTTTTAGTTGTAACTACACATTATCTGGAACACTTTATTGAGATTCAAAGATTTCTAACCAACTTTTATTCACAAACAAATATGTTAACAACAATTCACAGAATAGTAAAACCAAAGAGTTTTGTACATAGGAACGAAACGTTACCAACCTTAACATTTACAATTTTCTCAACATACTCCCACCTAATTTACAATTTTCTCAAAATTGGAAATTATCAAAGTGTCAAACAGGTGTACAATGTATGTCAACTGAATTCCTTCTCCTCTGTAACATGAAATCAAAGATCTAGTCTTTTAGGAGGGGCCACTTTTCTTCCTGCTCTTGTCCTCAATTCTTCAGGGGATTTGGACACATCCTTGTCATCATCGTCCATGAAGTGGGTTTTTTCTTGGTAACTCTCGGTGCAGGACTGGACCTCCAAGGGGTAGACTCTCTGTATAGGACGTACAACAGTACCACTGCTAGTCTTTAGTTGAACCACCCGGACTCTTCCATCTCGCCCTGGAATGAGCTGCTCAATTCTTGCCAAAGGCCAATCTATTCTCTTCCGATTGTCCGATCCTATTATAACCACCTCTCCAATTATAGGCTTTCTAGTTTCGCGCCGCTTGGTCCAGGTTAACTGCCCCAGATATTCTGATCGGAAGCGTCTTCTTAGCTCTTCTCTCAGTCTTTGCAGATACCGAATTTTCCGAGTGATGCTTGCTGACTCAATGCAGTCCAGGTCAGGAACTCCTGTCTCTCGTACTTCTTGCAGTAGCATGGATGGGGTCAATGGAATAGGATCTCTATTATCTTCTGCCGTATAAGTCAATGGTCTTGCATTAATCACTGCTTCACAGTCAATAAGTATGGTCTGAAGCTCATCCCAAGACAATGAAGCCTTCCCCAATGTCTTCCGTAAAATTTGCTTCACCAGGCTCACCAATCGTTCCCAGAAGCCTCCCCACCACGACGCCGTAGGCGGATTGAACCCTCAAATTATGCGTTCTCCAGTGCTGTAGGTAACGATTTTCTCCCAGTCTAACCTTTCAAGAGCATTACACGTTCCTCGAAAATTTGTTCCATTATCACAGATGATCACTTTAGGTCGACCACGCCGTGCGATAAAACGCCTCAGTGCTCTTATGAATGCTTCAGTTGACAGAGACGGAACTAGTTCCAGATGTACAGCTCGGTAGCAAGCACAAGTGAATAGAGCAACCCATGTCTTCGATGAATCACGAATATACAAGGGTCCTGCCAAATCTATTCCAATGACTTCGAATATGGCCGCATCGTTAACTCGAAGATCTGGCAAAGGAGGAGACTGAGTGTCTAAGTTTTTTGCTTGAAAACGTCGGCAAACAACACATCTCTTGACTGTTCCCTTCGCCAACTGGCGTCCTTTAAGGATCCAGAATCTCTCGCGTAACAAACCTAGGAGAGTTGCTGGACCGGGGTGATTGTTTTTACAATGCACTTCTTCTGCATACCTCTTGACCAACGGATGTTCGGAAGGTAGCATGGCTGGTAGTTTGAACGGACCCTTATCCACACGTTCGACTATCCGTGTCTTGAGTCTAATTATGCCCTTTTGATCTTGGAATACTTCAAAGCTCTTAAGTCTCTGATCGTCTGGGAATTCGAAGGACTCTTTTTGAATGAACAAAACAATTTTGTTTTCGGCTGTAGCCACCTCATTTGTCGATAACGGACCACTTCTTTTAACTTCATTGCGTCGACAGTTGTTGAGAAATCTGTAGATCCATCCCACCATCCGCACAATTTGTTCATATTTACTGAACCGGTGATACAGCCATGTCGTATTATGAGTGATGGCAATAAGGTTATGTTCGTTTACCACTTCATAGCGTATAGAAGATTCAGGCCAGTTTTCTTCTCCTTCAACAAGCCACTTAGGCCCTTCCCACCATTTGGATTCGATTAGTTGTGCGACAGTACATCCTCTTGAGGGTAGGTCTGCGGGGTTCAAATCCCCTGGTATGTGTCTCCAGCTTCGTGCATCAGTGAGCTCCCTTATCTCCTTCACTCGGTTCCTAACAAATACTGTCTTGTCTCCGTTGCCAAGAATCCAGGCTAGTACAGTACTTGAGTCGGTCCAACAATAAACAGCTACTTCTTTCCAACCTAGACTTTCTTGAACTGATTTCAGCAGACGCGCTCCAATAAGAGTTCCTAATAATTCCACTTGAGGGATGGTCAGGGGCTTAAGCGGTGTTACTCTTGCTTTAGCTACTGCTAACCGAAGATGTGCCTCTCCCTGATAACTGCTCCTGATAAAGACAACAGCTGCATATGCGTTTTGACTTCCATCACAAAATACGTGTAGTGAGATGTCCTCCTCATTGCCAAGGTGACGTATCGCCTCAATTTCTCTTAAGTGAGACAAGTCCTTTAGCCACTTCTCCAACCGCCGTCGAGTATCTTTGTCGATAGGCTCGTCCCATCCCAACTTTCTGGTCCATAACTCTTGAATTAACAGTTTCAGCCTAATCGTTACTGGAATGGTTAGTCCAATCGGATCGAAAATGCGGTGGATTATTGAAAGAATAGTCCTCTTCGTCAAATCTCCTATTTCACACGATCTCTCCCACCAATCCATATTGATCTTCAGAGTATCGTCTTGGCGATTCCACCTAATGCCAAGCAGTGAAGACTCCTGAGAAGATCCGTCTCCGGTTGACTCCCATCCCCGAAGGTCGAACCCGGCCCTCGCCATGATAGTCCTTGAAAGGTAAACGAATTCCTCAACTTCTTCTGCTCGATCGAGGCTTGTCACCAGATTGTCAACATAAAAATTGTTCTTCAATGATGATGCAATTTTAGCCTCCTTTGGATCAGTTGATTCCATATATTTTTCCAGGTGGTAGCCAATTACTGCTCCAAGAAGAAACGGGCTACTGGTAACACCGAACACCACTCTGGCATGACGAAGGACTTGTAGGTCTTTCTCACTATTATTACCATACCACAGGAACTTCAGGTAGTCTCTCTCCTCTGGGTGTACACTTATCTGTAAAAATGCCTTCTTGATATCAGCTGTGATGCCTATCTTTCGTTGCCGAAACCTCAAGAGTAGTTCGGGTATGATTTCAATAAGGTTAGGTCCTTCTTCAAGGCAGTCGTTCAGTGATGGCAAACCTCTCTCCTTCGCCGATGCGTCGAAAACGGGACGCACTTTCGTAGTTGTACTATTTTCCTTCAGCACTGGACGGTGAGGAAGATAGTGTCCAGTAGATAGATCCCTCGCCATTTCCACAATGCCTTCTTTCACCCAATCTCGTAAAATAGTGTCATATTCTTCATAGAGACCAGGCTTTGCCTTTAATTTTCGGGTCATTCGAATCAATCTGCTTTCTGCAATCCCTCGATTGGTTGGAAGGTCTGGAGCATCTCTCCCCCATGGAAGACGTACCTCGTATCTGCCATCTACAAAAGCAACTGTATTTTTGAAATACCTCAGTGCTGACATCCTCTTCTCCTCCTTTGTGGAAAATGGAGACCATTGGGATAACCGATCCTGAAATTTGTATGTTAGTAGTGTTCCATAACCTGCGAGGTTAACCAAACTTTCACTGGCCTTTCAAACATTTACTCATCATGTTTTCCTTTTTATTTTCTAGGGTCGATGACGGAGTATTACGTGAAAAGAGAAACTGAAACTTCTTTTTCAAAACGGATTTTGTTTCTCACGGGTGTGATGTGATTTGGCAAATTTGAACAGTCAGCACCCATATAAAATTGCAAGATAGGTAAGAATATGTGATTTCTGAATAATAATACTAATAATAATAATAATAATAATTAAATAAACTGGGTTAGGCGATAAGTTTGTTTTTATAGCAAGGACCAATTAATTACTGTATTTATGCTAGCTGCATTTAACATCTGGCAATTGGATGCAACATGTTGTGGTTTTTGCAGCGTGCCACTCCTGCAGATAAGTTATTGTAGTTTTAGGGGGCGGAACTACGAGGTCATCTGCCCCTACTCCTGCAGATAAGTTCGATATTCCTCCCCATAAAATAACAGTTGGTTACTCCTGCGAGTGAGTGAGTCTTGTTATAAGTGTTTGTAAATAGATAGTTTCATTAATTCCATTTGATCAAATACATGTATACAATACATTTTTGATATAAGACACGTCAGAATTTACATCTAAAAAATAAAAGTACTAATAGGTATATACAGTAATACTAATACTATAACTTATTATAATAACAGATCTTAAGAGATATAATCATATTGGACAACTATTTACACCTTATTCTATTATCATAATATGAAAACTTAATTCTATAAATACAACAACTTACAGCTAGGTATTACAATTAAAATAGAGAAGTAAAATATAATTATAGATTTCATCGTTTCTATACACTAAGATATTCAACTTCAGAGTAAAAACAATGGCACTGCAGATAAGCTTTCAACATTCTATCAAAGGTTTTTTATTTTTGGGGCCAAGTTTTATATACTGGGGTAGTTTATTGTATAATTTAACTCATGTGTTATAAGTTCCTTTTTGATATATGCTTGTGTGTGTGTGTGTGAAATATGAATGATTTGATTTTGTCTTGTGTTATGCCTATGAACATCATTGTTTCTTTTAAGAAAAACATCCTTTTTCATAATTTTTTTTTTTACAAAACATAATATTTTCAACGATATATATACAGGGCAGAGGGAGAATGTTTAACTCTTTAAAGAGGGTCTACATGATTCTCTAGTGTTTAAATTTGCCATAATTCTAATCGCCCTCTTTTGTATCCTAAACGTGCTTAGTACATCTGGTGACATACCCCAAAATATGACCCCATATCTCAAGTATGAATGGAAATAAGCAAAATAAGTATTTCTTAATGTGTGCATGCTAGTGCAGGTTTTCAAAATACGTAACGCAAAGCACATCGAGTTCAGTTTAGTATTCAGATATTGTATATGTTTATTCCATTTCAAATCATGTTGTCTCCATAGTCCTAAAAACGTTGTTTCTGATTTTTTTTCTATTTGATGACCATTTAATGTTATATTGGGCTTCGCATGATTCCTATTCTGTATAGTGTGGAAATTTAGACATACTGTTTTTTTATAGTTGATTATGAGGCGATTATCTTGTGACCATTTGGTTATCTCTCCTGTAACGGGGCCAGCAGACTGCTGTATGACCTGTTTAGTTTCACCTTTTATTACGAGTGTTGTATCGTCCGCAAACAAAATTTCCTTATGTGAATGAACGTTCTGTGTTATATCATTGATATATAGAAGGAAGAGTAGTGGGCCCAAAACCGATCCCTGGGGTACTCCAAATTTAATAATTCCCTCATTGGACAATGTTTCATTAAGTAATTTGGTTCCATCATCCTTGTGTCTCAAGCTTACTATTTGTTTACGCCTTGTTAAGTAAGACTCTATCCATTTATTAGCTAGACCTCTAATACCATATTGATTTAGTTTTGTAAGGAGGATTTTATGGTCAACAACATCACATGCTTTCGATAAATCCAAGAATAGGCCAGTTGCATGTACCTTATTGTCAATTAATTTCAGTATACTATTAATACATTCATAAATTGCTGTCTGAGTAGATTTTTCCGTTCTGAATCCATGTTGTGAATTTGATAATATTTTATTTTTTCCATAATACTTATCAGTCTCCTATACATAATTTTTCCACAATTTTTGCGATACCAGTTGGTAAGGTAATAGGACGATAGATATCTAATTCATCTTTTGAACCGTTTTTGTGCACTGGAATTACTTTTGATAATTTCAAAATATCCTGGTAAGTTCCTGAGAGAATTTAACTGTTTATTAAGTGTGTAAGTGGGTTTATTATATTTTCTGCACATTTCTTTTAAAATTGCATCTGGGATGCCATCAATGCCAGCACAAAATTTATTTTTAGCTCTTTTATAACTTGTGACATGATTTATAAATAAAGAATCACTTCATATATTTATTTTATTATTAGAATTTAGTGTATTTACCTGTGATTTATTTAATAATTTTTGTGGAATTTCCAGAAAATAGTCATTGAAAGTGTTTGCTATTTTCTCTGGATTATTTATCACTTTATTATTTCTGGTCAGTGTAATGTTCCTTTGTATTTTAGCAGATTTTCCAGTTTCTTTCTTTATCACGGACCACATGGCCCTGTTTTTATTAGATGATTGGGAAATAAAATTATCATTATGCATTTTCTTTGCTAGTCTTATTACCTTATATGCTAGCGTATTTTTTGTAGTATAAATTGAATTCAGGTGTTGTGTGGTATTGTTTATATAATTTGTGTACAAATTTCTTTCTTTGACATGAATTTATAATCCATGTTGTTATCCAATTGTTAGTTTTGTTATTTTGAACAGTTCTTTGTCTAAAGGAAAATGCTGTTTCAAAATAGTGTTTTACGGTACTGTTAAATGCATTAAATTTATCATTTACATTTTCTAGTTTATAAATTTCTGACCATGTTTCCTTATTTAATAAGTCATTGAAATATGTAACATTTGTTTCAGTGAATGACCTGTAATTTTATTTTACTACATTATCATTATTATTGATTTTTTCGGGTACTTCAAAACTCAGTATTTATCCATGGTGATCACTAAAACCCGGACAATAGACTTCTATTGAATGGTGATATTTATCTGTATCTAAACAAATTTGATCAGGAGTGGTTTTACTAAATTTTGTTATTCTTGTTGGGGTATTTACTGTAGGTTTCAGTCCACAGGAAATTAGTAACTGTGTTAATAATTCACAATTTCTATCAAATTTTAAGAAATCCACATTTACATCCCCACAAATTATTATATCGAAATTTACTTTGCTCATGTTATTGAGTAATAATTCTAATTTATCTATAAATAAAGGAAACTTTCCTGACGGAGAACGATATACGCATACACTTATTAACTTAAACTGCTGTATTTTTACGGCAGAGAATTCAAAATCCTGTTCCATAATTAGATAATCATAAGCTGTTAACTGTTCATGATCTAAATTATTTCTTAGGTAGATACAAGTACCACCATGGCTAATATTAGTTCTAGAGTATTTACTAGCTTTTATAAACCTTGGGAATTGAATTAATTCGAGTTGTTCCTCTCTCGGCCCGGAAGCCTCCGTGGCTTAGGCGGCAGCACGCCGGCCTTTCACCGCTGGGTCCGTGGTTCAAATCCCGGTCACTCCATGTGAGATCTGTGCTGGACAAAACGGAGGCAGACAGGTTTTTCTCCGGGTACTCCGGTTTTCCCTGTCAAAATTTCATTCCAGCAACACACTTCACTATCAATTCATTTCATCTGTCATTCATTTAATCATTGCTCCAGAGGAGTGCGTCAGGCCTCGGCAGCCGGCACAGTTCATATCCTCGCCGTTAGATGGGGGCTTCATTCCATTCTTGACCCGGTCGGAGACTGGAAGCAGGCTGTGGATTTTCATTTTTCTCTCTCAGCCAATGTTCTGAAATACATAGTGTTGAGAAGTCTTAAGTTCATTTTTAAGCATTAGATTTATGTAATCAATTTTATTATAGAGAGACTGAACTTTCTGGTGGTAAAGTTTAAATTTGTTACTTTTACAAGCTTGTGTTGGTGATTTATTTACATTATTATTATTATTATCATAATTGTTATTATTATTGTTGCTAGACAAATCCGAAATACCATTGTTCCACTCAGTTAAATTTGACATCGAAAGATCTGAATGCTAAACCTCACGTCTGGCTTCTTTTACAATTTTCCCTGCTTCCACTCTAAAGATATTACTGTTGAACTATTCTTACCTTTTGAATTTACAATTTTGCAGATTTCATCACTAAGATACTCTTTCCTAACCTATTTAAGTGTAGGCCATGTCGAGTGTGGAACTTCCTGTCTAATTTACTTACATCTATAATTTGGACATTTGGAAAACTCTTACAAATTTTACGAATTTTACCATTTGTAGCCTCTATTTCTACATTTACACATGATTTGGGATTTAAATTGTATCTCTGCCGAATGTTTACAATAATGACATTTGTGTTAAGCATGGATAGCAATGTACCCTTTAAATCTTTGATTACCTTTTTACTCTCATTTCTATAGATGTCGTTTGCTCCAGCGATGATTACTGCATAGTCCTTTGAAGTGAGGGTTGCACACTCTCCTATCATCTCGTTCGTGACCCCTGCAATGGGTGCTCCTGGCTTTACTGTCGAAGTGACCTCCATTTCTCCGCTTCTCTCCAATACTCCTGCTGCTACATCTCGCTCGTGACTGTCGGCAAATATCCGCATCTTCCTGGATTTTCTCTTAATCACTTTCTTCTTTTCTTCTTGAAGCAAGTCATAATTTTCTTCGACATGCGCTCCAAATGAATTTTGAACGGGAATTTCAGTTACATGTACCGGTACTCCATTTTTAGGCCTAGGCATATTCAATCTTACCTTACCAGCAACCACTTTGGACCAAGTTTCCTTGCTTTCCTCTCTGTTTTCTTTTAATTTTTCAACTCTTCCATTAACTTAGTAATATCTTCCTTTAGCAGCTTTATAATTTCATCTTTTGAGGACAGTTCGTTTCTCAGGTTATGACATTCGCATGACGGTACCGGCAGGCCTAAATTACGACAATCGGTTTCACTTTTCTCCTCACTCAATTTTACCTGAGATCTTGTGATGATTTTATTTGCATTTTTTACTTTTATTTTGCACGACGAGCATAAATCTGTAACGGTTACATTACCTGACGAGGCACTAACACTGTTTACTGCCGACATACTAGAGATCTAAGTTAGCCTTGATATTTACACCAAATTACACTAAATTTATGTTAATTATTACTACCCAAATGAATTAATCTAATTACCTACCAATAAAGAAGAATGTGAAATACGTATATCTTCCAATCGGGTGAAAACTCGTAAAAGCACCATTGCTCTACTTGGTTCAAACAGTGATTGAAGAAGTCACCGAATCTTTGGATACACGTTCCCACAACTTAGTTTAAGTTTATTAAATTATCAATAATAATTTCTAAATACTATCAATATTCCATATTTCACTTGACCCAAGGAAAGTAACTTTATAGATTTTAAACCTCTGTTATAATATTTTACCACTTTTATCAAATATTTACACTAGCTGCTATTTCACTACACTCTCACTGTGACGCCATCTTGCCGCAGGCAATTAATAATAATATATAGTTGAATGAGGAATTCCATGTAGGCTTCGGCCTACTTCAATCTCTACAACCTGCCTCCACATTCTACTTGTGATGGAGAAACATATTTGTCACCTCCATGTGTTTTCCTTGCTGTAAGATCTTTTCAATAGCTTAATATTATGGTAGCGCTGAATGAAGATAGAACGAGCGATAACGTTCTCTATAATACATGAATTAGCCAAAATACCTTATGAAGCGATGAGAAATAAATCAGGGAACGATGTTTTAATAGATGTTTTCTCCTCGGCCGTCTGTGACCCACCCAACCATCCCAAATAGGATCACGATTTATATAACCAAAATTACAGCTGTGGCCGCCATTAGTCCAAATCAATCAACGGTTGCGGTAATGAGTATTCGTGTCTCTTCGATAGCCCCACTGATCCGCTGGTCTGTCATCAAACCAATACTGCCAACCTCGCCCATACGGTACTATGTAACACAAAGAAACGCCCAGTTCAGTCTCTAGGGCGCATCATTCGTGCCCAGCACTCAGTTCACCGCTCTAATTAGGCTAGAGTGTGCAATATTTCGCTTCTGTAATGATTATTTTATTCCACGGTTGAAATGAGTGTTTTTATCTGCTCTGTAATATGCAGTAGACCTATATCGCTCCGCTGTAATAAATATGTGTATTTTTTTCGCACAACTGTGGTTTTGACAATGTTAACAGCCTAACGCGCCCAGTTCAATGGTTTTGAGTCAACCGTGCCCCGCTAGCTAGGCACGGCCAAGGCCACACCTACACCTGACCTTCTAACCATCGTTTAGTCCAATCCAATGGTTTTTGACAATGGTTACAGCCTAACGTGCACAGACCAATGGTTTTGTGTCGACCGTGCCCCGCTAGCTGCGCGAGGCCAAGGCCACATCTACACCTGACCTTCGTTTTGTCCAATCCATTGGTTTATGACAATGGTGACAGCCTGACGCGCACAGACCAATGGTTTTGTGTCAACCGTGCCCCGCTAGCTGCGCACGGCCAGGCCGCGCCTGTACGTAACCATTCTAACCTTCGTTTTGTCCAATCCAACGGTTCTTGAAACTGGTTACGGGCTAACGCGACCAGATCAATGTGTTTTGACAATGCTTTCAGCCTAACGCGTCCCGATGTTTTTTTATCAACAGTGATTTTGTATCCCACATGTGGGCAACAATGTGTCCGTCTCGGTGCGTGCCACTAGAGTGAGTCTTGATGACAGTTGAACGAGATGCAAGCGCTGTCGAAACATGGCAGCCGTCTTTAAAATAGCAATAAATAACATCATATATTTACGAACTTTAGCACATATATGAGGTTCAGTAGTGACCAGGGTTGCTAATTTAAATACGTAATATCACCCTGAAGATGAAACGAGGACACAAGGTATGAAAAAGTCACATTCACATTACGAGGATGAAAATGTCACCAGAGCATAAAGTGCCGGAAGCAGAGTTGCTTATCAAAGTTATCTCATTCACTTCAAGAATAACAGCATTAAGCAGTCTTCCAAATCACACTGCGTTTGAACATCAAAAATATGTTCTGGCGGTGTTTTAAACCTCTCTGTTCTGAAGTCATCATATCGAGCTACAGTCCAGTGCCTGCCTTCAGTAACTCTTTCCTCGTGTCGGGAACAAGAATTTGGAATAATTATCCTCGTGACGTTAGAAATTGTACATACGGTGACTACGCCACTGCAGTTTGGATTTGGTCACCACAATTCTTGTAGTTGTGATAAGAATAGAATAGAATACCCTCTGTTCCAAATTTAATGTTTATACTCGTAATTTTTGCCCATAGCTGCCAACAACCCATTTTTGATCTCGGTGACTGAACATGCGCATGTTTGTAAGGTGCAGTGTAATTGTCCATGGCAAATATTTTGTGCTTATTTGCAATGTAGATGTAAAACTCTTACATGCAAACCACAACTATTTTGCAATTGCGATCGCAACTTGTGCTAACTCCCTCGTTAGAAGAGGTGGGTTCGATTCCCTCCTCTTACATCCTGGAAGTGGTTTTCTTTGGTTTCCCCAATTCGACTCCATGCAAATGCTGGGATGGGCCACCTCCTTCACAATCCTCACCTGAATTACAAATACACACACTACTACAGCCTTCAGACTTTTCTTATACATAGGCCTACACACAAAAGTACACAGGGCTAAATGACCACAATGGACAAGCTCCTCCAATGAAGCAATTATATGGTATGACTACTCTCTATGCCAGTGTTCCAAACCTTTGTTGAAGTGCATGTACAACAATTTTTCCTTATGTTATGACTGCATAATTTTGAAATGTTTTTAAGCACCTAATTTGTCTTTACATTGGCAGGTGAGGAATTTGTCAAGGAAGCTTATAATAAGCCCCATTATATTGACATTTACATTCTCTCCCCTCCATCCAGCAACCCTGTCGATATCGTCTGCCTCCAGTACAGGATCTACACCAAGGCTGGAGAAATGGGAGACCTCCCTTGAGGAATTGCTGCAATATACATAAGAAGAAAACAAAAATGTACAATATGAAGAGTCAATAAAATAGAGAAATGAAATTTAATTTCAAAATCTTATCTATACAGTTTACATTAATTTAAATGTGTTCCAACCGTTTATTCCTGAAAGTATTTATAAACAGTAAAAATTGCAACATTGGTACTGAGCCCGAATAGCTCATGCTGGTGATAGCTTGTACACGAACCATGGAATTTATAATGTTCAAGAATTATGAACGCATCCACAGATGTATGCCACTACATCAGATGTTCTTTTGACTTCATTAAGAAGTTATGCAAAATTACCCTACATGATCAAAGAAGTTTTCTTTGATGTGCAATCTAGAATTTATAATGAGAAGTCATTCAGCTTAATTAACCACATTTTCATGGGCTTATAATATTTATTTATGGTTTACAACTGAAAGTATACCACCGCAGACACGCGGAAGGAATGAACTTAGTCGCTAAATGACTAAGTGATCGAACTGAGCACACCTACTTCCGTGAAGGAATGACTCTAATCCGTGCTCGCATGGCGAGCAGACGTTAAATTGTGAAGGTCCAAGGTGACCGAGTATTAGTAACATCGATATTTAAATTTGTGAACTGAATACGACTAAAGTATTGATTGTAGCACGAAGTGTGCTGGTGACGCGAAAAGTCCGTCCAAGTACTTGAATTTTGTTATATTTTCACTCAGTGAAGTGATTGACCACATGGTTGCAGCATGCTTAATGGCTGACCAGTGTGACAAGTGATTTGTGTACCAGGAATACACGAGTGGAGAATCTGATCGAAATATTCAGCAGTTTCGGTGAAATATTTACGAGCCGTGCAAAGGCCGAATGTGAAACGAATAAGATTGAGCAGATGCACTTAGATAAGAGATCTACAACGTGTGAAGTGTTAGCTTCAGTGGAAAGACGCGTGTTTGGTGTCAAAGCTAGTTTTTGTGATCTTAGCAGACAAGGCCTTTTTTTGAATATAGTCTGCTGGCTAAAATGTGTAAAAGCTGTGAATTTAAAATACGCTAGAAGCAGTGTCTACTATTCTACAAATTTCTACGATTCTACAAGATGCCTTCATTTAACCATGTGCTGAGGCATAATAGTCCTATACTCAAGAAGAAGATGACTATGGCTTAAACATCCAAATGGGAGGAATGCCGAACACCTAAGCCACACTACGACTATGGAGAACCACCAGTGGGTGACCATCCTTATGGCCAAGCAGAGAAGATATTTGTGGATTGCCAGGACTGAAGGCAAAATCCTCAATCCTCGTGTCTGGATAATAAACTGCAATAGCTGTGAGTCATGATTTTCTAATCTATTTCTGTACGGTGGATGGTCAAGGGTGGATTAGTTTGTAGCATTCGTAACTTATTGTCAGTCATCAAGGTAGGGTTCTTTCACTTTTTGACCACCTACTTAAGGTGATTTTCACGCTTCTAAATGCTTCTTTGCATTTCGTTACTCGACACTGAGTTAGTCACCTGATTGTGTGCGTTCACACGGTGCAATTTTGTTCTTGAAAGGTAATTCCGCATGACAGAAGATCATTTAGTCAATTTGTGACAGGGGCATATTTTTAATTCAACTCCAGCTGATTATTTTGTCAAAGTTTCTGAATTTCCCATTTTTCTATTATTTTGTACGCCACTGACGTCTATTATTTAACATTATGGCGTATCGTTTAGGCATGGAAAGGATCCAGCCCAATTGTTATTGTAAAGTACATTTTTTAAAGAGTGAGCAGTTTGCCACCAGAATTCGGATATTTCACATCGCTGTACATGAGTCAAGTAATGTTTTGAACTTACTCATAAAATTTATGTTACACGATATTCGTTTCATTTCGATTATTTCCACCTAAGGTTAAGGTGTGAAACCAGTATTTATTTTCATTTAAACGTGTTTTGTACGCAGCACCCATTTGCTGTGAGCTTCAGTGGTGCTACACAATGTCAAAGCCTTTCAGAAGGAGAGAGATATCTTTCTCTTACGTCTATTTGGTTTTTAGAAGGCAAACATGTCATTCTTATTGTAATTTATTCGTCTTTAATGGTATCATAACCTTTCTTACATGTGTATAATCTTATCGAGTGAATGCTAAGAACGCTCAGCCTACATTTATTGTGAATTTAATGTGTTTTAAATATCAAAGAAAGACATTTCTTCGAGAACTCTCTGACACGCTATAACGCGTAGTGCAGGGCGCTGGAAGCATAATGACAGATGCTTGTCCAGTTCACGCCGATGACATTGCCCAAGGTTATTTACGATCTATCTTGTGAGACAATTGACTAACGACTTCATTTTTATTTTTTTATTTCTAGACCTGGCTAGGATTGTTCTTATTGGCCAAGCTTTGTTTATGCTCATGCTTTTGACCTTGATTAAGTATAGATTTTTGTAAAGTTCTGGTACAGGTGTACTAATAAGTAATGCTAAATATTTAATATACACGCAGGTATTTGTGAGCGAGCCCCAATATGTTTTATCATGATTGATATTTAATTTGAGTAACCATTTGATAGGTTGTACCCTTAAGGCCATTGTTTATTCTCACTTGTAAGTGAATGATTATTTACCGTGTTTTAATACACGTCGTTGGGTTGGTTACCATGTTTATTAGTGAATGCCGGCAAATCTATGTTACAGAACAAGTTCGACCGAGGAGGAAAGGTATGGTCTCTTACGAGTACCGATTGTGTTATTGTTAACGTGCGAGCCACGTATTCTTTGTTGAGGTGTACCTCGTGTTGGTAGCACGCTCTTGCGGAGCCTTGCATTTGGTCAACTATCTTAATAATAAATGGACTCATAAATCGACGCCATTAAACTTAGGACTAAATCATGAACCATCAATTTATTTCCTAAACCTACGATGCTAATAATACAATTAAACTTTAATCGCTGTTAAATCTTGATCTTGTTTCTTTAGTCGAGCGGACCAATGCATTGAGCTTTCGTTTGTTCTTACTAGTAAGTTTAGTAGCTAACACTGATAGACTTTTGACAGAGATCGCACGAACCCAAAGTTCAGAACTCGTGGGTCGTGACCCGATCGGGGGAATGCTGTTCTTGCACAGTTGGATTCTCAAGTTTAAATACACTGATAGATGACGGTGGATAACAAACAGTTGTTCATCTGATTGTAGGCAGGGATAATAAGATGATTATTTGTGTGTACAACTTATTTATTTACTGATATGTTTTCCCACTGTTACCCTACTGTCTCTTGTAATATAATATCTTTGTTGTTGTATATAATTGTACCATTGTACTGTAAATGATGACTGACAATCACTAGTTTTGTTTAGTTTGATTATCACGGACGTCTAACGCCTTTGATCAGCTTAAAGCAGGCTTAGTTCAAATTAATTAGAGTATAAATGTAAAAATGGGATGGTAGCAGTCATTTAACTTTGCTGTCATGTTTGACATGTTTTGATTACATGATGCCTTCTTCCTAGAAGCATGATTCATTCTTGTATAACTTTTTTTCTTGCGGTACCATTTCCCCAGCTTTGTTTTTGTTTTTGTTTTGCTGTATTTAGGACCTGTCGAGGGGTACTACGTTAACTTTAGGAGTTTTTTTTTCATTGTTGATTAGCTACGGAATAGCCGTTTTACCAAACCCTCCGACCGTAGGACAGGGGTTTGACATTTCAAATAAACAAACCATGAGTATGTCTTAAGTCTGGATGTAATTATTTAGTAGTTTTGACCTTTTACGGGTGCATTTTCTTTGGGTGTCTATGACAATCAGTGTGATGGGAACCTGATCCTTAGGGAAGCAGAGTCTTGTGCCGGCTAGTCCCATAAGAAGTGCATTCCGATCCTCTCCGGCAATGTGCCTCGAGGTAGAGGTCATCTAGGAGGCCACGTTACGGTTGGTGGTAACCAGATAACCTCGTCCAACGGGCACAGTACAACATGTGGTACATCACAATTTTGCATAATAGGCCTGTTTTCATTCAACAGGATGTGCTGCCTGATTTAGATGCATGGCACAGAGATAATGTTTTCGCCTGCTGGTCCTAAGGTTGCAGGATTGAATCCTGGCTCAGTCAGTTGGTGCATAAATGAGAGGGAGTTGTATCACAGATTTTCTGGCATGTTAAAGATACCCTTTTGGGTGGATATTCTGGCTTCCTGGCATCTCTAAAAACTGCAGTAGTTAAAGGAACGTAAAACCAATAACATTATTATTATTTGATTAAGGATATTCCAAGAATGAAGCATGACTGTCCCGCTATACTACTGTAGAGCTTTTTTTTTTAACAAAACGCTTAGAATAGTTTTCAGTGCTGAGGAGTGGAAGTATTATATTGTTAGAAGCTACCTAATGATTGATGTAAGTTACTCTATGCCTTTTGAAAAAATACTTTTTCTGAACCTGTTTGGATTACATTGTTCTTCTAGGACAATGGCAATGCGAGTCAGTGTCTCAATGCATCTCTCATATGCATGTCATATGCACTGATTTGTCAACTAGTCAGAATGCAGTTAGTCTGAAATGAGCAAAAAAAAGCAATATACCATGCTAGAATTTGAATGCATGCTGCTCGATTTGAAATAGACTCTAAAACCTCCTTTTTCTAGGATGAATTGAAAGCTAGCATCGCACTTGGACAACACACCCGAGTGACAGCTGCCTTTGTTTGTGTATGTTTGTCATGTCTAATAATTAAGTTATTCACTAGATGTAAAAATACTCCCTATATAAAGCAGGCTTAACGTGGGCACAGTGTTCACTGGTTCAGTGAAACTCTTAGAAAAATAGCAGAAAGAAGGCAAATATTCAATAAAAGTACTAATTTTAAAATTGTATTTATTACTGGCTAGTCCTTCCATTTCTTGCCATTACTTGAGTGCACAACGGAATTCATGGCTTCTGTAGGTAGTATAGTACCACACACTTAACGCAGTCAACACGATGCAGGCGTTATACCACACGTCCTATTCATCTTCTTTGGACGAGCTGGGAAACATTTACCGCAGGTAAGAATACAGACTCTTAAAACTATGCTCTTGGTTTTGGAACCTGTAATTATTCTCAAGCTAGTAGTTTTAACGTGGCCTGAAAAGTTATGATTGTTCAGGTATGTGGTGCAGCCTATAAGGCCCCATGTCTAGCCTACTACATGCAAGAGGCCTGTGTCTGTTTATACACTGACATTTTGCAGAAGCCTACCAGGGGATAATTCTAGCACCCTGGGATCTCAAACCGTTGCAATTATAGAAAACGTTAAACCAATACTATCAAATTTCACAATTTTGAGCCACAGCATTTCTTTTTTATGTCGACCATGCATTAATCGGGAATTTAACCTGGTTCTCCAAGATTATGTACCAGGATCATTTTTGTGTCTTTACCAATACCTTCTGATAGGAATTACAGTACACATCTACTACACAAGGAAATGGGAGTGGGATGAGATTCAGAATTCATGGAATGCTCCCCAATGAAAGAGATTGAAAGCTTAACTCCCAGTTTATTCAGTAGGTAGCCTAGGCCTAAGTAAGTAATAAATTTTACGCCACTAACAAGTGATTGAGTACTATCTCATTGGACTAAATGAAAGTAAAATGCTAAAGAAATAAATGTAGGATTTATTCTTAAGCAATACACTGCAGTAGCAGGTAGGCCTATCAGGGTAGAAATGCTGCAAATTATATTATCCTTCATCAGACATGGAAGCATTTACATCCCACGGCTACTCATTAGCTTACTTTTCTCATACTTAAGTTGCCAGAGCCAAATACACGATGTACCCCTTCTTATTCGCGATAATCAGATCGCAACGAATGTAAACATGAGACGGTCAGCTGTTCGTGCCGCCAGCCATCATACTTCGCGCGCCGCGCCCAGGGTGAGCGAGTGCAGGTACGTTCCAAATTACCGAGTGTTTACACTTCGAGTGTGGACAGAGTGATCGAATGCAAGTGTACATGAGAGTGTGGAGTGCGAGTGCAGAGTGTTCATCATTTGGCAAACAGCCAGAGTGTTGTACTGTCTTAACTCGCCACTGTCATTAGACCGCCAGGCAGGGTAGCTAACTTTCCCATTACGGTATGTGTGTCTTCCTGCAGGCCTCTTGGAATGTGATGAGTTGTCTCTGACAACGCAGCATTTCCCCACGTGGTAGCTTTGACAGACGTCAGCGATTTTATTGGTGATACAGAGTTATAGCCCAGAGTGTGACGCGAGAATTGACCCTGGTTTGTTTACAAATATGATAGCGACGATGTATTTGGACGAGAGGTAAGATGGTATTTAGTCAATTATGTCATTAATCGCGGAATCAAATTCTAGATCATCAACGGACGACGATATGGAAGTAATTTTGCGGAATTACAGCGGCGTACGCGTTTTCAGACGACGTAATTTACACCAGTTACCGGTAAATTACGGATAGGTCTATGACCCTGTTGAAAGACCATCAGTTTCAAGCACATTTCAAGAAGGCTAAGGTGGATTTTTTCCTACAAGTCTAGCATGGTATTCATTTATTTATTTATTTTCATTGATAATCGCTTTAGTCGTATAAGCACTAACTTATCAGAACCTTAAGATTTGTAATACTGCATGCATCACATGGTTGATTAGTCTCTGCATAACAAGGCGATGCTGGCGCGTCACACGGCAAGAGAACGAACGAATACAAATTGGATGCACTCAAGAATTGTCGCGAGAAGCTTCTTTTTTGTTGTTGTCAAGGAGCATATAATAACAGAGTAGGGCTCTCTGGTATATCTGCGATCCGTTAAATTCCGTGAATGCGTCATTTGTTTGGTCTCCAACTCAAACGCACATGCTGCGCAAAGCTACGGTACTAAAAAACCTTGTATGGTGCGCACCACATGGTGAATTCCAACGCCACTGAGATGCAATAACTTGCCGTATATTGTAGCGATAAATATAAGTGCCCGAAGGATCTACGTTGATTTCGCCGAATACGTTAGTCAACTTACGAAATGAGAAGAATTCGAAACGAGTTTGATTAATCTGGATATGCATCGTTATTGTTGCTTTAAAGCAACTACATATTCTTATTGAACGACAATATATTACTTAGATTGAATATTAAGAGGCAACGGACTCCCCAAAATTAAATTTTGTACGTACATTTTGTTCTATAACGTTGGTATGACTTTTAGAAAAAATAGACTGTCGATTATTTATTTCCTACTTTTTAGTTGTTTAGCCCTTTTATTACGTGTACGTAAATGCGATTGGTCTTTTTGAAGTTCCAACGTTAAAAAGAAATACATTATTAAGTTTCAAGCAAGTTTACAATATTATGGTACATAACCTCAAAATAACCGTACCCCTATTTCGACACAGTACGCCACTATGGCTGATTTCTTGTCTGATAGGCTATACCTCATTCTCTAAATAAATTATATAGGCCTATGCCCTAGAAATGTAATTTCATTGCAATTTACTTTACCCTCAATGGTTAAATGATTTTCAACTGTAGCTACAGAAAAACTATAGGCAGGGTAGAGGATTGTCAAGGCAATGAGAAAGCTGATTTTACAGGCAGTTTCAATTGATTTATTAATGTATGTTCAGTCATGGTGCACATTGTACATTCTTTCACACGTGAGTCATAAGTTTTGATGTGTGAACGTCAATGGCTTAGTCGACTGGAGACAGGATTGAAGAAGACCATGCCGAGCTGCACTCAAATGATCGGCTACGCTGCAGGACGGTGGAAAACAACTGATCACCCACAGCCAAGTACACTCCAACTCGGGAAAACCTCTTGGCTGGCTCTGATCAATCCTCAGGCTGAAGAAGCTGGAAACTCAAACAGGATTATTTTTGGTGAACATGGATTTTCAGCCTCTAAAGGAACACAATTCCAGTTAACGCAGCATTTCTTTCAAGAAATAAGAGGGAGGGGACATTAGGAAGATTTGGTTGAACGTAATGGTACAACACACTACCAATTTCATTCAATACCCCCCCCCCCACCTCAGTTTTATGGCAGTTAAAACCTCCTGTTTCAGGCATGTTAAAAGGACCCCTGCAGGCCAAATGTACGGAGCCACATCATATTACTGTTAAATACACAGAAAAAAAATCTGCCTCACAGGAATTGTGCCCATTGTAATAAAAGTGAGAGGGGAAAGAGTGTGCCTTTCCGACGAGTAGTCAATATTCTTGAAGATATTCTATGCCCTTTAAAAATAAATGTACATTGGTCTTTAACCTCACTCATTATCTCACAACAAGTATGTTTTGAAATGTGCGCATTAAATACTAAACTCTATCGTATTAAAGTTAGGCAATGATGACATTGTTGCTTTGTTAAGAAGGACTGGTGAAGTTTAAAACATGTGCACCTATACCTACCCCCTTTTATCTCTTTTTGTCTTGTGGCCTCCTGAGAGACCGAGTGCAGGTCTTTCTAGTCAACGCCGTGAGCGACCTGCGCACCGGAATGAGAGATGAATTAATGAAACTGGGCAGGATGTGGATGGAAGCGGCCGTGACCTGTCGGAAGGTACCGTCCCAGCATTTGCCCAGAGTTGAAAATGGGGAACCACGGAAAACTATTTCAAGGATGGCCGATGGTGGGTCTCGAACCCGCGTCTACAGAGTCAGCAGAGAGCTTGGCCCCATGGCCGAACGCTGCGCTTTAGCTGTCGGCATATCTACACCTACTGTCGACCAAAATATTATGTGCACTCGAATTTGAAGGTTATTTGTGAAGTAACCAATATACCTAAATAAAATCCAATAACATCATCATTTTCGTCGTGCTATTTTACCTTAGTGCATGTAGGTTTGGAATTTTTAATTTATATTTTAATATTTTTTTTATCGCAGTTGGAACCCAAATGGGCCCGTTTTGAGCGTGTTTCAACCATGCATCACATTTAAGAATTATTATTTCACAAACCCGTTATCAGATCGAATCCAAATTTTAACACAATAAACATTGAAATGTTGTATAACTGGTTTATTAATTTCAAAATTTTGTTTGTCCAAGAAACAATGTTGTTATCATTGTTGTAAGGTTACTTTATCTCGGCTCGGGGTGGTTGGAAAATGTAGTTCTCGGTCGCGTTGTAATCCTTATACATCAAAAAGTTATGCTGATGACTGTGAAATACGTAAATTAATTCAATTATTTTATATCGGTTTGTATTTGTACGGGGAAATAAGCTAAAAGGTTCACCAGCTAACCACTCTGGGGAAAGCTATACAGCGATGCCAAGATGGAGCCCATCACGCGTCATGGTGCACCTCGCTTGGAAGTGTTGGGCTCTATCTCAGAAACGCCGTACATCATTCCCCGGAGCGGCTAGCTGGTGAACCATGTCTTATTTCCCCGTACACATACAAACCGATATAAAATAATTGAATTAATTTACGTATTTCACAGTCGCACAGCATAACATTTTGATGAATAAGGATTACAACGCTACCAAGAACTATATTTTCCAATGATCCCGAGCCGAGAAAAAGTTACCTTACAAAAATGATAAAAACTTTCTTTCCTGGACACACAATATTTTGAAATTAATAAGCCAGTTATATAAAATTCCAATGTATTGTTCCCATTTCAACAATGAAATATGCAAATCACAGTTTGCCAGCAATGCTCAATCGGGAGTATCGGGGTTCATGGTTTGTTCTCCCACTCTGTGACTTACACACTTTGGATTAAGCAGAGGATACACTTCCAAAAATAAACAAAAATCAAATCCTACTATCAAAAAATTTAATTATCCAAAATATGTGGTGCTACAAAAATTAAATAAATGAAAATACTGACACTCCATTTCACACTTGTCCAAAGTTGAACAAGGAATTCATATTAAACAATTACAAAATAATAATGATTGGTTTTCCAAAAACCAACAAAACTTCAACTAAGTTTCACTTCCATATGGTGTCAATTCAAATTCTTTAAAGTAAAGAGCTCCAAACGGCTCGGTAAAATTTACATACACTGTGCTAACCATTTAATACACATCAATTACTATTTACATGAACATATCTTTTTTTAATCATAAATATCAAAGTATGGCTAATCATCAATTAATTTTGGGCTTTCACAACGCTCATATGTTACCATCATTCTCGCTCAAGCTCCCAACTCACTACCGTGATTGGGAAAAAATTGCGTATTCTCAAGCTATAGAAGACGACTGAGCAAGTCAAACTTAAGATTACTCCCGGAATCTAATGTCTTCAATAGAACTCGTGAATCACTGAATCATTAAATAATAAAGTTAGGGATTTACCATCTTGTCTTTAAAGACAATTATATTTTTAGAAAGCTACGATCTGAACTCTGCAAGCGATAATAATGTATATAAAGGGACCTCGGTTCAAAGACCGGGTCGTTAAATTCTCGTAAACACTTCCGTGTATTGGGACTCAGACAGTCCGTTCCTAACCTACCGCACTACCAGAGGGTAAGGGTCTGTCTTACTACTTGGCTTGATTTATTGCAGGAGAAGAGAGCCCACAGTCTCGCTTTCACAAGGGACTGGCTACTTCAGCTTTTACACACAGCTGTTTCAAATGCAATTCTCTGAATGACAAGGCTTCCGATACAAAATAACCATAAAACAACATATTTAGGTTCTACAGACCTCATTCTCTTAGCTTCGGTATAAAATAATTATGAAGTGTCCTCATTAGCGGGTAAGAAAAATTCAATAATACAACCAATATTAAGGGGCTTCAACACGGACGACACTGAGTTCGATCCTTTCAAATGCCTCGGGAGCAGTATCCCAAATGTTGAGGACTTATAACATTAGCGACTTAGGGTAGACCTCGCCCATTACCAGCGCTCATAATACAACATAAATAGCACCCTTTTTAACATACAACACACAATGCCTCGTGATCACTATCACAACTTTGAGGACTTATAACAGTTCATTTACCACGACTAACTGTCCCTCATAATTACTTTTACCGAGCATTTCAAACGCATTCCTAGCGTGATAAATTACTTCAATGCGCGACATGGCGCTCATACATTAATTAGCCAAGTTGCCTTCAAAGAACTAAATAAATTCAAATCAACGTTTGATCTACATCTCAAAATATATATTACTCTACCTCCATTAACAATAATCATTTTTACCGTAAAGAACATGTATTCAAAACATGTATTAATTAATCTAAAGGAGCTCTAAAGCTACCACTTTTCATATAAAATTCATCACAATATTCATTCATATAATTATTATTATTATTACGCTTGCTTTACCATATTTATATCATTTACCATTAAACTGATATTTTACTGAATATTTTCCACAAGGGATTCATTAATATTTCACATATTTATTATATTTCTCTCAAATTAATCGTTCAGATCGCGCAATCTTTCTTTCACCTGTTATTAAACATCCCTACTCTCTCTCATGAGGATTATACGCAAATCTTTCCAAAACACATAATAATGAAATAGTTACTCACATGACTGTACGGTCAGAGACCGAATTCTCCAACGATGGAACATTTTTCACCCTCCCACTTCTTCTTAAGCCATTTTCATGGTTATATTTACACTCAATGACACTTTGTTAACAGCACATAAAATATATACCCTAATCACTTGGAATATAATGAATACCATTTTGTATTCGTTTTCACTTAACACAATACAATTTCATAAAAATATTACACTCCAAAATTTCACTATATTTACATTACATAAAATTTTTATCACTCTGGCGTTAATTATTCGCCTTACACACGTGCTTTCTTTTCCTTTCCCGTTTCCAAGGGTTGCACTATATGCACGTCCGCTTCCTACTCTGAAGAGATAATTGAAAGTCTCGATCGAACTAAACCTCACTGGAACGGCTGATCTTCTAATTCTGAGTTTGACTATCGGCTTCTATAACTTTACTGCACGATGTCGTATCTTGCTAGACGCTAACTTGTTCGTCTAATGAAAGTCTGTCCTTGATGTATTACTATTACGATCGCTCGAACTGTTTATCGGTGACCTAGTAATTTCCTTGCATTACTTGCTGTTTGGAGTGCTTATTGGAGTACTCCCCAATGTTTAATGTTCATTTGTCCTCCTAGACAAAGCCTGGAACTACAATTCCTAATTTTTATCGTCCTTCGCTCTAGTCCCCTCGATTCAGGAACACTAGGCGTTACTATTTCGTTCTACCCTGTTCTGGTTCCTCAACGTAAATAGAACTGTCTATTTCACTTTCCTTGGGTACTTCGAAACCTTATGATGCGTCGGTTCTTTAACTGAACTATTTTATTCGAGTACCTATCGCCGGTTATTTCTTAAGTCCACAGCCTAAACTTTGACTGTACTAGTAAACTTTAACGATAATTGTTCCTGCGTGCAGCGTCTGCGCGCTCACTAAAATAACTTGTTGTACTTTGCGACACAGTATCACGCTCTCTGGCGTCTTTTATAACTGAATGTACTTTGATGCAGCACTCCTGCACTAGGAGTTCACTTGTAGCTTGTCTTATAGTTGATGATCCATCGTGCAGCGCCTCTGGGCTGACTGATACTTTGCGAAACAGTACCATGCGCTCCCGCGCCCTTGGTAAACTGAATGCTCTTCCTGGCACCTCCAGGGTTTATATCCAAATTGGCGGCAAAAAGATCAAATCCGCGTCTTCTCCAGCACTAACTTCTGAAGTAATTGTCGTATAATTTTAACAAATATATCTCTGGAAAGCTCTTGTTTTAAACGTAAACTGGTTTCTTTGATCATGAAAATCGATCACACAATTCCAAGATATTAAATAATTTGGTTCCTCAGATATGTGGGTGGTTTATTTTTCCCTCTCTACCAACTCTGGGCTCGGAGAATAACGAACTACGTCATGCCACGTCCGCAGTTCTTTCCTGTGCAAATATTATAAACTTTTTCCCCACACAAAAATCTCCATTCCAGAAGGATCAACAATGATGTGTGTCTTTCATTAATTAAATGCTCGCAAATGGCTTATTTCTAATTATTTCTCTTCTTGCGCCATTGCAAGGTTGCCATTTTCTAGCTGAGTAAGGTCTATTTCCGAAACTCATTCTCTCTTACTCGTCGTGGAAAGTTTTTCTCGTTCTATTAATAATCATGCGACAGCTCCTTATCGATGCGTCAAGCGTGATCTCACGTCCGCATGACTCGTGGTCACCCATTCTTGCGCCACATTATAACAACCCACTTCTTAAAATCTTTCCAAGTCATTCTAAAGACTGTATTATTTCCTCTCTTATATTGCAAATAATATATGGATTCAACGCTGGAACCAATTGCAAATGGGTTCAAATCTCCCCGACTTAGATAAATAAATTTTCGAAATTTTGAGGAAATTTATTTAAATATTTTTCATAGAAAATCTTATTCTTTCAGTGTCGAAGCCATCATAACACTTCGGAGTACCTTCTGGTCTTCTTTTACAAGCACTTCCTTTCTCTGGCTTGTTATGGTCTCAACAGGGTTTCCCTTCATTCATTCCCTTTAAGCGGACGTCCACACTTAAGGTCATAAATCACTTGTCTCGTCCGGGTATTTCTCTGTCTCCCCACAGTCTGGCGTACGCTCCAAAACTGTGTCAGACGGTTTCCTTTTTATCTTATTTTTATTTCATGGGACTAGCGTTCTGCCTGTCTGTCTCCTTTCTTCTCTCCCAACCACTAACTTATTTACATTCCCTTAAGGCTCCACGGGTGCGATCTTGCCCTACCCCGTTATTCCTTTTCTGTTTTCTGGACTCAAAGTCTACAGAATTTCATTTTTCATTACGGGTAAGGTCTATCCCTACCCGTCTCTTCTCTGTTTTCTTCCATTTTCCTTCATCTCGTATCGAGATGGCATTTTTCCAAAATTTCTTTTTTCTACTCTTCCAATTCCAGAGTTCTTTAAGTTTCTCTCCTTTTCTTTTCTTTCTTTCATTCCATTTCTTCCTTCTAATCTTCCAGCTGTAAAACGCTTGTGAATTATCTTTCTCCAGGGGAATTTGCATTATTTCTAACCCCCTCATAGTTTCAATAGGGTTTTTATCATCCTGTAAACCTGTTACAATTATCGGTTTTCTTCCTATTTCATCATTTCTCTCAAATACATTTCCTCTCTTTTATTCATTATTTTGGTCTCATCCTTTTCTATGAGGATTTCATTAATCAGATTTGAGTCTGTTTCCATTTTTCTTTGCTCGGCCCTTTTTCGTTGGCATTCCTGATATTTCATCATGAGTTTCGGAATTTGTGCCTTCAATTGTTCTTCTTCCAATTCCATTTTGTCTTCCTCAGACTTATGACTTTCTTCTGGATTTTCACTTTCCTTTTAAATTTCTATTGGATTCTGAATTTCTACTTCCATTCGCGCCTTGACGACACTCTCTATTTGGGTTTCAATTGTTCTATCCATTTCCCTAGGAACTATTATTTAAGTCTCTACGACTTCCACTTCTTCTGTTATCCCCACTTGATCTGGGTTTTTCTCTTTCTCTTCATGCTCAGTTTTGGCATAAGAATGGTCTTCTTTAATTTGAAACTCGTTTTCAGTTCGGCATTCTTCCTGACATGGAATTTTCGTTACCTCTTGAATATCCGTTATTTTTTCTTGAGGTAGCTCAATAGTTTTCTCCGTTTCCATAGGGGTCACAACCATTTCTACTTCTTTTTCTTCTTTGAAATTTTTAAGGCCATTTTCGGGCTCTTCCGGCACCGTTATGTCCTTTCCCTTAATTTCTTCTATGTCACTTATGACTCGGATAACCATTTCTTTTGATTTGAGGTCTTGCGCTAATATATATTCATCATATCTTTTCTGGACGGCCTCTCGATTCTCTTAAAATTCCTGGAGTTTAACTTTCCTTATCTCGGCTAATTCCAGAATAGTTATTATATCTTGTTCATCATACATGCTCATTCTGAACTGATGCACCTTATCCCTTTCTTCTCCTATGCAATCCATCTGTTCCTTAATGTATTTATTCCTGTCGTGCTCTTTGTAATCAATTTTACACTTAATATGACTCCAGTTCATCCATATTTTCCATAATTGCTTCATTATTTCACTTACTTCCTCAATGAACATTCTAATCTGTTCCCACGGAGCTAATTCTATTTTTCCTTCTTTAACCATGCGTTTCGCAAATTTCTTTTTCGTTGCTATTAATGACTTTTTAACATTAGGGATTTCATTATACAATTCTTTTAGTTCTTGTTTGGGTATCTTATACCAATTTTTTGTGGCCCTCTTCATAATTTCATCTATATTCTCAATTTCTTTCTGAATATCCTCAATTTGTTCCTTGATTCCCTCTGTCTTTTTTAGACCTTTATACCTCATTTCCCTAAGTTCATCGTACATTTTATCGTGCTCTTTTCGCATTTCTCTAATTATACCCAAGAATTCTTTTATTTCGTCCCATGTAGCCATTTCTACTTTTTCCTGATCCTGAATGCTAAGACTATTATTCTTTTCCCCTTCGCTTTTCGAGCCTACTTGAACTTGCCTTACTAAATGAGACTTTGGATCATCATTATTATCCTCATTATTGCTCTTACTATGCACGCATTCCCTTGGAACTGGTTTACATATTTCATTTTCAACTTGGAGCTCTATAGGCTCAACCTTTACCCTGTTTTCTAAAGACATGTTACCTTCTCTTCGTGTAACTATGCCTCTAGATGCACGCATGCTTGCTAAGGAAATTTCTACACTTTCCTTGATTGGGTACCCTTTTTCATTTTGTTGTAGGTTCACTTTACTGTCTATAGATTCACATCTATCTATACTATCTGCCTCCACGGTCTCCAAGAACCTCTGCCTCGCTTCACTCAATGACATATTATTATCTTAGAGAATACAGTAGGCTACTCTGTCCCATCATCAGTTCATGCGTGAGAGATGGTACTCTGAACTCTTGTGTCCCAATTTCCAAAATTCAACCTCAGTACGGGTGTTTACTAAAACGTACCCGTCTGGTATAATACTCATTATAATATCAACACCTTTATGGAAGTGATTTTTTTTAAATTCAAGAAATTTTAAAAAACCATATTTTTCAAAAAATGAAAATTTTGATTTTTTCAAGGAAAACTCGGGGAAAAACTCATCCCTACGTACTGGGCGCCATTTTATATGTTTATTAGGGGGTGATATTACGGCTGCTCGGTGTGAGTTTCCAGGGTCCCAAAGCGGTCAGTTAATTTTATATTTCGTAGGTAATTCTATCACTATTTTACCTTTATGTGATATGACCGCCTTGAAAGCATTAATCCAAGCACATTATTTCTATGCCCCCATGTGCCCATTTCAACAATGAAATATGCAAATCACAGTTTGCCAGCAATGCTCAATCGGGAGTATCGGGGTTCATGGTTTGTTCTCCCACTCTGTGACTTACACACTTTGGATTAAGCAGAGGATACACTTCCAAAAATAAACAAAAATCAAATCCTACTATCAAAAAATTTAATTATCCAAAATATGTGGTGCTACAAAAATTAAATAAATGAAAATACTGACACTCCATTTCACACTTGTCCAAAGTTGAACAAGGAATTCATATTAAACAATTACAAAATAATAATGATTGGTTTTCCAAAAACCAACAAAACTTCAACTAAGTTTCACTTCCATATGGTGTCAATTCAAATTCTTTAAAGTAAAGAGCTCCAAACGGCTCGGTAACATTTACATACACTGTGCTAACCATTTAATACACATCAATTAATATTTACATGAGTATATCTTTTTTAAATCATAAATATCCAAGTATGGCTAATCATCAATTAATTTTGGGCTTTCACAACGCTCATATGTTACCATCATTCTCTCTCAAGCTCCCAACTCACTACCGTGATTGGGAAAAATTTGCGTATTCTCGAGCTATAGAAGACGACTGAGCAAGTCAAACTTAAGATTACTCCCGGAATCTAATGTCTTCAATAGAACTCGTGAATCACTGAATCATTAAATAATAAAGTTAGGGATTTACCATCTTGTCTTTAAAGACAATTATATTTTTAGAAAGCAACGATCTGAACTCTGCAAGCGATAATAATGTATATAAAGGGACCTCGGTTCAAAGACCGGGTCGTTAAATTCTCGTAAACACTTCCGTGTATTGGGACTCAGACAGTCCGTTCCTAACCTACCGCACTACCAGAGGGTAAGGGTCTGTCTTACTACTTGGCTTGATTTATTGCAGGAGAAGAGAGCCCACAGTCTCGCTTTCACAAGGGACTGGCTACTTCAGCTTTTACACACAGCTGTTTCAAATGCAATTCTCTGAATGACAAGCTTCCGATACAAAATAACCATAAAACAACATATTTAGGTTCTACAGACCTTATTCTCTTAGCTTTGGTATAAAATAATTATGAAGTGTCCTCATTAGCGGGTACGAAAAATTCAATAATACAACCAATATTAAGGGGCTTCAACACGGACGACTCTGAGTTCGATCCTTTCAAATGCCTCGGGAGCAGTATCCCAAATGTTGAGGACTTATAACATTAGCGACTTAGGGTAGGCCTCGCCCATTACCAGCGCTCATAATACAACATAAATAGCACCCTTTTTAACATACAACACACAATGCCTCGTGATCACTATCACAACTTTGAGGACTTATAACAGTTCATTTACCACGACTAACTGTCCCTCATAATTACTTTTACCGAGCATTTCAACGCATTCCTAGCGTGATAAATTACTTCAATGCGTGACATGGCGCTCATACATTAATTAGCCATGTTGCCTTCAAAGAACTAAATAAATTCAAATCAACGTTTGATCTACATCTCAAAATATATATTACTCTCCCTCCATTAACAATAATCATTTTTACCGTAAAGAACATGTATTCAAAACATGTATTAATTCATCTAGAGGAGCTCTAAAGCTACCACTTTTCATATAAAATTCATCACAATATTCATTCATATTCTCCGTGGCTTAGGCGGCAGCACGCCGGCCTCTCACCGCTGGATCTGTGGTTCAAATCCCGGTCACTCCATGTGAGATCTGTGCTGGACAAAACGGAGGCAGACAGGTTTTTCTCCGGGTACACCGGTTTTCCCTGTCAAAATTTCATTCCAGCAACACTCTCCACTATCATTTCATATTATCTGTCATTCATTTAATCATTTCCCCAGAGAAGTGCGTCAGGCCTCGGCAGCCGGCACAGTTAATATCCTCGCCGCTAGATGGGGGCTTCATTCATTCCATTCCTTACCCGGTCGGAGACTGGAAGCAGGCTGTGGATTTTTCATTCATTCATATTATTATTATTATTATTATTATTACGCTTGCTTTACCATATCTATATCATTTACCATTAAACTGATATTTTACTGAATATTTTCCACAAGGGATTCATTAATATTTCACATATTTATTATATTTCTCTCAAATTAATCGTTCAGATCGCGCAATCTTTCTATCACCTGTTATTAAACATCCCTACTCTCTCTCTCATGAGGATTATACGCAAATCTTCCCAAAACACATAATGATGAAATAGTTACTCACATGACTGTACGGTCAGCGACCGAATTCTCCAACGACGGAACATTTTTCACCCACCAACTTCTTCTTAAGCCTTTTTTATGGTTATATTTACACTCAATGACACTTTGTTAACAGCACATAAAATATATACCCTAATCACTTGGAATATAATGAATACCATTTTTTTTGTATTCGTTTTCACTTAACACAATACAATTTCATAAAAATATTGCACTCCAAAATTTCACTATATTTACATTACATAAAAATTTTATCACTCTGGCGTTAATTTTTCGCCTTACACACGTGATTTCTTTTCCTTTCCCGTTTCCAAGGGTTGCACTATATGCACGTCGGCTTCCTACTCTGAAGAGATAATTGAAAGTCTCGATCGAACTAAACCTCACTGGAACGGCTGATCTTCTAATTCTGAGTTTGACTATCGGCTTCTATAACTTTACTGCACGATGTCGTATCTTGCTAGACGCTAACTTGTTCGTCTAATGAAAGTCTGTCCTTGATGTATTACTATTACGATCGCTCGAACTGTTTATCGGTGACCTAGTAATTTCCTTGCATTACTTGCTGTTACTTTGATTCGGGGCTTATTGGAGTACTCCCCAAAGTTTAATGTTCATTTGTCCTCCTAGACAACGCCTAGAACTACAATTCCTAATTTTTATCGTCCTTCGCTCTAGTCCCCTCGATTCAGGAACACTAGGCGTTACTGTTTCGTTCTACCCTGATCTGGTTCCTTAACGTAAATAGAACTGTCTATTTCACTTTCCTTGGGTACTTTGAAACATTATGATGCGTCGGTTCTTTAACTGAACTATTTTATTCGAGTACCTATCGCCGGTTATTTCTTAAGTCCACAGCCTAAACTCTGACTGTACTAGTGAACTTTAACGATAATTGTTCCTGCGTGCAGCGTCTACGCGCTCACTAAAATAACTTGTTGTACTTTGCGACACAGTATCACGCTCTCTGGCGTCTTTTATAACTGAATGTACTTTGATGCAGCACTCCTGCACTAGGAGTTTACTTGTAGTTTGTCTTATAGTTGATGATCCATCGTGCAGCGCCTCTGGGCTGACTGATACTTTGCGAAACAGTACCATGCGCTCCCGCGCCCTTCGTAAACTGAATGCTCTACCTGGCACCTCCAGGGTTTATATCCAAATCGGCGGCAAAAAGATCAAATCCGCGTCTTCTCCAGCATTAACTTCTGAAGTAATTGTCGTATAATTTTGACAAATATATCTCTGGAAAGCTCTTGTTTTAAACGTAAACTGGTTTCTTTGATCATGAAAATCGATGACACAATTCCAAGATATAAAATAATTTGGCTCCTCAGATATGTGGGTGGTGAGGTTTAATTTTCCCTCTCTACGAACTCTGGGCTCGGAGAATAACGAACTACGTCATGCCACGTCCGCAGTTCTTTCCTGTGCAAATATTATAAACTATTCCCCCACACAAAAATCTCTATTCCAGAAGGATCAACAATGATGTGTTCCTGTCATTAATTAAATGCTCGCAAATGGCTTAATTCTAATTATTTCTCTTCTTGCGCCATTGCAAGGTTGCCATTTTCTAGCTGAGTAAGGTCTATTTCCGAAACTCATTCTCTCTTACTCGTCGTGGAAAGTTTTTCTCGTTCTATTAATAATCATGCGCCAGCTCCTTATCGATGCGTCAAGCGTGATCTCACGTCCGCATGACTCGTGGTCACCTATTCTTGCGCCACATTATAACAGCCCACTTCTTAAAATCTTTCCAAGTCATTCTAAAGACTGTATTATTTCCTCTCTTCTTTTGCAAATAAGATATGGATTCGACGCTGGAACCAACTGCAGATGGGTTCAGTATATTGAGTTAATATTTGGATTCGATCTGAAGACGTGTTTGTGAGTTAATAATTCTTAAATGTGACGCATGGTTGAAACGCGCTTAAAAACGGGCACTTTTTGTGTTCCAACTGCGATAAAAAATATTAAAATATAAATACAAAATTCCAAACCTACATGAACTAACGTAAAATTGAACGACGAAATTGGTGATGTTATTGGATTTAATGTAAGTCTATTGGTTACTTCACAAACATTTTTCAAACTCGAGTGCACATAATATTTTGGTCGACAGTAGGCATTATTCTTTCAGAGGGATCTGGTGTATTCCTTGGAATATATGGTAAGACAGAGTTAGCTTTTGCTGCTCTTTGCTTTATTTGATTCCTTCCTTTTTCGCAAACACCAACAGTGATTTCCTGATTTTTCTTTGTTTGTGCACTTTGCTTATATTGCCTGTAAGTCTGTTCTAGATATATATCTTCCATGATGAACCTAACGTCATCTAGCAGCGAATCTCTGAGGTTCCTCAAATTTTCCATGTACAAGAGGACTTCCTTACCGATCAAGCCACCAGATCTCGTCGCTATCGCCAGCTATCATCTCCGTGATCAAGAGGACTTCGTCTACATTACCATCCACCAGGCTTCGCTAGTGACGCCTATTATCAACTCCTTGAAGACTACTTCATAAAGATACTTAATTTTTCTTAAGTTTGTAATCTTTATGTACGTTACTTTGTTTGTTTCCCCCACCCATCTTCCCTCCTTGGTCCTTCCGCGCTTCGTTGAGCTGGTCTCACTAGTGCTTCGGACGTCAAAGCTTACAGTTGGAGCCTAACTAAGGCTCGTCTCCTCTCCTAGAGAGACATATTTTAAATCAGACGCCATGTCGTAAATTCCAGACCAACGGTCACCAGGAGCATCACATTTCTACAGAAATGAGCTAAGTGTTATTTCAACGTTCTTCAGCCCATTTTTTAAATGCTTTTAGATAGCTATCTGCTTTTAACTATCATTTTATAGACAGTTGAAATTGCGAAATGTGTGGCAATAACCATCTTCGCGGGATTTTCGATGCTGAGCTTTGTCTATCTAAGCTAATCTTATAAAATGAAGCAGCATTTCTTGGGCATATTAACTGAGATATTTTCTCACAACGTGGGACATCATTAAATTACCCACTGTCCAAAGAAAACTTAGCTTTTTTCCACCGCTGGACTTAATTTGCCCAATTCTACAGTTATGATTGTTCTGGAATGTTCCACGCCAAACAATTCACCTACAAGCTAAACCTTCGAGTATTTTCCACTCACATATGGGAATACTTTTTCTAACTAATGAATTTTCTTTATGAACCGCTAATCAACATCTAATTTGTCTTCCTTCGTTATGCTTATTGTTCGCTGCATTTAACTATAACCTACAACCTTCTCAACTCAATAAACTTTCTGTTCTACAATAGTGAACTTTTCAACCACGTCAATAGACTATAGAAAAAACAGTGCTCGTTCAACTTTTCATCCGCGTCGCGCTCGTCCGAGAAAAATAATTACGGCCAAGAACTTTCTCCTAAAATTTCCTATTTCCAATTCCTTAACCACCCTTTACTAAGAAATTAGGTTAATCCTTAAATTTATGTCTATTTCAATGAGTCCTCGCCAAACCATAGGCGCCCTCCCAACTTTTCTCAATTTATAACTTATTCATTCTGTTTAAATATCAGCAGTTAGAAACTGCCTATTAATCTATTTTCTTTTCTTGCTAGTACAGGAATTGTTTATGTTCTAAGTACTCAACTTTTCATTAATCTCGTTGATCCAGGTTTCACGAAAGGGTAACTTTCCCTATTTTCTCTCGTGATCCCTGTTTAAATATAGAAGTCCTAGAAACGTCTTCTTAATTTTTCTCTTCAGGTTTCACAATAAGTGACCTGCCCTATTTGTACAACCCATAATCGTAATTAATGTATGTACACACATTGTACCTGACCTCTTTGTTTAACTTTGATTACGTTAATTATCTTTAAATTTTCAATTTGTTAATCTTAGCACTATTTTAAAATCTTATCCAGATTTTAGGGCTTATAAAAGGTTGCAAACCAAAAAATTGTTAATTGCCATGTGCAAACTTCAACATTCTAGAGGTCTGAGAACTCGAAGGTTAAAAAATTAACTTGTACCTCTTATATTGTAAAAATTATTATACTTCCACTCATTGTTAAATACAATAAATTTATATTTTTCGATTTCTACTTCACACCAGAATAACGATTAGGCAGGATCCTATCTTCTCTGTCTCTCCCTATACGCTTATGCTCTTTACAAGAAACTCGCTCATAAAATTAATAAAGGTTCCACTATTCTTTGCATTTGAACAAAAACTTTCAGTACAAACTTTTTCAAAGTCTTTCTTAGCTTTTATAGCTAATTCTAACAAGCCAGTAAGGCAAGTATAGCTAGCTACGCAAGCTTCCTGCTTGTTGAGATTTTCTCTAAACTTGTGGTTCATTTTCAAAATTTAAGTTTTTTCTCATTGTCCAAACTTTTAGTAGACGCTTTGCTGGGTAAAAGCTTAGCCATTCCTAGATGCAACTATTGGTGTTCTTACCAAAATTACCCCCAAAAGCATAACTGCTTCAACATTACCCTTTCTGGGAATACTCGGTCGTTCTCGGAAAATCCCACAGTTCAAAGAACTAAAATCATCAGAGAGAATTCGTTTAAACCTAACTCCTTTGAAAGGATATTCAGTGTATTTGCCATTCTTTGTCTTGCCAGACTACCAACCTTCCCTACAGTAGCAAAATCTTGGCTTGGAAGGGAAGATACCATCGCTCCTTGCGTGTTAATAGCCCAAGCTTCAGCTGCGTGTACCGTTAGCTGTGTTCAAGTCCCCACTCACTTTGGTGGTTTCGCGGGCTTTGCGGTGACACTTGCTAACAATTTCTTTTTTTTAAATTTATTTCTTATGAGTTTGTTGGACTCCCGTCCTATCTATCCATCCTTTTTCTCCAGTCCGAAACCCACGACTTTTTCTTCATCATCCTCCCTTGGGGGTCAGGTTATTCCCAAGCTAAAAACCTACCCAGGATCGGAATTGAGATACAATGAATTGCTATAAAAATTGAAACAGTATTTCAATGATCCGCCATCCAATATACTACCACCATTGAAATATTGCATTAATTTAAGTCGATGCGATTCCACCTAGCCAATGGTTACAGCCGGTGTTTTAACACATTTTCAAGATATTATAACAATTTCTCATTCATACGCGGGCAGATTTTCTAAACTTCTAGCCAATGGCTGGATTAGGAACAACACACATCACATCCATCATTACTTCTCAAATATTGAAGAGCGTAATGTCGGTTAACCTACACAGGATCTCTTTAAGTCTCTATTATTATAAACTAACCACGACCAAAAACAGAACTTAATTCACACACAATCAACCAACAATATACTGCCATTTTATCGACTGAAACTACCATTAAATATATATATCATCATTAATCGAAAGGCAGTGCTCTTGACATAAAGGAAGCAATCGAGATACATCTAGCCAAACGAAATATTCCCAACAATCTAAATGAACACACGTTCATGGAGAGATCACCCCTCTTCACGCTACTAAAAACACACCCTGTCGTAAACAAGACACTACTTAGCGACACAGCCAAGCTAGATAAAAAAAGGGCGGGGGGGGGGGGTATTAGGGGGTTTTAATAGGTAAATGTTATCTGGATCAGGTGTACGATGTACTTTTCTTCTGCAATAAACCAAGGCCCGTATTTGCGGCAGTATTAAAGGTGCCGGGACGTCCTCATAAGACCGGGCAGCGCTTTGTTTGAATGGCTTATGGTCCACGCGTGGCGAGGAATGTTCCACGGTCTTTGACAGTTGTAGACCCACCTCATTCGATAATATAGGTCTACATCTTATCTAGGTTGGCAACACCCCACATAAACACATCGCACTGACTCCGCACAGCACATATGAACAGGGGGGAGAAAAGGGAAAAAACCAGTGTCGTTGAGATAACAGCCCATCTCAGTTGACCACACCTGGAGTTACAGTGAACACGAAAACTGCGCGCAGCTCCAGCAAGGAAGACAACCAGATAAGTATTAGCCTGTAATATTACAGTTTAACCATTCGTCATGGTTTAACCATAGTTGATTTTTACAACCATATAATCACTCCAAATTATAAACTCCGGATATCTATCACCATTTAGCATTTCACCTAACATCATAGGCCTATATAATGCATTTGGCATACACCGACAGTTGCAGTACAAATACTGCAACTAAATAATTGTACATATTGTAAATACTTTCACCTGTATTTTCAAACATAGATTTTGGAGTCTGATGATGATCGCTTGACGATCGAAACTGGTCATCCTAGTGTATTTATTACTCTCATGTAATTTATTTCAGGATTAGGGCATAACCCAGCTCTTTTGGGTACATTCGTGTTGACCGACTGAAAAGCACTAAACTATTCTTCATTACAACTCAGCAATTCTTCTAGGTTTGTGCCGTGTCTTGTGTGGGGTTTCGCCTAGGACACCAAGCTAGGCTCATCGGCGGGCTCTTGGTGTCCCCGCCCGGACCCCCACAGGAGTGACGAACTGCGCGCCACCTCCCTTTATATAAGGTGCAACTGCACCACTTGACTACGAGAACTAAAAGCTCAAGCAGCCTTAACCTCCCTATGAAGGCTTCCAAAAAGATGGTATATTGGCTTTCACGGCCGGTGAATTAAAACTCAGCAATTCTTCTAGGTTTGTGCCGTGTCTTGTGTGGGGTTTCGCCTAGGACACCAAGCTAGGCTCATCGGCGGGCTCTTGGTGTCCCCGCCCGGACCCCCACAGGAGTGACGAACTGCGCGCCACCTCCCTTTATATAAGGTGCAACTGCACCACTTGACTACGAGAACTAAAAGCTCAAGCAGCCTTAACCTCCCTATGAAGGCTTCCAAAAAGATGGTATATTGGCTTTCACGGCCGGTGAATTAAAACTCAGCAATTCTTCTAGGTTTGTGCCGTGTCTTGTGTGGGGTTTCGCCTAGGACACCAAGCTAGGCTCATCGGCGGGCTCTTGGTGTCCCCGCCCGGACCCCCACAGGAGTGACGAACTGCGCGCCACCTCCCTTTATATAAGGTGCAACTGCACCACTTGACTACGAGAACTAAAAGCTCAAGCAGCCTTAACCTCCCTATGAAGGCTTCCAAAAAGATGGTATATTGGCTTTCACGGCCGGTGAATTAAAACTCAGCAATTCTTCTAGGTTTGTGCCGTGTCTTGTGTGGGGTTTCGCCTAGGACACCAAGCTAGGCTCATCGGCGGGCTCTTGGTGTCCCCGCCCGGACCCCCACAGGAGTGACGAACTGCGCGCCACCTCCCTTTATATAAGGTGCAACTGCACCACTTGACTACGAGAACTAAAAGCTCAAGCAGCCTTAACCTCCCTATGAAGGCTTCCAAAAAGATGGTATATTGGCTTTCACGGCCGGTGAATTAAAACTCAGCAATTCTTCTAGGTTTGTGCCGTGTCTTGTGTGGGGTTTCGCCTAGGACACCAAGCTAGGCTCATCGGCGGGCTCTTGGTGTCCCCGCCCGGACCCCCACAGGAGTGACGAACTGCGCGCCACCTCCCTTTATATAAGGTGCAACTGCACCACTTGACTACGAGAACTAAAAGCTCAAGCAGCCTTAACCTCCCTATGAAGGCTTCCAAAAAGATGGTATATTGGCTTTCACGGCCGGTGAATTAAAACTCAGCAATTCTTCTAGGTTTGTGCCGTGTCTTGTGTGGGGTTTCGCCTAGGACACCAAGCTAGGCTCATCGGCGGGCTCTTGGTGTCCCCGCCCGGACCCCCACAGGAGTGACGAACTGCGCGCCACCTCCCTTTATATAAGGTGCAACTGCACCACTTGACTACGAGAACTAAAAGCTCAAGCAGCCTTAACCTCCCTATGAAGGCTTCCAAAAAGATGGTATATTGGCTTTCACGGCCGGTGAATTAAAACTCAGCAATTCTTCTAGGTTTGTGCCGTGTCTTGTGTGGGGTTTCGCCTAGGACACCAAGCTAGGCTCATCGGCGGGCTCTTGGTGTCCCCGCCCGGACCCCCACAGGAGTGACGAACTGCGCGCCACCTCCCTTTATATAAGGTGCAACTGCACCACTTGACTACGAGAACTAAAAGCTCAAGCAGCCTTAACCTCCCTATGAAGGCTTCCAAAAAGATGGTATATTGGCTTTCACGGCCGGTGAATTAAAACTCAGCAATTCTTCTAGGTTTGTGCCGTGTCTTGTGTGGGGTTTCGCCTAGGACACCAAGCTAGGCTCATCGGCGGGCTCTTGGTGTCCCCGCCCGGACCCCCACAGGAGTGACGAACTGCGCGCCACCTCCCTTTATATAAGGTGCAACTGCACCACTTGACTACGAGAACTAAAAGCTCAAGCAGCCTTAACCTCCCTATGAAGGCTTCCAAAAAGATGGTATATTGGCTTTCACGGCCGGTGAATTAAAACTCAGCAATTCTTCTAGGTTTGTGCCGTGTCTTGTGTGGGGTTTCGCCTAGGACACCAAGCTAGGCTCATCGGCGGGCTCTTGGTGTCCCCGCCCGGACCCCCACAGGAGTGACGAACTGCGCGCCACCTCCCTTTATATAAGGTGCAACTGCACCACTTGACTACGAGAACTAAAAGCTCAAGCAGCCTTAACCTCCCTATGAAGGCTTCCAAAAAGATGGTATATTGGCTTTCACGGCCGGTAAATTAGGCCTACCAAATGTCGAGACGTAACAATTACCTTGATTTGTTCACTCCTCATCATATGTATCCATCACTGCCCGTGATCACGTTGCCATTGAAATATAATTTTCCCAAGGACCAACAAAATAAACGGAAAGTCCTAAAATCAAGTGACAAATAAGGTTGGTAGCAAATGTTACCGAGTTCGGGCCCAAATACAAGAATAATTATTTAACGGACGGAGAAAGTGGATTGGAGTTTCTTAGGCCTGTTTTTTGTGAAGTCTGGTTAAAGCTTCGGTTCTGAATTAACGTGCTCCTTGTTCTGAACAATCCTGACGTCATGATGAAATCAGCCGCAATTGTTGTTATGGATAGTTAAGGGAATTATTTTGATCTCTTTCGAAGTGAACGTCTTGCAACTATCATAGTGTTAAACGTTGACTCTATTTCGGGCCATCACTTTTCATAAATAAGAATTTAAGAAGAAAATAATATCTTTTTATAGGTGAATGTTACGGTTGAATTCATGTTAATATATTTAATCTAAACAGTATAATAGATTAGATTAGATCAGATTTTTATTTATCCATTTGATAAATTACATGCATACAATACAATTTTGATATAGTAGGGCCTACACGTCAGAAATTACATTTATAAATTAAAAGAACTTCAGGTATTTATTACTAATACAATAACTATTTATAACGTATTATAATAACAGATCTTAAGAGATACAATCTTATTGGTCAACTATTTACACCTTACTCTATTATAACAATATGAAAACTTAACTCTATAAATGCAACAAATTGCCTACATCTAGGTATTACAAATACAATAGAAAAGTAAATATAATTATAGATTTCATCGCTCCTATACGCTAAGATATTCAACTACAGAGTAAAAACAAAATGTTCAGTAAAGAGCATATAGCCTACTTTCTCCTAAATGCATGGGTATTGTTATAACTCTTTGTCCTTTTCAAGGAGTAGACAATTGAATGTTGGTTGTAGTAGCTTGTTGAAATACAACGTGTTATACGGATATTGAACATGAATATTGATAGTGCTACCTCTGTACAAAATTTCATTCAATTAGGTTTAACCGTGTTTGAATTGATACGGTGAATCGATTTGGACACATACATGGCCGCTATCTGCAAACTATTAGGTTGATGACTTGTAGTTCAGTCAAACGATGCTTCCCACAAAAAGGTATGTTGTTGCAAAACTTGGTAGTGATCAGATGATTAGGTTGGTCGTAATTTGATATAAACTTTTAACATTTGGGTGGCTGCCATTACGTTTCTGTCAAGATGGCGACGATATAAAACATGACACTGAGTTGCCTTTTGCGAGTGCTATCTCTGTGCCAAATTTCGCTCAATTCGGTTTCACCGTGTTTGAATTGATAGGGGGAATCAATTTGCACACATACATGGCCACTATTGTGCTGCTGATCTTGTAGTTTGGTCAAACGATGCCTACCACATAAAGGTATGTTGTTGCAAAAATTAGTAGCCTAGAGATCAGATGATTAGGTTGGTCGTAATTTGAATTAACCTTTTAACATTTGGGTGGACGCCATTACGTTTCCGTCAAGATGGTGGCGATATAAAACTTGACACTGAGGAGCCCTTTGCTAGTGCTACCTCTGTACCAAATTTCGTTAAATTCGGTTTCACCGTGTTTGAATAGATAGGGGAATCGATTTTCACACATACATGGCCGCCATCTGCAAACTAGTGGGCTGATGATCTTGTAGTTTGGTAAAAATATGCTTCTCACACAAGGTATGTTGTTGCAAAATTTGGTATAGGCCTAGGTTGGTCGTAATTTGATTTAATGTTTTAACATTTGGGTGGCCGCCATTACGTTTTCGTTAATATGGCGGCAATATAAAACATGACACTGAGGTGCCCTTTGCATGTGCTACCTCAGCACCATATTTCGTCCAATTCGGTTTCACCGTTTACGAATAGTTAGGGGAAATCGATTTGCACACATACATGGCCGCTATCCGTAAATTATTGGTCTGATGACGTTGTAGTTTGGTCAAATGATTATTCATACATAAAGGTATAAAGTTGCAAAACTTAGTAGAGATCAGATGATTAGGTTGGTCGTAATTTGAATTAAACTTTTAACTTTTGGGTGGCCGCCATTACGTTTTCGTCAAGATGGCGGCGATATAAAACAGGACAATGAGGTGGCCTTTGCTAGTGCAACCTCTGTACCAAATATTGTTCAATTCGGTTTGACGGTGTTTGAATTGATAGGGGGAATCGATTTGCACACAAACATGGCCACCGTCCGCAAAGTATCGGGCTTATGGCCTTGTAGCTTGGTCAATGAACGGTTCTCACTTAAAGGTATGTTGTTGCAAACTTTGGTAGAGATCGGATGAATAGGTTAGTCGTAATTTGATTTAAGCTTTGAACATTTGGGTGGCTGCCATTACGTTTCCGTCAAGATGGCGGCGATATAAAACATGACACTGAGGTGCCCTTTGCTCGTGGTACCTCTCTACCATATCTCGTTCAATTCGGTTTCACCGTGTTCGAATTGATAAGGGGGGACAGATATTCAGAGTACACACACTCACAGACACAGCCTCACAGACACACACACACAGACACACAATTTTTCACCCTGTGTTGATCTCATAAGTTTACTTTCACTTTTTGCAAAAATAGAAAGTAGGCTAACAGTGGCACTGCAGATAAGCTTTCAACATTCTTTCAAAGTTTTTTTTCTTTCTTTTTCTTTTGAGGGGGGGGGGGGGGGGGCGGCTGGCTATAATTTAACTCCTGTGTGAAAAGTTCCTTTTCGATATTCAATATATGCTTGTGTGTGTATGAAATATGAATGTTATGATTTTGTCTTGCGTTATGCTTATGAACATCATTGTTTGTTTTGAGAATGAGCTAATCGTTTCATCTCTCTCCATAGCTACCACACCCTACATCCGAGGCAATCTGTTTAACATATTCTAACCTTGGTCTACCGCTACTGTTCTCATCCTCGACCCTTCCTTCTATAACTAAGTTTGCTATTCCTGGGTGTCTTAGTAAATGTCCTACCAACCTATCTCTTCTCTTCATTAGCAGTTGCCAGAAACATCTCTCCTCTCCCACTCGTCTTAATACCTCTTCATTCGCAACCCTATCTAACCGTCTGATCTTCATCTTCCTCCTGTGACCCCACATTTCAAATGCTTGAATTCTCTTCTTTTCTGCTGCACCAATAGTCAAGTTTCACTTCCATTGAACGCCTCTCTCCAGACAAAGGCTTTCAAAAATTACTTCCAAACGTTATATGTAATGGGAATATTTGGGAATATATACAGGTGTAGGTGGGGTGAAGAATCTTCAGATATGTTTTGTATGTAGAACAGTATACACCATTGTGGCTGTTAGGTTGCGATGAATAAGTTAAGTGTGGCTGGCATTTTCAAAGGTTTGTATGAGCTTTGTATAAGCTGTTGGAATGTTCTCGAATTAACACAAGACGTCAGTGGATTCTAGCAGTATGTGGGTGGGAGTATTTTTTTGTCCTGGTCATTATATGTACCGTATGTCAACCCCTTATTATTCCTGTTTTCAACTGGGTCGGGGATGAGATGCGATGAAAGTCGATGTGGTGGATGGTTTTTACGACCTGATGCCTTTCCTGACGCCAACCTCATGAGATAAGTTAATGAGAGATGAAATGAATGACGATGAAGGATGTGGAAGGAAACGGCCGTGGCCTGTCAGAAGGTACCGTCCCAGCATTTGCCTGGAGTTGAAAATTGTAAACCACGGATAACCATTTCAAGGACGGCTGACGGTGTGGCTCGAACTCACGCATCTACCGAGTCAGCAGAGAGCTGCTTGGCCCCTTGACCTAACGCTGTGCTTCAGCGAGCGTAGCATGCATAATATATTGGTACAGCAGCTTTATCTGTTTGTTGGGGTCGATAGTGTCTAGAATGTTCTTTAATTCTTGTTCTTACGCTTAGTTGTGCCAATATATATTTGACCACAGGAATGTGGAATATTTTATACACCAGCAGATGTCAGTGGGTAGAACCGGACTTATACAGAACCAGGAAGATTATTGAATATATATGATAAATCTCTGATAAATATCTGAGAAATATATGATTCACAGACATTTCGGGGAGTCATTAGGAATTGCAAATACTGCCAATTACCACTGCTGCACTGAAAATATTTGTAATATTACGTAAATGAAGGTTTCTATGTTTTGCTGTTTCAACGACGCCAGCCATGTTTGAGGCACACACATTCACGTCATATCACTTCCCATCACTGCTGCCAGCATGTCCGATACAAAATACACCAGAACTGGAATGGGTGTCTGGTTTAAATCATTGGTCGCTACTTGGTTAGACGACTCTCTGGACGAAAATTACTGATTCCACTAGAGGGTGTAGGGCGTAGAACAGTATTCACCACTCCAATGATACTTGTTGCTCTTTCACATGAACTTGACGGCGCTCTTTAGTTTTACGATACCGGATAAGATATAGTACCGAATGCTTGGGGTTGTTAATACTGTACTTGAGCATAATTATTGCCGAAACTGGCCGACATAGCTGGAAATTTTATTGTATAAGTCGTGATCAAATCCGGACGGTGGGTGGGTTATAGACAACGGAGGAGTTCGTTAGATAGTTATTGTTGTTCTAAGAGGCGGAACTACGAGGTCATCTGCCTCTAAAACTGAGGAGTAAGCATCTATTACTACATCTCTCCAGGTTCTTTCCCCTACCATTACTACAGGTGTTTTGGCTAATTTCAGTAGTTTAAGATTTTTTAATTTTGATTCTGGTCAAAATAAACAGAATACCCAGTGATGGATAAAGCAATGCGGATATAAAAAGTAGTTTAGCACAGGCAAGGAGAGCATTTCTACAGAAAAGGAATCTGTTGAGATCGAATATAGATTTGGGTATTAGGTAGTCATTTTTGAAGGCCTTTGTTTGGAGCGTGGCACTCGATGGAAGTGAAACTTGGACTATTGGTGCAGCAGAAAAGAGGAGAATTGAAGCGTTTGAAATGTGGTGTTACAGGAGAACAATGAAGATCAGATGGTTGGATAGGGTTACGAATGAAGGGGTATTTAGACGAGTGGGAGAGGAGAGATGTTTCTGGCGACTGCTACATAAGAGAAGAAATAGGTTGGTAGGACACTTACTAAGACACCCAGGAATAGCAAACTTAGTTATAGAAGGAAGGTGTAACTTTTCACCAGCCCTTCTTGGGCGACTGATTTAAAACTTCCCAAAATCATCCTCCTATTTTTGATCGGAAGTACTTCATCATATACCACACAATTGAAATGGCAGGGTCGTGGAGTGTTGGACACACATTTGGTCAACCTAACTGGTATCATTTGGGCGTTCAACTATTAGGTGTAATTCCCTATAAAGAAAACTAATTATAACCTTCAAAATATGTGTATTAATATCAACTTTAAACATATGGCGGGGACTCTCGTCGAACAGACTATGGTTTACTATCTTCTCTCCTCGGCAATGACGAAAACATGTGACCCAAAATGAATGTTGGAATATAAAGATGTTTGTTACTCACTCATCGACGATCTAGCAGATAATCTACGAGACATGCTCGATAGATCAGTTCTCCCCAGCATTTCTAAGATTTTCCACACGTGGTTTGAGGTTAGAGATGTTTACTGGTTTACATAGCCACATCTCTGCGAGAGAAATGAATGTGCTTCCGTACCCAACTTGAATTGTGCTAACAGAGATAACATCGTTGTGATATGTAGCCGTTTCGAGTACATTCACAAGCCATGCTTTCAACAAAACTGTTTCTCCAAATAGGCCTACGCCAAATTACGAGAACGCGACCTTTCCAATCAGACGCTACAATAGAAGTGAAGCCCCGCTATACACGAAAATCCCACCTCTCATCTTGTAAACACATGTTTTCGTCTTTCTCCGCCAGGGTCATGATACCCTCCAACCCATACAAAATACACCAATAATCTCGAACCCATGTATATTTCTTACAACTCGTGGCGCGAAACTCTTCTCTGACGTCAGAACCTTACACAATTTACACAAAGCTTTCTTCAAGACAAGGGAAGTTATTCTCGGCCCAATCTAAATTTGGCCTAGAGTTTCCTGCTGTTGCAACATCTTGTAGCTTACCTACACAATCCGCTGTCTTGTATACTGACATCTCCCATACAAATTAAATGAAATATTCCTGACTGAGTCCCCGAGATACACAAGATATATATACACTAAATAAAATGAAATTCTACAACCTAAATGATGATGATGAACAAGAAAAGAAATGGTATGAACAAATTACCCTAACCTGACTTCTCTTGCAGTCAACCAAATAAGGGTTTGGGAACATTGTGACCGGAACAGTCACAATACGCCCCCATGTGATTCACACGGGTGAAACAAGTGTGGATCACAAACACTCAAACAAGCAACGCACTGAAAACACAAAGAATTACACTATTACATAAATAAACCCTGGAAGACATATATACATACACACTTGTCAAATTTTCACACATTCTCACTCTCTCGAATGTCTTATTGTGTCCATTTCCTAGCCTCACTGATTTCTCTCAAGTGTCTTAGGTCTACCACTTCATTTTCTTCGTCTCATCATGAGACCCTATCGCTTCACAAGCCATGGTATTTGCCTGCACAGGCCTTATCATACCATCTATCCATCTAACACTCGATGCCACTTTGCTGGTTAGCATTCTTCGTCACATCTCTTGAGTTTTGTCATGCCATCACGTTATGTTGACTGATTCTCTAAGAGTCCATGCCATATTATTTTACAGAGTGATATCTACGGAGATTCCTAATATTATGTGTACTGACAGACTTACCATCCTGGTCCGTTAAACTATAGGCACACTCACCAATACGTTTAACCACCTTAAAAGGCCCCTGAAATAGATGAAAAAACTTCCCTATCTCCTTATCTACAGCTGAAGACGGATATGGAACCCTCAGAAGCACCTGATCGCCTACTTCAAAAGAATCAAACTTTACCCGCTTCTGCTGGCGCCTACGCTTATTCCCTGCCTTGATTAAGTTGTCCCTAGCCAGCTGGATACAAACATCCTTCCCAATCTCCTCTCCCGTGACCAAACCTAGCATTCTAGCAAGCTCATTGGTAGGCTTCCTACCATACTGAATTTCATAGGGAGTGCATTTTACACTCTCATGGAACGTACTATTGAACCATCGTTCAATATCTCCTAACTTGGAGAACCACGCATTGTGGCGATTGCTCACATAGGTGCGAAATACTCTCCCTAATTCTCTCATAACTCGTTCGGACAAATTCCCTTGAGGATATCGAATAGATGAGAATATGTGCTTGATACCCAATTCACTCAACTTGGTTTTCCAGATCTTTGGGGTGAATTGACTACCGTGGTCTGATAGTATCCTGAGAGGCACCCCAAACTCAGGTACATACTTATCAGTGATCTGTAGGACACAACCCTTCCCGGTCGCTTTTCTCAGGGGATACAGTTTGACGAGTTTACTGAATGCGTCAACAACCACGAAGATATACTGATATCCAAACTGAGCTTTAACCAATGGACCATACAGATCGACACAGAGTAAATCCCTTGGTTTTTCTGTGATCACCATTTGCCGAGGTCCCTCAAGAAACCTCGTTGGGCATTTACACCGTTGACACGAGTCACAACTTGCCAGAACTTTCCTAATCTGCCTTCCCATGTTCTTCCAAATGAAATGCTGCTGAACAGCAAAAAGAACCTTGCTTGATCCAAAATGCCCTAAAGCCTTGTGATGATACCAAATCATCGTTACCTGCAATGAGCTTGGCACACACACTCTACAGGCACCTTCATGGCACAGCCTAGCCAAGAAACCACACTCCAACTTGTACCAATACTTTCCAACCTTAATTCTACTATCCACATCCATACCTCTCAACTGAGTCAAGATATCACCTAAGACCTCATCCTTCTCCTGCTCTACAAGCAGATTCCTTAAGCAGCGTATCTCATAATCACACTCGCTTACCTTGGTTACGCAGATAACAACACCTTCCTGTACCTCCAGTACCTGATGACCCTCATCACCCCCAATGTTTCTACTCATGAAGTCAGCCACAATGTTCTCAGTACCCTTAATATGCCTTACCTCAAAGTTATATTCACTTATAGCCAATATCCACCTTGACATCCTGTTCGAAGTGAGCTTGCAGGATCCAATAAAAAGTAATGCATGATGGTCAGTCAGTATCTGCAACTTACTGCCCAACACATAACTCCTAAACTTCCCTAGAGAGTATACGATTGCTAACATCTCTATTTCAGTAATTGTATATCTCTTCTCCGCCATGCTTAGCCCTCTGCTTGCTAATGAGACAATCCCTAGATTGCCCTCACTATCCTCCTGACACAAAATGCCTGAGATGCCTTGCATGCTCGCATCAGTCATCAAAATGTAGGGACAATCCAGACGAGGATACCTAAGCATGACAGTCTCTACAAAGCCTCTCTTCAACTCCTTAAAAGCCTCATCGTGCACCTGGGTCCATACCCACTTAGTACCCTGCTTCAGCAATTCCCTAAACGGTTCTACAAGACAGGAATATTTAACTACGAATCTACGAAAATAATTGAAAACCCCTAATATTGACCTCAATTGTTTGGCGTTACGTGGTGTAGCAGTGTTGTGAATCTTGTCTAATCGTGACTGTTCGGGAGACACCCCTTGTGTTGTGATAGTATGCCCTAAAAATGTGATTGATGTTGTGCAAAACAGAGACTTCTTAAGTTTAATTGTAAATCCCCCGTCCCTTAATTTCCCCAAAACAATGTCTAAGTGATCCAGGTGTTCCTTTAATGTGTAAGATGCAACAATTAAATCATCTATGTACATTGTCACAAACTCGTGTGTGTCCCTCCCTAACACTAGATTTAAGGCCCTAATCAACGCTGAACTGCTGGTCTTTGTTCCGAAAGGAACGACCCTGAATTGGTACAAACCACTCTTAAAGCTAAACGCAGTCAACTTCCTGTCCTGTTCTCTCAACGGTACCTGCCAAGATGATGCACTCAGATCCATAGTGGAAAACCATTGCTTACCATTGAATTTCTGAACCAGTTCCTCAACACATTCTGGCCTCTGTTGGTCCCCAGATATCCTACAATTGAGCTGCCTGGCATCAATACCCAACCTGACCGAGCCATCACTCTTCCCAACCACAACTAAGGGATTCAGATATGCACTAGTTGAAGGCTCAATAATACCCTGATTCAGCATAATGCCTATTTCTTTCTCCACAGCATCAGCAAATTTGTGAGGTATCGGGTACTTGGGTCCTGAAAATGGAGAATGATCTACAATTTCGAACTGATGCGTATAGACATGTGTTAGCCCTGGCTTGTCACTGAAAACTTCTTGGTTTAGCTCTAAAACCTCTAACAACTTATCCCTCTCCTCCACTTAAACCACTCTTATCCACAGCCTGCTGGAGTTGATCACACTTATCACCCTCCACAGCAATGTGACATAAATCCACAACTTCCTCCTCATCGTCAGCCTTACCTTCTGCCATATCCCCTACAGTGACCTCAGTAACACATGCCTTTACTGTCTTATCTACACTCTTGCATTTCATTCTCATCTCCTGGCTTATATTCCCCCTCACAAAGTTGATGACACCCCGGTCAAAATCAATAACAGCACTATGCTCGTTAAGCCAGTCTATCCCCAAAATCATTTCATAAATTAGGTTAGGAATTACCAAGCAAGTCTTGTGGTCAACTTCATTACCAAACCTCATGGGCAACAATACCTGCTTTCCCACTCTTTGGGATTTATTACCAACAGCAGTTACCACATATGTCGACTTAACTGGAATTTCTTCCAACTTACCACCGTCCTTGATTAAAGTATCATAAAATCCCTTACTGATGACACTTCTCTCACTCCCCGAATCCACCAATGCCTGCACTCTCTTACCTAGTATGCTCAACTCAACAGTTGACATAAAAGCCTCCTTCTCCCCGATACATGAGAACTCCTGCTGGTCAGCTAGCAGATCCTCCCGACTCATAGGCATAAAATCCTCCTCACCCACAATAACACACTGCTTGACTTCATTTCTTACGGACTGCCTGACTGACCTCCCTGCACAGCCCGTTCGGAGTTTAAAGCTCCTTGACCACCTTGTTCTTGTCTCCTCTGGTTCACCTGTACTCTTTCGTTACCACCTTCCTGACGCCCCCCACCTCTCTGATAGTTACCTTCCTGTCGCTGTGAATTATCCTGACGCCCCCCACCTCTCTGATAGTTTTCCTGCCTCTGCTGATAATCTCTTTGCTCCTGATTAAATCTACCCCTATTAAACTCCTGATTATTCCCCCTATTGCCCCTAAATTCCTGTTTGACCTCTGGCCTCTCCATGTGCTGCTTGCCTAAAACGTCAAAGCTCGTAAGAAGCTCTTCCAACTCTTCTACCGTCCTTACCTTCTGCATACAAGCTGCCTCCTGAATTCTAGGTGGGAAGTGCTTCAATATGACCCTAACCACATCACTGTCAGAGGTCAGCCCATCCAAATTCTTCCAAATAAGTACATGTGCCAAAAAATATTCTGTCAGGGATACCCCTTCTCTCTCCTTATATTTCCCAAAAGTTAATTTTTCCCTTTCCCTGGACTGTACCCCCTCCCCCCAGAACTTAGCTTTGAATTTATCCCTGAATTCCCTTAAACTATTCATGTTAGGCCTGTATATTTGGAACCATGCTTTCACATCCCCTTGAAATGAGTTAGACAAGATCTCCAACACTGTTTCCCATTCGACAACCCCGTCTTCTAGATCCTTGCTGAATTTCTTCTCAATGGTTTTTAAAAACTCCATAGGGTTGAACTGCCTTGAGTTAAATTGTGGCAGACCAGGGTCCCTGAGTAGCAAACTAGATGGCATCACAACCCTTTGACTCATCGGTCGCTCTTTCAACTCTCTCCTGACCTTTATCAGCTCTTCCTGCAGCTTTTCGTTTTTCTCGGTCAATGCCACCTGCTTCCCTCTCAGACCCTCAATCTCTCCCAACTTATTTTCAACGGCACCTACTCTATGTAAATATTCCCTCTTATTCCCACTTACAGTGTTGCATATCTCATCACACTTTCCCGTTACATTCTGTACTTCTGCCCTTGAACTAGCTATCTCTGACTTAATTTTCGTTATTTCCACATCTTGCTGGTTCTGATGGCCTTCCATTCCTTCTAGCCTACTTGTGATCCCAGCCTGATTCCCCTGCATTTCTGCCCTGATTTCCTCTCCCTGTTTGCTAATTTTCCCACTTAATTCCAGGTTCATACTCTCCATTCTACTATTAAGGACAGACTTATGGTCCCGTATTTCTTTGCTGAGACTCTCTATCCTTGTGTTCGTGGCCCTGTTGCTCTCCTGAATTTCCTTACTTACAAATTCCTTCACTTCTACTATCTGTTTGGTCACTGACTCTACCTTCTCATTTACAGAGCCTACCTGCTCCTTAATTTCCTTACTCATAGATTCTCCTTGCTTCTTAATCTCTTTTATTTCACTCAGTAGCATTTGGATCAAACTATCGTTCATAACCCCCCCATTTACATTTAAGTTACTACCTTCAGCGATCAGCTGCGACTCAGTAGTAACAATGGTAACATATGTTCCCACTGTCTTTTCCACATCTTCCTCACTGCCACTTCCCCCAGTTTCCTGATTACCTGACATTTTACTGTTTGATTTACACACAACCCTTGACCTTAATTCTAAATTGTCTGATGTGGACATACCCCTTAAAACAAAACAAATTACTGTGAACCCTAATACTCCTAAGGTGTCTATCGGCTGTGTGCATATGTGCCCTAATGATACCTGCTAGGTTTCCCTACTCTTGCCCCACGTTGAGGTGCTATGTTGTAACTTTTCACCAGCCCTTCTTGGGCGACTGATTTAAAACTTCCCAAAATCATCCTCCTATTTTTGATCGGAAGTACTTCATCATATACCACACAATTGAAATGGCAGGGTCGTGGAGTGTTGGACACACATTTGGTCAACCTAACTGGTATCATTTGGGCGTTCAACTATTAGGTGTAATTCCCTATAAAGAAAACTAATTATAACCTTCAAAATATGTGTATTAATATCAACTTTAAACATATGGCGGGGACTCTCGTCGAACAGACTATGGTTTACTATCTTCTCTCCTCGGCAATGACGAAAACATGTGACCCAAAATGAATGTTGGAATATAAAGATGTTTGTTACTCACTCATCGACGATCTAGCAGATAATCTACGAGACATGCTCGATAGATCAGTTCTCCCCAGCATTTCTAAGATTTTCCACACGTGGTTTGAGGTTAGAGATGTTTACTGGTTTACATAGCCACATCTCTGCGAGAGAAATGAATGTGCTTCCGTACCCAACTTGAATTGTGCTAACAGAGATAACATCGTTGTGATATGTAGCCGTTTCGAGTACATTCACAAGCCATGCTTTCAACAAAACTGTTTCTCCAAATAGGCCTACGCCAAATTACGAGAACGCGACCTTTCCAATCAGACGCTACAATAGAAGTGAAGCCCCGCTATACACGAAAATCCCACCTCTCATCTTGTAAACACATGTTTTCGTCTTTCTCCGCCAGGGTCATGATACCCTCCAACCCATACAAAATACACCAATAATCTCGAACCCATGTATATTTCTTACAACTCGTGGCGCGAAACTCTTCTCTGACGTCAGAACCTTACACAATTTACACAAAGCTTTCTTCAAGACAAGGGAAGTTATTCTCGGCCCAATCTAAATTTGGCCTAGAGTTTCCTGCTGTTGCAACATCTTGTAGCTTACCTACACAATCCGCTGTCTTGTATACTGACATCTCCCATACAAATTAAATGAAATATTCCTGACTGAGTCCCCGAGATACACAAGATATATATACACTAAATAAAATGAAATTCTACAACCTAAATGATGATGATGAACAAGAAAAGAAATGGTATGAACAAATTACCCTAACCTGACTTCTCTTGCAGTCAACCAAATAAGGGTTTGGGAACATTGTGACCGGAACAGTCACAATACGCCCCCATGTGATTCACACGGGTGAAACAAGTGTGGATCACAAACACTCAAACAAGCAACGCACTGAAAACACAAAGAATTACACTATTACATAAATAAACCCTGGAAGACATATATACATACACACTTGTCAAATTTTCACACATTCTCACTCTCTCGAATGTCTTATTGTGTCCATTTCCTAGCCTCACTGATTTCTCTCAAGTGTCTTAGGTCTACCACTTCATTTTCTTCGTCTCATCATGAGACCCTATCGCTTCACAAGCCATGGTATTTGCCTGCACAGGCCTTATCATACCATCTATCCATCTAACACTCGATGCCACTTTGCTGGTTAGCATTCTTCGTCACATCTCTTGAGTTTTGTCATGCCATCACGTTATGTTGACTGATTCTCTAAGAGTCCATGCCATATTATTTTACAGAGTGATATCTACGGAGATTCCTAATATTATGTGTACTGACAGACTTACCATCCTGGTCCGTTAAACTATAGGCACACTCACCAATACGTTTAACCACCTTAAAAGGCCCCTGAAATAGATGAAAAAACTTCCCTATCTCCTTATCTACAGCTGAAGACGGATATGGAACCCTCAGAAGCACCTGATCGCCTACTTCAAAAGAATCAAACTTTACCCGCTTCTGCTGGCGCCTACGCTTATTCCCTGCCTTGATTAAGTTGTCCCTAGCCAGCTGGATACAAACATCCTTCCCAATCTCCTCTCCCGTGACCAAACCTAGCATTCTAGCAAGCTCATTGGTAGGCTTCCTACCATACTGAATTTCATAGGGAGTGCATTTTACACTCTCATGGAACGTACTATTGAACCATCGTTCAATATCTCCTAACTTGGAGAACCACGCATTGTGGCGATTGCTCACATAGGTGCGAAATACTCTCCCTAATTCTCTCATAACTCGTTCGGACAAATTCCCTTGAGGATATCGAATAGATGAGAATATGTGCTTGATACCCAATTCACTCAACTTGGTTTTCCAGATCTTTGGGGTGAATTGACTACCGTGGTCTGATAGTATCCTGAGAGGCACCCCAAACTCAGGTACATACTTATCAGTGATCTGTAGGACACAACCCTTCCCGGTCGCTTTTCTCAGGGGATACAGTTTGACGAGTTTACTGAATGCGTCAACAACCACGAAGATATACTGATATCCAAACTGAGCTTTAACCAATGGACCATACAGATCGACACAGAGTAAATCCCTTGGTTTTTCTGTGATCACCATTTGCCGAGGTCCCTCAAGAAACCTCGTTGGGCATTTACACCGTTGACACGAGTCACAACTTGCCAGAACTTTCCTAATCTGCCTTCCCATGTTCTTCCAAATGAAATGCTGCTGAACAGCAAAAAGAACCTTGCTTGATCCAAAATGCCCTAAAGCCTTGTGATGATACCAAATCATCGTTACCTGCAATGAGCTTGGCACACACACTCTCCAGGCACCTTCATGGCACAGCCTAGCCAAGAAACCACACTCCAACTTGTACCAATACTTTCCAACCTTAATTCTACTATCCACATCCATACCTCTCAACTGAGTCAAGATATCACCTAAGACCTCATCCTTCTCCTGCTCTACAAGCAGATTCCTTAAGCAGCGTATCTCATAATCACACTCGCTTACCTTGGTTACGCAGATAACAACACCTTCCTGTACCTCCAGTACCTGATGACCCTCATCACCCCCAATGTTTCTACTCATGAAGTCAGCCACAATGTTCTCAGTACCCTTAATATGCCTTACCTCAAAGTTATATTCACTTATAGCCAATATCCACCTTGACATCCTGTTCGAAGTGAGCTTGCAGGATCCAATAAAAAGTAATGCATGATGGTCAGTCAGTATCTGCAACTTACTGCCCAACACATAACTCCTAAACTTCCCTAGAGAGTATACGATTGCTAACATCTCTATTTCAGTAATTGTATATCTCTTCTCCGCCATGCTTAGCCCTCTGCTTGCTAATGAGACAATCCCTAGATTGCCCTCACTATCCTCCTGACACAAAATGCCTGAGATGCCTTGCATGCTCGCATCAGTCATCAAAATGTAGGGACAATCCAGACGAGGATACCTAAGCATGACAGTCTCTACAAAGCCTCTCTTCAACTCCTTAAAAGCCTCATCGTGCACCTGGGTCCATACCCACTTAGTACCCTGCTTCAGCAATTCCCTAAACGGTTCTACAAGACAGGAATATTTAACTACGAATCTACGAAAATAATTGAAAACCCCTAATATTGACCTCAATTGTTTGGCGTTACGTGGTGTAGCAGTGTTGTGAATCTTGTCTAATCGTGACTGTTCGGGAGACACCCCTTGTGTTGTGATAGTATGCCCTAAAAATGTGATTGATGTTGTGCAAAACAGAGACTTCTTAAGTTTAATTGTAAATCCCCCGTCCCTTAATTTCCCCAAAACAATGTCTAAGTGATCCAGGTGTTCCTTTAATGTGTAAGATGCAACAATTAAATCATCTATGTACATTGTCACAAACTCGTGTGTGTCCCTCCCTAACACTAGATTTAAGGCCCTAATCAACGCTGAACTGCTGGTCTTTGTTCCGAAAGGAACGACCCTGAATTGGTACAAACCACTCTTAAAGCTAAACGCAGTCAACTTCCTGTCCTGTTCTCTCAACGGTACCTGCCAAGATGATGCACTCAGATCCATAGTGGAAAACCATTGCTTACCATTGAATTTCTGAACCAGTTCCTCAACACATTCTGGCCTCTGTTGGTCCCCAGATATCCTACAATTGAGCTGCCTGGCATCAATACCCAACCTGACCGAGCCATCACTCTTCCCAACCACAACTAAGGGATTCAGATATGCACTAGTTGAAGGCTCAATAATACCCTGATTCAGCATAATGCCTATTTCTTTCTCCACAGCATCAGCAAATTTGTGAGGTATCGGGTACTTGGGTCCTGAAAATGGAGAATGATCTACAATTTCGAACTGATGCGTATAGACATGTGTTAGCCCTGGCTTGTCACTGAAAACTTCTTGGTTTAGCTCTAAAACCTCTAACAACTTATCCCTCTCCTCCACTTAAACCACTCTTATCCACAGCCTGCTGGAGTTGATCACACTTATCACCCTCCACAGCAATGTGACATAAATCCACAACTTCCTCCTCATCGTCAGCCTTACCTTCTGCCATATCCCCTACAGTGACCTCAGTAACACATGCCTTTACTGTCTTATCTACACTCTTGCATTTCATTCTCATCTCCTGGCTTATATTCCCCCTCACAAAGTTGATGACACCCCGGTCAAAATCAATAACAGCACTATGCTCGTTAAGCCAGTCTATCCCCAAAATCATTTCATAAATTAGGTTAGGAATTACCAAGCAAGTCTTGTGGTCAACTTCATTACCAAACCTCATGGGCAACAATACCTGCTTTCCCACTCTTTGGGATTTATTACCAACAGCAGTTACCACATATGTCGACTTAACTGGAATTTCTTCCAACTTACCACCGTCCTTGATTAAAGTATCATAAAATCCCTTACTGATGACACTTCTCTCACTCCCCGAATCCACCAATGCCTGCACTCTCTTACCTAGTATGCTCAACTCAACAGTTGACATAAAAGCCTCCTTCTCCCCGATACATGAGAACTCCTGCTGGTCAGCTAGCAGATCCTCCCGACTCATAGGCATAAAATCCTCCTCACCCACAATAACACACTGCTTGACTTCATTTCTTACGGACTGCCTGACTGACCTCCCTGCACAGCCCGTTCGGAGTTTAAAGCTCCTTGACCACCTTGTTCTTGTCTCCTCTGGTTCACCTGTACTCTTTCGTTACCACCTTCCTGACGCCCCCCACCTCTCTGATAGTTACCTTCCTGTCGCTGTGAATTATCCTGACGCCCCCCACCTCTCTGATAGTTTTCCTGCCTCTGCTGATAATCTCTTTGCTCCTGATTAAATCTACCCCTATTAAACTCCTGATTATTCCCCCTATTGCCCCTAAATTCCTGTTTGACCTCTGGCCTCTCCATGTGCTGCTTGCCTAAAACGTCAAAGCTCGTAAGAAGCTCTTCCAACTCTTCTACCGTCCTTACCTTCTGCATACAAGCTGCCTCCTGAATTCTAGGTGGGAAGTGCTTCAATATGACCCTAACCACATCACTGTCAGAGGTCAGCCCATCCAAATTCTTCCAAATAAGTACATGTGCCAAAAAATATTCTGTCAGGGATACCCCTTCTCTCTCCTTATATTTCCCAAAAGTTAATTTTTCCCTTTCCCTGGACTGTACCCCCTCCCCCCAGAACTTAGCTTTGAATTTATCCCTGAATTCCCTTAAACTATTCATGTTAGGCCTGTATATTTGGAACCATGCTTTCACATCCCCTTGAAATGAGTTAGACAAGATCTCCAACACTGTTTCCCATTCGACAACCCCGTCTTCTAGATCCTTGCTGAATTTCTTCTCAATGGTTTTTAAAAACTCCATAGGGTTGAACTGCCTTGAGTTAAATTGTGGCAGACCAGGGTCCCTGAGTAGCAAACTAGATGGCATCACAACCCTTTGACTCATCGGTCGCTCTTTCAACTCTCTCCTGACCTTTATCAGCTCTTCCTGCAGCTTTTCGTTTTTCTCGGTCAATGCCACCTGCTTCCCTCTCAGACCCTCAATCTCTCCCAACTTATTTTCAACGGCACCTACTCTATGTAAATATTCCCTCTTATTCCCACTTACAGTGTTGCATATCTCATCACACTTTCCCGTTACATTCTGTACTTCTGCCCTTGAACTAGCTATCTCTGACTTAATTTTCGTTATTTCCACATCTTGCTGGTTCTGATGGCCTTCCATTCCTTCTAGCCTACTTGTGATCCCAGCCTGATTCCCCTGCATTTCTGCCCTGATTTCCTCTCCCTGTTTGCTAATTTTCCCACTTAATTCCAGGTTCATACTCTCCATTCTACTATTAAGGACAGACTTATGGTCCCGTATTTCTTTGCTGAGACTCTCTATCCTTGTGTTCGTGGCCCTGTTGCTCTCCTGAATTTCCTTACTTACAAATTCCTTCACTTCTACTATCTGTTTGGTCACTGACTCTACCTTCTCATTTACAGAGCCTACCTGCTCCTTAATTTCCTTACTCATAGATTCTCCTTGCTTCTTAATCTCTTTTATTTCACTCAGTAGCATTTGGATCAAACTATCGTTCATAACCCCCCCATTTACATTTAAGTTACTACCTTCAGCGATCAGCTGCGACTCAGTAGTAACAATGGTAACATATGTTCCCACTGTCTTTTCCACATCTTCCTCACTGCCACTTCCCCCAGTTTCCTGATTACCTGACATTTTACTGTTTGATTTACACACAACCCTTGACCTTAATTCTAAATTGTCTGATGTGGACATACCCCTTAAAACAAAACAAATTACTGTGAACCCTAATACTCCTAAGGTGTCTATCGGCTGTGTGCATATGTGCCCTAATGATACCTGCTAGGTTTCCCTACTCTTGCCCCACGTTGAGGTGCTATGTTGTAACTTTTCACCAGCCCTTCTTGGGCGACTGATTTAAAACTTCCCAAAATCATCCTCCTATTTTTGATCGGAAGTACTTCATCATATACCACACAATTGAAATGGCAGGGTCGTGGAGTGTTGGACACACATTTGGTCAACCTAACTGGTATCATTTGGGCGTTCAACTATTAGGTGTAATTCCCTATAAAGAAAACTAATTATAACCTTCAAAATATGTGTATTAATATCAACTTTAAACATATGGCGGGGACTCTCGTCGAACAGACTATGGTTTACTATCTTCTCTCCTCGGCAATGACGAAAACATGTGACCCAAAATGAATGTTGGAATATAAAGATGTTTGTTACTCACTCATCGACGATCTAGCAGATAATCTACGAGACATGCTCGATAGATCAGTTCTCCCCAGCATTTCTAAGATTTTCCACACGTGGTTTGAGGTTAGAGATGTTTACTGGTTTACATAGCCACATCTCTGCGAGAGAAATGAATGTGCTTCCGTACCCAACTTGAATTGTGCTAACAGAGATAACATCGTTGTGATATGTAGCCGTTTCGAGTACATTCACAAGCCATGCTTTCAACAAAACTGTTTCTCCAAATAGGCCTACGCCAAATTACGAGAACGCGACCTTTCCAATCAGACGCTACAATAGAAGTGAAGCCCCGCTATACACGAAAATCCCACCTCTCATCTTGTAAACACATGTTTTCGTCTTTCTCCGCCAGGGTCATGATACCCTCCAACCCATACAAAATACACCAATAATCTCGAACCCATGTATATTTCTTACAACTCGTGGCGCGAAACTCTTCTCTGACGTCAGAACCTTACACAATTTACACAAAGCTTTCTTCAAGACAAGGGAAGTTATTCTCGGCCCAATCTAAATTTGGCCTAGAGTTTCCTGCTGTTGCAACATCTTGTAGCTTACCTACACAATCCGCTGTCTTGTATACTGACATCTCCCATACAAATTAAATGAAATATTCCTGACTGAGTCCCCGAGATACACAAGATATATATACACTAAATAAAATGAAATTCTACAACCTAAATGATGATGATGAACAAGAAAAGAAATGGTATGAACAAATTACCCTAACCTGACTTCTCTTGCAGTCAACCAAATAAGGGTTTGGGAACATTGTGACCGGAACAGTCACAATACGCCCCCATGTGATTCACACGGGTGAAACAAGTGTGGATCACAAACACTCAAACAAGCAACGCACTGAAAACACAAAGAATTACACTATTACATAAATAAACCCTGGAAGACATATATACATACACACTTGTCAAATTTTCACACATTCTCACTCTCTCGAATGTCTTATTGTGTCCATTTCCTAGCCTCACTGATTTCTCTCAAGTGTCTTAGGTCTACCACTTCATTTTCTTCGTCTCATCATGAGACCCTATCGCTTCACAAGCCATGGTATTTGCCTGCACAGGCCTTATCATACCATCTATCCATCTAACACTCGATGCCACTTTGCTGGTTAGCATTCTTCGTCACATCTCTTGAGTTTTGTCATGCCATCACGTTATGTTGACTGATTCTCTAAGAGTCCATGCCATATTATTTTACAGAGTGATATCTACGGAGATTCCTAATATTATGTGTACTGACAGACTTACCATCCTGGTCCGTTAAACTATAGGCACACTCACCAATACGTTTAACCACCTTAAAAGGCCCCTGAAATAGATGAAAAAACTTCCCTATCTCCTTATCTACAGCTGAAGACGGATATGGAACCCTCAGAAGCACCTGATCGCCTACTTCAAAAGAATCAAACTTTACCCGCTTCTGCTGGCGCCTACGCTTATTCCCTGCCTTGATTAAGTTGTCCCTAGCCAGCTGGATACAAACATCCTTCCCAATCTCCTCTCCCGTGACCAAACCTAGCATTCTAGCAAGCTCATTGGTAGGCTTCCTACCATACTGAATTTCATAGGGAGTGCATTTTACACTCTCATGGAACGTACTATTGAACCATCGTTCAATATCTCCTAACTTGGAGAACCACGCATTGTGGCGATTGCTCACATAGGTGCGAAATACTCTCCCTAATTCTCTCATAACTCGTTCGGACAAATTCCCTTGAGGATATCGAATAGATGAGAATATGTGCTTGATACCCAATTCACTCAACTTGGTTTTCCAGATCTTTGGGGTGAATTGACTACCGTGGTCTGATAGTATCCTGAGAGGCACCCCAAACTCAGGTACATACTTATCAGTGATCTGTAGGACACAACCCTTCCCGGTCGCTTTTCTCAGGGGATACAGTTTGACGAGTTTACTGAATGCGTCAACAACCACGAAGATATACTGATATCCAAACTGAGCTTTAACCAATGGACCATACAGATCGACACAGAGTAAATCCCTTGGTTTTTCTGTGATCACCATTTGCCGAGGTCCCTCAAGAAACCTCGTTGGGCATTTACACCGTTGACACGAGTCACAACTTGCCAGAACTTTCCTAATCTGCCTTCCCATGTTCTTCCAAATGAAATGCTGCTGAACAGCAAAAAGAACCTTGCTTGATCCAAAATGCCCTAAAGCCTTGTGATGATACCAAATCATCGTTACCTGCAATGAGCTTGGCACACACACTCTCCAGGCACCTTCATGGCACAGCCTAGCCAAGAAACCACACTCCAACTTGTACCAATACTTTCCAACCTTAATTCTACTATCCACATCCATACCTCTCAACTGAGTCAAGATATCACCTAAGACCTCATCCTTCTCCTGCTCTACAAGCAGATTCCTTAAGCAGCGTATCTCATAATCACACTCGCTTACCTTGGTTACGCAGATAACAACACCTTCCTGTACCTCCAGTACCTGATGACCCTCATCACCCCCAATGTTTCTACTCATGAAGTCAGCCACAATGTTCTCAGTACCCTTAATATGCCTTACCTCAAAGTTATATTCACTTATAGCCAATATCCACCTTGACATCCTGTTCGAAGTGAGCTTGCAGGATCCAATAAAAAGTAATGCATGATGGTCAGTCAGTATCTGCAACTTACTGCCCAACACATAACTCCTAAACTTCCCTAGAGAGTATACGATTGCTAACATCTCTATTTCAGTAATTGTATATCTCTTCTCCGCCATGCTTAGCCCTCTGCTTGCTAATGAGACAATCCCTAGATTGCCCTCACTATCCTCCTGACACAAAATGCCTGAGATGCCTTGCATGCTCGCATCAGTCATCAAAATGTAGGGACAATCCAGACGAGGATACCTAAGCATGACAGTCTCTACAAAGCCTCTCTTCAACTCCTTAAAAGCCTCATCGTGCACCTGGGTCCATACCCACTTAGTACCCTGCTTCAGCAATTCCCTAAACGGTTCTACAAGACAGGAATATTTAACTACGAATCTACGAAAATAATTGAAAACCCCTAATATTGACCTCAATTGTTTGGCGTTACGTGGTGTAGCAGTGTTGTGAATCTTGTCTAATCGTGACTGTTCGGGAGACACCCCTTGTGTTGTGATAGTATGCCCTAAAAATGTGATTGATGTTGTGCAAAACAGAGACTTCTTAAGTTTAATTGTAAATCCCCCGTCCCTTAATTTCCCCAAAACAATGTCTAAGTGATCCAGGTGTTCCTTTAATGTGTAAGATGCAACAATTAAATCATCTATGTACATTGTCACAAACTCGTGTGTGTCCCTCCCTAACACTAGATTTAAGGCCCTAATCAACGCTGAACTGCTGGTCTTTGTTCCGAAAGGAACGACCCTGAATTGGTACAAACCACTCTTAAAGCTAAACGCAGTCAACTTCCTGTCCTGTTCTCTCAACGGTACCTGCCAAGATGATGCACTCAGATCCATAGTGGAAAACCATTGCTTACCATTGAATTTCTGAACCAGTTCCTCAACACATTCTGGCCTCTGTTGGTCCCCAGATATCCTACAATTGAGCTGCCTGGCATCAATACCCAACCTGACCGAGCCATCACTCTTCCCAACCACAACTAAGGGATTCAGATATGCACTAGTTGTAGGCTCAATAATACCCTGATTCAGCATAATGCCTATTTCTTTCTCCACAGCATCAGCAAATTTGTGAGGTATCGGGTACTTGGGTCCTGAAAATGGAGAATGATCTACAATTTCGAACTGATGCGTATAGACATGTGTTAGCCCTGGCTTGTCACTGAAAACTTCTTGGTTTAGCTCTAAAACCTCTAACAACTTATCCCTCTCCTCCACTTAAACCACTCTTATCCACAGCCTGCTGGAGTTGATCACACTTATCACCCTCCACAGCAATGTGACATAAATCCACAACTTCCTCCTCATCGTCAGCCTTACCTTCTGCCATATCCCCTACAGTGACCTCAGTAACACATGCCTTTACTGTCTTATCTACACTCTTGCATTTCATTCTCATCTCCTGGCTTATATTCCCCCTCACAAAGTTGATGACACCCCGGTCAAAATCAATAACAGCACTATGCTCGTTAAGCCAGTCTATCCCCAAAATCATTTCATAAATTAGGTTAGGAATTACCAAGCAAGTCTTGTGGTCAACTTCATTACCAAACCTCATGGGCAACAATACCTGCTTTCCCACTCTTTGGGATTTATTACCAACAGCAGTTACCACATATGTCGACTTAACTGGAATTTCTTCCAACTTACCACCGTCCTTGATTAAAGTATCATAAAATCCCTTACTGATGACACTTCTCTCACTCCCCGAATCCACCAATGCCTGCACTCTCTTACCTAGTATGCTCAACTCAACAGTTGACATAAAAGCCTCCTTCTCCCCGATACATGAGAACTCCTGCTGGTCAGCTAGCAGATCCTCCCGACTCATAGGCATAAAATCCTCCTCACCCACAATAACACACTGCTTGACTTCATTTCTTACGGACTGCCTGACTGACCTCCCTGCACAGCCCGTTCGGAGTTTAAAGCTCCTTGACCACCTTGTTCTTGTCTCCTCTGGTTCACCTGTACTCTTTCGTTACCACCTTCCTGACGCCCCCCACCTCTCTGATAGTTACCTTCCTGTCGCTGTGAATTATCCTGACGCCCCCCACCTCTCTGATAGTTTTCCTGCCTCTGCTGATAATCTCTTTGCTCCTGATTAAATCTACCCCTATTAAACTCCTGATTATTCCCCCTATTGCCCCTAAATTCCTGTTTGACCTCTGGCCTCTCCATGTGCTGCTTGCCTAAAACGTCAAAGCTCGTAAGAAGCTCTTCCAACTCTTCTACCGTCCTTACCTTCTGCATACAAGCTGCCTCCTGAATTCTAGGTGGGAAGTGCTTCAACATGACCCTAACCACATCACTGTCAGAGGTCAGCCCATCCAAATTCTTCCAAATAAGTACATGTGCCAAAAAATATTCTGTCAGGGATACCCCTTCTCTCTCCTTATATTTCCCAAAAGTTAATTTTTCCCTTTCCCTGGACTGTACCCCCTCCCCCCAGAACTTAGCTTTGAATTTATCCCTGAATTCCCTTAAACTATTCATGTTAGGCCTGTATATTTGGAACCATGCTTTCACATCCCCTTGAAATGAGTTAGACAAGATCTCCAACACTGTTTCCCATTCGACAACCCCGTCTTCTAGATCCTTGCTGAATTTCTTCTCAATGGTTTTTAAAAACTCCATAGGGTTGAACTGCCTTGAGTTAAATTGTGGCAGACCAGGGTCCCTGAGTAGCAAACTAGATGGCATCACAACCCTTTGACTCATCGGTCGCTCTTTCAACTCTCTCCTGACCTTTATCAGCTCTTCCTGCAGCTTTTCGTTTTTCTCGGTCAATGCCACCTGCTTCCCTCTCAGACCCTCAATCTCTCCCAACTTATTTTCAACGGCACCTACTCTATGTAAATATTCCCTCTTATTCCCACTTACAGTGTTGCATATCTCATCACACTTTCCCGTTACATTCTGTACTTCTGCCCTTGAACTAGCTATCTCTGACTTAATTTTCGTTATTTCCACATCTTGCTGGTTCTGATGGCCTTCCATTCCTTCTAGCCTACTTGTGATCCCAGCCTGATTCCCCTGCATTTCTGCCCTGATTTCCTCTCCCTGTTTGCTAATTTTCCCACTTAATTCCAGGTTCATACTCTCCATTCTACTATTAAGGACAGACTTATGGTCCCGTATTTCTTTGCTGAGACTCTCTATCCTTGTGTTCGTGGCCCTGTTGCTCTCCTGAATTTCCTTACTTACAAATTCCTTCACTTCTACTATCTGTTTGGTCACTGACTCTACCTTCTCATTTACAGAGCCTACCTGCTCCTTAATTTCCTTACTCATAGATTCTCCTTGCTTCTTAATCTCTTTTATTTCACTCAGTAGCATTTGGATCAAACTATCGTTCATAACCCCCCCATTTACATTTAAGTTACTACCTTCAGCGATCAGCTGCGACTCAGTAGTAACAATGGTAACATATGTTCCCACTGTCTTTTCCACATCTTCCTCACTGCCACTTCCCCCAGTTTCCTGATTACCTGACATTTTACTGTTTGATTTACACACAACCCTTGACCTTAATTCTAAATTGTCTGATGTGGACATACCCCTTAAAACAAAACAAATTACTGTGAACCCTAATACTCCTAAGGTGTCTATCGGCTGTGTGCATATGTGCCCTAATGATACCTGCTAGGTTTCCCTACTCTTGCCCCACGTTGAGGTGCTATGTTGTAACTTTTCACCAGCCCTTCTTGGGCGACTGATTTAAAACTTCCCAAAATCATCCTCCTATTTTTGATCGGAAGTACTTCATCATATACCACACAATTGAAATGGCAGGGTCGTGGAGTGTTGGACACACATTTGGTCAACCTAACTGGTATCATTTGGGCGTTCAACTATTAGGTGTAATTCCCTATAAAGAAAACTAATTATAACCTTCAAAATATGTGTATTAATATCAACTTTAAACATATGGCGGGGACTCTCGTCGAACAGACTATGGTTTACTATCTTCTCTCCTCGGCAATGACGAAAACATGTGACCCAAAATGAATGTTGGAATATAAAGATGTTTGTTACTCACTCATCGACGATCTAGCAGATAATCTACGAGACATGCTCGATAGATCAGTTCTCCCCAGCATTTCTAAGATTTTCCACACGTGGTTTGAGGTTAGAGATGTTTACTGGTTTACATAGCCACATCTCTGCGAGAGAAATGAATGTGCTTCCGTACCCAACTTGAATTGTGCTAACAGAGATAACATCGTTGTGATATGTAGCCGTTTCGAGTACATTCACAAGCCATGCTTTCAACAAAACTGTTTCTCCAAATAGGCCTACGCCAAATTACGAGAACGCGACCTTTCCAATCAGACGCTACAATAGAAGTGAAGCCCCGCTATACACGAAAATCCCACCTCTCATCTTGTAAACACATGTTTTCGTCTTTCTCCGCCAGGGTCATGATACCCTCCAACCCATACAAAATACACCAATAATCTCGAACCCATGTATATTTCTTACAACTCGTGGCGCGAAACTCTTCTCTGACGTCAGAACCTTACACAATTTACATAAAGCTTTCTTCAAGACAAGGGAAGTTATTCTCGGCCCAATCTAAATTTGGCCTAGAGTTTCCTGCTGTTGCAACATCTTGTAGCTTACCTACACAATCCGCTGTCTTGTATACTGACATCTCCCATACAAATTAAATGAAATATTCCTGACTGAGTCCCCGAGATACACAAGATATATATACACTAAATAAAATGAAATTCTACAACCTAAATGATGATGATGAACAAGAAAAGAAATGGTATGAACAAATTACCCTAACCTGACTTCTCTTGCAGTCAACCAAATAAGGGTTTGGGAACATTGTGACCGGAACAGTCACAATACGCCCCCATGTGATTCACACGGGTGAAACAAGTGTGGATCACAAACACTCAAACAAGCAACGCACTGAAAACACAAAGAATTACACTATTACATAAATAAACCCTGGAAGACATATATACATACACACTTGTCAAATTTTCACACATTCTCACTCTCTCGAATGTCTTATTGTGTCCATTTCCTAGCCTCACTGATTTCTCTCAAGTGTCTTAGGTCTACCACTTCATTTTCTTCGTCTCATCATGAGACCCTATCGCTTCACAAGCCATGGTATTTGCCTGCACAGGCCTTATCATACCATCTATCCATCTAACACTCGATGCCACTTTGCTGGTTAGCATTCTTCGTCACATCTCTTGAGTTTTGTCATGCCATCACGTTATGTTGACTGATTCTCTAAGAGTCCATGCCATATTATTTTACAGAGTGATATCTACGGAGATTCCTAATATTATGTGTACTGACAGACTTACCATCCTGGTCCGTTAAACTATAGGCACACTCACCAATACGTTTAACCACCTTAAAAGGCCCCTGAAATAGATGAAAAAACTTCCCTATCTCCTTATCTACAGCTGAAGACGGATATGGAACCCTCAGAAGCACCTGATCGCCTACTTCAAAAGAATCAAACTTTACCCGCTTCTGCTGGCGCCTACGCTTATTCCCTGCCTTGATTAAGTTGTCCCTAGCCAGCTGGATACAAACATCCTTCCCAATCTCCTCTCCCGTGACCAAACCTAGCATTCTAGCAAGCTCATTGGTAGGCTTCCTACCATACTGAATTTCATAGGGAGTGCATTTTACACTCTCATGGAACGTACTATTGAACCATCGTTCAATATCTCCTAACTTGGAGAACCACGCATTGTGGCGATTGCTCACATAGGTGCGAAATACTCTCCCTAATTCTCTCATAACTCGTTCGGACAAATTCCCTTGAGGATATCGAATAGATGAGAATATGTGCTTGATACCCAATTCACTCAACTTGGTTTTCCAGATCTTTGGGGTGAATTGACTACCGTGGTCTGATAGTATCCTGAGAGGCACCCCAAACTCAGGTACATACTTATCAGTGATCTGTAGGACACAACCCTTCCCGGTCGCTTTTCTCAGGGGATACAGTTTGACGAGTTTACTGAATGCGTCAACAACCACGAAGATATACTGATATCCAAACTGAGCTTTAACCAATGGACCATACAGATCGACACAGAGTAAATCCCTTGGTTTTTCTGTGATCACCATTTGCCGAGGTCCCTCAAGAAACCTCGTTGGGCATTTACACCGTTGACACGAGTCACAACTTGCCAGAACTTTCCTAATCTGCCTTCCCATGTTCTTCCAAATGAAATGCTGCTGAACAGCAAAAAGAACCTTGCTTGATCCAAAATGCCCTAAAGCCTTGTGATGATACCAAATCATCGTTACCTGCAATGAGCTTGGCACACACACTCTCCAGGCACCTTCATGGCACAGCCTAGCCAAGAAACCACACTCCAACTTGTACCAATACTTTCCAACCTTAATTCTACTATCCACATCCATACCTCTCAACTGAGTCAAGATATCACCTAAGACCTCATCCTTCTCCTGCTCTACAAGCAGATTCCTTAAGCAGCGTATCTCATAATCACACTCGCTTACCTTGGTTACGCAGATAACAACACCTTCCTGTACCTCCAGTACCTGATGACCCTCATCACCCCCAATGTTTCTACTCATGAAGTCAGCCACAATGTTCTCAGTACCCTTAATATGCCTTACCTCAAAGTTATATTCACTTATAGCCAATATCCACCTTGACATCCTGTTCGAAGTGAGCTTGCAGGATCCAATAAAAAGTAATGCATGATGGTCAGTCAGTATCTGCAACTTACTGCCCAACACATAACTCCTAAACTTCCCTAGAGAGTATACGATTGCTAACATCTCTATTTCAGTAATTGTATATCTCTTCTCCGCCATGCTTAGCCCTCTGCTTGCTAATGAGACAATCCCTAGATTGCCCTCACTATCCTCCTGACACAAAATGCCTGAGATGCCTTGCATGCTCGCATCAGTCATCAAAATGTAGGGACAATCCAGACGAGGATACCTAAGCATGACAGTCTCTACAAAGCCTCTCTTCAACTCCTTAAAAGCCTCATCGTGCACCTGGGTCCATACCCACTTAGTACCCTGCTTCAGCAATTCCCTAAACGGTTCTACAAGACAGGAATATTTAACTACGAATCTACGAAAATAATTGAAAACCCCTAATATTGACCTCAATTGTTTGGCGTTACGTGGTGTAGCAGTGTTGTGAATCTTGTCTAATCGTGACTGTTCGGGAGACACCCCTTGTGTTGTGATAGTATGCCCTAAAAATGTGATTGATGTTGTGCAAAACAGAGACTTCTTAAGTTTAATTGTAAATCCCCCGTCCCTTAATTTCCCCAAAACAATGTCTAAGTGATCCAGGTGTTCCTTTAATGTGTAAGATGCAACAATTAAATCATCTATGTACATTGTCACAAACTCGTGTGTGTCCCTCCCTAACACTAGATTTAAGGCCCTAATCAACGCTGAACTGCTGGTCTTTGTTCCGAAAGGAACGACCCTGAATTGGTACAAACCACTCTTAAAGCTAAACGCAGTCAACTTCCTGTCCTGTTCTCTCAACGGTACCTGCCAAGATGATGCACTCAGATCCATAGTGGAAAACCATTGCTTACCATTGAATTTCTGAACCAGTTCCTCAACACATTCTGGCCTCTGTTGGTCCCCAGATATCCTACAATTGAGCTGCCTGGCATCAATACCCAACCTGACCGAGCCATCACTCTTCCCAACCACAACTAAGGGATTCAGATATGCACTAGTTGTAGGCTCAATAATACCCTGATTCAGCATAATGCCTATTTCTTTCTCCACAGCATCAGCAAATTTGTGAGGTATCGGGTACTTGGGTCCTGAAAATGGAGAATGATCTACAATTTCGAACTGATGCGTATAGACATGTGTTAGCCCTGGCTTGTCACTGAAAACTTCTTGGTTTAGCTCTAAAACCTCTAACAACTTATCCCTCTCCTCCACTTAAACCACTCTTATCCACAGCCTGCTGGAGTTGATCACACTTATCACCCTCCACAGCAATGTGACATAAATCCACAACTTCCTCCTCATCGTCAGCCTTACCTTCTGCCATATCCCCTACAGTGACCTCAGTAACACATGCCTTTACTGTCTTATCTACACTCTTGCATTTCATTCTCATCTCCTGGCTTATATTCCCCCTCACAAAGTTGATGACACCCCGGTCAAAATCAATAACAGCACTATGCTCGTTAAGCCAGTCTATCCCCAAAATCATTTCATAAATTAGGTTAGGAATTACCAAGCAAGTCTTGTGGTCAACTTCATTACCAAACCTCATGGGCAACAATACCTGCTTTCCCACTCTTTGGGATTTATTACCAACAGCAGTTACCACATATGTCGACTTAACTGGAATTTCTTCCAACTTACCACCGTCCTTGATTAAAGTATCATAAAATCCCTTACTGATGACACTTCTCTCACTCCCCGAATCCACCAATGCCTGCACTCTCTTACCTAGTATGCTCAACTCAACAGTTGACATAAAAGCCTCCTTCTCCCCGATACATGAGAACTCCTGCTGGTCAGCTAGCAGATCCTCCCGACTCATAGGCATAAAATCCTCCTCACCCACAATAACACACTGCTTGACTTCATTTCTTACGGACTGCCTGACTGACCTCCCTGCACAGCCCGTTCGGAGTTTAAAGCTCCTTGACCACCTTGTTCTTGTCTCCTCTGGTTCACCTGTACTCTTTCGTTACCACCTTCCTGACGCCCCCCACCTCTCTGATAGTTACCTTCCTGTCGCTGTGAATTATCCTGACGCCCCCCACCTCTCTGATAGTTTTCCTGCCTCTGCTGATAATCTCTTTGCTCCTGATTAAATCTACCCCTATTAAACTCCTGATTATTCCCCCTATTGCCCCTAAATTCCTGTTTGACCTCTGGCCTCTCCATGTGCTGCTTGCCTAAAACGTCAAAGCTCGTAAGAAGCTCTTCCAACTCTTCTACCGTCCTTACCTTCTGCATACAAGCTGCCTCCTGAATTCTAGGTGGGAAGTGCTTCAACATGACCCTAACCACATCACTGTCAGAGGTCAGCCCATCCAAATTCTTCCAAATAAGTACATGTGCCAAAAAATATTCTGTCAGGGATACCCCTTCTCTCTCCTTATATTTCCCAAAAGTTAATTTTTCCCTTTCCCTGGACTGTACCCCCTCCCCCCAGAACTTAGCTTTGAATTTATCCCTGAATTCCCTTAAACTATTCATGTTAGGCCTGTATATTTGGAACCATGCTTTCACATCCCCTTGAAATGAGTTAGACAAGATCTCCAACACTGTTTCCCATTCGACAACCCCGTCTTCTAGATCCTTGCTGAATTTCTTCTCAATGGTTTTTAAAAACTCCATAGGGTTGAACTGCCTTGAGTTAAATTGTGGCAGACCAGGGTCCCTGAGTAGCAAACTAGATGGCATCACAACCCTTTGACTCATCGGTCGCTCTTTCAACTCTCTCCTGACCTTTATCAGCTCTTCCTGCAGCTTTTCGTTTTTCTCGGTCAATGCCACCTGCTTCCCTCTCAGACCCTCAATCTCTCCCAACTTATTTTCAACGGCACCTACTCTATGTAAATATTCCCTCTTATTCCCACTTACAGTGTTGCATATCTCATCACACTTTCCCGTTACATTCTGTACTTCTGCCCTTGAACTAGCTATCTCTGACTTAATTTTCGTTATTTCCACATCTTGCTGGTTCTGATGGCCTTCCATTCCTTCTAGCCTACTTGTGATCCCAGCCTGATTCCCCTGCATTTCTGCCCTGATTTCCTCTCCCTGTTTGCTAATTTTCCCACTTAATTCCAGGTTCATACTCTCCATTCTACTATTAAGGACAGACTTATGGTCCCGTATTTCTTTGCTGAGACTCTCTATCCTTGTGTTCGTGGCCCTGTTGCTCTCCTGAATTTCCTTACTTACAAATTCCTTCACTTCTACTATCTGTTTGGTCACTGACTCTACCTTCTCATTTACAGAGCCTACCTGCTCCTTAATTTCCTTACTCATAGATTCTCCTTGCTTCTTAATCTCTTTTATTTCACTCAGTAGCATTTGGATCAAACTATCGTTCATAACCCCCCCATTTACATTTAAGTTACTACCTTCAGCGATCAGCTGCGACTCAGTAGTAACAATGGTAACATATGTTCCCACTGTCTTTTCCACATCTTCCTCACTGCCACTTCCCCCAGTTTCCTGATTACCTGACATTTTACTGTTTGATTTACACACAACCCTTGACCTTAATTCTAAATTGTCTGATGTGGACATACCCCTTAAAACAAAACAAATTACTGTGAACCCTAATACTCCTAAGGTGTCTATCGGCTGTGTGCATATGTGCCCTAATGATACCTGCTAGGTTTCCCTACTCTTGCCCCACGTTGAGGTGCTATGTTGTAACTTTTCACCAGCCCTTCTTGGGCGACTGATTTAAAACTTCCCAAAATCATCCTCCTATTTTTGATCGGAAGTACTTCATCATATACCACACAATTGAAATGGCAGGGTCGTGGAGTGTTGGACACACATTTGGTCAACCTAACTGGTATCATTTGGGCGTTCAACTATTAGGTGTAATTCCCTATAAAGAAAACTAATTATAACCTTCAAAATATGTGTATTAATATCAACTTTAAACATATGGCGGGGACTCTCGTCGAACAGACTATGGTTTACTATCTTCTCTCCTCGGCAATGACGAAAACATGTGACCCAAAATGAATGTTGGAATATAAAGATGTTTGTTACTCACTCATCGACGATCTAGCAGATAATCTACGAGACATGCTCGATAGATCAGTTCTCCCCAGCATTTCTAAGATTTTCCACACGTGGTTTGAGGTTAGAGATGTTTACTGGTTTACATAGCCACATCTCTGCGAGAGAAATGAATGTGCTTCCGTACCCAACTTGAATTGTGCTAACAGAGATAACATCGTTGTGATATGTAGCCGTTTCGAGTACATTCACAAGCCATGCTTTCAACAAAACTGTTTCTCCAAATAGGCCTACGCCAAATTACGAGAACGCGACCTTTCCAATCAGACGCTACAATAGAAGTGAAGCCCCGCTATACACGAAAATCCCACCTCTCATCTTGTAAACACATGTTTTCGTCTTTCTCCGCCAGGGTCATGATACCCTCCAACCCATACAAAATACACCAATAATCTCGAACCCATGTATATTTCTTACAACTCGTGGCGCGAAACTCTTCTCTGACGTCAGAACCTTACACAATTTACATAAAGCTTTCTTCAAGACAAGGGAAGTTATTCTCGGCCCAATCTAAATTTGGCCTAGAGTTTCCTGCTGTTGCAACATCTTGTAGCTTACCTACACAATCCGCTGTCTTGTATACTGACATCTCCCATACAAATTAAATGAAATATTCCTGACTGAGTCCCCGAGATACACAAGATATATATACACTAAATAAAATGAAATTCTACAACCTAAATGATGATGATGAACAAGAAAAGAAATGGTATGAACAAATTACCCTAACCTGACTTCTCTTGCAGTCAACCAAATAAGGGTTTGGGAACATTGTGACCGGAACAGTCACAATACGCCCCCATGTGATTCACACGGGTGAAACAAGTGTGGATCACAAACACTCAAACAAGCAACGCACTGAAAACACAAAGAATTACACTATTACATAAATAAACCCTGGAAGACATATATACATACACACTTGTCAAATTTTCACACATTCTCACTCTCTCGAATGTCTTATTGTGTCCATTTCCTAGCCTCACTGATTTCTCTCAAGTGTCTTAGGTCTACCACTTCATTTTCTTCGTCTCATCATGAGACCCTATCGCTTCACAAGCCATGGTATTTGCCTGCACAGGCCTTATCATACCATCTATCCATCTAACACTCGATGCCACTTTGCTGGTTAGCATTCTTCGTCACATCTCTTGAGTTTTGTCATGCCATCACGTTATGTTGACTGATTCTCTAAGAGTCCATGCCATATTATTTTACAGAGTGATATCTACGGAGATTCCTAATATTATGTGTACTGACAGACTTACCATCCTGGTCCGTTAAACTATAGGCACACTCACCAATACGTTTAACCACCTTAAAAGGCCCCTGAAATAGATGAAAAAACTTCCCTATCTCCTTATCTACAGCTGAAGACGGATATGGAACCCTCAGAAGCACCTGATCGCCTACTTCAAAAGAATCAAACTTTACCCGCTTCTGCTGGCGCCTACGCTTATTCCCTGCCTTGATTAAGTTGTCCCTAGCCAGCTGGATACAAACATCCTTCCCAATCTCCTCTCCCGTGACCAAACCTAGCATTCTAGCAAGCTCATTGGTAGGCTTCCTACCATACTGAATTTCATAGGGAGTGCATTTTACACTCTCATGGAACGTACTATTGAACCATCGTTCAATATCTCCTAACTTGGAGAACCACGCATTGTGGCGATTGCTCACATAGGTGCGAAATACTCTCCCTAATTCTCTCATAACTCGTTCGGACAAATTCCCTTGAGGATATCGAATAGATGAGAATATGTGCTTGATACCCAATTCACTCAACTTGGTTTTCCAGATCTTTGGGGTGAATTGACTACCGTGGTCTGATAGTATCCTGAGAGGCACCCCAAACTCAGGTACATACTTATCAGTGATCTGTAGGACACAACCCTTCCCGGTCGCTTTTCTCAGGGGATACAGTTTGACGAGTTTACTGAATGCGTCAACAACCACGAAGATATACTGATATCCAAACTGAGCTTTAACCAATGGACCATACAGATCGACACAGAGTAAATCCCTTGGTTTTTCTGTGATCACCATTTGCCGAGGTCCCTCAAGAAACCTCGTTGGGCATTTACACCGTTGACACGAGTCACAACTTGCCAGAACTTTCCTAATCTGCCTTCCCATGTTCTTCCAAATGAAATGCTGCTGAACAGCAAAAAGAACCTTGCTTGATCCAAAATGCCCTAAAGCCTTGTGATGATACCAAATCATCGTTACCTGCAATGAGCTTGGCACACACACTCTACAGGCACCTTCATGGCACAGCCTAGCCAAGAAACCACACTCCAACTTGTACCAATACTTTCCAACCTTAATTCTACTATCCACATCCATACCTCTCAACTGAGTCAAGATATCACCTAAGACCTCATCCTTCTCCTGCTCTACAAGCAGATTCCTTAAGCAGCGTATCTCATAATCACACTCGCTTACCTTGGTTACGCAGATAACAACACCTTCCTGTACCTCCAGTACCTGATGACCCTCATCACCCCCAATGTTTCTACTCATGAAGTCAGCCACAATGTTCTCAGTACCCTTAATATGCCTTACCTCAAAGTTATATTCACTTATAGCCAATATCCACCTTGACATCCTGTTCGAAGTGAGCTTGCAGGATCCAATAAAAAGTAATGCATGATGGTCAGTCAGTATCTGCAACTTACTGCCCAACACATAACTCCTAAACTTCCCTAGAGAGTATACGATTGCTAACATCTCTATTTCAGTAATTGCATATCTCTTCTCCGCCATGCTTAGCCCTCTGCTTGCTAATGAGACAATCCCTAGATTGCCCTCACTATCCTCCTGACACAAAATGCCTGAGATGCCTTGCATGCTCGCATCAGTCATCAAAATGTAGGGACAATCCAGACGAGGATACCTAAGCATGACAGTCTCTACAAAGCCTCTCTTCAACTCCTTAAAAGCCTCATCGTGCACCTGGGTCCATACCCACTTAGTACCCTGCTTCAGCAATTCCCTAAACGGTTCTACAAGACAGGAATATTTAACTACGAATCTACGAAAATAATTGAAAACCCCTAATATTGACCTCAATTGTTTGGCGTTACGTGGTGTAGCAGTGTTGTGAATCTTGTCTAATCGTGACTGTTCGGGAGACACCCCTTGTGTTGTGATAGTATGCCCTAAAAATGTGATTGATGTTGTGCAAAACAGAGACTTCTTAAGTTTAATTGTAAATCCCCCGTCCCTTAATTTCCCCAAAACAATGTCTAAGTGATCCAGGTGTTCCTTTAATGTGTAAGATGCAACAATTAAATCATCTATGTACATTGTCACAAACTCGTGTGTGTCCCTCCCTAACACTAGATTTAAGGCCCTAATCAACGCTGAACTGCTGGTCTTTGTTCCGAAAGGAACGACCCTGAATTGGTACAAACCACTCTTAAAGCTAAACGCAGTCAACTTCCTGTCCTGTTCTCTCAACGGTACCTGCCAAGATGATGCACTCAGATCCATAGTGGAAAACCATTGCTTACCATTGAATTTCTGAACCAGTTCCTCAACACATTCTGGCCTCTGTTGGTCCCCAGATATCCTACAATTGAGCTGCCTGGCATCAATACCCAACCTGACCGAGCCATCACTCTTCCCAACCACAACTAAGGGATTCAGATATGCACTAGTTGAAGGCTCAATAATACCCTGATTCAGCATAATGCCTATTTCTTTCTCCACAGCATCAGCAAATTTGTGAGGTATCGGGTACTTGGGTCCTGAAAATGGAGAATGATCTACAATTTCGAACTGATGCGTATAGACATGTGTTAGCCCTGGCTTGTCACTGAAAACTTCTTGGTTTAGCTCTAAAACCTCTAACAACTTATCCCTCTCCTCCACTTAAACCACTCTTATCCACAGCCTGCTGGAGTTGATCACACTTATCACCCTCCACAGCAATGTGACATAAATCCACAACTTCCTCCTCATCGTCAGCCTTACCTTCTGCCATATCCCCTACAGTGACCTCAGTAACACATGCCTTTACTGTCTTATCTACACTCTTGCATTTCATTCTCATCTCCTGGCTTATATTCCCCCTCACAAAGTTGATGACACCCCGGTCAAAATCAATAACAGCACTATGCTCGTTAAGCCAGTCTATCCCCAAAATCATTTCATAAATTAGGTTAGGAATTACCAAGCAAGTCTTGTGGTCAACTTCATTACCAAACCTCATGGGCAACAATACCTGCTTTCCCACTCTTTGGGATTTATTACCAACAGCAGTTACCACATATGTCGACTTAACTGGAATTTCTTCCAACTTACCACCGTCCTTGATTAAAGTATCATAAAATCCCTTACTGATGACACTTCTCTCACTCCCCGAATCCACCAATGCCTGCACTCTCTTACCTAGTATGCTCAACTCAACAGTTGACATAAAAGCCTCCTTCTCCCCGATACATGAGAACTCCTGCTGGTCAGCTAGCAGATCCTCCCGACTCATAGGCATAAAATCCTCCTCACCCACAATAACACACTGCTTGACTTCATTTCTTACGGACTGCCTGACTGACCTCCCTGCACAGCCCGTTCGGAGTTTAAAGCTCCTTGACCACCTTGTTCTTGTCTCCTCTGGTTCACCTGTACTCTTTCGTTACCACCTTCCTGACGCCCCCCACCTCTCTGATAGTTACCTTCCTGTCGCTGTGAATTATCCTGACGCCCCCCACCTCTCTGATAGTTTTCCTGCCTCTGCTGATAATCTCTTTGCTCCTGATTAAATCTACCCCTATTAAACTCCTGATTATTCCCCCTATTGCCCCTAAATTCCTGTTTGACCTCTGGCCTCTCCATGTGCTGCTTGCCTAAAACGTCAAAGCTCGTAAGAAGCTCTTCCAACTCTTCTACCGTCCTTACCTTCTGCATACAAGCTGCCTCCTGAATTCTAGGTGGGAAGTGCTTCAACATGACCCTAACCACATCACTGTCAGAGGTCAGCCCATCCAAATTCTTCCAAATAAGTACATGTGCCAAAAAATATTCTGTCAGGGATACCCCTTCTCTCTCCTTATATTTCCCAAAAGTTAATTTTTCCCTTTCCCTGGACTGTACCCCCTCCCCCCAGAACTTAGCTTTGAATTTATCCCTGAATTCCCTTAAACTATTCATGTTAGGCCTGTATATTTGGAACCATGCTTTCACATCCCCTTGAAATGAGTTAGACAAGATCTCCAACACTGTTTCCCATTCGACAACCCCGTCTTCTAGATCCTTGCTGAATTTCTTCTCAATGGTTTTTAAAAACTCCATAGGGTTGAACTGCCTTGAGTTAAATTGTGGCAGACCAGGGTCCCTGAGTAGCAAACTAGATGGCATCACAACCCTTTGACTCATCGGTCGCTCTTTCAACTCTCTCCTGACCTTTATCAGCTCTTCCTGCAGCTTTTCGTTTTTCTCGGTCAATGCCACCTGCTTCCCTCTCAGACCCTCAATCTCTCCCAACTTATTTTCAACGGCACCTACTCTATGTAAATATTCCCTCTTATTCCCACTTACAGTGTTGCATATCTCATCACACTTTCCCGTTACATTCTGTACTTCTGCCCTTGAACTAGCTATCTCTGACTTAATTTTCGTTATTTCCACATCTTGCTGGTTCTGATGGCCTTCCATTCCTTCTAGCCTACTTGTGATCCCAGCCTGATTCCCCTGCATTTCTGCCCTGATTTCCTCTCCCTGTTTGCTAATTTTCCCACTTAATTCCAGGTTCATACTCTCCATTCTACTATTAAGGACAGACTTATGGTCCCGTATTTCTTTGCTGAGACTCTCTATCCTTCTGTTCGTGGCCCTGTTGCTCTCCTGAATTTCCTTACTTACAAATTCCTTCACTTCTACTATCTGTTTGGTCACTGACTCTACCTTCTCATTTACAGAGCCTACCTGCTCCTTAATTTCCTTACTCATAGATTCTCCTTGCTTCTTAATCTCTTTTATTTCACTCAGTAGCATTTGGATCAAACTATCGTTCATAACCCCCCCATTTACATTTAAGTTACTACCTTCAGCGATCAGCTGCGACTCAGTAGTAACAATGGTAACATATGTTCCCACTGTCTTTTCCACATCTTCCTCACTGCCACTTCCCCCAGTTTCCTGATTACCTGACATTTTACTGTTTGATTTACACACAACCCTTGACCTTAATTCTAAATTGTCTGATGTGGACATACCCCTTAAAACAAAACAAATTACTGTGAACCCTAATACTCCTAAGGTGTCTATCGGCTGTGTGCATATGTGCCCTAATGATACCTGGTAGGTTTCCCTACTCTTGCCCCACGTTGAGGTGCTATGTTGTAACTTTTCACCAGCCCTTCTTGGGCGACTGATTTAAAACTTCCCAAAATCATCCTCCTATTTTTGATCGGAAGTACTTCATCATATACCACACAATTGAAATGGCAGGGTCGTGGAGTGTTGGACACACATTTGGTCAACCTAACTGGTATCATTTGGGCGTTCAACTATTAGGTGTAATTCCCTATAAAGAAAACTAATTATAACCTTCAAAATATGTGTATTAATATCAACTTTAAACATATGGCGGGGACTCTCGTCGAACAGACTATGGTTTACTATCTTCTCTCCTCGGCAATGACGAAAACATGTGACCCAAAATGAATGTTGGAATATAAAGATGTTTGTTACTCACTCATCGACGATCTAGCAGATAATCTACGAGACATGCTCGATAGATCAGTTCTCCCCAGCATTTCTAAGATTTTCCACACGTGGTTTGAGGTTAGAGATGTTTACTGGTTTACATAGCCACATCTCTGCGAGAGAAATGAATGTGCTTCCGTACCCAACTTGAATTGTGCTAACAGAGATAACATCGTTGTGATATGTAGCCGTTTCGAGTACATTCACAAGCCATGCTTTCAACAAAACTGTTTCTCCAAATAGGCCTACGCGAAATTACGAGAACGCGACCTTTCCAATCAGACGCTACAATAGAAGTGAAGCCCCGCTATACACGAAAATCCCACCTCTCATCTTGTAAACACATGTTTTCGTCTTTCTCCGCCAGGGTCATGATACCCTCCAACCCATACAAAATACACCAATAATCTCGAACCCATGTATATTTCTTACAACTCGTGGCGCGAAACTCTTCTCTGACGTCAGAACCTTACACAATTTACACAAAGCTTTCTTCAAGACAAGGGAAGTTATTCTCGGCCCAATCTAAATTTGGCCTAGAGTTTCCTGCTGTTGCAACATCTTGTAGCTTACCTACACAATCCGCTGTCTTGTATACTGACATCTCCCATACAAATTAAATGAAATATTCCTGACTGAGTCCCCGAGATACACAAGATATATATACACTAAATAAAATGAAATTCTACAACCTAAATGATGATGATGAACAAGAAAAGAAATGGTATGAACAAATTACCCTAACCTGACTTCTCTTGCAGTCAACCAAATAAGGGTTTGGGAACATTGTGACCGGAACAGTCACAAAGGGTCGAGGATAAGTACTGTAGGGGTAGACCAAGGTTATAATACGGTATGTTAAACAGTTTGCTTCGGATGTAGTGTGTGGTAGCTATGTAGAGATGAAACGATTAACTCAAGACATGGAAGCATGTAGAGCTGTTAAAACCAGTCGAAAGACTGAAGACTCAAATAACAACATTCTGGGCAAGGGAAGTTGTGTTAAGTAATCTTTGTCGTGCCTGAGAATATTGCTGATTCACATTCAACACTTAAAACTATTCTTCGAAGGTTGAGGACATTTCTTTCCCCATTCTTTCTAGGAAGTAAGTTGTTACTATTTTTGTTTTCATTTTAGTGATTTGTGGGGCTTTGGTCATCAGCCCCGAGTAGTTGAGTGCTTGTTAAAAACATCTGTGATGACAGGATTTTGTGTGGTGGTTGTATTAGTCTACCGGTATGTTGCAGTTCCTATTAAGGGCTAGGATTGGTGTTCAGCGATTTAAAATGAGCTACCATCCCAGCATTATCCTGGAGGTAGTGTGGGAAATAACCATACTCAGGATGGCTGCTTTGTAGACTCGTGCATGTGTACACTATGGGACGGGTGTTTGTATTAATCTCATCCTCATTGATAAGGGCCGATAACCTAGATGTTTTCTGTATATTGTAGGTGTGTGGTGCTATGGAGGAGGTCAACTTTATCAAGTGCGAGCCGGCTTGGTGTTCAAGCACGGAGAATGTGAGTCTACACTTAATTTTCCTGTCTACAGTGTTTTGTATTTTCAGTTCGTCCGATTGCATGCTTTCCTTATGAACAGTAACCCTGTTGGTAAGAACTTGACGACAGCTCTTTTTTTTTTTGAAAAATTCTTCAAGTACTGAAATTGACCAAAATACTAGAATTAGTAGTGGGGGGAAAAATCTGGAGATGATGTAGTAATAAATGTTTACTCCTCCGCTGTTTGGTAACCCACTTAGCCATCCCAAATATGATCATGACTTATATAGATGAAATTCCAGCTGACTCAGCCATTTTTGGCAACATGTAAGGTATTGCCAACCTCATGCATTCGGTACTGTGTGAAAGTGATTCAATTTTCATTGAAATTGTGAATACTGTTCTGCATACAAAACAAACCTAACCTGAGGCTTAAGCCCGCTTGGTTGTAGTGCAATTAGTAATTTTCATACAGACAGTCTTCTAACCAAGTACTTTGTATTGGACATGTTGGCAAGGCTGATATGACGTCAATGTGTCATGGCTGCCTTCGTTGAATGTGCAAGAAGTAAAAACATTTATTTACGTGTTAAAACAAACATTTCCGGTGCATCTGTGACAATTGAGAGTAATTTCAATTTTTAATGACTCCCATATAGGTATGTGAATCATATATTTTCACTATTCTGCCATGTAAAAGTTGAAAGTTGTTAAGCTTTAATATTCATTTTACTTGGGGGGTATTAGGCCGTAGAACTACTGTACGTCTTTGTTAGCCACAGTTATGGGGTGTAAACTAGGCTGGGCTGATGCAGGGTTGAATACAGCCCCCTCCCCTTCGAAACGCTTCCAAAATTCCTAGGAAAATCAGACCTAATAAACAGCGGTAATTTCTGGCGTTATTGAAGCTTGCATATTTATGTGATTGTATCATAGCAAATATTGTGCAGAGCGTTAGTAAATTCAGTAGCGTACCAGAGCGGTCTATCCTATAATCTGTATTTCCATAGAGAACATGGCGAATTTGGCGGGAGTGATATAAAAATAGCTACGGGAGACTCCTATTGGCTGAAGTTTGACAACTAGCGCACTATGTTGCCATCACGTGTTCATTCTGATATACAGTATAGATGATTTGGCTAGAAATCATGACTATGAGGTTATCGGATTGCTTTCTCATCACTGCCGCTTTTATACAATTAAATTAATATAGACTAGCTCAAGGAATGGGGTATGTAATGCCTTAATAAGATAGAATGTAAGTCCGCTACTGTCGGGACGAAAATGACCGCAAGAAAGAGGATCTGAGGCATAAGCCTCAGTTTAGGTTATTGCTTGTTATTGTAAGTAAAGCCTTAACTTATTAGGATATAATTTTTGTCCGCTACTGTTTATACTATAAGCAAGGGGATCTGGGGCATAAGCCTCAGTTTAGGTTTGTTTTGGTATGTAAAGCCTTATTAATTATATGGCAACATTGATGTCATCGACGATATTACGAAAGACACTAAATACGTATCTTGTAAGCAATACGCCTGGGGAATAAGGGGGTTTGGCTGGGGAAAACATAGACAGAAATTGGCATTTACAATAAAACTTGAAAACGAGATGTGTATCATGTTCTTTATTAGTAATGATGGGGATACATATTTTCTAAATATTAGGTAGAATGCGAAAATTTAGTGTGTATCAGGATCCTAGCTAGAACTATACAGGGTGTTCCTAAATCGCCATTAGAGACTGCCAGGGCTTGTAGTGGGGACCAAGACGGTTAAGTTTAGGATAAGAACTTGTGTTCAGAAACGTGCCATTTCGCCGCTACCCGAAAAAACCAACACAGCACACGTTCCCAGCTCCCGCATTTGCGACGGTCTGTCCGACTCCCACTGCTCGTTGTCTGGTTCCAACTACAGGTAGGGCTCGATGTGACGGTCATCAACGTAAATTCCGACACAGTACCTCCGTACCATGTTCTGTTACACATGATCACCAATCCCCGGTCCTCCAACATCCGCCGCAGCCATAGACCTCGTCAGTAGGTATTCCTCGGATTCCATAGGGGTCTGGTAAATCAAGGTTCTCTTTTGACCCCACAGGTAGTAATCTAGCGGTGTCAAGTCAGTTAAACGTGCATGCCAAGCAATCGGGCCACCAATACTTATCCACTGTTGAAGTTAAGATTAATTAAACACACTTTTCCTTGATAAATTAATCTAAATATCAACCAAATCGGTCAATACGGACAATCATGAAAAATAATAATATTCCTAAATCTGTGGTGCAGATGATTTCGCACCGCAAGTGAAAAATGAGGTGGTGCACCATGGTGCTGTTGTGCAGTGACACATTGCCTAAGATCACTTGCAGTACTCTTCAAGGAATAACAAGTACACGGCACCCGTGAGATTTCATGGTTCCATTCAGGAACCCTGCCCAAATGTTCGCACCGTATCATTGCTGAATTCCATGGGGGCGCGCAGCATGCTGGTTTTCATCAGCCCACACAAGTCTGTTGCGGGTATTGAAAACACATTTCTTAATGAACTTTGCTTGGTCAGTAAAAAGGATCCGTCGTGTGAAGTAGGGATTATCCAATCAACGGTGCAAGAACCGTCTGCAGAAGTGGGCACTCGAGGCAAAATGCTGATGCTGAATTGCCTGCACCCTTTGGGGGTGGTACATGTGTAACTGCTGCTCATGGAGAAAACGCCAGACGATTGTGTGATCCACATTCAGTCTCCTTGCTGTATTTCTGGTACTCGTAGTCTTCTCTTCTTCCACTTCATGGAGTACAGCCCCTTCAAAATCGGTGTGCGGCGCCACCGTGGAGAACCACAGTCGTCTCTTTTGGCAGTGAATCTACCCGTCTGCGCTGATAAACCTTAGCAACGAGGGCGTGCAAAGGTGTCCGGTGGTGTGGAGAACGCTCCCCATATAACAGACAAGCAGCTCTCCCATTACACCGCGCTTCGCCGTACAATATCAACATGTCGTATTCCGCAAACATGTACACCATGGTCAACAGCAACACACTACCAATGAACTAAGTACGTACACCGTACTACTGTGTAGTGTAGTATGACGAAGACCACAAGCACAACAGCAGGTACAACACGTCTCCGTGCGGATCATACACACAAATGAATGGCATGTAATGTCAACAAATCTGTAGGGGATATGGGACATCAGATGATCGCTCAATGACGTACGTACTCTAGTCACTAGCGCCGTAAATACTGGAGATTTCAATGTGATCTATGGTGGTGGTGGAGTGCGGGTACTGGGAAAATAGTAAGTTTCCAGGCACAAGTTCCTATGCTAAACTTGTCCGTCCTGGTCCACACTGCAAGCCATCAAAGTCTGTAATGGGAATTTAGAAATTCCCTGGATAGGTCAAGTAAAGATGGGGATACATGTTTTGTAAATATTAGGTAGAATACAAAAATGTGGATGTGAATCAGGATTTTGACTACACCTATATAGGTGAAGTAAAGAACATTATACACATCACGTTTCCAAGTGTTATTGTAAATGCCAATTTCTGCCTATGTTTTCCCACTCAAAACCCGCTAGTCCCCTGGTGTATTCCCGTAAGCTAGCGAGATAAACATACAGTGTCTTCATGATGTCGATGACGTCATCAATACCGCCATTTTTAAGGGAATTTTACGTGAAAATGTATTGCGATCAATACAAGTCCCCAATTGGATATATATAGCTCATGCGGTAATAACAATGAAGTAGCAAAATTATGCCTCCATTTTGGATGTTTTATTCTGTTATTTCAAAAATTGGTTAGTATTTCTTACAAAACATTATCAAGGATTTAATTTTCTACGTTATAGATGCGGTCATTAACCCTCTGTATTCTGAATAATGACTGGTGATCATGTCTGACAATATGTGTTATCGCAATGTCAGTAGATGACTATAATTTTATTAATGGGTTCAAGATTGAGAATTTCTGTCACTTGAACTAGGCTGTGGTAATATCCCAAACATTTCTAGGAATTAGAGTGATCAACCCAGGAGCTTCTGAAAGTCACTGTGAACGATGAGTCAACTTGAGATTTCTAGTCATTGGCATGCATCCGTGAGGTCCTTTTATGGAGGCAATTCACTATATGTTATGAAAGTGCCTTTAAATATTTGATTATTATTTAAGGATGGGAGCAACCTTCAAATGCTAACTGATTTGTACCTTTTGGCAAACATTTTACATTTAATAATAAAATTAATAATCCCATCATACAGTAGTATGGCATCTCAAAAACTGCTACTTTAAGTCCAGTAGGCTTTCTTTCTATTTAAGAGAATGTGTAATTTTAATGAGCATTTCTGTAAACTATGCGTTATAGAACCCAACCGCATCACAGGTAGAGGTACAAGCAGCATGATCCAGAGTGGAAGCGTGGTCAATGTTTCTAACTACAGTGTGCTATAGAATTGACACCTTATTGCTCCTCTTTTCTCTCAGCGTGTAGAGCTACTCACAGCCTGATCAGCTTAATGTTGCAGAGATGCATGTTATTAAGTTTAAGTTGATTGGTTTGCTGATTGAATTATGGCTCAGATCTATAGCATTTATGGGTGTTTGTTTGCGACAATTTTGTGTAGAGAGATTTACGACAAAAAAAAACATCCTTGACAATATTTCTGCTATTAGAAGGAATGTTGAATTATTATTACTTTCACGAACATTAAAAGATATGGCACGCACTGCCGAACACTTATGCCCCTTCCAAGACATGCTGTTCTCTGATGCCAATTACTATACGGTATTTATTAAAAATTTACTCGCAGTTCTTGTCTTTATTTAAACACAAGTCATACCTTTTGATACGATTCGTGGACACTTCTCATAGATGACTGTGGCATGGTAGATCCCTGATTATCTTAGGTAATGAGGACTGATAATATGGATGAACGCGACCATTCTGGATACAAATTACGCAGGCAGCTTCAACCCAAGGCTTCGTGCTGTTAATCAAGTGTTGCGGAAAGTGTGTGATGGTTTACGAAGTATGCAGAAGGCCATTCATACATCTGGTGTGATAGTGCCGCTCCGTATGGCGTTATTTTAAAACCTACCGACTCTCTGTTATCCATCAGAATGTGAGCTGACATACAACAGCATTCAGAAAACATATTAATAACACAAATGCCAGACTCAAATGACACAATAAGTCCTCATTGCCGCCTATAGGTCGCCATTGCTTCGGGGGAGAATGGAATAAAATAGTCAAATTTCAGTGGTACAATTCTCCACAACTTTCAGCCTTCGCCGTGTTTTCAGTGAAACGAAATGTTGATTGTTGAGTTTATTGTAAACAAGTGACGAACATATTTTCTCTTCCAATAGTTTTAGAACTGTTCTTCATCATTTTTATGAAAAGAGAAGTTCACTGCATAAATCACAGCCATTGAGCCACTTTAAGATCACAGCACCCTACATTTCAATCCACCTGCTGCCATGAATAAAATCAATAATATGCATTTAATGACCCTTATATGATTGCTGTAATTTTGAGAGTTCTTTAACTTCCTACTGACTTGGGGTACTATATCGTTGCCGGCAGGAGTCTAGTGTACCGGTTGCCAATGAGGATTCAGTTGAGATCAAGGTTGAACCAGACCTGCTATACTCTGAACACGAGGGGATCGTCAAGGAGGAGCAAGATATTCAGGTGAGTCTGATTCCTCACGTCATAATATGACACAAAAAACGTGGATATTGTTTTGCCTCTCTCGTGATCCTTCTCAGGGTGTCGTACTTGCTTGGCGAGTAAGGGGATGTGGCCGAGAAGGCAAGAGGGTAAAACGGTGTGTGTGTAACTACGGGAATGAAAGGGGATTCAGTTAGTAGCAGCGCGGAAGTCGGGTGAGTGACCTTGATCTATGCTGCTATGCGCTGAGTGGGCAGTATAGGTCAGGGGGATGACAGTTAATAGGGAGCGCGTGGGTCGCGGTAAAGCTCTGCTCTGGATATTCTGCCAACCAATGAAGAATTAATTTTAGCACTAAGGTTCCGTAGTTGGCACTCATGAATGCTGATATCAAACCGACTGGCGGAAGCGGGAATAGTCTGTTTTGATTGATTTTCCTCGTGGTGTTGTTGGTTCTTTTGATTTGTTCGGTATTTTGATTATTTATTTGAATTGAATTGAGAGTCAATCATGCCTCTGCAAGGGAGGAAAAATTGCCAAGCACCGGGATGTAAGAATTATAATGATAGTAAGAACAATACGGCAATTTTCATCTTCCTGGTGTTGACCATGTGTAAAACTAGTGGGCAATATAGACTACTCTCGAATAAAAATATATAGAGAATAAATGTGTGCGTTTCATCTCTTGTTTGTTTTCTTACCCATTCTCCTCTGCATTGCAATAAAATTTGTGGTTTAGGGCTACCATGAGGGGTTGGTGGCAGCCGGCATGCTAGGCAAAAAATGAGGTTACGGAAATATAGTGTGCATTTGGACAGTTTTCTTTATATTAATCGAATATCCCAACAATTCTGTAGAGTAGGAGAGCAATGTTTAATTAGCTTAAAGGTGAATTAAGCTCTAGAACGGCATAACTGTGTCCTTCGTGACAAATCAATTGCCAACATTGATATATATCAAAATGTATTATTTTCCTATCTGGACGTATATTTCAGCGCCTTGCGAAAAGTGCAGTTAAGTTTGTGTTATTTTCATGAATAATCAATAACTCATCGCAGAACATACTGTTGAATTACGTGTAATAAAGGCTACTTTCATATGGCTTTTTACTTTTTATATTGCCAGACTTGACAATTTCAATGGGTTGAGTGGTCTCCGCCCAATCAATACAAGTTTATTATTGGCATCTATTAATTTATTGCCATTAAGGACATGTTTCGGGCCTCATGGGCCCTTCTTCAGTTGAGAAGCAGGCTTGAACTCTGGCTGGTTCACCCCATTACAAGCTCCGTATGACGGTTTCTTCAAAATGTTAAGTCTCCACCCAATCCGGCAATGAAAAATAACAACGGCCCAACTTTGGTTCAAGACAATTTCCCGGACCAAGGTCACGAAGATTGGCTTTAAAACAGGAACTCATAACACAAATGGAGAGCCAGCATAGCCCTCTGGCCGCATTATAATCACCTCCAATATATATTTTTAAACATTTTAACCAAATTTTTCAACGGCCTGTTGAATGGGGCACCTGCCAGATCACAATATAGATAAGGCCAACAAGACCAGACCTATCTCTTTTAGCTGTGCTTTTTAATCTTTTTTAATCCTGTTATATGTGGATGGGATGGCATTTTGGAATTAAATTTGAATGTTACTTGTAATTTTGCAGCATGATAAGTTGATATTTTATAATTAATTGAGTGTCTATTTTAATGTTTTTCTTAAAGTGCAAGTGTGTTGTGTATTATGATGGATGTGAATATGTTATTAATTTTTGCGGCTGAAGAAGGGCCCATGAGGCCCGAAACATGTCCTTAATGGCAATAAATTAATAGATGCCAATAATAAACTTGTATTGATTGGGCGGAGACCACTCAACCCATTGAAATTGTCATTGTACACGTCAATACGGACCTTGCGAAATGGATATTCTTCCAATTGATATTGCCAGACTTACCGGAGCAGTACATAGCCTCATGCGTTGCCCTCTCTCGGAAATTCTATAACCAAAAGTGACGAATCTCTTATAATTTACATGATCCTTGGTATAGGTGAGGAGTGAAGGAAATGAAACTGCTTATGTCGGGAGTAACGACAGCTGGTGTATAAACAATTGAAACAAAGTATGAGGGGTTTATTCTAAGGTCCAACAATGCAACTTGGAACAATGAAGAGTTAACAAAATTATGAAGGTTTGGCGGTGGAAGGATTGAGGAACAATTCTAAGTGCACACTTACCAGTTCTAGTGCACACGATGTGCAGATATAGCGTGGTGTTGCGGGTGGCGAATGGCAGCGTGAGTGGAATAGGCTGACCACGATGTTCCTCTTCCTCCACTATTTATCTATTGGCTTGTGTTGTGCTGCCAGGTCTGCGGTATTCTTTTATGTTAATCTGTGTGTTTTTCCATGTTTAGCTGGCCCACATCGCGTGTTGTGATAATTGCACTATGTAGAGGTTAAAGTTTACACAAAAATAATTAATTAATATCTTTGATTTAATTTGCTACTACAGTATTGTGTTATTTTGTCTTGGGTATATTATTATGATTCGTAGTTGAATCTCATTAAGTAATGTTTGTTTTGTCTTAACTGTTTTAAGAATTTCCCAATAACATGGTAAAAATGTATATACACGCGTTAACAATTAAAACACAATGTAGTAGTAAGAATGAACTCCTAGTGCTACCTTGTGCCAGCAAACATGAAGGCTTCCTTCGTGTTATTACCGTCGGTAAGTTCCCATTACTATTATTTCTGCTCATGCTATGAAATTTTGACGGCTCAGCTATGCTGCAAGTCTCGTGAGGGTGACTTGTGTCTGCCGGGAGCGCAAATCCCTTGTTAACAGTGAACTCTGTTGGTCATTGAAATAACTCCTTGTAAAACTCCAGTGCCAAATTCTGACCGGTGCGCATGCGCGAGGTACGTCTTGGTACTGTACCCGAATTCCGCATAGCCACCACCTATTATCCACTGAGATGGTAAGGATTGCAGGGACGTTGATACCCAGCCAGATAAACCAACACTCCCCTACTAGGTGAATAAATAGGAAATCCTCTGCGCATATCGGCCACGCAATAGTAGTAGTAGTTACACATTTACTAGCGATCAAACAAAAATAAATGGTAGCACGAGAATCTCGGATCTCGAGAGTGAACGGTGAAATTGAGACTAAGTGGGCTCTAGTATCCAACTAGCAGTACTATCGCATGTCGATTGTAAAATGAAAAAATTATCAGTATCTATAAAATGGGCAAGCAAACTAAAAATAGTGCTTGTATGGTTTATTAAAAAAGGAACACTATAAAAAATGTCTCTTAACACAAATATTACTTTTAAAAAGAAAATATGTTAACATAAAAATATAGATAGTACTTCTATCTTTGTTAAATTTCAATGCGTAAGAATTCGTGGTACAGTTTGAATCCTACTCAAACATAAATTATTCGCAGAATAATAATACTGAAAGTATTTCAACCATGTCACCACGTGACTTGATTTAAAGAACAGCCTGTATCAATCAGCTGTTATCATCTACTTTCCAAAACCGTAGTTGTAACCATATCAAACCCTAAATAACACATTTACATCGTTACTAAAACAAATTACCATTTATGTTAATTAAAAATTATAAAAATATTAAATTATTTACAACATGAGAATTATCATGACCAGCACGACATTCTACTAAAATATCTACAAGATTTTACGTGATCTCCATATCTCTCCGATCTTCCTTTCAATTAATGAATTTCTTTAAATAGAATTCACAACAAATTTTACCTTGTAGTTAATGTTCTATCACAACCAATAGAATCATTGTAACGGGCAACAAAGCTAATTTCGACTCTGTAATGTCACTATCAAAGAATAAAATTCGATAAACTGGAAGTACTATGCAAGACTAATCTAAAAATCTTAATGAACTTCGTGGATTGTGGTAATTCTCTACACTGACAAGTACAACATAAAATATACACTTATATGTCAGTCAACTTCTTCGACATACTGTACAGAACGATTGCTTTCACTAGCAATATACTCTTAAACCTTCATAAACTGGTGAACAAGCTTTCAATAGTGCGGTAGCTTTACGCATACATTCCTTAACACATTCTTTTCCATCCGACGATAATAATGCACGGTATTTCTTCAATATAAATCCATCTTAATACATCTACAAACATGTATAAGATTCAGCGATCTTACTAGATAGTCACAGACACGTGAAATATCTTTCATGATGCACTCTAACAACTCTCTCTCTCTCTTCCACTAAAATATTACCTTCGTGCTCTTTATAATTCATTACTAGTTCTACCGGGTGAGATAGCCGTGGTCGTTACGGCATGACTGCTGACAGTCGCTCACATCCGGGAGGCGAGGAGGTTCGAATCCCCCAGCCGGCAACCTTGAAGATGGTCTTCTGTGGTTTCCCATCTTCCTTCCAGGCAAATGTCGGGGTTGGTCCCTAACTATAGGCCACAGCCGCTACCTTCCAACTCCTCGTCCTTCCATTCCAACTTCCCTCCCCAACGGTACTTGTAGCTCACCCATCGGGTGTCCGTCTCGAAGCAGCTACAAAACTGGCGAGCCGAACATGTCCTCGGACACTCCCGGCACTAAAAGCCATGCGCTAAAAAAATAAAAAATAAAAAAATTACTAGTTCTGTTCACTTAATTATATTTATGTACAACTTTTCACATTGCTTGAACTGACATAGTTCCGCTAATTAACTTCACATTATAAAATTATCCACGTTATAATAAAATATAAACTTTTTAAGACTTTAGTCTGCTCGTCTTCGCATTTAATAAGAATAAATCATTTCCCCTCTTCCTGGTGTTTCACAATGAATGAATTATTCATGTACATTTATGTTTCATCTTAATATAAACCACAGGTTGATCTACAAATCACCTTGTCTGTATATTTGAAATAACAAATAACATACATCGTTATGCATTTTATCACATCAATAATACATTGTTTATGTCTTTAGGCATCATCTTGAGTTTGTTTGTCACAAAATGATCCTAATTTCATTCATGTCTCTATCGTGTTAACAACATATGACTATAATAATGTCATGTTTCTTAAAACATCCTGTTATGGAATTATAATACTTCTGAAAGTATTTTACAATTATTACACAAGTTCTGTTACATATTAAAAATGTTTAATATAAATATATATGCATATTTCAACTATGCTTTTTTTTTCGATATAATCTATCAACATTGACGCATTCTATCGAAGCATTCCATTCGTATAAAACAGTTTCTTTTAAAAATGAATTGCATTTTACACGCATAAGCAATAATTTAAATATCAAACTTTTAAAATCCAAATTACCGTTAATATACGTCGAAAACGACACACGCTGGCGTAGAATAAATTTACAGTTAAATTTACAAAACTGACAACATAATAATATGAGTTATGGATAACGATAATCTACATATAAAGTTGGTCACACCTGAAATACCCCCAAAATTACAACAAAACTGCTGAGATATTAGGACAATCTTTCGTCTACCTTCATGATGCTCGTATCTCGCTATACCTAGGTTGTCGTGTGAGCTGCGTCAGCCATTGTTCGACACGTGCGTGGCGCACGCCAGATAACGGGTCCCGCTCGGGCTGCAAGTCACCAGAGGGACGGCTCTCCCCTCCTCGCCTACAGCTGACTCTCTGGATTCCGCTCGCGTCAAAAGGTCTTCTTTCTTCGCGATTAACAATCTGGTCTCCCGAAGCTTTGTCGAATATGCTCTTCGAACGGCAGGTCTCTCGTCGTAATGTCTCATGATTGTAGATGGAATGTCTATGTGGAGAATTTTCCAAGTTGGAAGTGGAAATTCTTGTAGTTTCATTGTTGGTAATTCAGAATACTGCTGTTGGTGTTGCAGTCGTAGATTTATGGAAATCATTGTTGTCTGGTCCACTCTGAATTCCACTCCGTAAATGTAGACTAACTTCCCTTCATAGTTTAGTACTTCATGACGATCTTCAAAGTAGATTTATGTTGGGAATTTTCCCCCCTGACCTGGATTTTTTGACATCGTGTAAAAATTTCAAATATACTTTTGATAATTTCTCCAATATAACATTCGATGTATAGCTGACTACTCTTTATAATGTAGTAGTGTATTCTTTGAAATAATGTTATCTGCTTCTTATAAACGTCGTAATAGAATCTGTCGTTTCAAGTTCTCAAATACTGCTGTTCTTCCTTCACCGGCATCTCCTCTCATTCCTCGGTGAGTGTTGCGTCTCCTCCGGTCAAGTCTCCAGTTCCTTGCCGTACTCAGAATATGCTTATAGGCTTCTCTTCTTTCAGACAAAAAGTTTCACAGGTCTGCACTGTAGCCTACCTGTCGCAGTAAAGGAATGAATCTCCCTCCTCTCGGTTGTTGCGCTCCTCACTGGCAAAAATAGCGGTCTAGCCTCCAACACTGTCCTAATTCCTGTAATTCGCTCTGTTGCGATGGAAAAATTTCATTTCGTGTTCTCTAAATATTGGAGTGCTCAAATCGTTTATTTTCTTCAGAATAAAATATAATAACAATTCCCTCTTTGTTTATGTAGCTTTTTCTGATTGGCTGTTGAGTTATCAAGCAAAACTCATTGTTCTAGCCTCTGATCAAAGTGTCGTGTGCAAGACTTTGTTATTGACAACTCGGTGAACAAAACCGGTCCTTGACGAGCTAACTTGTGACTTTGGTCAGATTCCAGTGTCTGTAGATTGGACTCTCCCTTGGTGAAAATAATATTCACTGAAATATTTCCAATTTTAATTCTTAAAAATGCCGCAAATTTCACCCAAAACTCATCAATATTTTCCATTCACATCATAGAATACTTATGTGAATAAAATATTGTTCCAACTATAATTTCAATTCCTTGCATAAATTTAGTACGCAAGTCGGTTCGATCCTTGCCTCATACAATTCTTTGAGTCAAACGAAATTCGACTTCAGAACCAATGATTTATTGTAGGAATATCTTTACTGGGGCCTCCAAACCTTGAAGTAAACCGTATGCGATATACATTCCACAGCAGAAGTATGAAGATTTAATAAATTATAATTGTTTTCAGCAAATATGATATATTGAAATTTTCACACCAACGAACGACAACTTGAAGATGATTTATTGTAGGAATATCTTTAATGGGGCCTCCAAACCTTGAAGTAAACCTTATGCGATATACATTCCACATAGGGCTGTATGTTGGCCGACAGTACCTCGAATGCTTACATTAAATAAGGATACAGGAAAAGTATGAAGATTTAAGAAATCATAATTGTTTTCAGCAAATATGATTGTTTCGGTATTTTGCCCGTGAGGACCATTTTGTTGGGGTAGTGATCAGATCCGTGCCAGGGAGGACCATTATGTAGCGTTATCTGGCCCGTGGAGGACCATTATGTAACGGGGTGATCTTGGCCTGGAGGTGACCAAATCATATGGGAATAGATCCGTGCTAGGAGGAATGACTTAGATGTAGCTACTCAAGAAGTGGACTGTATTTGTGGTCAGGTTGTGCATAGCATACCTTTCCAGTCCTTCGTTCTTATACATATCTGTGCTCTGAGATGATCAATTGTAGATGTTGCTTTAGGGAAATGGAATTAATGAGTCGTCCGTATATAATGTAGGAATGATTGCAAATCACACTCATTTATTGCATTGGAAGTTTATAGCCTACAATTTCGAACTGTACCTTGTATTTTCTGTGAGTGACGTTAGTTACTTTAAGAAGCTTGTCTTACTGCGTAGGTCAGCATTACAAGGTTGCAGGGCATAGCCGTACACTTGACTTGAATGTAGATTGCCAGTTTCTTGTAGCGTATTGAAACATTTTATATTATATACAGACCTAACCACATCTGGCTAATAATATAGTGAAATAATCGTGTGTTAGTATCGAGTATTACTGAATATGTAGCAGGTTTTGATTAGTGATTGCCTTTCACGTGCTGTAGGAAGCCATTATATTTTACAACAATCTAATCTATCTCTTACTATGGAATACTTGATCTCGATCCACCCACTGCATTCCTTTCCATCGCCATCTAAGCCGCGAGCTCAGGCCCGAGTCATGCGCTGTGCTCTAGTGGACAAATGGAGAAGGAACCGACCAAAGCAGACCAAAGCCAGCATGCCATTGAAGCAAGAGAAAGAATAAATACTGGCCTTAGTGGCGCAAACATAAACCTAAATTGAGGCCAGGAACATGTCATCCAATTCTAGACAATGATATAAACTTAATGAATATTTTCACGCCAAAGAACGACAACTTGAAGATAATTTATTGTAGGAATATCTTTAAGGGAGCCTCGAAACCTTGAAGTAAACCGTATGCGATATACATTCCACAAAGGGCTGTATGTGGCCGACAGTACGTCGTGGTAGCAATCTCCGCCACCGCGCGCGCTCATTGTTTCCTCTTACACATTTCCGTCCCTTTTCCAAAATCACTCTCACAAAAAATATCCAGCAACCGAGTGGAAAGATGTTACACATCAAAAAAATTGGCACGATGAAAAAAATGTCTTGACGTATGATTGGGCATAATAATAATGATTATAATAATTAATATTGCATCGTTAAGATTAAAGATTAAGTACCGTAATTTGACCGTTCTGCCATTTCTTCTTTTCGGATGTTCGCCTTTCAGGGTATCCAAAGTCAGGAAAATTAGCTTCGCGAGAAAAATAATTATTATACGAGCCTTACAGTAGTCGCATATGATGTGTAACATGTGACATGTTATCCTACTATGTGTGTCCCCGGAGCGCAAATCCCTTGTTAACAGTGAACGCTGTTGGTCATTGAAATAACTACTTGTAAAACTCCAGTGCCAAATCCTGACCGTAATAAATCATAATTGTTATTTGCTAAGACGTTGTATCTTAATCGATTGATAACATATTGTGCATTTTGTAATGGAAAATTAAAAGTGTATATTGTAATATTATAGTACAGAAGAGGTTTTAAAATGCTGAGCCGTCTCGGTTGCAGACAAGAAGGCAGCTGATCTCTCTTTCTGAACTATATTTCACTAATTTGAGTATGTTGCATGCAATATAGCCTGCGCAGCTCGCATCCAGTCGGCCGTGGCGGAAGCAATCCACTCCCTACTTGATGCGAGCTGCGTTCTATACCGGCCAGTTGGTGAACCCATGCCAGTGATGTTATTGAATATGGCCTCTTTTTGCCGACAGAGCGCACTGCCAAGTATAGGCGCGATTACAAATTAGGTGTGCAGAAGGTATATTAAATGTGTTTCTCCCAGTGATACGGTTAGACCAACGAAGTTTCAATTATTGTCAGTAGTCGGTGTTAATACACTGAATTCCTACGTTGTTTGGAGCGTTTGTTAATGCGATATAGATTCCACATAGCCACATGGTCGACAGTACATCGAGTGCTTACATTAAATAAGAATACAGCAAAAGTATGAATATTTAATAAATCGTAATTGTTTTCAGCAAATATGATATAGAGAAAATTTTCACACCATAGAACGACAACTTGAAGATGATTTATTGTAGGAATATCTTAAATGAGGTCTCCAAACCTTGAACTAAACTGTATGCGATATACATTCCCCATAGTGACATGGCCTACAGTACGTCGTTGTACCGATCTCCGCCATCATGCTCGCTCATTGTTTCCGTCCCATGCACTTCCGTCCCATCCATTTTCGTCCCATCCACTTCTGTCCCATCCATTTCCGTCCCATCCACTTCCGCCCATCCCCTTCCGTCCCTTTTCCAAAATCACTCCCACAAAAATGTTCAACTTCCGAGTGCCACAAAAATATCCAGATACCGAGTGGAAAGATGTTACACATCAAAATACTGGGGTGTTTATACCTTATCCCATAAGTTCAGAGTAATTACAACTCGCCAGAGCCGCAAAGAGCTCTTACCTATACAAGCACACTACCTTTGATTGAAGTATTACAGACACCTTATCAATTGTGAACTGGCTTTTACTTCACGTCTGTAAGAGACAAAAGCTCTTCTCCGCGGCTTTGGCGTGTTGTCATTTGACTCTTAACGTATATAGAATAAGGCATAGTTGTGGTGTAATGTGATTCGCTGAAAATATATCGGAAACTTTGAATTGAGTTTACTTGTGTCCCAGGCATCCTTCTTGTAAGTTACTGCCGACTTGTGTATGTAAATGATCTGCAGACTGTCAGGGCGTTTTTTTTTTAAATAAGAAGCGATGATCGAAGATATACTTTGCCCAACTCTAGGAATGGGTATTCCAAGATTCAGACACCTAGATATCAAGGGAAAGGCTACAGCCGCTTTTGAAAGTTGAGATATTTGAATATCGCGCTATATTGCTTCTCGAAGCAATTGGAAAGAATATACCGCTAAGAGCATGTCAAGTGACGTAGCGAGTAATAGCAGAGGTCGAGGCTATTTATTGATTAAATAGTTAACCATGGAGTAGAGACTTGAGACTTGGATCAGATTACTGGCACGGCCAAATGAAAGAGAATGCACTTAGTATCAAGTAAATCGGACAAGGAATACCAGAGATATGAGGATTTCCAGATTTCAGCTGTTGCGGCGTGACCCTGACAGTTTTGAATAAAAGCCGGCTGGCTCAGGCATCAATAGCTCACTTCGACACAAGCACTTGCCTAGCAAGGTGCTACTACGCTGAGCCAAGGCACATGGTTGCCGGATCTACGCAGAAGTTATTTTCAAAGTTGTGATAGTCACAAAAGTGCTGCGCTACGAGTGGAACTTAGTAAGTTTCCGGCAAGGAGAATCACTGAGGTGATTGATATTTTCTACAGACACTGGTGAAATATTTTTTATTTTCACATGGACATATGCTAGACTTTGTCTAGAATTAGTACTTTTTCACAGTCCAATAATAATCTAATACTTGGATATTTTAAGTCCAATTCAGTCAGTTTTCATATTTGTAACTTAATAACCACTCCGATCTATCAGTACATTGAAGACCAGTCTATCACGGTGGTGTTCATTAGTCTACGCAGGGAAACTACATGTTGCTTCGAGCATGGTAGATGGTGTGAAGCCATTCCCAGGGAACGATCTTCAGAACAGCCGTTGATTGGTTTAGACTGTCAGTGTTTTCTTGTACTGAAAAGATTACCGTGAGTTATGTTACAACTGACATATCTAAGAATAGATCACTTAGATCTGACCCCATTTAAGCAAACTGTTATGGAGTTAACAGAAGCCAATATTAAAATGGATCAACAGTTACTTCAAACGTCAAGAGATATTACCACTATGTCTTGTTAGACGGATTGTGGGTATATAATGGCGGCCGATACAAGGATTATACGTGCTTGTCCGATAGGGCATGTCTATGGATAAATCTGGTACAGACCAGGTTCACTACGCTTCAAGACCATCAAGAAATGTAAGCCACATGTTGACTTTATATTATGCCTAGCTAATTGGAACAAACTATTTTTCGGCAGATGACCAACACATTTATTTTTCTTCGTATTTAAATCTTGCAATGATTTACGCAAGACATATTAGAGTTATTCTGAGTATTTTCAGCACTCAGAACAGTTTAGGATCGATGACCGAGCATATTGAGCATTTATTTGAATATTTCATATTTTTGGGAAATCACGGTAATCAGCCGATGTAACTGTAAAAGTTAAATTATTTTTTGTTGAGGAATGGATATTTTTTCCATATTCGAAGGTTCGAACATGTGGATTCTCACATAATGAGATGATAATTAAATATATTTAAAAAAATATAACTAATAATAATAATAATAATCCACTGATAATAATAATAATAATAATTTTCATAATTTTTCTAAATAATTCTTGGATATTATATTTTCTAATAATCATATGTATTGAGAGAGAGCCTATGAAGTAGTTTAATCATTTCTAGTTTGGAACAGGAGATTTTCCGAAGGAGAGTGGTTAGCGCAAGCCCGCATTCAACCAACATTTCAGTTATGGTTGAACAGTTGACATTTGCAATGAGCAAAGTATATTTTTCAGATAACACGGAGAGGCATGAAACGGGAAGCAAATGATATTTGTATCAAATAGGATATTTTTGTATTTATATAAAATCATGACGTAAATACACATTCGAAAGTGAAATAAAGATTTTCATAAGTATGGTAAATTCACGGGTTGAACTGAATGGTAAAATAAAATAAACTTGTAAGTTTATTAATCTTCCAGTGTTGATAACAAGCAGAGGCTTGATTTATTGTATAAATTTTGGGAAGAAAATTTATGTGTGTGGAGTAGTTGAAATGCCATTCCCAGTTGCGCATGTTTTAAGTCGCAGGAATGAAGAGGTTTTTTCGAGCATCAATCAAATAGCAGGTTCGATGGCTCAGGTTTATAGAAGGAGTATTGGAACTACACATTTCGTCGTATGAATGACCCGAAGGTTATTTCTTAGAAACCATCAGTTCTTATTTCAACCTTGTTTACGGATTCCATTAAGACTTTGATTTTGCTAGAACCCGGATTTGTCATGATAGTAGTTTATTCTTCTTCAGAGGAAGACCTTTGCCGTTGTTGTTGGAATATTGTGTTCTTACACAAATAATAGAATGGGCCACTGCCAATTAAAAATAATTCTATAACCACGAATAATTTGAAGGATATTTTCAATCCTAGTGCCATGAACTAAATGAATTTATTATGAAGCTACAATTCTTATTTCCGCATTCTGTCGAAGAATTGCAAGTTGTGAAAGTTACTAAAATGGCCATACATATAAATATTTTTCATAATAATGATTCCAAGTGGAAAATTGAATAGTTGAATGGTTCAACAATTTATTGATCAAGTTGATGATTCAGAAATCATATATTTTGTTAGGAACTTGAATTTCATAATCGAGTCATTTCTCGAAATGTTTAATGTCAGAATAACAATTAATTTTTGTTGTGCTTCGCACAGTTCTTCGATGCTATGCTCAAGGTCAAATACTTTTCAGATGTTATTAATATGTGTACATAATTTGTGTTGATTCAGAAATAATAATATTTTTTTGACAATAGTTTTTTGAAACTGGAAAAATAAGTGAAAGTTAAAAATTCTATGAACATTTATTCTACGAGTGTTAATATTATGTAAAAATTCAAACAGTGAACTACGATATTTCCAGTAAAGACAATTAAATTTGAACTGGATTTAATCACAAATAAATGAATATAATTTTGGAACACAGTCTACAGGACTAATAATCAGACTTGTGTTTCCAAAGATAATTGTTAAATGAGTTTGGAAAAATTCTGTACATTATGTAAATAGGAGTGTGGGTCGCCACACGTGAGTGATGCTACTTTGAGCATTTTTGCAGTCAATTTTAAATTCAAAATAAAATGAGATAATTTTACATGATGTGTTATGCCCAGTTGAATCTCCTTCTATCCTTATTGTTGCATTGAGCCAAAAATCTGTAAATTGATGTAGTTTTTGCGATTAGCTTTAACCCATCTGGCGCTCCGGGATATCTTGACTCTCGTGCTGACTGATTATTGGTAAAATGCATATGTGTTCGTGCGGACTCCGGTCTAAACGGGCACATAAAATAAGATAGAGAGAGAAATGGCTTCGAACGTGGGTCTCGAGTTAGACACGGTCAATCGCATGCCGATTTGAATTATGATGATTTTTATATAAATATTTTGGGAGTTGAGAGATGTCTGGTTGGGATGAATAAATTAGTAGGAAACCCAATTAGTGGGGAAAATTAAAAATTTAACTTGGTTAATAATTAGAATGGGTTTGATTATTTTTGATAATGGCTTAACCATTAGGGCGTCAAGTAAATTCAGTAGTAAACGTTCGATGACGGGACATACACATTATTAGAATCCAGGTGGAGGATATTTGAGAACTTGCATATTTTTCTTGTGATATTGTGGTAAATGTAATTCGTAAAAGTAGAGAATTTTGTTTTTCCATCACGTCGACATTAGGACAAATCTCATTTTATTAGAGTGTTCCAATTAGCTATTCATATTTCTTGTTCTAGTTATAAGCTTGTGTTTGCCAATATTGTATACCCCTAAGTTTTGAATAATAATTGAAAATTATGGAAGAAATGATGAGGATGATGAGGAGTTTGGAGGAGAGTTCAAAAGAAGCTGGACTGCGTGTAGCAGCCATTATGAAAGAAAATACTGAGGCTTTAGAAAGGAAACTTAAAGAAAATTCTGATAAACTTAAAGAAAGTTTAAACGATAAACTTAAAGAAAATTCTGATTCTTTAGAAAATAAACTTAAAGAAAATTCTGATTCTTTAGAAAATAAACTTAAAGAAAGTTTAAATGATAAACTTAAAGAAAATTCTGATTCTTTAGAAAATAAACTTAAATAAAATTCTGATTCTTTAGAAAGCAGGTTAAAGGTTAACTTGAAAGAAAGTTTAGATGATAAACTCAAAGAAAATTCCGATTTGTTAGAAATCAGGTTAAAAGATAACTTGAAAGAAAATTTAAATAGTACATTTAATTCTATGGAGAATAAATTTAAAGAGAATTCTGAAATTTTGAAAATGTCACTTGAGAGTAAAATGAATAAATTATGCGAAAAAACACATGAGCTCGAAACTTCATTAGCTACTAACGCAAGTTTAATGGACGATAAATATCGCGATGCCGATCTTCGATCCCAAAGCTTAGCTGATAGGAAAGAACATGGTCTTAGGAAAGTTGGTGAAGACATGATCAACCTAGAAGTCAGAGTGAAGAAAGAGAGTAACGAGATGGGAATTCTAGTTGTTCAACGGTTGACAGAACAATTCAAAGAACTTGTAATGGGAGAAATAAGAGAAGGTGTGATTAATGAGTTACAAACTGAAATTAAAACCACAGTTGTCAATGAAATTAAAGACACACTCAAGCTGGAGAACCAAGAGGGAATCAAGGAGATTAGGGAATCTTTGTCATCCCATATTCAAGTAATTTCCAAGGATATCCAAGCAACTCAGAAGGACATATCAGATATGACGGGGTCATTGAAAAGTCATGAGGCTGTTATGAACCAGATATCCACTGATGTCAAGGAGAATTGTAAGGAAACTGAAGCAATTAAGAAAATGGCAGAAGAAAACCATAAGGAACTTGAGGCTATGAAAACCCAAATCAAGGACGAGAAACAGTCCGACCATCTGTTGAAAATGCCAAGTGTAAGGGGAAAGGAACAGATACAGATAAATCTAGGAGCAGCTAGAGAAACTGACTGTCAAAGACAGGATGAGGTCAGGACAGTATTTCAATCCAACCCCATAACTGTATTCAAGAATGTAGAGGATAAGCCTTCTAAATTTTCAGGGCGAGATTCTGTGACACCCGTAGAATTTTTGAGAGAAGCAGGTGATAACCTGAAAGATTCCAAGATCCCTAAGGAAAGACAGATCCGAGTGATAGGGAAGTTTTTGGAAGGTCCTGCACTTCTTTGGTTTAGAGCTTTTAGATCCACTCTAACCACTTTTGAGGTGTTTTCTCGTGGGTTATTGAAAAAGTTTTGGTCCCCGGAAACCCAACAGCAAGTCAGAGCAGAATTATATTCGAAGAGATTCTCGACGTCACAGCCTACTCGATACTCTACGTACTTTTCTGGACAGCTTTCTAAACTTCAACATTTAGATCCGCCGATGCCAGATAACGAATTAATTACTGCATTAATACGTCAGTTTCCAGCAGACGCCCAAAGGACTTTGATCGGTGCTGACATCTATAATATGGAGCAATTTGACGAGGTGTTGCAGAAGCTGGATCATACGAAAGCTCAATTCTTCCATCAGAAGGGAGGAAAGAATAACAACGCTGTGTACGCTGTTATGGCCGACAGTTATTCTCAAACACCTCGAGAGATTCGAGAGGGGCGAGAAGAGAAAACGCCGAGGGAAGAGCCCAATAAAAGTGGATGGAACCAGTACAGTAACAGATACAGTTACAAGCCTTATGCGAGACCGGATGGTGGAAATCGATATAATACTCGATGGAGAAGACCCAGGGATAATCAAGGAAGGTACCAGGAAAGAAGGTACTATGGTAGAAACAACTACAATAACAGAGGGAATGTGGATACTCGTCAGTCCAATGAAGAGTTCAACAAGGAGACGAGGAAGAACTTAGAAGCAAGACACCAAGATAACTTGCAGTTTTTGGAGCAGAAGCACAATGAACCAGGTCCATCGGGAACACAACAATCCCGGTGGAATGGAAACGAAAAAAAAAAAACACTTCGAATTCACAGTAGAAGATAGAATTTTGAACACTTTCACTTCCAGAATTATTAAATGGCAAGCAGAGGATGATGAATTAATTCAACAGAATGACGAACGGAAAGAAATGGGTACAAGAATTAGAATGTCAATCATACATGCGAAGTATTCGGTATGCCTGTCGATACTTTGATTGATACTGGGGCTATGCTTTGTCTTGTAAGTGAGAAGCTTTATATTCTGTGGAAGCTCAAAGAGAATTTAGAGGAGATTCCAGTATCAGGAATTAAAATCCAAGGAATAATACCCAACAAAATATCTCTGTGTAAAACACGATTATACTTATGTATTACGATTGGAGGACATGATTTCCGACATGTATTTGTAGTAATGAAGGACATGGCTTTTGACATGATATTGGGAGCGGATTTCATTCAGAAATATCAAGCAGTGATAGACATGAAGACAGAGACGATCAGATTCAAGAATACCGAAGAGATTAACTTCGAGGGAAAAGAAGAGGAAGACATCGAGGGAGATGCTCAATGGTCTGATTTTTCATGAAGCTGAAGAAAGAGAAGTCTACACTGAGAAGGAGTCCCCAGAGCTAGGGAAGATTTTGGAAGAGTATCACGATATTTTTGATATTAAACCTGGTGAAATTAAAGATTTTGAATATCGTATTCGTGTAAATGATGATGCACCTTTCCATGCTAAATTGTATCCGGTAGCGGAAAAGCATCGAGAGAGGGTAAAAGTGCTTATCAAGGAGATGGAAAGCAACAATGTGATTGAAAAGTACACTACATCTTATGTCAATCCATTAGCAGTAGTGTCTAAGCAAGATGGAAGTCTGAGACTATGTTTAGACGCGCGAAATTTGAATTCAAGATTACTGCCAGAGTATGACAGACCACCAATCATTAGGGAACTGTTAAGGAAATTCCAAGGCAAGGTCTGGTTCTCTAATATTGATCTCACTTCGTCCTACCATCACATTAGGCTTAGTGAAGATTCCAAGAAGTTTACAGGATTTATGTTTGACCAGCAGACATATGTATTCCGCCGTCTACCATTTGGAGTCAAAACATCTGGATCTGTTTTGATCAGAGCACTGGAACAAAATTTGAGTCCTGAAGTAAAGGAGATAGCAATTCGTTACATAGATGATATCCTAATTGCATCTGAGACTAAGGAGGAACATTTGTTACATCTTCAGATGTTATTCGCAGATTTGAGAAAAGCGAACTTCAAAGTAAACCTTCGAAAATGTCAGTTCTTTCGGAAGGAAATAAAATTTTTGGGTCACATTTTGGATGGAGAAGGATACCGTCCCAATGAGACGAAGATACAGGCAATTGCAAATTTCCCTAGACCTACTAGAGTGAAGAATGTCCGCAGTTTTCTCGGGACATGCCAATTCTTTGCAGGGCATTGTCCAAACTTCACCGAGACGGTAGCGCCATTGCAGGAATTATTAAAGAAAGGAAGCAAATGGAAATGGGATGAAGATTGTGAACAATCATTTCAAGATGCCAAGAGGTTATTGGTAAACAGTGTGAAATTGGAGTATCTTGACTTTACCAAGAATTTCATCATAGAATCTGATGCATCCACCGTAGGGATTGGAGCTATTCTTCTTCAAGAAGATGACGACCACAAGAGACGTTACCTGGCGTTCATTAGCAGGAAACTTCGTCCATCAGAAAGGAATTATTACACCATGGAGTTAGAAGCACTTGCTGTAATCTTCGCGTTGGAGTCGTGGAAGAAAATGTTAATTGGACATTCAGTAATTGTGAGGACTGATCACCACGCATTGGAGTTTATCTTGAGAACAAACTTTGCCAGTGATAGGATAACTAGATGGTCACTTTTTATTCAGCAATTCAACCTAGTTATTGAACACACTCCTGGAAAGTTGAACGTGGGAGCTGATTTATTGAGTAGAGCAGTGGAGTCTACATCTAAGGTTTTTCAAGTTAACCTGACGCAGGAAGATGAGGATACCTTGAGAAGGTTAAGATTGTTGCATTTATCCCAGAGGAGAGACCGACGTCTTAGAAACATTTTTCGTTTTCTACAGGGAGACATGGATCCAAATGGTGATGATTTTATGGAAACTGAAAGAATTTCAAGAGATTTTATGATGTTAGATGGTTTAATCTACAAGTTTGCAGATCCCGACCATACGAAGCTGAGAGTAGTGATACCTCCAGGAATGCAAAAACCCATTATCTGGATGGCACATCGAATCGCAGGTCATGCTGGAGTAGATAAGACTGTCAACATGATTCAAGAGAAATTTTCGTGGGAGCGAATGCGACAAACTGTCAGAAACACTATTCGAGAATGCGACTTATGCCAAAGGAGTAAACATAATTCTAGATTATTGAGAGAATTACCAAGGCCTATTATTCCTTCTAAGCCTTGTGAAATCTTCGCGACTGATCTATATGGTCCTCTCCCAAAGTCTAAAAGAGGTAACCGATATATTCTGGTGACCATGGATGTATTCAGCAAATACACTATGTTACACCCAATCCAGAAGGCAAACGCAAAATATTGTGCGAAGAGAATTAGAGACAATGTAATTCCGGAAGCAGGCAAACCGGAATTCCTTTTATCAGATCGTGGACCCCAATTTACATCTTTAGAATTTAGAACCATCATGAATGATCTTGGGATTAGACAATTGTTTTGTTCTATCAGACATCCTGAAAGCAATCCAGCAGAACGCGTGATGGCTGAAATAGCAAAATTTTGCCGCCTCTATTGTCCAAATGAGCATTGGAAATGGATGGATGTTCTCTCTTTAGCATCCGAATCCATCAACTCTACGATTCATGAGAGTACTGGACAGATGCCCATGTTGCTTCATCATGGAATTAAACCAACAAGATTATGGGATCGAATCATCTCTATTCCACCTGAGATTGAACCAAGTCGTCAGATGAGGGAAACTCTAGCTTTAGACAAGTTGAGGAGCCAAGCTGAGAAAAGAGAGCGCAGAGTGAGAGGAAAGCGTTTTCGCAGACCCTTGCGCGTAGGAACTCTTGTTTTAGTGAAAAGACCTACACCCTCTGACGTGCAAAATCGAGTGTACTCGAAGTTTGCAAGCCTTTACGCTGGACCCTATCGTATTGTGGAAGTAAACAACAATGGAAGCTATGAAGTAGCCAATACACGAACTGGTAACATCGTGGGAACTTATAATGCATCGAATTTGAAGATTTATTATTCAAGAACCAGATGATTTAATGTGTAGATAAGAAAAATAAAAATTTTTCAATTTTTATTTTTTGCTAGGTGTGGGGTGGATGTGCCCAACTCTAGGAATGGGTATTCCAAGATTCAGACACCTAGATATCAAGGGAAAGGCTACAGCCGCTTTTGAAAGTTGAGATATTTGAATATCGCGCTATATTGCTTCTCGAAGCAATTGGAAAGAATATACCGCTAAGAGCATGTCAAGTGACGTAGCGAGTAATAGCAGAGGTCGAGGCTATTTATTGATTAAATAGTTAACCATGGAGTAGAGACTTGAGACTTGGATCAGATTACTGGCACGGCCAAATGAAAGAGAATGCACTTAGTATCAAGTAAATCGGACAAGGGATACCAGAGATATGAGGATTTCCAGATTTCAGCTGATGCGGCGTGACCCTGACAGTTTTGAATAAAAGCCGGCTGGCTCAGGCATCAATAGCTCACTTCGACACAAGCACTTGCCTAGCAAGGTGCTACTACGCTGAGCCAAGGCACATGGTTGCCGGATCTACGCAGAAGTTATTTTCAAAGTTGTGATAGTCACAAAAGTGCTGCGCTACGAGTGGAACTTAGTAAGTTTCCGGCAAGGAGAATCACTGAGGTGATTGATGTTTTCTACAGACACTGGTGAAATATTTTTTATTTTCACATGGACATATGCTAGACTTTGTCTAGAATTAGTACTTTTTCACAGTCCAATAATAATCTAATACTTGGATATTTTAAGTCCAATTCAGTCAGTTTTCATATTTGTAACTTAATAACCACTCCGATCTATCAGTACATTGAAGACCAGTCTATCACGGTGGTGTTCATTAGTCTACGCAGGGAAACTACATGTTGCTTCGCGCATGGTAGATGGTGTGAAGCCATGCCCAGGGAACGATCTTCAGAACAGCCGTTGATTGGTTTAGACTGTCAGTGTTTTCTTGTACTGAAAAGATTACCGTGAGTTATGTTACAACTGACATATCTAAGAATAGATCACTTAGATCTGACCCCATTTAAGCAAACTGTTATGGAGTTAACAGAAGCCAATATTAAAATGGATCAACAGTTACTTCAAACGTCAAGAGATATTACCACTATGTCTTGTTAGACGGATTGTGGGTATATAATGGCGGCCGATACAAGGATTATACGTGCTTGTCCGATAGGGCATGTCTATGGATAAATCTGGTACAGACCAGGTTCACTACGCTTCAAGACCATCAAGAAATGTAAGCCACATTTTGACTTTATATTATGCCTAGCTAATTGGAACAAACTATTTTTCGGCAGATGACCAACACATTTATTTTTCTTCGTATTTAAATCTTGCAATGATTTACGCAAGACATATTAGAGTTATTCTGAGTATTTTCAGCACTCAGAACAGTTTAGGATCGATGACCGAGCATATCGAGCATTTATTTGAATATTTCATATTTTTGGGAAATCACGGTAATCAGCCGATGTAACTGTAAAAGTTAAATTATTTTTTGTTGAGGAATGGATATTTTTTCCATATTCGAAGGTTCGAACATGTGGATTCTCACATAATGAGATGATAATTAAATATATTTAAAATAATATAACTAATAATAATAATAATAATCCACTGATAATAATAATAATAATAATTTTCATAATTTTTCTAAATAATTCTTGGATATTATATTTTCTAATAATCATATGTATTGAGAGAGAGCCTATGAAGTAGTTTAATCATTTCTAGTTTGGAACAGGAGATTTTCCGAAGGAGAGTGGTTAGCGCAAACCCGCATTCAACCAACATTTCAGTTATGGTTGAACAGTTGACATTTGCAATGAGCAATAGTACATTATGCAACGAGCCTATAATGGCTATAATTAAGACACGAGTATTTTTTATAAAACGAGCGTATGCGAGTTTTATAATTTCCATACGAGTGTCTTAATTACCATTATAGGCGAGTTGCATACGACTGTTTATGTTCGACGATAACTATAACTTTGTTATATGTTTTAACATAAATATTCATAAATATCTGTTGAGAGTCAGCTACTTGAATTTCGTGATCGCAGAGTGAGCGTTGGGTGTTATATCTCTGTCTTTCAAGATCTCTGGACGACCGACGCATGCGCTCTGTGTGCTTGCAATGCCATATGCAGGCCATATGTTTACATCTGCCGCCCCTCAGTAATATTGTCACTGGAGTTGTTTGAAGACAATGAATGCGCTGTGTAGAAATTATATTAAGGTACAGTCTCATATTCGCCAGTTTATTTACGCGAACATATGGACGGTGCGTATTCCATGTCGGTAATTTATTATAGTTCGATGTTGTGTTTATGTCCGACATGTTGGATTTTGAGCGCACGCGTGAATGTATCGTTACCTAATTGGTCAATGAACGAGCTCTGATTGGCTGGAGAAACTGTATCATAATGAAAAAGAGTGTTATAATGACCATCATTATGATACAGTTTTCTCACACATAATAGTGAGGGTCGAACATAAAGTATATTTTTCAGATAACACGGAGAGGCATGAAACGGGAAGCAAATGATATTTGTATCAAATGGGATATTATTGTATTTATATAAAATCATGACCTAAATACACATTCAAAAGTGAAATAAAGATTTTCATAAGTATGGTAAATTCACGGGTTGAACTGAATGGTAAAATAAAATAAACTTGTAAGTTTATTAATCTTCCAGTGTTGATAACAAGCAGAGGCTTGATTTATTGTATAAATTTTGGGAAGAAAATTTATGTGTGTGGAGTAGTTGAAATGCCATTCCCAGGTGCGCATGTTTTAAGTCGCAGGAATGAAGAGGTTTTTTCGAGCATCAATCAAATAGCAGGTTCGATGGCTCAGGTTTATAGAAGGAGTATTGGAACTACACATTTCGTCGTATGAATGACCCGAAGGTTATTTCTTAGAAACCATCAGTTCTTATTTCAACCTTGTTTACGGATTCCATTAAGACTTTGATTTTGCTAGAACCCGGATTTGTCATGATAGTAGTTTATTCTTCTTCAGAGGAAGACCTTTGCCGTTGTTGTTGGAATATTGTGTTCTTACACAAATAATAGAATGGGCCACTGCCAATTAAAAATAATTCTATAACCACGAATAATTTGAAGGATATTTTCAATCCTAGTGCCATGAACTAAATGAATTTATTATGAAGCTACAATTCTAATTTCCGCATTCTGTCGAAGAATTGCAAGTTGTGAAAGTTACTAAAATGGCCATACATATAAATATTTTTCATAATAATGATTCCAAGTGGAAAATTGAATAGTTGAATGGTTCAACAATTTATTGATCAAGTTGATGATTCAGAAATCATATATTTTGTTAGGAACTTGAAGTTCATAATCGAGTCATTTCTCGAAATGTTTAATGTCAGAATAACAATTAATTTTTGTTGTGCTTCGCACAGTTCTTCGATGCTATGCTCAAGGTCAAATACTTTTCAGATGTTATTAATATGTGTACATAATTTGTGTTGATTCAGAAATAATAATATTTTTTTGACAATATTTTTTTGAAACTGGAAAAATAAGTGAAAGTTAAAAATTCTATGAACATTTATTCTACGAGTGTTAATATTATGTAAAAATTCAAACAGTGAACTACGATATTTCCAGTAAAGACAATTAAATTTGAACTGGATTTAATCACAAATAAATGAATATAATTTTGGAACACAGTCTACAGGACTAATAATCAGACTTGTGTTTCCAAAGATAATTGTTAAATGTGTTTGGAAAAATTCTGTACATTATGTAAATAGGAGTGTGGGTCGCCACACGTGAGTGATGCTACTTTGAGCATTTTTGCAGTCAATTTTAAATTCAAAATAAAATGAGATAATTTTACATGATGTGTTATGCCCAGTTGAATCTCCTTCTATCCTTATTGTTGCATTGAGCCAAAAATCAGTAAAGCATTTTTTTCATTTGATGTCGTTTTTGCGATTAGCTTTAACCCATCTGGCGCTCCGGGATATCTTGACTCTCGTGCTGACTGATTATTGGTAAAATGCATATGTGGTCGTGCGGACTCCGGTCTAAACGGGCACAATACAGGCAAATGGAATTTCTTTGGCTATAATGAGTAATAAAACAAATACTGCAATGACAATGGTTTACATAACCTAAAATTCATTCTTCAACAACTAACACATTTGTATTTAGTATTTTTTGAAGAGCATGGAGGGATAATTGAAAATCAATCCAGAATAGCTGGATTTTCCAGCCTTGGTTAGAAGTAGTTCCCAAGAATGCAAAACTTGCTGTTTGTGACGTGTGCAAAAAACAGATTGCTTTGAGCAACATGGGCAAGAGAGATATCAATAGCCACATGACAGGAAAAGTCACAAAGTAAGTATTACCGACCAGCATGTGACTGCGCTTTTGTCAGATCGAGCCATACTTCAGTTTGGTTGTTTTATATCCCGTGTCAACAAGACTGAGCTTGAACAATTTGATAGGAGTGAATATCGCTTGGATTATTTTTATCCTAAACAGTTCAAGGGCTTGGAAGGATATAAAGATGTGTGGCAGATCATAAAAATCGTCCCCATTTTCTAATGGTAACTCCTTTGTGGAGTTTTTTTTTCATTAACAGAAAAATGTTAGTGGAAAACATTCACGAGGAAATTCTCATTGCGATGAGAAGAGCATGAGATGGAATTCAGGATGCAGGTGGGGAAGATGCCATAAACATTGATGATGAAATAGTTCGTTACGCTTGTGGGGCGAGGGCTGAGGAAAAAATCGCTATCGAAGAACGAAAACGACGGGAAACGGAAATAGAACAGTTGACTCGGTACGAGAGAGAGAAGAAGAAGAGAAAGGATGAAGTGTTAATGGCATGAAATAAAGAAAAAAAATAACAAAAAAAATGTTAGTGGAAAACATACACGAGGAGACTCTCATAGCGATGAGAAGAGATGGGATGGAATTCAGGATGCAGGTAGGGAAGATGTCATAAACATTGATGATGAAATAGTTCGTTACGCTTGTGGGGCTAGGGCTATGGAAAAATCGCTATCGAAGAACGAAAACGACGGGAAACGGAAATAGAACTGTTGACTCGGAACGAGCGAGAGGAAGAAGAAGAGAAAGGGTGAAGTGCTAATGGCATTAAATAAAGAAAAGGACGAATTGCGCAATATGAGATGGAAATGAAAATAAAAACATTGAAGAAATAAGAACTTCAAACGTATTCAAATTCGCCAAATATCTGTGATTAAATACTATACATAAATAATTGTGATTATTTTGAATTGTGATCAATGAAACGTGTAAGTTATTTAATTTTTGAAAGATATACGTTGTCGTAAGAGACTATATGTGCTATGAAATTTACGTTCTATAATAAACAAGTAGTTCCGTGAAGTACTATACAGCCTATTTTCATATATCCTACTCATATTAATTGCCTCGATCAACATACAAAATTTCAGTTTGATTGTTGTGATACTACTCTTTAGGACTGCTCACCTAATGAGTGTAATGGAGCAAAATCCCTGCATAGGCAGGAGGCCATTGCCCTTAGGGGATTAATGGGCTGTATTTATTATTATTATTATGTTGTGATAGATTCGTAGATAATGAGAACCGTCTAAATATTTCAGATGGTCGCCAGGTTGGATTTTTATTTATGTACTATTACATGAAGATTATTGTGTACGTGTGGTATTCAAACTTCAATCGCATGATTAGGACACAAGAAGTAAAAACGAGATTTTAAAATTTCGCACAGCTGCCATCTTGTGGTTATGAAAACAATTGAAACAAATTAAAAGCCAGTGGATTATTTGTATAAGCATTTAATGTGCAAAGTTTCACTGCACTCAGATGGTTAAATTGCGAGATACGTCCTGTTAAATATTTATACTTCGCGTCGCCGCCATGTTGGATTTGTGCTCACCAAGTTACTGAAAGACCTATAGGCGAACTTTTGTTCATAGCCTCGATGTACATTAAAAAAATCAGTTTGATTGCTATAAAAGATTCGTAGATATTGAGAACCGTCAAAATATTTCGGATGCTCGCCATTTTGGATTGTTATATTTATAGGCTATAGAGTTATGTACCATTAAAGGAAAATTATTGATCGCATGATTACGACGCAATAAATAAAAACTTAATTTTAAAATTTCGCACAGCTGCCATCTTGAGGTTATGTAAACAATTGAACTAAATTAAATGCCATTGCATGACAGTATGTATAATCATTTTCTGTACCACATTTCACTGCGCTCGGATGGTTAAATCAAGAGAAAAGTCTATTAAAATGTTTCGACTTCGCTTGGCCGCCATGTTCGTTTTGTACGTTAAAGGTTTTTGAAAGTTACATAGGTAAACGTTTAGCAGTTCCCTTTATCACCGTACAAAATTTCAGGGCGATATCTGTAATTGTTTCGGAGATGTAGAATGCCAGTGAAATATTTCGCACAGCGCCATTTTGAGGTTATGTAAACAATTGAACTAAATTATATGCCAGTGCATTACAATGTGTATAAACATTTGCTGTACCAAGTTTCATTACGTTTGGATGGTTATATCGCGAGAAAAGTCTATTTATAAGTCTCAACTTCGCTTGGCTTCCATGGTGGTTTTGTAGTTACCAGGTTTTTGAACGTATCATAGTTAAACTTCTAGTAGTGCCCTTTATCACCCTACAAAATTTCAGGGTGATATCGGTAATAGTTTTGGAGATACGCTGGTGAAATATTTCGCACAGCCGCCATGTTGGATTGGTGCGACAAAATAAAATTTGAAGGGCACGGTCGGGGTCGGCCAGAATGGTGCTATGATATTACCGAGTTTCATTGAAATACTCCAACCGGTTAGAAGTTATTAGGGGACACACACACACACACACGAATCACACACACACGCACACACAGACACACGGACAAAATGTGATCTCATAAGCCTATTTTTTTCATTAACTGAAAATAGGCTAATAAATAAAAGTATTTACCGTACATAAATTGTGTTTTATTTTTTTAAATTATCATAAATTGTGTTAATAACTGGACGGGGTGATGATCTCGTAGTTCCGCCCCTTAAAACAGCAATAACTATCTAACTGGTGATAAGAGGTTAAATTGAACACAGAGAAAATAATTTTAGGTAACCACCGGTCACCCTGACAATTAATTTGGGCAATTTAGGATTACGCATCTCGACCCTCAAGTGGCCATCATCAGATCCTGATCACTGTGTAGCGGTTAAAGTTTACACTAAAATAATTAATTAATATCTTTCAATTGATTTACTACTACAGTATTGTAGTAGTTTGTCTTGGCTGTATTATTACGTTTCGTAGTTGAATCTCGTTAAGTAATGTTTGTTTTGTCTTAACTGTTTTGTGAATTACGAAATTAAAAATGTTCATGCAGTGTACTTCCTCTGACTTGTGAAGTCGCACGTTGTTGGAATTAACGCTAGGCTAGTCACTAGCCAACTGATCATATGAGAGTCCGAGCTACGTTAGGCATGCATGACTTTATCTGCAACCTCCGTTATCGGAAGTTGTGACTGAGGCTGTAAATTAGTTATCTTTGCGATTGAACTGATTAACTGAGGTTCTAATGACTTTTTATAAAGTGTATGTTATGGATTCTTGGAAACTTTCATTACTATCGCAGGCCATTTACATCGTCTGCCACAGCATAAGAAACGTCTAATTTTGGCTGCCACCCGGTCTAATAGACGATTATAGGATCCATGCATACTACCTATATTCAGGTCTCCGTTTGTATGACAAACACATAGTGCATTCCTTCTCCTATAACATGTTTCCAATTAACCCTACTGAGTTCCAGAATTTCCGTAATTTCTGATCGATTTGCTTGATTCCTTTATACATTAACTGGGTTTTTAAATGATAGCATAGTACGAAATTTGGCTTGATTTGGTCAATTCCATTGAGATTTTTTGATATTTCCAAAATAAAATATAGTTACTAAAATACAGGTAATTCGAAATGCTCCTTGCACGCCATTTTTTTACGATCAGCTTGAAACTCATTTTTCTAACACATTAGACATTTTTAAACAATCTGTATTATTTCCACTTAACTTCTTGATTGTAAAGAATTTTTATAATATAATTATCATTTTTGCCCATTTTGAATGCATTTTTCCAAAGTTTTTCAAACGTATTTCCCAATAACTCACAAATTTAAAACTCTATCGCAACTCACATAGTACAGTTTGTATATAACTCATAGATGATCCTGTATGCAAATTTTGATGCAGTTCCAACCATTACGGACATGCGTGAAAAATATAGTTTTGAGAAAAATCATTTTTTATGTAAAAATATTCCCTAAAAGGGGATTTTATGTCTCAAAACTTCCCTAAAGTATACTTTTCCCCTTCCTGCTCCCTTTTCTTTTTTTCTGATACAGTTTTTGTGAGTCTCAGCCTCTTCCTAGCCGTTTTTCTTCCTGACAGGCTTGTCACTTCACTTTTTCTTTTTTGCCTTCTGTCCTGGCTGGCACTGACCTTCATTGCACTTTCAGTTAATGTTCCCTCAAATAAATTCACTTTCATCATCTGGCTTGAAAGTGCTCCCATATTGAACTGTCCAATTGCATTTGCAACAGCCCAATCCACTCTCACCTTTGAAACAAATGTTTGTTTTGGTCATTTTTGCCATAAATGTAAACTTTCATTGGGATTCTGTGTCTTGCCCCTAGCACACCTTCTCTGAATTTCATCATTGCCCAGTCTTTGGTACAGTGGAGTTAGCTTCACCACTACATCAGAATTCAATTTCACAAGCATCTTATCATGTGTTTGAGGGGTTTCATTCCTGGCCAGAGCACGGTTATAAAAACACCAGGATTCAGGGCCATGTGGGCATGTTGAATGCACAGGCTTTTCATCCGTTGACATACAGTGCCGTAGGGTAGCATAAACACTTCTTTTCATCTTACTATCATCAGGGATGTTTGATGTTTTAGCCGTCCTGTAATAGAATGTGAGCTGAAGTATAGTACTCTCTGTCAATCTTTTCTCTCCACGTCCACCAAGTTTCACTCCTTTTGCTTGCTATTCCTTCACTAGCTCCTAAGTTCAGTCCCCATTCTTTTAGAAATATGATTCACACATTCTTCTTTCTGAATATTACAGTCTCCACAGATCTTCTGTTTGCTGAGATAAGGTAGATCTTCGCATCTCCATCAGATAAGACAGTTGTGTAACGCAGATTGCACTCAGAGATTGATCTTTTCCGCAATAGGTCTGCTGCAATGATTTCCATTGCACCAGATGACCCTTCAAAATGTATGCCACATTCACCACTGCTCTTTTGCCCTTCCTGCCACACTGAAAATTCAACTGAATTGGGATCTACGTAATTCTGATGATGAGATACTACACATGTGGCAATACTTAGACATCACTTCATAGTCCATGACTAGCCCTGTTAAAATATCTATAACAGATCGAACACCATAAAGGGAAGTGTGGCTCCTTTTATGTCAAGTTCCATCATAAGATACAGCTATATCTTTTATATCTCTGGCCTGTCAATTTGATCTATGGAGATCAAATTGACAGGTGAAAAGCTGAAGGAAGTAGAAAACTTATGTTACTTAGGAAGTAGAATAACCAGTGATGGACGAAGCAAAGAGGATATAAAAAGTAGGTTGGCTCAGGCAAAGAAAGCTTTTCTACAAAAAAGGAATCTGCTGACATCGAATATAGATTTAGGTATTAGGAAGTCATTTTTGAAAGCCTTTGTCTGGAGCGTGGCACTCTATGGAAGTGAAACTTGGACTATTGGTGCAGCAGAAAAGAGGAGAATAGAAGCATTTGAAATGTGGTGTTACAGGAGAATGTTGAAGATCAGATGGGTAGATAGGGTTACAAACATAGAGGTATTAAGACGAGTGGGAGAGGAGAGATGTTTCTGGCGACTGCTAATGAAGAGAAGAGATAGGTTGGTAGGACACATACTAAGACACCCAGGAATAGCAAGCTTAGTTATGGAAGGAAGGGTCGAGGACAAGAACTGTAGGGGTAGACCAAGGTTAGAATATGTTAAACAGATTGCCTCAGATGTAGGGTGTGGTAGTTATGTAGAGATGAAACGATTAGCTCAGGACAGGGAGGCATGGAGAGCTGCATCAAACCAGTCAAAAGACTGAAGACTCAAACAACAACGTAGAGAAGAATCCATAGACCTGTCTTCCCTATGTACAATCTCTCGAGACTTAGAAATTATCTTGTTTTTCATGACTAACCGCATTACGTGCTAACTTCCTCAGGTGACAATCATGTTTCCTAGCCATGCCTTTTATTCCCATAGCAACACAGAAATTATCCATAGCTGCGTGACCAACCCCTATTATCAGAAATGCATCTACCATTCTTCTATTTACTTCAAATGGAGTCTTTGAATTTCATTTTTGGTGCGAGGACTAGTGTAGATTGAAGAATGTACATAACAACAGTTTTCACACTTCACAATAAGCTTATTGCAAAAGCCCTTCATTTCTCTTGTCTGAACTGAAAGTGCCTTGCTGCTACACTCACCACACTGTAGATTACTAAACAGGGATTACAAACTGTCACAGTGCACAAGCATAAATTCATCACCACTATCCTCACTTCCATCACTAACCTCAAAATCCTTGAGCTTCCTACTGCTTTTCGAGCTGGCTGGAGTTGTTTTCTCACTTGCACTGTTTTTGGAGTGGATGGTCCTGGCTCTAGGCTACTAATATGCACACAAGTTCCATTAGTCTCAATGGTCTACAAGCATGTTGGTTTAGAAGTTTGTGCCTTTTTCCACCTGTTTTCAATGTTGATACGGCCGTTTTCTCTCTTCTTAGTCTTACTTGTACTCTTTCTGCGTTTTAGCTTACGGCACCGACGGTATGATTGCTCCATAATAGTGCTATAGAACTCAAACTGTTATTTTATTCAACATACATCTGAAGTGAGTAGGCCTATGTCAGCTGTGTTTACAAACAAAACTTTCATGAATTGAAGGAGTAAAAGCAACATCAGGAAGTAGGCTATTACGTATTCAAGACTATGTCTAACAGATTTAGCATAGACGCATAAAATGTATGACTAATATAGTAACTAGCACAGATGTAGGCCTATTGAAAATCTCCCATTATATAATACACCGTTATGTGGTCTTCAGAATTTTCACTCCGTGTAGTCTCTCAACATGGTATATTATCAGCTAGTACGACAAAATGACAACAGATGGCACCTTCTTCTGTCTACGTTATTATCTCCAGTGCCAAATTCAAACCGGAAACTTTGCAAAAGAAAGGGCTATCAGCACCTTCGCCTCAAGGTGGCAGGTCTGTACTGTCACATAAAAGAGCCCTAAAAATGGCATTTAAAAATAAATGTTCGCAATATAAATGTTACAGGTGCGTGGAAGATGCTATGGGAAGTATTTTAATTTTAAAAAATCGGATTTTGACCATTTTACAGCCAAAAGCTTAGTAGAGTTCTCAAATTACTTTTCATAAAGTATATGTTATGGATTCTTGGAAACTTTCATTACTATCGCAGGCCATTTACATCGTCTGCCACAGCATAGGAAACGTCTCATTTTGGCTGTCATCCGGTCTTATAGACGATTAACCCGTATGCATTCATTGCCTCATTTTTATTAGTTTGGATTTAATTTTATTTTGGCAGCGTGTAAAAATGTGTTCATTCAGATTCGCTGGGTTATTTTTTTCGTTAGATATATTTCTATGGATTCTTTAACGTCAAGAGCTTTTCCCTTTGCTTCGTGGTGTAGAATTTCCTAATCTGTTTCTATGTTGGTGAAACGATGATTGTTGTCATACATGTGTTCGCATATGGCAGAATGTTTGTTGTGTTTGATCACATTTTTGTGTTCATTGTATCGTGTTCCGATTTGCTTACCACTCTACCCGACATAATTAGCATTGCATCCGTCATGTTGAGATATCAACAGATATACGCCTGATTTTACGTGTTTTTTTTTCTTTGCTAGGTTGCTATTATGTAGGTGTTTACCGAGCGAGTTGTTAGATCTGAAAGCTATGTTTAGTCCATAGTTTCTTGAAGATGTTCGTTATTTTATAAGTGTTTTTGTTCACGACATTGAGTCTTACATACTTGTTTTCACAATGGGTGGGTGATTTGTCCTCTTTTTTTCCTTTCATTGTTAATCTATTAACTGGGGTGGATTTTTTTCTCCTTTGCTACCTGTCTTATCGTGTCCATTTCTTTATTGAAAAATTGTTTTGAAATAGGTATTCTGATGGCTCTATTCACCATGGATTTGATACCTGCTAATTTATATGTATATGGGTGGTTTGAGCAATTGTTAATAGTGTGTGACGCTTGAGTCTCTTTGTGGTATATGGAGTAGGCCTACGTTAAATTATTGTCCGCTCATTGGATTGTTAAATCTAAGTATTTTAGGTGCTGGCTGTTTTTTGTTTCCATTTGGAATTTAATGGATCGGTGTAAGTTATTGATTGATTGAAGCAATATATATTTGTTAGTTATTTTTGTGTCGTATATGTAAATGACGTCATCCACATATCTAGTTCAATGTACAATGTCTTTTGGAGAATTTCCTTTGAGGAATTTGTTCTCTTAATTGTTAATGAGTACGTTGGCAAATAATCCGCTGACCCCATAGCTACACCTGTTGTTTGTGCATATATGTTGCCCTGCAATTGAAAAACATTCTGGTTGAGTGTGACCAGAAGCAGTTCTACTATTTCCTCCGTTTCCTTTTCTGAGTTATTCTCTTTCAGACGGTCTCCTATTACCTTTATTGCTTCTTTTACCGTTATGCTATTGTACATATTCGTGATATCGCAAGAAGTCGTTGTCATGCTTGGTTTTATGTCTATGGCCCACTTTTTATTGACTAATTCGGTTGTGGTTATTACTGAGACGTCGCTTTTGATAATTAGCCTATTCCTCAGAATTTTTATTAATTCTTTACTTAGTTTTCAGCCTGACACAAGAAATGGGATGGTACAGGGCCAGTAGCTAAGACTGAGTGGTCAAGATGACATCATGTCACCAGTTGAGGGCCATGTGCCTTGAGAATGTATGGCATGGGATATAAATGGAGGATATGAATAGGCTATCAGTCATCACAAAGCACGTCAAGAAATTATAGTTGAATAGGAATTGAAATGTATTTTAAGTTAATTAAGAGTAGAACCTGAAGTGCATTTAGCTGTACTGTACATGATTCATTTTGAAATAATCTTAAATTAACCTAATTAGTCTAAATACCAAGGAAGTATTATATACATATCTTAAGCTACTTAATTGATTTAGAGTATTACTTATTCTGCCTTGATTATTTCTAAAATGGAACTAGGAATATTGAGAGAACGCACTCCCTATCCAAGCATTAACGGAAAGTGAATACAGTAGTCATTTATCTTGGACATGCCAACATGGCTATGCCCATTGGGCTGGTATTATAAGAGGAGGCTATTTTTTTGTTATCATAATCTGATATTGTATTCATCCACTTCACATCACGTTTATGACGTCATAATTACCTCTGCTTATATTACTAGCGTTATTAGCTTTCTATTTATAAGATGTATCTATTATAGGGTCATGCAAACGGTACTGTACTATGTACAAAGAAATATTAATGTGAGAATGAGTGGGAAGCTCCTGTTTTTCCCTTAATAATTTCCTTGAAACCTATGTTACTGCCTTTTTTTTTACAGGATTTGAAGCCGACAAATGACGTCAACGAGGCATATCCAAATGAGTAAGTACAAGTAAAGAAGAGTACTAAAAACTATATGTGTATGTGTATACTCGCTGTCACAAGAGAGGAGTGTCCTAAAGCTTTAACATGAAAATATACAGTACAAGACTAGTTGCAACCATTTTGCTGTGGTTTCCAGTTTGACAATCAAAGGCAATATATATTTTCACGATAATAGAATATCTACGAGCTTTTTAAATGATCTCAATCATGTGGGAAATAGAGAACAGCAAGTAGAGTTTGGAATGTTAAGTATGGTATGATATTCCTATTTATTATTTATGTAGCTCAGTCTGTACCAAGTCAGTTTCACAGCTGATGCATGGCTAGATTAAAGCTGGTTGAGATTCTTCAAAATCCTGTGGCCGTTCAAAAGTAATTCCAGTCTAAGGATGGTACTAGTGTTAGTATTAGTGAAGAAAATGCTTCGAATTAAATTTAGCATCACTGTTTCGGATTTAAGGATTATTAAAGAATACTGCTCTTATTTCGCACAGTTTGCAACCATCTCGAATAAGTACATAGAACCAGTACTTCTTGCTGCTCTTGATAACGCCTTTCGGCAGATTATTTTGTACTGCTCATACTGGTACCCTCAAACAGATTATTTTAAATAGCGAATTCACTAGTAGCAAACTTGAATTATCAGAACTGAGACAATCACTGGTGCAATATTAAAACAAGTAAAACAGAACAATTCCGGTTACTAATTGAACGGTAGTGTATTTAGGATAAAAATAATAAAATATCTGTTTGCACAGTAAATATCTCAGAAATCAAGAGCTTAATTTCCAAAATGTCACCACGGAGAAACGTCTTTTTATAATAGATGCAGAACTGGTAACGTAAGAAGATATACCGTACAGTACACTTCCTTAATGTGAACTAGGCAACATGTTATTTCAAATAACACTATCTTGTTACAATTTTAGAAACAATATTGTCAACTTTAGTTATTTTAGCTTGGGGACATGAATTTTATCAGTTTTCTAAAACTGACCCACTTATATGGCTTTTTTTTTCATCCTTTGTGTTATGCATTTTGCCTTGAAAGCGCATCACCTTAAAACTACAGGCTTTATTTTTATACCCAATGTGGTCGTTTGTAGTAAAACGTGCTGCGCAACACATCTTCTTCACGTCTGCAACGCGCATATCTCAATTTATTACCGCTCTCTTCAATGTGTTAGGGGCCTGGTGGCGCAGTGGTCAAGCTGTTTGCCTCTCACCACGGTGGACCGGGTTCGATTCCCGGTCAATGAATGTGTGATTTTCAAGGTGAAATCACATGTCCTGTGGTTCGGATTCTAGGTAAAAAGGAGGTCCTGTGCCTGATGATCGCGAAATTAACGGTCACGTAAAACTACAAACATACTTCAATATGTTCTGTACCTGTCTGATCTGCCTATTCTGTACCGTACTAGATGTGGTGTATCTTTGATATTATTCTTCCATTATTAATATGGAACATTCGTTCCATTTATCGATGTGCCTAAAAGTTTCTTGTACCATTTTAAATCATTGTGGTCACCTGCATACACTGATCTTATGTAACATTCAGTGCGCAGGTTTCGTCATTTCCCAGCAGTACTGCCCTGTCCTGCGTGATGAAAGAAGCAAAATTATTTCCGTGTACGTCGTGTTCAAAATCATTTGGTGAACGTAGACGACTCGAGCGACACATGATCAGCCACACTGGAATCAAGGCGTTCTCCTGTGACGTTTGTAACAAGACTTTTAGCCGAAGTGACCATCTAAAGACGCACAGTATTCTTCACTCTGGCGAAGGAGGTTATGAATGCCCGGTCTGTAAGCGAGTGTTTGCTAGACGTGTGCATCTAGATTCTCATTCGGTCGTGCACACACGTGAATACTTGTGCAGTCCTTGCGGCAAATCATTTCTTAAACGTTCAGATCTGTTGTTGCACAACTGTGTCACCTTCAAGGACAAACCTCATACTTGTGATACCTGTGGTAGAGCTTTCTCCTTCCGGTCTCAATTAGAAAGGCACCGTCCGGTGCACATGCAGCGAAAGAGGTACATATGTCCGGTGTGCAATAAAGGCTTCTCGCAGAGCGGTGACCTCAAGAAGCACAGCGTTGTTCATACTGGAGTGAAGGAATACACTTGTAGCACTTGTGATAAGTCATTTGCACGGCGAACAGAGCTCGTTGAACATTTAGTCATTCACTCAGGGGAGAGACCGCATGCCTGTTTGTTGTGCCCAATGCGATTCAGCTCGCGCTCTAATATGCGGAAACATCATCGTCGTCATTTGCGGAAGAAATAACCTTACTGCATCACCTGTAACAAGGAATTCAATAGGTTCGACTATCTTGCGAAACACATGTTAATAAATTCTGAAACCACATGTGCACGACATAGTGAATGATTTGTGGTATGTTAAAGATAGTGTGTAGGTATATTCATCCAAGCTAGATTATAAACTCCACCGGTAATGTTTTATAGTGCATTTTAAGAAACTCTTTTATTTGAAACTGTTCAATGTAGAATTTACTGAAGAGTGCAGACTTGGTAGTTTCTGCCAATGTTCAAGTACTTGGACAGGGTAAGCTGTGTGCTTAGTGGCAATGGGAAGCTCCCAGATATTGGTTGATGGCTATTATGATTTTCGTTATAAGAATGGATATTTGAGGCGTTGATATCGCCAGACTCAGAAAGGAACGAATATGTTTCTATATAACAGATTGCTGCAGCGAATGTTATGCCAGCGTAATACAATTTACTTAATCTTTAATAAATTCAGGAGAGTTGTGCAATGTTTCCTTTTCTATTTGTATTCTTATTGTTTGGCCGCTAAATATAAATTCATATCGTTCCATTCTCACACCTTAGACAGAAGTAATTACTTTCTAAGCATAATGTCCAGTGATCTGAGATTGTATATAAGAGTAAAAGACCTTCATGTACTGCCTTTAAAATAAATTCTTCTACCTTAATCACAAAGTACATTATTGTCTGTGTCAATACTACTATTACTAATAAATACACTAAATATATACAATTAACTTTGTTCAACCATCGTTCATGGTGAATGAACAGATAAACAGTGTACTCATCTGACCAATGTGCAATCAAGACGGTTGGGAGAAGAGTGACGGTAGCTAGGCTGTTGGTCTTGCACCCATATGATCTCTTGGATTTTAATAGTCTATTGTATGAGTTGTTCTGATGAATGAGGACCGATGAAGAAATACAGGTCACAATAGTAAGCCTGAGGCACTTGCTCAGAGAAATATATAATGCATTGTCAGCCCACATTAAAATATTAGTAGCCATTTTCAGTGTTGCCTAAGTCATAAATTAGAATCGCTTTTCAGTGGGCCAACTTGAGTATACCAAAAAAGATTGAGTGGGAAGAAACAATAATTTAATTAACTAGTGCCTGAATTCAATACATATCTTATTTATACACTTTATAAATCATTTCTCACACAAATTCGGGTGCATCTTTGTAAGAATTGTTGTTTCAAGTCAGTAAATAATCCATGCATTTATTTCAGGTACTAGATTATTGAATTACAGTACATTAGTTGTTACTCCCTGCCCAATCGATTTGGGTACACTCGTGTTGACCGACTGAAAAGGGATTCTCTAAATCAATGAGCCAACACACAATCCTTTTGAAGTCCACGTGCAGTGAGAGATTACTGGCGAGTTTCATTGTTGTTTCTTTGAGACACATCCATTTCAGGAAGATTTACCCGCCTTTACAAGTTGGGCATAGAATAGTGGGAGGTGTAGGTCGGGATTTCTGATTGCCCTCAAAGCAAACACAACTCGGAGGATGTTAAAGTATTGCAAATTTTGCAATTTTCTTCCTCCCCCGAATAGTATTTCATATTCTTCCGCTAGCTTGGTTATTACCAAACTTTATACAGCTAAAAATACCCTTAGTAAATTATTCAATACCGTTTGTTCTACATGTGTTATGAATATATCCAACTGTATTGAAAGAACGATTTGAAATTTACCCTTGACCTTCTTGACCCTTAATATACGTATACTTTTTTATTTTGTTTTTATAGTGCTTTTCTGAAGTTTCCTTATACGTAAATAGTGATTTTTATGCCCGTCACATAAGTAGGTCATAGATCAATCCATATCAAACTGGCAGTCAAGTTTAACTGTGGGATTATTTGAATATTGTGCATAAATATAAAGTATCAGTAGAAAATTCAATGTGCAGAGACTAGTGAAATGAGTATACTGGAGTACAATGCATGAAACTAATTTCGTGAGTTTAATCTCAGACTGTAAACTGTGGGCTCCAAGTGAATCACAGCACCGCCGGGTGAACGACGGTGTATTTTGGCAATACCTGAAAATTCCTGTTATTTAAGTCATTGATCTGCTAATCGAGATATCCGATGCGAAACTTTGTCGTGAGTGACTTTCAAGTTACATGATTTTTCTCCAGATTGAAAAGGAAACTGCTTTCCCTCATTTTTACATAGAAAATCGAAATAATCCGGAGATGGGTTGACGTGGTAGCAGGTAATGAAATTACCCGTTCCATGTAGCTTTGGATTCCGACATAGTAGCACGTAATATGAGACGTCGACCGTTTCAGCTCAACGCGCATACGGCTTGGGACATCATGACCATTTAGCCCCATTTTCTTGTGTGTGTCTGATAACCCGTGTTATTGAGATGGCTGTATTTTTTGTGTATTTCTAATTCAGGTGAGGATTCACTTACGGGATAAAGAAGCTCGGCGCGAATTTGACGTCACAAGGTGGAGGAAGTTTTGCCCTAAAACTTTCCCATGCGGGAGCTTGATCAAAATAGTTACTGTGCAGAGAACAATTTGACTGAAGGCGGTGCGGGATATTGGGCATTGAAATTCATCACCATAGAACCAAAAACTAGGTTGAAAATATTCATTGCTAAACAGCAGCATTAATATAACCTTTCTAAATTGATATTACTGTTAACAAAATGCACATAAGTGCTTAAGGCAGAGATGACAAGATATTTTAAATGCAACAAGTTATACGGGTCTGATTACAGAAACCCTTTAAAATAGAGTCTATTAAATACTTGGTTATAACCAACGAGTGGTTTAGTTCACATAAAAAATGCACATTTAAAAATCTGGATGACGAAATGAGAAAAGAGGAGAATTATAGGCCATAAGTAACAGCTTTTAGGCGAAATACTTCAATGGGCTTAGAATGTTCATCTTGCCCTAAAATTCTTTGCAACATCTGCTGGCCTGCTGCTCGGGGTTCACCAAGATGTATCTGTAACATACTGCAATGGGATAAATACGAAAGTTCAATAAGACAGAAGTAAGATCGTTCTGAATTGCGGGTCCTGAGTACAAAGTGTCAATGAGCGAAATGCCATTGGCGTCAGGAGAAGAACCATTGAAAACTACCCTTATCTGTTCCCGTGTGGAAGGATTTTTCAGACAGGATGATGGTTTAAATAAACTATGCTTTTAGAAGGATTATTTACATCTTCGATTTTGGAGATCACTTCCATATGGTCAGCAGACTCATATTCCTCCATGAAAGAGCTGTACTGAGATTTCACAGCATCAGCTTGCTTGAAGCGATTTTAGACAGCAAACAAAGCTCTGGGGGTAAGAATAGACAATGACAGGGGGATCAGAAATTCGGGGAAGAGTTACAACAAATCTACCTTGAGACGTACGAATAGTACTTTCACGAAGAAGGTTTTCACAAATGTCGTTACTCGAGAAAGGAGGCGTTGCAGCTTGAACATTTTCCATATCCCAAAATTTCATCAAGTCTTGGCCCAAATCGGCATTTACATGATAACAGTTTGATGCAGATTGGACAGGACTGCGATGCATTTGTCCAGTGGCAATCCAATCGAAGTTTGTTTTGAGAAATAAGACGCTAGGAGCAACCATGACTTTCTCAGAATGCCAACATTGCCAAAATATGCTGGAACTGAGAAGAATATCAACAGGCAATTTTTCATTGAAATGTGGGTCGGCAAATTTTATGAAATGCGGAATACTCCCGTTATGAACTGGGAAAGAAGTAGAAAACGTTGAAAACGTGTGCCAAAATTATGGGAATCCTTTTAGTCGACCTTGATGAAACTTAAGGATTTGGATTTTGAACGATTAATTCCAGTGACTTCTATTGAAGTAGGATGTTCTTGCGGACCCAATTTACGAATTAAATGCTCACTTATGAAGTTGTTAGTAGCAGCATTGTCTATAGTAAAGCCATCATTACTTCCGACTTGACGTTTCATTGTTACCCTAGAGTTATCTAGCGGTCAGAAGGAAAATCACCTTAACTAGACATCACAGGCAGCCAATCAAATCTATATATCACGACAAATAAGAGTTTCGTTCACGATGTCGTGATTTAGCGAACGAAATTCTAACCTAGCACTGAAACGTCAAGTCGGAAGTAATGATGGCTTTACTATAGTAACCCTCGAGCGGTAATCCATTCGCCGCGTGCGTTCTTAAGTAATACTTGCACGGTGGATAGCAACACTTGAACCTCACTAGAGAAATTGGAGCTTTGGGTGAACGACTGAGCACTATTAGACGGAATCTCAGAATTAGATTTAAAAGAAGATCTGCCAGGGCCTGATGATCGCGGTTTCTCATGTCTATGTAACAAGGTATGATGCTTGGCGTTTCAATGAAAGCACAGGCATTCGGAACGACAATTATTTAAAGAATGTGTTCTTGAAAGATAATTGAAGCCATGTTTATTTTGAACTATTACCTTGCGTCTTTCATCCACAGACAAGGCTCTGAAATTAGAACACTGATAAAATGATGTGAATGTTGGCATAGAACGTAACCTTGCATCTGATTAGGCAATTGAGTATGTGCGGCAGAAGCATGAGACCTCAAAACTCTTTGATAATGACTGAAGACCTTATGGTTTGAATATGTTTTAGTGGAAATAGTGAATTTTTGACAGACTATAGCGGACAAAACCTGGCACCTGGTCTTTATAAATTTAAGTAGGGCCTCATAAGTGCATTGTGAATGCTGAGACAATTCCATGTCCCAAGCTCTTAGGGTAGCAGAATCGAATTTGGAAGAAACAAGATGAATTATAAATAAATCCCAACATTCCACAGGTTGACATAAATTAGCCAAAGCACGAGTGTGAAGCTCTGCTGTATCTATTGAATTGCGAAGAGATATAACTTTGTCAGATTGAACATTAGGAAGATTGAATAAGGCTTGTAGGCTATATGTCTTTGAATCCTCAGCCTTGAGTTTCCGTAACGATCCTTGAGCAATTCTAAAGCGACCTCGTAGTTGTAAGTTGTCAAAGCAAGTGCCTGAATGAGCTTAAGCGGCTGACCTTGAACGGCCGAGAACAGATAATGGAACTTTTGTATTAACGTAAGGGTTTCGTTGTCATGAATTAATGAAATGATCAATTCGAAAAATGGTTCCCATAAACTTTCGTTGCCATGAAATGCTGGTAATTCAATTTTGGGGAGAAAATTAGCGGGTTGGTGCGGAGTTGTAAACTGAAAGGGTTAAATCTTCTTTCTTTACTTGCAAAGTTAAAGTTCTAAGTAGACTTTTTGCCTCAGCATAGCCTTGATAATAGAGACGTTCTGTTTCATTACGATCACTTTGTTGTTCGGGGCATTGAATTTCAATACTGCATTGAATTTCGTCATACTTCTCAAAAGCTTGCTCAGAGTTTTTTTTTAATCTTTGAGAGATTATTTCTAAATTACCTTCCTGTTCTGTAAGCTCTGAGAGTACATTTCTAAAACAGATTAATTTACCTCATATGAGTATTAGTGTTCGTGTTATCAATAGGCATGTTGAAAACTGAAGCAAACTCGTCACCTTTGTTTGACTTGCGTTTCTTACGTCTGTTGGAGTAGACAACACTGAAGGTAGAACTGGCACCGTTCCTAATCCTTCCCTGATGTTGACACACGTTTCAACTGAAAAGGGCTCCTGTATATTTGTACATTATAAAAAAATTAAACATTAATACTATTTCTGATTTCTGGTGTGCAATGTTTGAAATAGATTAAATTCTCGGGGTTGAGGCAACAAAAATATGGACGAAGTTTTGCCCTAAAACTTACCCATACGGGAGATCGCATCGAGCGTGAGCTTGGTGAAAATAGTTACTGTGCAAAGAACAATTAGACTGAACGCGGTGCGGGATATTGGGCATTGAAATTCATCACCAGAAAACCAAAAGCTAGGTTGACAATATGTATTGCTAAACAGCAGCATTAAGTTAATATTTCTAAATTGATATTACTGTAAACAAAATGCACACAAGTGCTTAAAGCAGATATGACTAGATATTTTAAATACAACAGGTTATATGGGGCTGATTACAGAAACCCTTTAATATAGTGTCCATTAAATACTTGGTTATAACCAACGTGTGGTTTAGCTCACATAAAGAATACACCTTTAAATATCTGGATGATGAAATGAAAATGAAAGTTCATAAAATAAACTTATCTTTTCAAAAGATCGAAGAAGAGAAGTTGTTGCGGAGCCAGCTCCATAAAAGGTTCCGGCTGGCTTAGTAGCGTAGAGGATCTTGATTGTTCCTACGGAAGAAGGCGCCCGTGGCCTTAGAAAGCGTGCCGTGGGGAGAGAACCCTAATCTTCCTTTCTTCTTTTCTTGAAGGTAAGACACCTGTAGTGTCTATATAGAAGTGTGCAGTTTGCTTGCAGTCTGGGAGACTGCCGAGGATTTGAAGTATGCAGAAGAGTAATCCAGCTCTGATGCTGTTGCTGAATATAACAGCTGGCGATCACCTTTTCCTTATGAAGAAATTAGTCAAAGCAATGCACCCATGGCGTAACGGCGAAATAGCGCAGTGGCTAATGATGAAGTGCAGAGCAGCGTTGCTACATTACTATCGTGACGGAGCAGCATGCCGACAATAATCTGCGTTCAGATGTGTAGCGGTGCGAAGAGAAGAGAAAGGTTTGGAGAATGCGAAGAGAATGCGATAAAGGGCTGAAGCTAGCACCTTCTTATATAGTGCCCAAGAATCTTCCAGAAGAATCTTCCTCGTGATAAAACTGTAGGCTTGTCATAGGTTGCTCGAAGAGCCACAGTGACGTAATTCGACACCGGCAGACTGCAGTGACTTGGTACACGCCAGTTTGAAATATGTGCCGAAAGGAGAAACTGTATCACTCAAAGGCAAAGTCTTAAAATACGATACATATGATAGGCTTACACAATTTTGTTTAATTGTGATCAATAATAAACTAATTAACACTTGTTTGGAAGTTTTACGGGAGCGAAATAAAATGACAATAAGAATGGGCCGTCAAAAATGAGAAGGGAAACTTACGTAAAGAATTCGTTAAATGTCACGAAAGTGACCACAAGGCATGGCAAACGACTTCAGCATTATGCAACACCTGTATATTTGGGTGTTACCCTTGACCGTACACTGTCCTTCAAGAAACATTGTCATAATACCAGGTTGAAGGTCAGTGCAAGGAACAATATTTTGAGGAAGCTCATGGCCACCATCTGGGGAGCTAGTCCTCACGTCCCGAGATCTTCTGCTCTTGCGTTTTGTGTGTGAGCTGCTGAGTACACCTCACCTGTGTGGAGTGCATCTCCACACACCGAGAAGGTTGACACTGCAGTCAATGAGACTGTCCGTATCTTGTCAGGATACACGAAGACAACTCCAGTCGACAAACTCTACCCAATTGTTGGAAGGGCTCCTCCCACTGTCAGAAGGTATCGGAGTTGCTACGTTCTGGAAATGTTGACCGGACACGGAAAAGAATGAATGATGGCGAGGATTGGGAAGTAGGCGGCTGTGGCCTTACGTTAGATACCATCCCGGCTTTTACCTGCAGTGGAGGTGAGAAACCAAGGAAATTCACTTCCAGGGTGGCTGAGGTGGGAATCGAACCCACTTCTTGATAAATATACTTAGCATATAACAGCAGTAGATTTACTACAACTGAAGAATAATAAAACGCCAAAGACGGAAGTCCTAATTTACATCAGAAAACACAGTATAAAATCAAATATATTCAAAACAGGCGTCATTTTTCTACGTCAGTTGCTATTTAATAATACTTGAACGATTAGCACCTTTACATTTTGCAAGAGGCGTTCATATTCAGCACTTGAAGAAAATTTTCTACCGCTACAACCAATTCCACTGGAGCCAATTTGATAAACAAACCTGTGCAGCTAACTCAAACGGCGCTACACGAAGGATCGGTGTGGGAATAAGTCACTACCAGCAGCTGAGTGTGCTGCGGGAAATAATAAAGCGCTGCGGGTAACAATATTTCTTACGCTTTTAAGGGGCGGAACAGCGAGGTCATCAGCGTGTAACACTGCTAGATAAGCATTTTCCGATTAAAAAGAAAAAAAACATACCCATCAAGGAATTTCACCACGTTAACAAGCAATGGATTGAGGCATGGCAAACCCCATGGATGTTATCTGGTGCAACAAAATGTCCGAGATGATTCACACCTTACTCTATGCTAGACTGTTCCAAATCCAGGAGTTTGAGTTTGCGAACACGCGAGTACTCAGCAGTGTTGCTCGGAGCACGGTTGGAGAGGGATGGGGGGGTGATAGCCAATACGGCACTGGGCTAAGGTCATAGCTCTAGTCCATGCGCTTCCTGCCAGTCTTGATGTTGTGTTGTTTCCCATCACTACATAATTATGTCAAGCCAGGGAGGGCCGTTGCCTAGTTCGTGGGAAGAACCTCTTTACTGGAAAGGACGGACTTCCACAGTGTCTAGTGTGCCAAAAAGTGCTACATGCGATGAGAAAATGGAACGTACAGCGTCATTTCACAACTCGTCATTCAGATGAACGGGTGGAAGGCGAAGCTCGGCAGGAGCTCATAGCTAGACTGAAAGCTGACATACAGAAAGACGTACGTTTTTTAAATCCAATATCAGTGTTGATTCGTTTGACGTAAACCGTTACAGATTAAAAGGAAAATGTATTCGTACGTTCTTTTCCAGGCGAATTATATTGAAGAAACTACCAATGACGCAGCAATTTGAGCAAGTTACAAAGTCGCTCACATCATTGCGATGAATGGGAAACCGTTCTCGGTGTAGCCTATCGTGAAATTGTGTTTGCTCGCCGTTGCGGAATGTTAACTCCAGGAGAGAGAAAGAAATTTGAATCGGTCTGTCCCTCAAAACAGACAGTGTCTCGTCGCTATTCGCGCCATAGGAGGGGATTTGGAGAGACAGCTCAAGTGTAGAATTCAAAACATGGTGGCCTTTTCGCTCGCACTGGATGTAATTGATTACGGTCAGCTAACTACACACATCAAAAAAAGTTTTGCATCACCTCGGTTCCAAGAGTTCCGGAACCGTTAAATACAAAGGGAATAGAGATCAACACAAACAACATTTCAGCTCGTTTTATTGCTCATGAGACCCACACATTGCATGTTGTACCATCATACAGCTAGACTTTCAGCATTTGTGGTCCAGATTGCAGTACACACCACTACCTCTAATACCCAGTAGCACGTCCTCTTGCATTGATGCATGCCTGTATTCGCCGTGGCATACTATCCACAAGTTCATCAAGACACTGTTGGTCCAAATTGTCCCACTCCTCAACGACAATTCGGCGTAAATCTCTCAGAGTGGTTGGTGGGTCAAGACGTCCATAAACAGCCCTTTTCAACATATCCCAGGCATGTTCGATAGGGTTCATGTCTGGCGAACATGCTGGCCACTGTAGTCGAGCGATGTCGTTATCTTGAAGGAACGCATTCACAAGATGTGCACGATGAGGTCGAGAATTGTCGTCCATGAAGACAAATGCCTCTCCAATATTCTGCCGATATGGTTGCACTATGGGTCGGAGGATGTCATTCAGGTATCGTAAAGCCGTTTCGGAGCCTTCCATGACCACCAGTGGCGTACGTCGGCCCCACATAATGCCACCCCAAAACATCAGGGAACCACCACCTTGCTGCACTCGCTGGACAGTGTGTCTAAGACGTTCAGCCTGACCAGGGTGCCTCCAAACACGTCTCCGACGATTGTCTGGTTGAAGGCATATGCGACACTCATCGGTGAAGAGAACGTGATGCCAATTCCGTGGGGTCCATTCAGCATGTTGTTGGGCCCATCTGTACCGCGCTGCATGGTGTCGGGGTTGCAAAGCTGGACCTCGCCATGGACGTCGGGAGTGAAGTTGCGCATCATGCAGCCTATTGCGCACAGTTTGAGTTGAAACACGACGTCCTGTGGCTGAACGAAACGCATTATTCAACATGGTGGCATTGCTGTCAGGGTTCCTCCGAGCGGCAATCCGTAAGTAGCGGTCATCCACTACAGTAGTAGCCCTTGGGCGGCCTGAGCGAGGCCTGTCATCGACAGTTCCTGTATCTCTGTACCTCCTCCATGTCCGAACAACATCGCTTTGGTTCACTCTGAGACGCCTGGAAACTTCCCTTGTTGAGAGCCCTTCTTGACACAAAGTAACAATGCGGACGCGATCGAACTGCGGTTTTGACCTTCTAGGCATGGTAGAACTACAGACAACATGAGCAGCGTACCTTCGTCCTGGTGGAATGACTGGAACTGATCGGCTGTCGTACCCCCTCCGTCTAATAGGCCCTGCTCATGCATGGTTGTTTACATCTTTGAGCAGTTTTAGTGACATCTATGAACAGTCAAAGGGACTGTATCTTGGATACAATATACACAGTCAACGTCTATATGCCGGAGATCTGGGAACCGAGGTGATGCAAAACTTTTTTGATGTGTGTATATTTTTGCGCAGAGTCAACATGGGACTGCAAGTTACAGAGGAACTCTGAGATGTGGTACCGCTGGATTACACTGCTACTGGTCAAGATATATTTGAGGCGGTTTGTGAATCTGTGGACAACATGAGCATTCCATAGGAAAAGCTCCATTCGGTGGCTTCAGGCGGCGCGCTACAAATGGTTGTGCGAAAGCAGGGCTTTGTCTCTCGCTTAGAAAAATTAAGTAAAATGTGAATTCGGGAAGGACGTGGTGACTATTCACTGTTTTATTCACCAAGAGGCATTTTGTGCCGCAACAGTGACACTGGAATCTGTCATGAATGTTGTAGTGACGTGTGTAAATTTTGTCTGGCGTCATAGTGTTAATCATCGTCAGTTCAAAGTTTTTTTTAAAGATCTCGAAGCGGCTTACTGTGATTTACCCTACCACAGCACTGTTCGCTGGCTAAGTCGGGGTAAAGTTCTCGATGTGTTTTTTTTTGCCATTCGTGGAGAAATCGCTCTTTTCCTGGAAATACCTCTCTGATCCAACTTGGGTAACAGATTTGGCGTTTCTTGCAGATATAACAATGCTCCTAAACCACTTAAATACGTCATTGCAAGGAAAATATGTATTAATCGTAGATATGTACAATAAACTCAGAGCGTTCACTGAAAATCACCGTTGTTTGAGTGGTAGATTCGAAATAGAGATTTAACGTTTTCCACTCGTCTTGCCTCTTTAAACATGCCTTCTGAGGCCTTTTCGGACAAGTATCTAAAGACGATCATGAGGCTTCTCCAGGCTTATGAAAAGAGTTTCTAAGACCTTAATGTTCGTGAAAAGGAAATGCGATTATTCAGCACTCCTTTCTCAGTTACCCATGATGACTACCCGCCGTCAATGCAGCTGGAATTAATAGACTTACAAAATTCTACCCAATTAAAAGACAGATATTACAACACTCTGGATTAGTCACGATGGTATCGTTCACTGCATAAAGAAACCTTTCCCTACTTACACAAGGACGCAGCACAGCTCATGTGTATGCTTGGTTCCACATACTGCTGCGAGCATCTTTTCTCGGCCAGGAACCGAATAAAATGCAAAGACAGGTCAATGCTCGGAGATCCGACTTTGAAGAATGCTCTGCGCATCATGTCAGTAAATGCATTGATTCCCGATATCTCAGCACTTGTGTCCGCAGTGAACCGTGTACCCTCTGATACTCAGTAAACTTATTGTATTCTGTATCTTGGACGTGTCTTATGGATAGCTCTTACATTCCCATGTCCACAGTGATGCAACCCCATTCAACAGTATTCTCCGTCACAGGTCGCGGCCAGTATCCACTGCGCAGTGACTGCAACCCCCACAACAGAGCTGTATTGCATGTTGCAGCTTTACTCATGCAAGGCGACGAGTACTCCGCTCCACACTGGCGAGTATCTCGGGTGGAACAACCTACTCTACACAGTATTTTCCTTGTTTTGCATTCTCCCTGATTCACTAAAACTCAGAATATTCAGTGGTGGCTGGCGGGTATTTGTTCTGAGTGTTGCACTCTTTTCATTTAAGGGGGGTGGGGGTGTTAGAGTAAAAGACTGCTTGATATCAGAGAAAACTGAATTCATTCTCATTGAGATTAAATAGATTATAAGTTAGTCATCATGAAAAACTTCACGAGAACAAAAAAACGTAAGTTATATACAAGGGCGAGAAAGAACCGCCAGTGTCACTTCTACGCGCAAGTAGCAGTTGCGTAGCCAAAATCGACCAATGGGGGAGGGGTTATAGTTTGAAAATAATGCGTGGTGCTCATCATGATATCATTATAAGGACACTAATAGAAATGAATGATACTGATATTCATGTAATGCACCAATTTCATTGTTATGAAGACGCATTTGGCCCCAAATGGGGAGCCGAGCCGAACAGTGACAATTTGCAGTGATACAGACACAAATCACCGATTTCCCACACGGCATGAGTTATAACCTCATCAGCAAGTGTTATTACTTCATTTAAGAAATGTTTATTTAGCTTATTATTTATTGTCACTTTTATTTATACTTTTTTTGTGTGTAAATTTTCCAAAAGTGGGGGTGCGGATTGGAGAGGGATGCGAGGAGTTTCTATAGAGCGTCTCTATCTTAAAAGACAGTATGGGATTAAATGTAGTATTTGCCTCTCACTCGCACTCATATGTCCTGCAATTAGCTTCGTCCTCTTCTACCCCGGCAATGTTGCCATTTCCCAATTATGCAAAGTAATAGATCTAAGAAATTGTGTGCGTGGGTCTTATAGAGAATTTTCCGCTATTTACGATGATGTAAAAATTAAAAGCCATAAATAATTAACACATGGCCAATTTTCACAATTATTATATTTTAGCGCGAATCTATTTTTATGCACATATAAAACTTATCACGCCATAGCTAATGAACTAATGATCATAACAGATTACGAATTTATTTTCGTATTGCCTGATGTTGGTAGAACATATCCTATTTCTCAGGGCAGTAATTTGTTTCATAATAAGAATGTTATAATTTGTTTATCTTAAACGTTACTTGAAAATTATACGATGGTATCACAGAAAAGTTAGGTACCGGTAGCGAGAAACATTTTTGCTGTTGACTTAACGTCGGTGACTAAGTGTGAAGAAATGTTCATTAATGTCTGACATAGTTTCTAAAACAAACCAGAGCTAGCTATCAGATAGCATTCATATGTTATCGCACTTCGCATACTGCCCCCACCCAGCACTAGTTGACGCAGCAAAAGTTTGTTTATTCAGGTGGTCTGTTATCTCCACGAGTGTGTTTGATGAGGGTAGGAAAATATTCTGTTCTACCCCAGATCTCAGTCTTATTAAATTTCTTGTGGTGTGAAGCTAAACTGTGAAGTGAAGTGGTCCTTGTGTTTTTTAATTGTTTTAATTATTATTAAGTTATTATTTATTACTGGTATTGTAATATTCACTATGAATACATCAACTAGAAAGTGGCGTAGTATAGGCAAATTGCACAGTAGAGAACGTATTATAGAACTGAATATATTTAATTATTTCTTAAAGAACGTGAACGTTACCGAGGCAGTTCAAAAGGCAGCAGAAGCTACTGGGTGTTCAAAACGTTTAGTATATAGAATAAGAAAGGAAAAAAAAGAAGGTCCCCTGAGAACGCCTGCAAAATCAAAACCGAACCGAGCGAGTACTGTAAACAAAAATGCTAGGCTAGTTAAGTATGATGGAATAGTACAGTACAAAGCGGAGTCCGTCGCATCCTTCATTCATTGTTCTTTGAAAACATACCACCAACATTAAATATAGTTTTGAGCAGGGAAAACAGTGATGATACTCTGCCAAATTTTCGAGGTCCTTTTTAAGTAGTTTTCTTCATGACATAGGGTTTGAATATTTAAGAAGGGTCAACAAATGTGCCCTGATTGAAAGGGATGATATAATCAGGTGGCGTCAAAGTATCTTAAGGACTTGAAAAGATTTAGGAATAAAGGCAAATCTGTTTATTTTTTTATTTTTTTGACGAGTCTTGGGTGAACATGGATCACACCGTGACAAAAGAATGGAGAGATTCCAAAATTAAAAGTGCTCGTCAGGCATCAATTGAGGGTGTTAGCACAGTTATTAAGCCACTTAGGGCTCGTGGCTCGAGGTTTGTCTTGGTTCATGCCGGGAATGAACAAGGGTTCGTTAATGGTGCCGAGTTAGGTTTCTGTGGCAAAAGAACACGGCAGACGCCCGTGACGAAATGACAGGTGAACTGTACGAAAAGTGGTTTGCCAAGCAACTGTTGCCCAATGATCCCGAAGGATCTATCCTAGTACCGTAATCGACAATGCAGGCTATCACAGCCGGAAAACGAACTTTTACTTACAACGTCATGGAGAAAAGACCGGATTGTAGACTGGCTCACTCAAAAGGGGACCCCTTTTCGAATTGATATGCTAAGGCGGGAGCTTCTTTTTTTATTGTGAATCAAAACAGAGAGAGATATAATAAATACACCATTGACGAGATGGCCAAATCAGCAGGAAAATATGTTCTTCACTTGCCACCATACCACTGTAAACGTAATCCCATCGAAATGGTATGGGCGCAAGTGAAGAACTATATAAAATTCAACAATGTCTCATTCAAAAAACAAGAGGTGAAGAATTTAATTTCGGCTGCATAGAACTACGTGACCACAAAAAATTGGGCAGACTACATGAACCACATCAAAAAAATCGAAAGTGAACTGTGGAAAGCAGATGAGATTCAAGATGATGAGGGACGTATTTTTGATACGCTTGTTATCTTCATCATCTTCGTTTTCTTCCACCTTGTATGGATCGCCCACTGGTTTCGCTTCGGCTGAAACTGGACCATCCAGGGACACGCAGGTATTTATGGAAGGGTTAACACCACTACCAGAGGATAGTGGGCAGGCCTGAATGTATGTGATGTGGTTTTTTTTCTTTCAATTTTCTGATATTATTATATTTGTGTAAAATGTCATATTATAATTTATTATAACCTACTGTATGATATTCGAGAAAATGTAATATTTTAACATATCTTATATATAAAATGGAAATGTATATCTGTCCGACGTTAATGGACTCCGACACCGTTTAATCGATTGCATTGACATTTTGTAGGGTTGTAGTGCACACCCAAAGGAAGGTTTTTGGCTACAATAATTTTAGATAGCCCTCTCTATTCCTTTCATTTAGGCCCTTTGGCACAAATCCACGCCGCTTTTCTCGGCTCAATTCTACACCGTTTCACCGATCTGAACCAAATTTTACGTACTTACCATTTGGAACAAGACGAGTAACACTATCTACTTGGCACAAATACTGAATTTCCATGCCTCACAAGCTCTATAATTTTATTTGAGGGCGTCATCACGATGATGCCCCACTTACAGCATTGGTGAGGATTTGTTATTTTACAGTATGAGTGGAAAAACATATTATTTTTCTTGCCTTTATGCATACTTTATTTGATTCATTTTTGTTTTGGTGTCTTTCTTTGATACTACGTGTGTTGCTTTTAGTGTACGAGTGTTTCAATTTTGATTTTATATGAAGATGGACATTTTTGGTAAATATAACTTCAGAGTTGATTTGGTTCTAATCTTCTAATTTTTGTCGTCAAAGTTCGTCATCATGGACATGGGTCCAGATTTGGTCATCTGCGTGATAGAGTGTTCCGATTAGGGTTAGTTTGTCTCGTGGCCGCAAGGTGTCTCTGCGCTCCTATGAGTGGTTCTTATTTAAGTGTGGGTGCACATATAGACTCTTAAATGATATTTATTATATATTTTCTTTCGGCATTCGTTAGAGCCTCATTGGCTTAGGCGGCAGCACGCCGGCCTCACATAGCCGGGTCCGTGGTTCAAATTCCGGTCACTCCATGTGAGATTTGTGCGGGACCAAGCGGAGGCAGATAGGTTTTTCTCCGGGCACTTTGGTGTTCCCTGTCACAAATTTCATTCCAGCAACACTCTCAACTGTCATTTCTTTTCATCTGCCATGCATTTAATCATTGCCCCAGGGAAGTGTGACATGCTTTGGCAGCCGGCACAGGTCATATCCTCGCCTCTTGATGGGGTCTTCATTCATTTCATTCCGTGACCCAGTCGGTCGACTGGAAACAGGATGTGGTTTTTTTTTTCATTTTGGTATCGGTATTCACTATTCCCCTAATGAAATGCATATATTATTATGGTGAGATTCTAGGAGTTTATCTGCGGACTACCATTATCTTCTTGAAATGTTGCTGTTTGACATAACACGCAAGGCTAATACAATGAAGAAAAATAAATCCATTGGCCCTTAAAATGTAATGGTTAGGTTAATAATGCATACTAAATTAATATAAGCTCCTTAAATATTCAGTTATATTAGCGAAATTTCAGGATTAATCTATTATAAGCTACAAGCAGTATAAAGCCGTCGTACCCACCTACTTAACAATTTCAACACAATTTTTGATCAGACAAGAAGCACGAACAAGGACTGTGAGTGGCAATAATATAGCTCATTATAACAACGACCTTCCTCCGAGTTGCTCAGAATACGACACAGTGAGCAAAGGTACGATATCCTAATATCCAATTGTGATCCCGAGCAACGCCGGGCTTAAGAGCTAGTTACAGTATAATATTATAATAACCGTGAATAATTGAAAATTAAAAATTACAATGTGTGCATTAAAATTTCGCTCTGAACTTTGGTGTATCATTTCTAAATTTTGTACCGTCGTTTGCTTGAAGGCATGAGGTAGAGTTATATACAACAACCGAATATTTCGTAAATTTCCAGAGTTTTGCGTAAAAACACGTCTTTATACGAGTTATGTTACATCATGTGCCTGGTCTTGCAGAACTTCGTATATGCAGTAGATCTGGAATCAGCGCGTCCCATTTAATGCGTACTGCCTTTTAAGGTAGAGACGCACTATAGCCCCACAGTATCACCTCCCTGGCTACGCCACTGCGCAAATTACATTGCATGACATGGTATCGTCAGTTGACGGAGCATCTCGGATGTCCGCCCCTGTGCTCCCTTGTTGCAATCAGCGGGCATCGACCAGTCGAGTTAACTGTTGGGATAGGACTTATACTCTGCCATATCCTCCACTATTGAGCTCTCCATCCCGATTTTGTAACTTCATAACAACCCACCAACATGGTTACGACGGAATCATAACCATAGGCATAACAACCCATGGCCAACGAGACTCAAAATGGTACCTCTGTAAGGTATCTTGTTATGGCGCTTGTTAAAGAGTTCAAGATCACGATCAGCACGATCCCATAGTCATCCTCATTGTACGAAAGTCTTCCACCAGATGACTAGTAAATCGATTGGCGCGTTATTTCAACTTTTTTCACACCATGCTATATCGAAATTAGTTTGTATCGTTTTATTTTTAATCTCTTTTCTATGTTCCATATTGCCATAAGTCATACGTTCTCCTATTATGGTGTTTTTCTTTCATCGTATGCATTGACCACTTATACGGGTTACTTCAACCTGATACTCTTCACCATCGCCGTCTATAATTCTCAAGCCGTCCTGTTGGTAGAATAGGCAACGTTTAGTCGAGTCCGTAAGTTCTATAAACACGTAAGACCACATGCTAAGTTTTATTCATAAATATGTTGAGGTCCCAGGGTCGGTACTGTGCCCGTTTAGACCGGAGTCCGCACGACCACATATGCATTTTACCAATAATCAGTCAGCACGAGAATCAAAATATCCCGGAGCGCCAGATGGGTTAAAGCAAATCGCAAAAACGACATCAAATTTTAAAAAATGCTTTACTGATTTTTGGCTCAATGCAACAATAAGGATAGAAGGAGATTTAATAGGGTGTGACACATCTGGTAAAATTATCTCAGTTTATTTTGAAGTTAAAAATCTGACTGCAAGAATGCTCAAAGCAGCATCATCCACGTGTGGCGATCCACACTCTTATTTACACACAATATACAGAAATCTTCCAAACACATTTGACAATCTTTTTGGAAACACAAGTCCGATTAATAGTCCTGTGGACTGTGTTCCAACATTATTAATATTTAATTCCAGTTCAAAGTTAATTGTCTATACTGGAAATAACGTAGATCACTGTTTGACTATTTACATGATATTAACACTCGTAGAATAAATGTTCATTGAATTCTAAACTTTCACTTGTTTTTCCAGTTTCAAAAATATATCGTCGAAAATATTATTATCATCATCGAAGCAACACAAATTATTTATACATATTAATAACATCTGAAAAGTATTTGACCTGTGAGCATAGCATCGAAGAACTTGTGCGAAGCACAACAACAATTAATTGTTCTTCTGACATTAAACATTCGAGAAGTGACTCGATTATGAAATTCAAGTTCCAAACAAAATATATGATTTCTGAATCATCAACTTGATCAATAAATGGTTGAACCATTCAACTATTCAATTTTCCACTTGGAATCATTATTAAAAAAATATTTATATTTATGGCCATTTCTAGTAACTTTTACAACTTGCAATTCTTCGACAGAATGCGGAAATTAGAATTGTAGTTTTATAATGAATTCATTTAGTTCATGGCACTAGGATTGAAAATATCCTTCAAATTATTCGTGGTTAAAGAATTATTTTTTTAATTGGCAGTGGCCCATTCTACTATTTGTGTAAGAACACAATATTACAACAACAACGGCAAAGGTCTTCCTCTGAAGAAGAATAAACTACTATCATGACAAATCCGGGTTCTAGCAAAATCAAAGTCTAAATGGAATTCGTAAACAAGGTTGAAATAAGAACTGATGGTTTCAAAGAAATAACCTTCGGGTTATTCATACGACGAAATGTGTGGCTCCAATACTCCTACTATAAACCTGAGCCATCGAACCTGCTATTTGATTGATGCTCGAAAAAACCTCTTCATTCCTGCGACTTAACATGCGCACCTGGGAATGGCATTTCAACTACTCCACACACATAAATTTTCTTCCCAAAATTTATACAATAAATCAAGCCTCTGCTTGTTATCAACACTGGAAGATTAATAAACTTACAAGTTTATTTTATTTTACCATTCAGTTCAACCCGTGAATTTACCATACTTATGAAAATCTTCATTTCACTTTCGAGTGTATTTACGTCATGATTTTATATAAATACAAAAATATCCTATTTGATACAAATATCATTTGCTTCCCGTTTCATGCCTCTCCGTGTTATCTGAAAAATATACTTTACTCATTGCAAATATCAACTGTTCAACCAGAACTGAAATGTTGGTTGAATGCGGGCTTGCGCTAACCACTCTCCTTCGGAAAATCTCCTGTTCCAGACTAGAAATGTTTAAACTACTTCATAGGCTATTTCTCAATACATATGATTATTAGAAAATATAATATCCAAGGATTATTTAGAAAAATTATAAAAATTATTATTATTATTATTAGTGGATTTTTATTAATATTATTATTTGTTATATCATTTTAAATGTGTTTAATTATCATCTCATTATGTGAGAATCCACATGTTCGAACCTTCGAATATGGAAAAAGTATCCATTCCTCAACAAAATTAATTTAACTTTTACAGTTACATCGGGGTTTTCCGTGGTTTCCTTAAAATATGAAATATTCAAATAAATCTTCGAAATGCTCGGTCATCGATCCTAAACTGTTCTGAGTGCTGAAAATGCTCAGAATAACTCTTAACAAGTCTTGCGTAAATCATTGCAAGATTTAAATACGAAGAAAAAAAATGTGTTGGTCATCTGCAGAAAAATAGTTTGTTCCAATTAGCTAGGCATAATATAATTCAAATGTGGCTTACATTTCTTGATGGTCTTGAAGCGTAGTAAACCTGGTCTGTACTAGATTTATCCGTAGACATGCCCTATCGGACAAGCACGTATAATCCTTGTATCGGCCGCCATTGTAGACCCACAATTCGTCTAGTCAGACATAGTGGTAGTATCTTTCGACGTTTGAATAAACTGTGGTTCCATTTTAATGTGGGCTTCTATCAAAGCCATAACAGTTTGTTTAAATAGGGTCAGATCTAAGTGATCTCTTCTTAGATATGTCAGTTGTAACATAACTCACTGTAATCTCATCAGTACAAGAAAAACATTGACAGTCTAAGCAATTAACGGCTGTTCTGAAGATCGTTCCCTGGGCATGGTTTATTAATATCACCATCTGCCATGCGCTAAGCAACCTGCAGTTTCCCTTGCGTAGACTAATGAACGCCACCGTTATAGACTAGTCTTCAGTGTACTGACAGATCGAAGTGGTTAACTAGTTACAAAAATGAAAACTGACTTGAAATGGATTTAAACATCCAAGTATTAAGTTACTACTGGACTGTGACAAAATACTATTTTCTAGACAAAGTCTAGCATATGTCCTTTTAGAAATATAAATATTTCCACCAATGTCTGTAGAAAAACAATCACCTCAGTGATTCTCCTCACCAGAAACTTACTAAGTTTCAACTCGAAGCGCAGCACTTCTCGTGACTATCACGATTTGAAAAGAACTTCTGCGTAGATACGGCAACCATGTGCCTTGGCTCAGCGTAGACGCAACTTGCTTGCCAAGTGCTTGTGTTAGAATGAGCTGACCATGCCTGCTCCAGCTGGCTTTTATTCAAAACGGTCAGGGTCACGCGTCATCGCCTGATATCTAGAAATCCTCATATCTCTTGAATCCCTGGTCCGATTTACTTGATACTAATTGCGTTCTCTTTCATTTGGCCGTGCCAGTAATCTGATCCCAGTCTCAAGTCTCTACTCCATAGTTAACTATTTAATCAATAAATAGCCTCCACCTCTGCTGTTACTCGCTACGTCACTTGACATCCAACTATCGGTAAAATTCTTCTAAATGCTTCTCGAAGCAATGTAGCGCGATATTCAAATATCTGAACTTTCAAAAGCGGCTACAGCCTTTCCCTTGATATCTAGGTGTCTGAAACTTGGAATACCCATTCCTAGATTTGGGCACATCCACCCCACACCTAGCAAAAAATAAAAATTGAAAAATTTTTATTTTTCCTATCTACACATTAAATCATCTGGTTCTTGAATAATAGATCTTCAAATTCGACGCATTATAAGTTCCCACGATGTTACCAGTTCGTGTATTGGCTACTTCATAGCTTCCATTATTGTTTACTTCCACAATACGATAGGGTCCAGCGTAAAGGCTTGCAAATTTCGAGTACACTCGATTTTGCACGTCAGAGGGTGTAGGTCTTTTCACTAAAACAAGAGTTCCTACGCGCAAGGGTCTGCGAAAACGCTTTCCTCTCACTCTGCGCTCTCTCTTCTCAGCTTGGCTCCTTAACTTGTCTAAAGCTATGTCCTTCATTACAACAAATACATGTCGGAAATCATGTCCTCCAATCGTAATACATAAGTATAATTGTGTTTTACACAGAGATATTTTATTGGGTATTATTCCTTGGATCTTAATTCCTGATACTGGAATTTCCTCTAAATTCTCTTTGAGCTTCCACAGAATATAAAGCTTCTCACTCACCAGACAAAGCATAGCCCCAGTATCGATCAAAGTATCGACAGGCATACCGAATACTTCGCATGATATGATTGGCATTCTAATTCTTGTACCCATTTCTTTTCGTTCGTCATTCTGTTGAATTAAGTCATCATCCTCTGCTTGCCATTTAATAATTCTGGAAGTGAAAGTGTTCAAAATTCTATCTTCTACTGTGAATTCGAAGTTTTTTTTTTCATTACCATTCCCCCGGGATTGTTGTGTTCCCGATGGACCTGGCTCATTGGGCCTCTGCTCCAAAAATTGCAAGTTATCTTGGTGTCTTGCTTCCAAATTTTTCCTTGTGTCCTTGTTAAACTCTTCATTGGACTGACGAGTATCCACATTCCCTCTATTATTGTAGTTGTTTCTACCATAAGATCTTCTTTCCTGGTACCTTCCTTGAGTATCTCGTGGTCTTCTCCATCGAGTATTGTATTGATTACCACCATCCGGTCTCGCATATGGCTTGTAACTGTATCTGTTACTGTATTGGTTCCATCCTCTCTTATTTGGATCTTCCCTCTGCGTTTTCTCTTCTCGCTCCTCTCGAATCTCTCGAGGTGTCTGAGAATAACTATCAGCCATAACAGCATACACAGCGTTGTTATTCTTTGCTCCCTTCTGATGGAAGAATTGAGCGTTTGTATGATCCAGCTTCAGTAATACTTCATCAAATTGTTCCATATTATAGATATCAGCAGCGATCAAAGTCCTCTGGACGTCTGCTGGAAACTGACGTATCAATGCAGTAATCAACTCGTTATCTGGCATCGGCGGATCTAAATGTTGAAGTTTAGACAGCTGTCCAGAAAAGTACGTAGAGTATCGAGTAGGTTGTGACGTCGAGAATCTCTTCGAATATAACTCTGCTCTGACTTGCTGTTGGGTTTCCGGGGACCAAAACTTCTTCAATAGCCCACGAGAAAACTCCTCAAAAGTGGTTAGAGTGGATCTAAATGCTCTAAACCAAAGAAGTGCAGGACCTTCCAAGAACTTCCCTATCACTCGGATCTGTCTTTCTTTAGGGATCTTAGAATCTTTCAGGTAATCACCTGCTTCTCTCAAAAATTCCACGGGTGTTACAGAATCTCGCCCTGAAAATTTAGAAGGCTTATCTTCTATATTCTTAAATACAGTTATGGGGTTGGATTGAAATACTGTCCTGACCTCATCCTGTCTATCAGTCTCTATAGCTGCTCCTAGATTTATCTGTATCTGTTCCTTTCCCCTTACATTTGGCATTTTCAACAGATGATCAGACTGTTTCTCATCCTTGATTTGAGTTTTCATAGCCTCAAGTTCCTTCTGGTTTTCTTCTGCCATCTTCTTAATTGCTTCAGTTTCTTTACAATTTTCTTTAACATCATTGGATATCTGGTTCATAACAGCCTCATGACTTTTCAATGACCCTGTCATATCTGATATGTCTTTCTGAGTTGCTTGGATATCCTTGGCAATTACTTCAATATGGGATGACAAAGATTCCCTAATCTCCTTGATTCCCTCTTGATTCTCCAGCTTGAGCGTGTCTTTAATTTCATTGACAACTGTGGTTTTAATTTCAGTTTGCAATTCACTAATCACACCTTCTCTTATTTCTCCCATGACAAGTTCTTTGAATTGTTCCGTTAAACGTTGAACAACTAGAATTCCCATCTCGTTACTCTCCTTTTTCACTCTGACTTCCAGGTTGACCATGTCTTCACCAACTTTCCTAAGACCATGTTCTATCCTATCAGCTAAGCTTTGGGATCGAAGATCGGCATCGCGAAATTTATCGTCCATTAAACTTGCGTTAGTAGCTAATAAAGTTTCGAGCTCATGTGTTTTATCGCATAATTTATTCATTTTACTCTCAAGTGTCATTTTCAAAATTTCAGAATTCTCTTTAAATTTACTTTCCATTGAATTAAATTTACTATTTAAATTTTCTTTCAAATTACTTTTTAACCTGCTTTCTAACAAATCGGAATTTTCTTTGAGTTTATCCTCTAAACTTTCTTTCAAGTTATCTTTTAATTTATTTTCTAAAGAATCAGAATTTTCTTTAAGTTTATCATTCAAATTTTCTTTAAGTTTATTTTCTAAAGAATCAGAATTTTCTTAAGTTTACTTTCTAAAGAATCAGAATTTTCTTTAAGTTTCTTTTCTAAAGCCTCTGTATTTTCTTTCATAATAGCGGCTACACGCCGTCCAGCCTCTTTTGAACTCTCCTCCAAACTCCTCATCATCCTCATCATTTCTTCCATAATTTTCAATTATTATTCAAAACTTAGGGGTATACAACAGTGGCAAACACAAGCTTATAACTAGAACAAGAAATATGAATAGCTAATTGGAACACTATAATAAAATGAGATTTGTCCTAATGTCGACGTGATGGAAAAACAAAATTCTCTACTTTTACGAATTATATTTACCACAATATCACAAGAAAAAATATGCAAGTTCTCAAATATCCTCCACCTGGATTCTAATAATGTGTATGTCCAGTCATCGAACGTTTACTACTGAATTTACTTGACGCCCTAATGGTTAAGCCATTATCAAAAATAATCAAACCCATTCTAATTATTAACCAGTTAAATTTTTAAGTTCCCCCACTAATTGGGTTTCCTACTAATTTATTCATCCAAACCAGACATCTCTCAACTCCCAAAATATTTCTATAAAAATTATCACAATTTCAAATCGGCATGCGATTGACCATGTCTAAATCGGGACCCACGTTCGAAGCCATTTCTCTCTCTATCTTATTTTATGTGCCCGTTTAGACCGGAGTCCGCACGACCACATATGCATTTTACCAATAATCAGTCAGCACGAGAATCAAAATATCCCGGAGCGCCAGATGGGTTAAAGCAAATCGCAAAAACGACATCAAATTTTAAAAAATGCTTTACTGATTTTTGGCTCAATGCAACAATAAGGATAGAAGGAGATTTAATTGGGTGTGACACATCTGGTAAAATTATCTCAGTTTATTTTGAAGTTAAAAATCTGACTGCAAGAATGCTCAAAGCAGCATCATCCACGTGTGGCGATCCACACTCTTATTTACACACAATATACAGAAATCTTCCAAACACATTTGACAATCTTTTTGGAAACACAAGTCCGATTAATAGTCCTGTGGACTGTGTTCCAACATTATTAATATTTAATTCCAGTTCAAAGTTAATTGTCTATACTGTAAATAACGTAGATCACTGTTTGACTATTTACATGATATTAACACTCGTAGAATAAATGTTCATTGAATTCTAAACTTTCACTTGTTTTTCCAGTTTCAAAAATATATCGTCGAAAATATTATTATCATCATCGAAGCAACACAAATTATGTATACATATTAATAACATCTGAAAAGTATTTGACCTGTGAGCATAGCATCGAAGAACTTGTGCGAAGCACAACAACAATTAATTGTTCTTCTGACATTAAACATTCGAGAAGTGACTCGATTATGAAATTCAAGTTCCAAACAAAATATATGATTTCTGAATCATCAACTAGATCAATAAATGGTTGAACCATTCAACTATTCAATTTTCCACTTGGAATCATTATTAAAAAAATATTTATATTTATGGCCATTTCTAGTAACTTTTACAACTTGCAATTCTTCGACAGAATGCGGAAATTAGAATTGTAGTTTTATAATGAATTCATTTAGTTCATGGCACTAGGATTGAAAATATCCTTCAAATTATTCGTGGTTAAAGAATTATTTTTTTAATTGGCAGTGGCCCATTCTACTATTTGTGTAAGAACACAATATTACAACAACAACGGCAAAGGTCTTCCTCTGAAGAAGAATAAACTACTATCATGACAAATCCGGGTTCTAGCAAAATCAAAGTCTAAATGGAATTCGTAAACAAGGTTGAAATAAGAACTGATGGTTTCAAAGAAATAACCTTCGGGTTATTCATACGATGAAATGTGTGGCTCCAATACTCCTACTATAAACCTGAGCCATCGAACCTGCTATTTGATTGATGCTCGAAAAAACCTCTTCATTCCTGCGACTTAACATGCGCACCTGGGAATGGCATTTCAACTACTCCACACACATAAATTTTCTTCCCAAAATTTATACAATAAATCAAGCCTCTGCTTGTTATCAACACTGGAAGATTAATAAACTTACAAGTTTATTTTATTTTACCATTCAGTTCAACCCGTGAATTTACCATACTTATGAAAATCTTCATTTCACTTTCGAGTGTATTTACGTCATGATTTTATATAAATACAAAAATATCCTATTTGATACAAATATCATTTGCTTCCCGTTTCATGCCTCTCCGTGTTATCTGAAAAATATACTTTACTCATTGCAAATATCAACTGTTCAACCAGAACTGAAATGTTGGTTGAATGCGGGCTTGCGCTAACCACTCTCCTTCGGAAAATCTCCTGTTCCAGACTAGAAATGTTTAAACTACTTCATAGGCTATTTCTCAATACATATGATTATTAGAAAATATAATATCCAAGGATTATTTAGAAAAATTATAAAAATTATTATTATTATTAGTGGATTTTTATTAATATTATTATTTGTTATATCATTTTAAATATGTTTAATTATCATCTCATTATGTGAGAATCCACATGTTCGAACCTTCGAATATGGAAAAAGTATCCATTCCTCAACAAAATAAATTTAACTTTTACAGTTACATCGGGGTTTTCCGTGGTTTCCTTAAAATATGAAATATTCAAATAAATCTTCGAAATGCTCGGTCATCGATCCTAAACTGTTCTGAGTGCTGAAAATGCTCAGAATAACTCTTAAAAAGTCTTGCGTAAATCATTGCAAGATTTAAATAAGAAGAAAAAAAATGTGTTGGTCATCTGCAGAAAAATAGTTTGTTCCAATTAGCTAGGCATAATATAATTCAAATGTGGCTTACATTTCTTGATGGTCTTGAAGCGTAGTAAACCTGGTCTGTACCAGATTTATCCGTAGACATGCCCTATCGGACAAGCACGTATAATCCTTGTATCGGCCGCCATTGTAGACCCACAATTCGTCTAGTCAGACATAGTGGTAGTATCTTTCGACGTTTGAATAAACTGTGGTTCCATTTTAATATGGGCTTCTATCAAAGCCATAACAGTTTGTTTAAATAGGGTCAGATCTAAGTGATCTCTTCTTAGATATGTCAGTTGTAACATAACTCACTGTAATCTCATCAGTACAAGAAAAACATTGACAGTCTAAGCAATTAACGGCTGTTCTGAAGATCGTTCCCTGGGCATGGTTTATTAATATCACCATCTGCCATGCGCTAAGCAACCTGCAGTTTCCCTTGCGTAGACTAATGAACGCCACCGTTATAGACTAGTCTTCAGTGTACTGACAGATCGAAGTGATTAACTAGTTACAAAAATGAAAACTGACTTGAAATGGATTTAAACATCCAAGTATTAAGTTACTACTGGACTGTGACAAAATACTATTTTCTAGACAAAGTCTAGCATATGTCCTTTTAGAAATATAAATATTTCCACCAATGTCTGTAGAAAAACAATCACCTCAGTGATTCTCCTCACCAGAAACTTACTAAGTTTCAACTCGAAGCGCAGCACTTCTCGTGACTATCACGATTTGAAAAGAACTTCTGCGTAGATACGGCAACCATGTGCCTTGGCTCAGCGTAGACGCAACTTGCTTGCCAAGTGCTTGTGTTAGAATGAGCTGACCATGCCTGCTCCAGCTGGCTTTTATTCAAAACGGTCAGGGTCACGCGTCATCGCCTGATATCTAGAAATCCTCATATCTCTTGAATCCCTGGTCCGATTTACTTGATACTAATTGCGTTCTCTTTCATTTGGCCGTGCCAGTAATCTGATCCCAGTCTCAAGTCTCTACTCCATAGTTAACTATTTAATCAATAAATAGCCTCCACCTCTGCTGTTACTCGCTACGTCACTTGACATCCAACTATCGGTAAAATTCTTCTAAATGCTTCTCGAAGCAATGTAGCGCGATATTCAAATATCTGAACTTTCAAAAGCGGCTACAGCCTTTCCCTTGATATCTAGGTGTCTGAAACTTGGAATACCCATTCCTAGATTTGGGCACAGTACGACCCTAGGACCTCAGGCATCCACGCACCCCCGAAGAGATTATTAACATACGCCCCTGAATCCACAAACGGTTGCACAGCCACATACACCTTTCTATCGCGAATCCAATCTATACGACCATACTTCTATCCAAAAGTCAACACACCCTCTCATCTAACGACAACATCCCTTAGGCTAAATTATGAGCCTCCATAAGTACATTTCTTTTACACCAAGCAGGCACAGTATCACCGCTGTTGACCAAAGCTGACGACATATCACAACAAGTTACACAATGCCTTGGATGTAGCACACCACATATTGGGAAATGCTCACCAAGCGACTACGGAATCCATAAGAAGGAAGGCCAAACCAGGCTCAACGTCTATTGCCGCCCTAGGCTCTGGTCAACGGGTTCCCGGTACGAGTCATTACCACAGGTAAGAGTGTGCTCAGAAATCCTTATACATATTGTATTTCCCTCAAATTCACACCCACATTTATACTGTACTTATATCCATACTGTTACACGATCCCATACTAAAAGGGACTTCACCATTCACACTGATCAAATAACCCTTGATCAGTAACCTACACATTTGCCATTATTTACACTTGTCTTCACATCCGCACTCCCAGCCCGTCATTCCTAGTTGCCCCTGACCCTCAACACAGAGAAGTGCATCGTAAGGGATTCCCATTGTGCTTTTTATTAGCGTATGGCTTTTAGTGCCGGGAGTGTCCGAGGACAAGTTCGGCTCGCCATTTGGGTAGCTGCTTCGAGACGGACACCCAATGGGTGAGCTACAAGTACCGTTGGGGAGGAAAGTGGGAATGTAAGGACGAGGAGTTGGAAGGTATCGGCTGTGGCCTATAGTTAGGGACCAACCCCGGCATTTGCCTGGAAGGAAGATGGGAAACCACAGAAGACCATCTTCAAGGTTGCCGGCGGGGGGGGATTTGAACCTCCTCGCCTCCCGGATGTGAGCGTCTGCCAGCAGTCATGCCGTAACGACCACGGCTAACTCACCCCCATTGTACTAACTCCGTAGAAATAAAGCCAGCCGGCAGAACAGCTAACTCCGCAGGTAGGCTCGTTCCTTAATCACACACACTTGTTCGTTTCGCATGGTTAATAGCTCCATCTTGATCGCGCATCCCTTAAAGGTGATCACACCCCCGTAGAGCCAACCCCCATTTCCCTACATACTGTACCCATGTGAGTAATCTCCATGGCAAATATGCTCCTGCCTCCAGCTAGCTTCAGTTCTCGGCATGTACCGTTCTCCCACTGAGCAGTTGCATAATTTTGATTTGAGTCTAAAAGGTATCAACTCTACAATGATAAAACACCACTCTATTCTAAAGACTTTAATTCGGCATTAAATCATGGCTTCAAACAATATAAGAACACAATCCCAACAAACATAATACAACATCAAACAAAATTTACTCCCACAATCCACTAATTATTCACACATTATCCTATTAAATTCACATAATTATTCAATCCTTTACCCTTGGGTTGACTTCAACATTCACTCTAGTGCGCTGATGCACATGTAACTTCCATAAAAACTGTACCTTTTTATCGTACGTCACCTGGTGTGACTTCTTTAATTTTCACAAGAATAATTATATCTCACAACACATCTTACTTTACATTATGTTCTCAAAACACATCTTACTTTACATTCTGAGTGCCTTCTGTGTTTTACTTTACATCATGAGTGCCTTCTGTGTTCTGTATCTCTCTTCCCACCGAAATGCTTAGCATGCATTAGCCAATTCATGGGTTGCACTACAAATCTACTTGCAACTCCACAATTATGTAAATGTACCCCTAAAGTTCCCTTCTTATAGTTCCACTGCATGCCGTTGTGATTTCAATTCCAAAACTTTCGTTATCGCTGTGTCGGATGGTATTATTAAGCTACCCTTGCGAGCGTAGCCTGTGGCATCAAGTGCCCAACTTCATAAATACGTGTCAGTGTCAGTATAAAATGCATCTTCCGACCATTCGTAAGATTGCTAAAATTTAAATCATCAGGGTGCTCTATGATTACCAATGTGTTCTTAAAGCACATAAATTCATTACACAATATAACAATGTTTCCTTTCAATGCAAACAGGGTCTCAAATCTGTCCTTTCTAAGCGTTAACTTTCACGGTTCGTATTACAACTCAGCCCCTCAGAGCGGCTCGTATACAATTGAGCGGAGTGGAGTGGTTACAGCACGTGTACCATCCCTCGCTTTCTGACAGAAGTGGCTTTTATCCCCAAGCAATAACAAGATTCTAAATACAATATTGCGGTCACAATGACCCACATGATCCTATATGCTTTAAACTGAACGGTATGCAATTTAGGGTCTGGACGAGTTCATACATTTATTCCTAACCTTAGGATATTAATAACCGGCCTCAATAGGTCCATTCATGATATGAAGGCACGAGATTCAACACAGGTCGAGTTGGATAGCCGGTATCTTAATAAATGCTACGGTCAGTCACACGCTGCCGTCAATAAGATTCGCTACACAAGAGCCGAATCATCCAATAACAAGTTCTCGGTCGATCAGGTATGGTGCAGAGGTTTCCATTGTTCTCTCACCTACCACAGGATTCGAACCCGGAACATTCCATATCCATCATCAGAGTTAGGGTACAACACTAAATATACTCTGGCACATAAAAATATATCTGTACGCCCAAGGCTATACGAGATTTCACACGTTGAACAGATTACCTGGCTCCATGACCCGATGCTATGCTCTCGTCCTTTAATTAGTAAGAGAACTCTATCAATTACTCTACAAGCTTATTCACAAGCTACAAATTCAATTCACTATTAAACTCTTCCATTTCCTTGCTTAATTATATTCCCATTAACACAATATATTCTGATATTAAACTCTTTTCTCATCCCTTAAGGTATTATCTTACTGCTTGGATAGATAAATATTCCAATTAGCGTAAATATTTCTTGCAACAACATCTTACCCTGATGTATTCATTTATACCTTTTATTATTATTATTATTATTATTATGATTATTACTGACATAAATTACCATAACCCGACACAACGTAACCATTTTACTAATCGAACATCCGTGTTCGTTACGTTAAGTTTTTACATAACTGATTTGCCATTTTTTTAAATAGTGGTAACGATTAATCCACTCACTGATGTACACAAACATCTCAACTCTACTAAAATCAACACAACAATAAATAAACATTTGAGGTTCTACCTCCTAATATTGATTCTTACTGGCACATTTTTATAATTCTGAAATCACGTAACATACAGTGGACTATAGCTACTATAACATCATGGTTTTTGGGTCCTTACATACTGTAGGCTATCCAGGTGGCTCCAACCACTCACATCTTCCAATATCGCCTGCCATTTGCATACTTAGCGAGGCATTTCCACACTGATAATACACATATTATAAAACCTTTGCCTCCCGAAACACACGGCACTTTTCTTTTCCATATTGAGGCACATAACACTGTATAACACTTGTTACAACAATAATTTTAGATATTTCACAGATCAACCCTATAAAACACACGTCACTATTTACATTTCTTACTGGTTGAATTTCCCTGGCAAGATATCAGAACTGCAGATGTTGACGGACTCTTCCTCGCTCATATCCACATCCTGACTGAAAGTCTCGATTATCTGCCTACGGATTCACCAACGGTCTATCAATTATCCTACGATAAACTTCCTGGTTTGGCATGAATATGCTTACATATCGTCATGAACGTTAATTATTGGTATACTTATGGCATTTCACCAATCGCATCATAAAGTTTATGCCTGCGCAGTCCGGCATACTAAGATCTGTATAACCAGTCAATATTTTATACACTGCGCTCCACATTATACATAGTATTTATACAAATTATTACTTTAAATAGTTCTGCCTAGTATATCACACGGTACTTCCTATGTGAACACTAACAATTGCTCGTACTGCCGACTATACACATACGGCACGACTGTCCTTACTAAAAAGTATTCTAACAGTTTTACTGCACGGCTTCCCAATCTGAAGTCCGAGCCTCCCTCCTTGACTTCGATAACGCGCATTTCGCATAATGAAGTTTGTTGATTACAGTACTTATTATTACTTCATGACTATGCGTGATTATATTATCAATTGGTGCATTACGCTGCACGGCGAATATACTGATTAACACTAAAATGTTCAAGTCTTTGAGCGCGTCCTTTCCTGGGCCAGAGCGACATACGCTCCGCGCTCGAGTCTGTTCCAACTGACCTCTCTGACCTGAGTCCACTCCCTTATATTCGTTTCACAAGAAAAAGTAGACCTAGGATTCCCTCGTTGTATCATCTCCTCTCCCAGGATGATTCTGGTCTTGAAATACTGTTCATATGTTCCTTTTTCCTCGCTGATCCCAAAACTGAATGCGTGTTCGAGGATCGATCGGCCAATTAATTAATATTAATCGCCTTTGCCATGGCGTGGGTACGCGGCATCCTGAAAAAATCCCCGGCGACCTAGTAAGGTCACTCCGCGAACACCAAAAGTCCTGTGTTCTTGCGCAGTCCCTTAAATATGCCTCGATTTCACAGTTTAAAGGCTTGATAATTAGCCTCCTGGCTAAAGATTCACCTGTGTGCAACTTTCATGTCATTGCGTTGCTCCAATCACGAGTAATCAATGATTTTCACTGGGATCTTCCCACCACATTCACATTTCTTTTCTGAAACGGGGAAGAACTGGGCCATTATTTCACTCCCTGACCTACTCCAGACGACATAAGTAGGTCAGCGAGAGTGACACGGCTCCACGAGTCTCCACCCACTATTCTGGGGCTATTAGTAAAATGTCAAACTCCCCAACTTTTGTGCTCAAATGCAGCCTAGCTTCCTTCATACAGCCCAATAATGCTGTATTCCACTCATGTTCCCTGCATTATTTTAATAAATAATGTCAGCATCAGTTGATATCACAACAGTGACTTCATATATAATTTCCTCTAGGGGTTTTTACAACTAAAACTCCCCCAAAAGATCTCGGGTTCGTTCCTAGGTGGAACCTTCATTCTGAGCTCACAGTCACTGAGATCCACGTTCGATACCAGTCAGCCTACCCCCTCGGGTTCAATACTTTGACAAACACCTAGACTCGCGGTTTCCCCACTTGCGTGGAAATTCGCACCTTTCGGCCACCACCCCTAAATTGGACACTAACACCCCTTGTTCGTCCCATCCCCCAACCCCGAGACGGAACAAATATTGGTGGAGACGCCAGGCAATTCCCACGAGTGAGGGTAGTTACCACTCAGTAAGGGTCCTCAAACAAAGAGGATCTGGAACTGCGACCCTGGTACTAAATAGAAGCGCCAAGCGAAAATTGGGGAATTTTTTTTCTAAGGAGCTACGCCACAGATTTTTACAGGAGATATAGCATTGTACATTAGCCCTCCCAGCGAACCCATATAGAATTTAGTAAGGGCATCAGTGAATACACAACCCCCAACACATTGTTAACTCTCGCTTTAAAGCGCACCTGAACACAATGACGATAATCAGGCATGTCAACACGATTTTGTTACTAGATACCCTCACCAGCGGCGGAATAATGATACAGGCAGGGGAACAAACCTCAGGCGGGACGAAGGTCAAAATTACCGCGGGGGTACACTGGAGACAAATACACGGGCAGATATCGTATCAGGGTAGCATACCCATCACATATGACGTGCCATCGGGCCAAACACACATCCCACTGCCACCAGATCTGGGAGATGCAGACCGTGAATCCCCGTTACACGTAGTATGGGACGCCATTAACCGAGAGTTTAACACATATGGGGACACGAGCAAATTTCAGGGGACACTTAAAAAAGTACGACCCTCGCAACAGAAAAAAAGAGGGAATTGACATTCATCGGTAACTTTCTTCAATATTGTTGCGGCGTTGCCACAAGCGGGGAAACAAAGACATTACACATGACACAGCAGCAAATTGCATCATACACCGATAACTTAAACAAAATGATCCACGGCAATCATAGGGATCTAACCGAGACAGCATCGAAATTAAACAATTGGACCCACACAGTACAGGACACCTTAACGACTATGTTAGAACAGATGGAAACACTCGCAAAGACGGCGCAGGCGAATAGAGAGGCACAACCTATCCTATTAGCATCAATGGCCCATATGGCTATAGGGATTGCCATAAATACATACAACACAATTATGAACGTACAAAGGCAGCAGGACCTAATGTCATGCAAACAATACAAGATCCCCGAGAATACTATACATAAAAATACTCAACTCGAGGATCTTACACAACTTGGACACAAACTCCGGAAACATAATCACCAGCTGGCCACCCTTATCGAGCAGATAAGCTGGTACTACACGAAGCCAATATGCTCGTGTATATACTACGCGGATAGAATACATATCAAAATCAACATCCAAATAATAGAACAAAATGCGCATTGGAACCTATTCGAATATGTCCCTATACCACACAGGTGGCAAGGGGGCACATGTACCCTAACGCATGAGGCCACGCTATTAGCCGTTAACGGGCGTGATATTCGCGTGCTAAGTGGCAATGCGCTACATGACTGCATTACGCAGATAAATGCATTGTGTTATGTACCGCGATTTCAGGGGTAGCAACAGTGCAGCCCGCCTGCGCCATTCACTTGTACAATAACGCGCCTACGGACAAGATAATAGAATCATGCGCATACAAGTGCGATGAGGGATCGCAGAGGGCACTTATCACGCAAATTGGCCTGGGCACATTAATAATTACAAACCCTTCGCCCGAAATGCGCATCCGATGCCCAGGTAAAATTACAGACATATTACACCCATTCGGGGAAGCACCACCGGGGGCCATCGAGATACGACTCCCCTGTGAGTGTCAGTTAATAGACGGCGAGGACACTTTGATACCTCACACGTTCCCGTGCGATATCAAAATCACACAGGAACTTGCCATCACACACACATTACCGGTAACGTGGACAAAACAAATACAGCTGCAACTAAATGACTTAGGGCAATTTCAAACAAAGCCGCTAATATACGACAATATCACGGCAATACTGAACACCAATTGGTCCACGGTTGTACCGACATTTAACGTCACGGACACACCCTTTAAGAAGCACAACCACCCTTTACACATACCAGCACCCCAACGATACTGGTATACCATGGACACGCCCACAACGGCCAACATGACGTGGAACGCTGCGCTAACAATTATAATAATATACATGTTAGCAAGGCAGATGGCACTCGCTAGGGAAATTCGTCAAATAAACGCCCCTACAGTGGCCACATAAAGGGCACTGCACGACACAAGAAAACCTCATACGGTTAGGGGCTTAACCCACAATCACCCTGTCGAGCGAGAGAGCTCAGATGCACATAAAGTGAGCTGACCAAAATATATACGCTCATGAATAAAGGGACGCGAAATAAAGCCTAAATAGGCCACGCGACGAGCGTGAACCCAGGACTGTCACACACTCTTACACACATGACGAGATAGGGCCAAGCAAAATGCGCGGTCTGGAAATATAATATCACAGACCTACACCTCGAATTCAGAGGCCAAGTGTTACCGTACTGCAGTACACCAAAATACTTGGGAATAACACTAGACAGAACTCTGACTTTTAAGCAGCATCTATCAAATGTGGCTGCTAAAGTCAAAACTAGAAATAATATACTTCAGAAACTTGCTGGTACATCATGGGGAGCTAATACTCAAGTTCTAAGATCCACAGCTTTAGCCCTATCGTATTCTGTTGCTGAATACTGCTGTCCAACCTGGATCAATAGTGTTCACACTAAGAAGATAGATGTGCAACTCAATCAGGCAATGCGAATAATCACGGGATGTATTCGGAGCACGAACACGCTATGGCTGCCTGTTCTCAGCAACATTCCACCTCCAGCCCTAAGAAGATCAGATGCTCTCCTAAATTTATGGGAAAACATTCAGCAGAATCCCCAGCTACCCATTCATCACGATATTGCACAAGCAGAACATCAACGCTTGAAATCAAGGAAACCACCTTGGCGCACAGCAGTCAACCTTGAAGGATCCTCTTTCAACGTTAACAATTCATGGAAAATACAGTGGGAGCAGTCTTCAGTAATCAACAAACATCTAGTTGAGAACCCTTCTAAGCGGATACAAGGATTCGACCTCCCCAGGCGACAGTGGAGGATCATCAACCGGATTCGAACTGGACAAGGCAGATGTGGTTACCTACTGCACAAATGGGGATGGGCTAGCTCTGCAAATTGTGACTGTGGTGCCTCCTTACAGACAATCCTTCACATTGTTGCTGACTGTCCTCTTCGAGCTTTCGAAGGAACGATAATAGACGTCCACCATACATCGAAGGGAGCAGTAGAATGGGTCAAACAACTAGACCTAGAATTATAAAATTGTACGAGCTTGTGACTGCACATTTGTCCATTCATTTTGTATATATATATGTAAAATCCATCTACATGCATTCTTCATACGATAAATAATAAATAACCTCCATACAGCATGTATAACACTCAGGATATACTGACAGGCAACGATAAAAATAGAAAGGGTAAGCACAGAAAAATACATGCCTATTGACTATATGTCCCAAAACTGTACAGTGTGCATGCATATATTTGACCCATATGTGTATATTATTTCTTACACTGCCCAGAGCAGAATGTAAAACAGAGATATCTGCATAGAGTAAAGCCCTTATTAAAGAGGCCTAGTATGCCAAAAATGGGTAGGGACTCGGATACGAGCGAACCCAGTCTCCCATAGAACAAACACACATTTACACGCACGGCAGTGGAGGACACGCGATTACAAAAATTTTCATAGACACTGGCCTTTACGCACACATAGAAACACTACAAAACACGTTCCCAAAATGCCATATATGAGGTATCCGGAAAGGGAAATCATATCTTATAAATGGACAATGGGCATGAATATTTTATGTTATATTTGGTATGTTACATTGTAAAACACCGCGCAAGATGTGCACTACAAAACAGGAATTTTTTCTCGTCCCCTATGACAGCGCTTGAACTAAGCGTCAACACCACAGGATAAATCCACAGTTTTAGGGGTCACACAGTAAGCACAATTTCCATAAAAGGTCAATAAGATTGACAAAACTATCACAGAGACACAGGCCTAAAAGCCAACAGGAATGGTCATCCTGAACGAAGGCGGTCTCAAACCCGCGACCTTCTGAATACCAGAAACGTAAGGTCAAGTGACCATCCACGTGGAGGGCACGGTAATAAAGGACAGTTCACGTCAACAGGGTTTGATATGCCACAAAATATCAAAGTAGACACCGACAGCTAGTGTCCAGACACGCGACTAGAAGCCCGGAGATGCACGTACTCAGATACATGAGCTACACAAACAGAAACATCACAAACAGTGATATATTTGCATCAGACTAGCAATAACACAAAATTGGGGACAATGTAAATGTAAAGAGAGGTAGGATTATTTACACGACACAGTACAAAAGTGCACACCATTTGTTAAGGCAATCGGGAGACATGATAGCCAGCACGGGGACAGTTGCTAAACACATGCGATAAGCGGAGGCAGGAAGTCCTCGCCACACAATAGTAACTTGAAACTTTTGCCGACACAGCAGAACAGTGGTAAGAGAAACTGACAAAGTAGCAAGGCACTCGCCAGCCTACAAGCACTCCTCATGGCATGCAATAAAGAGCAATCATTCAAGCTACTTTTAAACACCTGCAAATTCCCAAAAGCAGAATACGAGAGGTGATCAGCACCACGCTAATTATTGCAAACAGGGACTAACACATTAAACACATTAAAAACACGAGACAAGCGTGGCAAGAAGTAAGCTACCCAATGGCATCTTGTCACGACAGACACGACTAGAGGCCACACTTAAGGACATACAAAACTCCCAGCTAGACAGCGCAGACATAAAACACGGAGCGTCACACAGGATCACGGGTCCGTATACCGGGTGAGTTAGCCGTCGTTACGGCATGACTGCTGGCAGTCGCTCACATCCGGGAGGCGAGGAGGTTCGAATCCCCCCGCCGGCAACCTTGAAGATGGTCTTCTGTGGTTTTCCATCTTCCTTCCAGGCAAATGCCGTGGTTGGTCCCTAACTATAGGCCACAGCCGCTACCTTCCAAATCCTCGCCCTTCCATTCCAACTTTCCTCCCCAACGGTACTTGTAGCTCACCCATTGGGTGTCCGTCTCGAAGTAGCTACAAAACTGGCGAGCCGAACATGTCCTCGGACACTCCCGGCACTAAAAGCCATACGCTAAAAAACGGGTCCGAATACCCAGCAAAAACAGACGCCCTGAGAAGCGAAAGCGTCGACGGACTGAAGAGCTGTCAGTCCTCAACGTACAGTAATACACCTACACAATAGAAACATAGGTCGCGATAACCCTTCATTTAGTACAGAGATGGGGGACGTCACACGCTAAATTCAGCATATCAGGTTTTTTTACGGCATTTAAACTAGATACTCGAAGAGGCGGCAAAAAGCTAGAGGAGAACTAGGAATAAATTTCTCAACAGGTTTGCACATTGCCAAGTCAACACATGGCGACATAAGCACAGTGGCGTGAGAGCACATTTTTATTATCATTTCCACACGAGGCTGGGGAAACCAATAACACAGTGCTGTAATCAAAACATCAACAATCGCATGCAACACATACAGCACTGTCTTTAGTGACGACACCTAACACATACCGGAAGAAATTTTTCAGCCTCGGCGCGTGCACAACGTCACACAAACATGCTGACAGTCAATAACAAACAAACTAACGGAAGGAATTCATTTGCAACACTGGCTGGTTGCATCAAAATGGGAGGACAGCATTATACTATCAAGAGACTACATGCTCTCACTAGAATATTAACACATTCATGCAAGGCCGAAATAGATCATAGGAGTAGTGTGTTTTGGACAGATCTGGCCCCTCCACCTCCACACCCTCCACACAAGATGGCGGCAGCCCGATAACTCCCGAACCCGTGGTCGGAGTTTGACGAATGAGGTGTCATTGAACTCGGGCTGATACCCCCTTTCCTATGGACAACATATTTCAACCCCCAAAAATAAAACCTACCCCTACTAGGCGGTGGAATTGTAATTTTTTTAGAGAATCTCTCTTTCCAATTGCAACATGTGAGAGTTTGAATGCTAATATGGAATGAAACGTTGTTCTACACAAGAGACATGTGTGCGGTGGAAAGCCACTATGAATTAGCATGCCCACTCATGGCTTTTGAAGAGGGTGGGGGAGCGGTTCCCTGTGGACGGGTCATTGTTGACAGGTCCCTGTGGACGGGTCATTGTTGCCGGGTCATTGTGGACGAGTCCTTGTGGACAGGTCCTTGTGGACAAGTCCTTGTGGACAGGTCCTTTTGGACGAGTCCTTGTGGATGAGTCCTTGTTGATGAGTCCCTTTGGACTGATCCCTCTGGACCGGTTCCTACGGACTGGCTCATGAATTTATTTAAATTATGTCAAAGGGCCTAACTACATTTCGCGTGTGTGGAACTGACGTTGTTCACTAATCCCCGACTACTATAATGGGATAACGATATGAAAGGAAAGTGACGAAATACATGTGAACACGTGTGAGATGACCTTATTACCGTCCTCCTTGTGAAACAAGTCACATCGTGTTTTGGTTCATACGTGAGAAAATGCAAGTTCATGTGTAATATGACCTAACACACAAGGTTACACATGTGCACGTGCACGATAAGAGCTAACATGTCACAACCTGTTTTGACGGTAGTGGGAATAAGGCTAGAGACATGTACAAGTAGTCAAATTACTCCGGCAGACAACCCCTTTCCTATGGATAACTTATTTCCACTCAAAAATAAAATCTACCCCTACTAGGGGGTGAAATAATAATTTTTAGGTAAAAGTCGCTTTCCATGTGCAACATGTGGGAGTTTGTATGCCAATATGAAATTAAACTCGTTCCACATAAAGTGCATGCATACAACTGAATGCCGCTATGATTTATCATTTTTGTTTTTTGTTTTACGAATACGCAATTGGGGTTTTTGAAAGAGGGCGGGCTTTTTGAATAATGATTTATAGATACGTTTTTTTTTACAAATTAACCAAAGATCCAAAAACTAATAGGTCATCGGCTTTTTAATATCTTATGAACTAAGAAAGCTAGGGACTTGTATGACGGGTCGTTGGACTTGGGGTGACGCCCTGTTTTTTAATGTATTATTAATTTTTTGTCAAAAGGGCCTAACTGCACTTTCGTTAATATCTCGCTAACTAATAATCACAGAGGGTCAAGTGAGGTGTCATAGGACTTAAAATGGCCAACCCCTCCCCATGACCAATGAATTTACCAAAAAAAAAACAGCATGGTCATTAACCTAATATTTTATCAACTAATAATCAGAGAGGGACAAGTGAGGTGTCACAAGACTCAGGATGGCCAACCCTTTTCCATGACCAACGAATTTACCCAAAATACCCAAAACAGCAAGGTCATTAACCTAAGATTTTATCAACTAATAATCAGAGAGGGACAAGTGAGGTGTCACAAGACTCAGGATGGCCAACCCTTTTCCATGACCAACGAATTTACTCAAAATACCCAAAACAGCAAGGTCATTGACCTAATATTTTATAAACTTATCAGTAGAGAGGGTCAAGTGAGGTGTCATAGGACTACGAATGGTTAACCCTTTCCCATGACCAATGAATTTACCTAAAAAATTCAAAACAGCAAGGTCATTGACCTGAGATTTTATAAACTAATAATCGGATATCAACATGTGAGGTGTCATAGGATTTAGAATGGTCAACCCTTTCCCATGGCTAATGAATTTACCCAAAAATACCCAATACATCAAGGTCATCGACCTGAGATTTTATAAACTTATAATCGGATATGGACATGTGAAATCTTTACAGTGAGTGATGAAACATAGCTAGGTAGTGAAAGAATTATTGTAGGCTACATGTATGGTGACTGACAAATCTTTCACCATTGGAACTTGTTTTCAGATCAAACTGCAGTACAGAGAGAGTATAGGTTGTAGGTATGGGATAATAAATGACAAATGGTGTATACAAAATCTGATTTATCGATTCAAGAAATAAGAGTAGACAATCTTTAATTGAATGGTTAAAGAGGATAGCTAAAATCCAAAATGGTGACTACATTGAACTAAACTGAACCAAGTTGAATCAAACCCAACCAAACCGAACCAAACTTAATCAAAAACAAGCCAATGGTTTAAGTGTAAAACTTGTGGGTGAATGTGGTCATTGGTAATGTCAGAAGGGAAAGGGATAACGCTCTACCTATAGAGGGTAAGGTAAAGCTAGTGCATGATGCTAATGCACACACACAAGTACATGAACCACACACAACTATCCTATGCAGTTATTATGGGTTGACTGTTAAAACTTGCTCAGTGGTTACTGGGACAAGATGGTCGCTACACACAACAAGCTTTAAATACCTGAGGCTAATAATCTATACACACACTCACACACACTTGTTCTAAACTAAACTGTCTTGGTGGCAGAGCTCACACAGTAGGTAAACGACAGAAATGCTTGGCTAACAGAAATACAATCATTTTCGGTTGTCTAATGTTACCAGCTAAACATTACGTGCTACAGTAGTGAGCACATGTGCCTCTTTCACTAGAGATCTTAACTCGATTTCTAGCTCTAAGGCCTAGAACGAATCAAACTAAGAAAAAGGGTATGGTGACGCAGTGGTTAAACTGTTAGCCTTTCACTAAGGTAGACTAGGGTTGGATTTTAGGTTAATTTGCGTGTCATAAACAAACAAATAAAAGCAGAGATAATGTTTAAAACTGATTACACTTGTCTCTTTTCAAATTATTACTTAGATTACAAATACAAACGTGGACTGGGTTTGACATACAGTTAATGCTTCCTATCACATACTAGACTGTAAGAAAGCCAAACAAGCAAAAGGCGTAGGTAGAGCAGTGGTAAAATCGCTATGTGTAGAGAAATACCTAACGGTTTTATGAACTGGCAAAGGTATGTCGCATAAACAGTGCTGGATACAATCCAGCAACCATAATTTTTATCTCGTGGGCAAGAGAAAACATATATATAGAGAGAGATATATAGAAAGCTTGTGAGTGTGTGGGTAGCATTGGTTGTTTGACCAGAGAAAATACGGTGAGGTAGGGTGGGGAGAGGGAGAATTAGCACTTATATATGAATGGAAAATAGATTTTTTTCAATCGTTTTGTTTTTTCAAATGCAGTGGTAGATAGCCGTTTTTTGTAAAACATTCTTACTTGCAGTAGTAATAAGCCTCTATGGTTCCGCTAACAAATAGATAGACTGTATTATTGCCATGGTCAAGCACTCACATTAAAATCATTTACAAAATCATAAAATGAAATATAAAAAATCTTGTTTTGGAAATATCGTTTTTCAACATACACACAATATAAATATATAAAAAATTTGTAAACAGCAAAATGGAAAATCCATGTTTCCATATAGACAAAATTTAAAAACCTTAAACGGACATTTAAGAAAATATATGTAAATGGGAAATTGACAAATGTGTAAATATGAAAATGGAAAAATCCATGTTTCCATATCATGAAATTGAAAAACATCAAACTGTCATTTAAAAAAATGCAAATGGAAAATTGACAAATTGCAATGTGTGAAATGTGAAATTGAACAAATGGCTATCATTATTTAAAATAAAAGAACATGGTGCTCTATGGTTGGGGAGTGAATCAAACCCTCTCTACTTATTTGGACCACTCGAGACTGAGTAGACTAGTTTTAGTTGTCATACCACTTTTAAAAGTTTGTGTTAAATCTAGGAATTGAACCCAAGAGCTTGTAGGGGGATCCAAGGTTATAATATGTTAAACAGATAGCCTTGAATGTAGGGTGTGGTAGTTATATAGAGATGAGACATTTCGCTCAGGGCAGGGAGGCATGGAGATCTGCATCAAACCAGTCAAAAGACTGACGACTCAAACAACAACATGTAGAGCTCACCAAAATAATGTTGTGTAACGGTAAATGTTAGTCAACGAACAGTAATGCATTACTAAAACCCATGACACGATACCTAAGAGCTTTTCTAAAATTATTTTAAAATGCCTTTAACCCTATATTAAACACCCAGTTCACAAGACTCATAACTGCAATGTTATGGTCAAACAAAACAAAATCTATATTTCAAAACAAACAAGTGGTTTAGTCAATGTATACTGGAAAAAGTTTTATAAACACTCAAGTCCACAAAAATAATTAAATTAGTAACTGTCAGGTTGACCGAGTGGTTATGGTGTTTGACTTAAGTTCAAATTTTCTGTACAAGAAAGCAAGGGTTCGAATCCCTTACCTGATATAACTATTACCTCAACATGGCTTGACCACACTGTATTATTGTGTACTCGGTACACAAACCATAGATAGAGTGTATTGTTTAAGGTCACTCTCTTTGCGAACATAGTCAGAGACTGTTGATGGTTAACAATTGCATTAATAGTGGGACATAGGGATAGCAATTAAGAAAAACGGACAATACCCATACACTATTTTTATTTATTTAATGTAAGTACTTGTACAATAGTTATATACAAACTACAACTCTCTTTTGTCTATTACTATCTAGTCCTTTTCGATCCACTTGCATAACAAGGCAGATGACTTTGTAGTTCAGCCTCTTAAAACAACAACAACAACACTACCTCTTGCATAGTCTGTGATGTTGATGACTCTTGAGGCGTGGAAGATGGATACAACATAACTTTTACAACAGGGGTTAAACGTTGCTCAACAAACAATGCACTATTTTGAGTAGCAACATCTTTCTCTTGTACTAACTTATTAGCATTCTGATGATTTTTTGCCAACACCATCAGTGTTTTGTCTGAGCACTACATTGATGATCACTCACACTTAAAACCACACTATTTCTACTTTTCATATTGCCTCGACATCTTGTTGACCTCTGTTTTGAGCATCGCCAGAATATTATTCCTTTTACATTTTGTCGTCTATAGTTATAAGAGTAGCCTTTATAGAGTACACGTTGTTTACCTCGGTTAGTTGTAGTAAGTTCCATAGTAGTAATTAACCTGTTAGTATGATTTGCACACTATAAAGGTTATCTCTGTTCTGGTAATAGAATTATTTAGCGTTGACTTTTATATTTAATATGTACAGTTAAAAGTGATAGAAAAGAGGTAGAAACGTGGTAGCAAAGTGGTAGACATGTGGTAGACAATTGGTAACTTAGTGGTAGAAAAGTGGTAGCAAAGTGGTAGAAAAGTGGTAGAAAAGTGGCAGAAAATTAGTAGAAAAGTGGTAGCAAAGTGGTAGAAAAGTGGTAGCAAACTAGAAAAGTGGCAGAAAAGTAGTAGAAAAGTGGTAGCAAAGTGGAAGAAAAGTAGTAGAAAAGTGGTAGCAAAGTGGTAGAAAAGTGGTAGCAAAGTGGTAGAAAATATTACATGTATTGTTAAGAAATAGTTTAAGCGGTTACATGGATTCATTACACTATAATTTTAGCATCACGAAGCTCATTTTCTATATCCAAAAGTTCTTCCTCATATTTAGTATGACCAGCCTGTTTACAGGTATGCAAGTACTGAAGCCGCTGGATTAGCTTATTGGGATTGTTCCAGTAAACAAATTTAACAAATGATTTTTTTGGGTGTAAACCATTATCATCATCATCATCATCATCATAATCATCATCATCATCAATATAATTATCATCAATATAATCATCATCACTATTACTATCTAATCCTTTTTGTTCATCTTTCAATGCAACAACCTTTGGCATAGTTTGTGTTGTCTTTGATAGTGTTAGAGGTTTCTTAGACGTTAACGACTGTCCTAACATGTCTTTTTCAGGAGATAATAAATGCTCTTTAACAAACAGAGCACTATCTTGAGCCACACTATTTTTTTCTTGGTCTTGCTTTTTTTACCTTGGTTAGAGTATTTTGTCCATTTAAATGAGTATTATTTTGAGTTTTACAATGATGATCGATTGAAATAAGTATGTTGGAGCCTTTTGTTTTAATCATTCCTCGACACTTTTTAGATCGTTGTCTCGAACAGCACCAAATAACAGTTCCATTTTTATTAGTTCTTTTTACAATATATGCATATCCTTTATAGTAAGCACATGGCTTACAATAGCTAGTCGTTGATACTTCCATGTCAACTGTTAAGCATAAACTAATCTCTAGTAAAGTTAACTCGATAATAAAAATGATAGTTTGTAGTATGTGCAGTCAAAAATGACTCCATTCAAAAAGGGCCCTTCCAAAGGGGCTAGTCAACAGGGACCAATCCAAAGGGGCAAATCAACAGGGATCAATGAAAAGGGGGAAGCGCGTCATGTAAGTCGTTGCGCGCCACCGCCGTGGGAACATAGGTGTTTATCAGCAGTCTCCGGCAATGTTCGGGAGAGTAACCTTGAAAAGTAGCTGAAACTCGGTAGTCGAAAGCATAGCTTGACCCGTTTCTTACCTATATGACAAGGTTAGGTTAGGTAAATTTAGGTTATGTTAGGTGAGCTGAGGTTAAGTCTTAAAATATTCCCTCTCTTATGTGTTCAAAGCCGATTCACCCTGAACAGTCAGCCAAAACTTTAAATATGTATTTATCATTACATAAAGAATTAAAGCAAACTTAATTAATTATGAATGGCGTTTTTTGTTACTGTTCAATGTAGACAGAATATATGCATTAAATGATAGACTCAACACAAAATGTTTTGATTGTTGACTTGCGTTATTGATAAATTGGTTTAATGTTAGGGGCAGTGCACACTTTCCATGTCGATAATTTATATAGGCTAGAAGGATGGTGTTGAAAACTTCTGATGTGTATTTCCAAATTTCCTGCATAGTCTATTTCATAGAATTTTCCTGTAACTTAAAAGTTCATGCTGATTTTGTCTTTGTGTTTGACATTGCAACTACAATGGTTGATTGGATATTCTTTGTCAACTTTCAAATCATGTAATTCATGTCAGATATGTTGGAATTTTTGTTCATGTGTGAAGCTATCAAGTACCGATACCTAATTGGTTACACAACTGTTTCATAATGAAAACCTTGATCTCTGATTCATTGGAGAACTGTTTACGCTTGTCTGAACCAAGACTAACTGACTACTCACTGCTAAGGTTTAGAAATTACATTTACTCAAATAAAATTCTGGTAAAAAAGATCATGACTACTATAAACTGCTACCACTCTTCCACCACTTTGCTAACACTTTTCTACCATTTGACTCTCACTTTTGCTCTTACTTTAAACTGCACATACTACAAACTATCATTTTTATTATCGAGTTAACTTTACTAGAGATTAGTTTATGCTTAACAGTTGACATGGAAGTATCAACGACTAGCTATGGTAAGCCATGTGCTTACTATAAAGGATATGTATATATTGTAAAAAGAACTAATAAAAATGGAACTGTATTTGGTGCTGTTCGAAACAACGATCTAAAACGTGTCGAGGAATGATTAAACAAAAGGCTCCAACATACTTATTTCAATCGATCATCATTGTAAATCTCAAAATAATACTCATTTAAATGGCCAAAATACTCGAACCAAGGTAAAAAAGCAAGACCAAGAAAAAATAGTGTGGCTCAAGATAGTGCTTTGTTTGTTAAAGAGCATTTATTATCTCCTGAAAAAGACATGTTAGGACAGTCGTTAACGTCTAAGAAACCTCTAACACTATCAAAGACAACACAAACTATGCCAAAGGTTGTTGCATTGCAAGATGAACAAAAAGGATTAGACAGTAATAGTGATGATGATTATATTGATGATGATTATATTGATGATGATAACCATGATGATGATGATGATTATGATGATGATGATGATGATGATGATGATAATGATGATAATGGTTTACACCCAAAAAAATCACTTGTTAAATTTGTTTACTGGAACAATCCCAATAAGCTAATCCAGTGGCTTCAGTACTTGCATACCTGTAAACAGGCTGGTCATACTAAATATGAGGAAGAACTTTTGGATATAGAAAATGAGCTTCGTGATGCTAAAATTATAGTGTAATGAATCCATGTAACCGCTTAAACTATTTCTTAACAATACATGTAATATTTTCTACCACTTTGCTACCACTTTTCTACCACTTTGCTACCACTTTTCTACCACTTTTCTTCCACTTTGCTACCACTTTTCTAGTTTGCTACCACTTTTCTACCACTTTGCTACCACTTTTCTACTACTTTTCTTTTCTACCACTTTTCTAGTTTGCTACCACTTTTTTACCACTTTGCTACCCCTTTTCTGCCACTTTTCTACCACTTTTCTACCACTTTTCTACCACTATGTTACCAATTGTCTACCACTTGTCTACCACTTTGCTAGCACGTTTCTACCACTTTTCTGTCACTTTTAACTGTACATATTAAATATAAAAGCCAACGATAAATAATTCTATTACCAGAACAGAGATAACCTTTATAGTGTGCAAATCATACTAACAGGTTAGTTACTACTATGGAACTTACTACAACTAACCGAGGTAAACAACGTGTACTCTATAAAGGCTACTCTTATAACTATAGACGACAAAATATAAAAGGAATAATATTCTGGCGATGCTCAAAACAGAGGTCAACAAGATGTCGAGGCAATATGAAAAGTAGAAATAGTGTGGTTTTAAGTGTGAGTGATCATCAATGTAGTGCACCAGACAAAACACTGATGGTGTTGGCAAAAAATCATCAGAATGCTAATAAGTTAGTACAAGAGAAAGATGTTGCTACTCAATATAGTGCATTGTTTGTTGAGCAACGTTTAGCCCCTGTTGTAAAAGTTATGTTGTATCCATCTTCCACGCCTCAAGAGTCATCAACATCACAGACTATGCAAGAGGTAGTGTTGTTGTTGTTGTTTTAAGAGGCTGAACTACAAAGTCATCTGCCTTGTTATGCAAGTGGATCGAAAAGGACTAGATAGTAATAGACAAAAGAGAGTTGTAGTTTGTATATAACTATTGTACAAGTACTTACATTAAATAAATAAAAATAGTGTATGGGTATTGTCCGTTTTTCTTAATTGCTATCCCTATGTCCCACTATTAATGCAATTGTTAACCATCAACAATCTCTGACTATGTTCGCAAAGAGAGTGACCTTAAACAATACACTCTATCTATGGTTTGTGTACCGAGTACACAATAATACAGTGTGGTCAAGCCATGTTGAGGTAATAGTTATATCAGGTAAGGGATTCGAACCCTTGCTTTCTTGTACAGAAAATTTGAACTTAAGTCAAACACCATAACCACTCGGTCAACCTGACAGTTACTAATTTAATTATTTTTGTGGACTTGAGTGTTTATAAAACTTTTCCAGTATACATTGACTAAACCACTTGTTTGTTTTGAAATATAGATTTTGTTTTGTTTGACCATAACATTGCAGTTATGAGTCTTGTGAACTGGGTGTTTAATATAGGGTTAAAGGCATTTTAAAATAATTTTAAAAAACCCCTTAGGTATCGTGTCATGGGTTTTAGTAATGCATTACTGTTCGTTGACTAACAATTACCGTTACACAACATTATTTTGGTGAGCTCTACATGTTGTTGTTTGAGTCGTCAGTCTTTTGACTGGTTTGATGCAGATCTCCATGCCTCCCTGCCCTGAGCGAAACGTCTCATCTCTATATATCTACCACACCCTACATTCAAGGCTATCTGTTTAACATATTATAACCTTGGATCCCCCCTACAAGCTCTTGGGTTCAATTCCTAGATTTAACACAAACTTTTAAAAGTGGTATGACAACTAAAACTAGTCTACTCAGTCTCGAGTGGTCCAAATAAGTAGAGAGGGTTTGATTCACACCTCAACCATAGAGCACCATGTTCTTTTATTTTAAATAATGACAGCCTTTTGTTCAATTTCACATTTCACACATTGCAATTTGTCAATTTTCCATTTGCAATATTTTTAATGACAGTTTTGATGTTTTTCAATTTCATGATATGGAAACATGGATTTTTCCATTTTCATATTTACACATTTGTCAATTTCCCATTTGCATATATTTTCTTAAATGTCCATTTAAGGTTTTTTAATTTTGTCTATATGGAAACATGGATTTTCCATTTTGCTGTTTACAAATTTTTTATATATTTATTTTGTGTGCACGTTGAAAAACGATATTTCCAAAACAAGATTTTTTATTTTTCATTTTATGATTTTGTAAATGATCTTAATGTGAGTGCTTGACCATGGCAATAATACAGTCTATCTATTTGTTAGCGGAACCATAGAGGTTTATTACTACTGCAAGTAAGAATGTTTTACAAAAAACGACTATCTACCACTGCATTTGAAAAACAAAACGATTGAAAAAAATCTATTTTCCATTCATATATAAGTGCTAATTCTCCCTCTCCCCACCCTACCTCACCGTATTTTCTCTGGTCAAACAACCAATGCTACCCACACACACACAAGCTTTCTATATATCTCTCTCTATATATATGTTTTCTCTTGCCCACGAGATACAAATTATGGTTGTTGGATTGTATCCTGCACTATTTATGCGACATACCTTTGCCAGTTCATAAAACCGTTAGGTATTTCTCTACACATAGCGATTTTACCACTGCTCTACCTACGCCTTTTGCTTGTTTGGCTTTCTTACAGTCTAGTATGTGATAGGAAGCATTAACTGTATGTCAAACCCAGTCCACGTTTGTATTTGTAACCTAAGTAATAATTTGAAAAGAGACAAGTGTAATCAGTTTTAAACATTATCTCTGCTTTTATTTGTTTGTTTATGACATGCAAATTAACCTAAAATCAAACCCTAGTCTACCTTAGTGAAAGGCTAACAGTTTAACCACTGCGTCACCATACCCTTTTTCTTAGTTTGATTCGTTCTAGGCCTTAGAGCTAGAAATCGAGTTAAGATCTGTAGTTAAAGAGGCACATGTGATCACTACTATAGCACGTAATGTTTAGCTGGTAACATTAGACAACCGAAAATGATTGTATTTCTGTTAGCCAAGCATTTCTGTCATTTACCTACTGTGTGAGCTCTGCCACCAAGACAGTTTAGTTTAGAACAAGTGTGTGTGAGTGTGTGTATAGATTATTAGCCTCAGGTATTTAAAGCTTGTTGTGTGTAGCGACCATCTTGTCCCAGTAACCACTGAGCAAGTTTTAACAGTCAACCCATAATAACTGCATAGGATAGTTGTGTGTGGTTCATGTACTTGTGTGTGTGCATTAGCATCATGCACTAGCTTTACCTTACCCTCTATAGGTAGAGCGTTATCCCTTTCCCTTCTGACATTACCAATGACCACATTCACCCACAAGTTTTACACTTATACCATTGGCTTGTTTTTGATTAAGTTTGGTTCGGTTTGGTTGGGTTTGATTCAACTTGGTTCAGTTTAGTTCAATGTAGTCACCATTTTGGAGTTTAGCTATCCTCTTTAACCATTCAATTAAAGATTGTCTACTCTTATTTCTTGAATCGATAAATCAGATTTTGTATACACCATTTGTCATTTATTATCCCATACCTACAACCTATACTCTCTCTGTACTGCAGTTTGATCTGAAAACAAGTTCCAATGGTGAAAGATTTGTCAGTCACCATACATGTAGCCTACAATAATTCTTTCACTACCTAGCTATGTTTCATCACTCACTGTAAAGATTTCACATGTCCATATCCGATTATAAGTTTATAAAATCTCAGGTCGATGACCTTGATGTATTGGGTACTTTTGGGTAAATTCATTAGCCAAGGGAAAGGGTTGACCATTCTAAGTCCTATGACACCTCACATGTTGATATCCGATTATTAGTTTATAAAATCTCAGGTCAATGACCTTGCTGTTTTGAATTTTTGAGGTAAATTCATTGGTCATGGGAAAGGGTTAACCATTCGTAGTCCTATGACACCTCACTTGACCCTCTCTACTGATAAGTTTATAAAATCTTAGGTCAATGACCTTGCTGTTTTGGGTATTTTGGGTAAATTTGTTGGTAATGGAAAAGGGTTGGCCATCCTGAGTCTTGTGACACCTCACTTGTCCCTCTCTGATTATTAGTTGATAAAATCTTGGGTTAATGACCTTGCTGTTTTTCTTTTGGGTAAATTCATTGGTCATGGGGAGGGGTTGGCCATTTTATGTCCTATGACACCTCACTTGACCCTCTGTGATTATTGGTTAGCGAGATATTAACGAAAGTGCAGTTAGGCCCTTTTGACAAAAAATGAATAATAAATTCAAAAACAGGGCGTCACCCCAAGTCCAACGACCCCTCATACAAGTCCCTAGCTTTAGTTCATAAGATATTAAAAAGCCGATGACCTATTAGTTTTTGGATCTTTGGTTAATTCGTGAAAAAAAACGTATCTATAAATCATTATTCAAAAAGCCCGCCCTCTTACTAAAACCCCAATTGCGCATTCGTAAAACAAAAAACAAAAATGATAAATCATAGCGGCATTCAGTTGTATGCATGCACTTTATGTGGAACGAGTTTAATTTCATATTGGCATACAAACTCCCACATATTGCACATGGAAAGCGACTTTTACCAAAAAATTATTATTTCACCCCCTAGTAGGGGTAGATTTTATTTTTGAGTGGAAATACGTTATCCATAGGAAAGGGGTTGTCTGCCGGAGTAATTTGACTACTTGTACATGTCTCTAGCCTTATTCCCACCACTGTCAAAACAGGTTCTGACTTGTTAGCTCTTATCGTGCACGTGCACATGTGTACACTTGTGTGTTAGGTCATACTGCACATGAACTTGCATTTTCTCACGTATGAACTAAAACAGGATGTGACTTGTTTCACAAGGAGGACGGTAATAAGGTCACCTCACACGTGTTCACATGTATTTCGTCACTTTCCTTTCATATCGTTATCCCATTATAGTAGTCGGGGATTAGTGAACAACGTCAGTTCCACACACGCAAATGTAGTTACGCCCTTTGACATAATTTAAATAAATTCATGAGCCAGTCCATAGGGACCAGGCCAAAGGGTCCGGTCCAAAGGGATCAGTACAAAGGTACTCATCCACAAGGACTCGTCCACAAGGACTTGTCCACACAAACTCGTCCACAATGACCTGTCCACAATGACCTGTCAACAAGGACTTGTCCACAAGGACTCGTCCACACGGACTTGTCCACAAGGACTCGTCCACAAGGACCTGTCAACAAAGGCTCGTCCACAAGGACCCATCAACAATGACCTGTCCACAAGGACCCGTTATGTTGGGTTAGGTTACACTACAGCCACCATCTTTTAAAAAGCCCGCCCTCTTACCAAACCTATGAGTGGGCATGCGTAAAAAACAAAAAACCAAGCATGTGAATTCATAGTGGCTTTCCACCGCACACATGTCTCTTGTGTGGAACAACGTTTCATTCCATATCGGCATAAAAACTCTCACATGTTGCAATTGGAAAGAGAAATTCTCTAAAAAATTACAATTTCACCCCCTAGTAGGGGTAGGTTTTATTTTGGGGTTAAAATATGCTGTTCATTGGAAAGGGGGTATCAGCCCGAGTTCAATGACACCTCATTCGTCAAAATCCGACCACGGGTTCGGGAGTTATCGGGCTGCCGCCATCTTGTGTGGAGGGTGTGGAGGTGGAGGGGCCAGAACTGTCCAAAACACACTACTCATAGGGGCAACATTATTTCAAAGCGCCCACTAACCACGTTGGATAAACATATAAGAAACGACTGTAGCAGTGAACACTAGAGCTGCATGTTAGCAGAGACCGGCTCACGCGGCGCAGACAAGCCAACTCAGATAACACGGCACGCTCAGGCGACAGGCCAGCCGGCAAGTGGACTCGTGCGTAAGTCACGATGCGCGCCAAGGCCGCGGCCGTCCCCTGCCATATGCACTCAACATCTAGGGCAGCCAAGGCAATTGCACACAGGCAATTATGCCACATTGTTCTATTGTAACAAGGCACATAGATATTATTCATAATGTTGAATTTTGGGCTTATGCCGTGTTTTATTATATTAATATTCGACGCGTTTCGAAAGAAACCATGTCTTTCTTCGTCAGGAATAATCTGGAATACGACAATGTTGATAAGAGAAAGCAACGAAGAACATATAGAAGGTGCCCAAAGATGGACGCCATTATAGCCCCATGTTAGGGACAACGGAAAGCCGCAGTGAATTACTTTCTCAGGGTTCTGATAATAGGTAGCCAGGATTCACTGAGATTGTAGCCGGTGTCGCGGTTGAAATTATCTGGGTGTTTACGTATTTCAACCGCCTCCCTGATGATTCTGGGACGATATTGCTTTATACGGGCAAGTACATCCACTCCTTGGAACATGACATCATGGCCAGGTGTTAAAGCATGATCGGCAACAGCTGATTTATCAGGTTGAATGAGCCTGATACATCTATTATATTCCTTAATGCGAGTGCATATTGTTCTCGAAGTCTGCCCGATGTAAACCTTGCCACAAGTACAGGGAACTCTGTAGATACCCGGTTGTTGCAATTTAGGCAAACTGTTCTTAATTGGTCGCAGGAGTTGCTTAATCTTAACAGAAGTTCCAAATACAGTCCGTATGTTGTACCGACGTAGGATTTTAGCAATACGATCCGTCGTGTTCTGTATGTACGGTAGGTAAGCAGTTCCTCTTACATCTCTTTTCTCAACTGACGTCCTATTATTATTTGTTGGTTTCAGAACCGTAGAAATCAAAGCCTTGCTATAACCGTTGCTCTCAAAGGTGGTTCGCAGGGTGTTAATTTCTTCTTATAAAGAAGACACTTCACAAATCCTCCTAGCCCTGGTAGTTAGAGTTGTAAGGATACCATGTTTCTGGGCAGGGTGATGGTGAGAACTTGCGTGGAGATATCTATTGGTGTGTGTTGGCTTACGAAAAACACTGTGTCCTAAAGATCCATCCTCTTTCTTGGTGACGAGAACATCTAAAAAAGGTATTTTGCCGTCAGATTCCTTTTCCATGGTGAAACAAATAGAAGGGTGCTGGAGATTAAGGTGATCCAGGAAATGGTTAAGATTTTCCTCACCTTCCGTCCAAACAACGAACGTGTCATCCACATATCGCCACCAGATCTTCGGTTTGAAAGGAGCCGACGACAAAGCTTTCTCTTCAAAGTTCTCCATGAAGAAATTAGCCACAACAGGAGAGAGAGGACTACCCATGGCCACACCATCAGTCTGCTCATAAAAATTCCCATTCCATAGAAAGTAGGAGGAGGTCATGCAGTGATAAAAAAAATCTTGTGATGTCTTCAGGAAAAAGGCCATTAATGAGAGACATAACACCATCAATAGGTACTCTCGTAAAACTCACTAGGATATCACCCGGCTGAAGTGTTATAGCTTTCAACTTTTCCACGAAGTGTGTGGAATCCTTAATGTACGAAGGCGTGTTACCCAGAAGCGGCTGAAGTAGTCTACCTAGGTATTTGGAAAGGGCATATGTAGGAGAACCAATCGTACTAACAATAGGTCTAAGAGGGACATCTTCCTTATGTATTTTAGGAAGACCATAGAGTCTCGGAGGAATAGCATCCCCTGGAAGGAGAGTCTTCGCTGCATCCGCTGGAATAGAAGATTGCTTGATCAATTTGATGGTGACATTTGAGTAGCGAGTAGTAGGATCACGACTATTAATCCTATATATAGGATCTGATAACAAAGACGAGATCTTGGAATCATAATCAACCTTATCCAACACCACTGTAGCGTTACCCTTGTCAGCGGGGAGAACGATAATATCAGAATTGTCCCTTAGATCTTTAAGTGCCCGGCTTTCGCTTTGTTTTAAGTTGGTGTTAGGTGGCTTAGCGGTCTTGAGAAATCGGGAACATTCTTGCCTGGCTTCCTCGGCCTCTTCAGGTGTGAGGTGATACATCACCTGCACGAAAGTGCAGTTAGGCCCTTTTGCCAAAAAATGAATAATACATTCAAAAACAGGGCGTCACCCGAAGTCCAATGACCCCTCATACAAGTCCCTAGCTTTAGTTCATAAGATATTAAAAAGCCGATGACCTATTAGTTTTTGGATCTTTGGTTAATTCGTGAAAAAAACGTATCTATAAATCATTATTCAAAAAGCCCGCCCTCTTACAAAAACCCCAATTGCGCATTCGTAAAACAAAAAACAAAAATGTTAAATCATAGCGGCATTCATTTGTATGCATGCACTTTATGTAGAACGAGTTTAATTTCATATTGGCATACAAACTCCCACATATTGCACATGGAAAGCGACTTTTCTAAAGGTCGCGGCTGCTTACAAAGCCAAATAGGCCGTCCACAGGGTGCAAGCGTGCACATTTTACACAGTTGATATATTATATATGTTTTTAAAGGGGGCAAGCACACCCCAGGGATATTATAAAATAAAAGGGGATAAGCCGTGAACGGTACAGCGTCACGATACATAGAATGAACAGGAACATCCAAAGGGCGTTACCCAGACGGTTATGCATATTTTTAGAGGACGTAGGGGATGATATTCCCAGAGCGACAGTAAGAAAGACATTTTGGTAAACATTAGGTGCCATGAGGCATCTACACGGCATATAGACGCTAAGCGAGCGCACGTTTTAACACCGACAGAGAGCGGAAGAGAACATAATATGGCCAAGAGAGAATAGCTACATAATAAAAAGCACAGACAAATAACGCACTCAAAATGCCATAGAGTAACATACGGGCAAAGATCCCTATACCATTCCTAAATACATCCGAATACGTAATACCAATTTACACACAAACAAATATACACAATACACTAATTGAACACGATGATTGTAGACGTTCATGCTTTTCACAGTAAGGGTCATCTGCACCCTGCGCCATACGGTTCCCACCCGAATATTAGGGGTGGTTGGACACAATACAAGTGCAAGATATTACATCTATTTTACATAGATGGAAGGCCAATAACAAACTAACCAAGATTTGCAATAAAACAGCCCGCATGGTAAACATAAAACCATAGCGTATAGAAGAGAAAGTGACGAGACTTGTGGAGTTTGTATGGTCCAGCCGCTAGGAGGCTCTAGCGTCGGCTAGCGCTGAGTGCGGACGGTATCAATAGCCTACCAGCAGTTGAATATGGTTGAATGTTACGTTTTAGTTATTAGCTTCCACTACGATGTATTAGATAAGATGACCCAAATATAAAATTCTCCACACTGAGTACATAAAGCGCTGACGTCCGTTGAGTGAATTATGAAACATTATTTTACGTCATACTGTAGGTTCATATAATAAGGAAATAAAACATCCTGGTGGTGATCAAAATGTAACTGAATGTGTAAAAATCATAAGCTACGTACCATTCACAACTGAAAAAATACAGTACATATAATATAATATAATGTAATATAAACTCACCCATGTAATGTATAGCTGTCACTTGTTCGAAACTTTGCAAAGCTTACGGGACGATTTTGCAGACTTAGCAAATGACTGTTCTTTCCCAACTTCCTACCAAAGATAAAGCGGCACTTCATGAAATGAAAAACTGGTTTTCCAATAAGGTCCAGTTTATGTTCCATAATATATCCTAAATCACAGGGCCCTAAAACAATCTCATCAATGCTGTCCAAACACTCATAAAATATATCACCCCACAAATTTGAGAGGGTAGAGTAACAGATTTTAATTACCACGGACAGGTTTATGCCATGGACACGTCCCCCAAGTTCGCAGTTCTTTTCAACGACTACTTCGACCTGTAAACGAATGTTCAAGATACTGTCGGATGGGTGGGTTAGGTAAGTAACGGTGTTTATTGAGCCAAAGTCCTTTATATCAGCGAAAGTTGCAACTGTTGTGTCTGACGGCCTTTCACTTTGAAGGGTTGTTGCACACTTCACACAGCTGATTCCTTTTTCTAGTTGCTTGACAATGCACCCTGTTAGATAGTAAACCAAGCGTTGTTTCGGAATGTTGTCTTCATAAGGAAGGGGAAGATCACTCTCTCAGTCCGTTATCACCACTATGTCTCTAATTTTGTCATCCGCAGACAACTTAACAGACTTGTGTTGTTCCTCGGTTTGTTTCACACATAATCACTTTTGATTAACGAATGACGTGAGAGGTGGTTCTAACTTAGTTTCGCAGTTCCCGGACAGAGATATAGCCACATTAATTGGAGCATACACACACTGTAACATATGCAAATGCAGAAAATCTACAATTGATGGGTGATCGTCACAATTTATGGACCTTAAAATACCGAATAGACGTTTCAAGGGGTCTTGATTGAATTTCCCTGTCAACTCGTAGCCTACCTAGAGCATTTGGACGATAAATATTGAGCGACTTCTAAGGTACTCTTTGTTGTGACTCTAAGAGATACCATTGTCTTATTTGAGGCAAAATTTCTGAGCTAATGGTTTCATAAAAGTCTATTAAATTAATGCCTTGTGCGAAGGGGCATCTTTGTAGAGTGCGTTTGTTGGTATTCTGGAGTTAAGAGCATCTGCTAGATTGCTCATGTTTCTCGTGAATAATTTTGTATTCTAACTGCCGCTAAAAAGTCGAGGTAAGTTTGCAGGAAGAACTTAATGGCATTCGCGGTCGCATTGCTGAATAATTGGAAAGAGAGTCTCACGTTCGTTCTTTGGAAAGACGTAAGGTTTATCTGTGCGGAGGTCAATTTTGGACAAGCTTTAAGTCCTGCGAATTCGGGTAACGTGTACATGACATAAACCTGTCCGTAGTAATTAAAATCTATTACTTGATTTTTGTACAGCAACTTACTTTTATCGTGAAAACCGCTTCTTGATAGAATACCTAGAAATACAGACTAAATACGGTAGCATTTATGTGTTTCAAACTCGTGAGCGCTTATTGGAAAGTGACTCCAGCCAGCAACAGTCAACCGCTTCGCAGTCTGTCGGCGGGTGCAGCAACTACCCATAATAAAGATAGGGCTGAGTCGGGAGTCGGCACACTTTCTATTCTATACGCTATGATAAAACTATTAACGCATGCCTAACCACTCCCTTACCCGACATGCATGTATACCCCGCCCACTTAACCCCGGGTTTTATTAATATCACACCCGCATGCATTTAAATCTTGGTCACACTGGGAAAACCTACCCTATCCAGTAATGTAAAGGATATCCCACAGCATTACCGACTCTAGGCCGATACATTACGGAGTCCGGCTATGCATATCCTTCCAAACCCATGGACGGACCTTTACAGCAACTAACGCTATAGCGAACCTCGCTAACTACCCCATATCCAGTCCCAACCTAATTAACATGTTATATACAATACAGAAATATCAGCACAAGAGATCCAACTGAACCAGGAAGGGCGAAAGCAGCCAACGCGGGTCGAATGATCTACAATCCCGTACAGAGTACACAAAATATTACATCACACTGTTACACAAAATTACACTCCCCCAATAAAGGATCTGAGGTCACACTAGGTGGTGACGAGTATATACGTCATGACGACGTAAAGGAACACAGAAAGGCAGAGCCAGGGAAGACAGTGATAGACCATGACACAGACCAAGACAAACCGACGTAAGGTCCAACTAATTTGACGTAGTGCGGTAAAACGTTGAGATCTCGGAAGACCTAGCGTGTCTCCGTGTCAGATAAGGTTACGCCCACTATGCGCTATTGTCAGCAAAGGCAGACCTACAGGTAGGAGCTTGACTGTCCGATGGGAGATATAGCTCACTCACCATCGGACAAGATAGAAAATCCACCTAGGGACGACAAATTGGACTAGACTTTTAGTAGCTTGTAACGATAAGTCCACACTCGGAGGCGTAGAGTGTAGTCTTCTGCTCGCAGGAAGTGAAGATAGTGCACCTAGGGCCAACGGGACACCCCTAGGTCCACGCAAGTCCTCATCCGGACATGGGGTGAAGATTCTTGAACAATAATACATAATGAATAATGAATGATATGCGATCATTTTGGTCCATGCCCATAAATGGAGGGTAGCGACCCCCAGAGCGTAAATGGGAAGTGCGGCGAGCCCCCAGACTTATAAATGGAGGGGAGCGACCCCCCACAGGGGCTTGGGCAACCCATTAATGATAACAATGGTCAAAAAGGCGGCTATAAGCCATACGAACATAAAACCAACTATATCCGCGCGAAATGCTTGCTATTTTAGCAGCGCATGTACACAGGCCTACACACACACACAGACATATTAGTTGTAAAGGGCCCTAGTTATAAGTAGTATTAAGTGGGCGGAATGCAAAAGGACTTCGGTCTGGCGGTTTTGGAAACAACGGGTGTTACCAAAATACGCACGTGTGGTGCCCTTGGGAGGTAAAACTGCCTCAGGCGATCGCCCCGGTCAAAATATTAGTATGTATTTCCAATTGCCTAATTCAGGGGCAGCTTAGATATAAGCAACTTCAGGAAGATTGTTTCCACAGGCAATAAAATGCGAAGGGACATTCTATTTCGCCACTTTTTCCCTTTCGGCATATTTTTTTTTCTAGATATAAATTAGGATATAAGTTATATATAAGATACACAATTACACGGCACTAGCAAAAATTAAAGCCACGTCCCGGAGAGGACAGTGCACACAAGTGCCACTACATGCCAGCATCCTAAATGCGAAAGGTAACAAATGGCAATTCGGCACCATCTAGGGTAAGACCGATAATATATTAATGAAAATAGGCGGTTTGAACGCCGCACACAGCATTCGGCACCACATAAGGGTAAGCCCGAACAACACTCAAAGTCATATGCGATGCGAACGTGGCATAGAGCGTTTGGCACCTGGCAACTAGGCGTTACCAGGGTAAGGCCGACAAATCGGTAAATAGGCCGACTAATCGGTAAATAAACGACAAAGCGGTAACAGCGCTGCGTGATATGGGCGCACAATATCATATTGGCCAAATGTATCTAACTAATATGCCATTTATTTCAGAGGAAAAAGGGCCCCACCACTGCAGCATCGTGGGCGCGCAAATGATCATGGTAAAGGTAAGGTGGACCACTGACGACGAACACACACTCCATAGAGATTATGCACACAGGGATGACAGACCGTTACACATACACAAAGAAGGGTAGGATAATTAGGCTAAGATAGAAATCTAGCCGGCATAGAATAAGAATAGAGTAAGGCGCCAAGGGCGACTAGAAGGTATATAAATGTATGAATGACAACAATGTATTGTCCAATATAACCATACCCATGCGTTCTCTTCCAGGGTTGCAGAAGGAAAACATGAACAGCAGCACACCCACTAAAAAAGATTTTTGTCTCACAGGTCAAGATCAGTGCACTGTACATAGCCTACCCCCTGTAAATAAAAATCCTGAATCACACACAAATGTAAAACACTGATATCACACTAACACATACACTTTACTACATTTTCAGTCGCGCCGATAACGTGACGGCGACGCGATCAGCAACGTGAAGTGATCGTGGGACACTGAACGCAACTGACGCAAATCTTAGAAAACGCTTAAATAATGAGCGACCTACGGCAGCCAGGGCCAGCGCAAAGGTTGTAAGCGCTCACCCTTGCTTCCAAGGTGCAATTTTCTCACCCACGGGGGAAAATTCACGACAGGTATGGATTAGCGGCACAGCCACTAAACTACAGTAAAATGGCCAGGTAGAAAATGGCCATGGATGAAAAGGTATGACCAAGGGCAGATGAGAGCGCTATGAAGTGATCACATAATGAGAAAAAGGTACCAAGCTCACGTGCAAAGCGGATTATTATTATTAGTAGTATTAGTACATCTGTTATCATGTCATCATTGTAAAAAAATGTAAATGCAAGGAGAAATATGGAAACGATGAGTAGCAGTACGACCTACACATCAAGAACACAATTCTGTTACACCTCTGCATATAACCTTATAATCACACCATTTAACACTGCCACACTGTGAATACACTTTTGTTTCTTTCTTTTCCTTCTATTAACAATAAATGTGTAAAGGTGACCTATTTTATCCTAACACAATAAAAACTTTTTATGCATATCCCCTAACTTTACACCCAGGCCACCTATTTTTTTTCCTTTCACCTTCCATCTTTTATACAGTTATGACTTGTACACACCGGATGCTCGTAGATAGCACTTTTTTTCCTCATATAATCAATATAATCAATGGTTTCTTTTTCTGTCTACGTGGATACCGAAACGTAACCATAGATTTGTCTCTTTCTGTCAAACATACATATTTTTATAATACACATACAGGAAGCATTTTTTTCTGCCAGCACACGGACGGCACAACCACCCGCCGAACCATGGTTTTTTCCCTTCCTGTATGGAATGGCTACATGTGAAACTTACTATCGCCAAATGTTACATTACCATTGTTATGTTTTAATTACTATTTCTTGTACACAAACATTGGTCTACACCCAATACCCACCCCTTTATGAGCACACTCGACCCACACATCAACGAGGAAACAGGACTACACGACTACACGCCATCTACGCACCAGGAACAATACAGCATCAAAGAAGAGGAGGAGGACTAGGATGAAGAGAAGAAGAAGACGGGTGGAGAGTAAACTACCCCTGACTCTCAATCCAGCTCGCGAGGACTCGAGCTAAACGCCGACGAGGTGTTGTTGAGGTCCCAGGGTCGATACGACCCTATGACCTCAGGCATCCACGCACCCCCGAAGAGATTATTAACATACGCCCCTGAATCCACAAACGGCTGCACAGCCACATACATCTTTCTATCACGAATCCAATCTATACGACCATACTTCTATCCAAACGTCAACACACCCTCTCATCTAACAACAACATCCCTTAGGCTAAATTATGAACCTCCATAAGTACATTTCTTTTACACCAAGCAGGCACAGTATCACCGCTGTTGACCAAAGCTGACGACATATCACAACAAGTTACACAAAGCCTTGGATGTAGCACACCACATATTGCGAAATGCTGACCAAGCGACTACGGAATCCATAAGAAGGAAGGTCAAACCAGGCTCAACGTGTATTGCCGCCCTAGGCTCTGGTCAACGGGTTCCCGGTACGAGTCATCACCACAGGTAAGAGTGTGCTCACAAATCCTTATACATAATTGTATTTCCCTCAAATTCACACCCACATTTATACTGTACTTATAACCATACTGTTACACGATCCTATACTAAAAGGGACTTCGCCATTCACAAACACTGATCAAATAAACCCTTGATCAGTGACCTGCACATTTGCCATTATTTACACTTATCTTCACATCCGCACTTCCAGCCCGGCATTCCTAGTTGCCCCTGACCCTCAACACAGAGAAGTGCATCGTAAGGGATTCCCATTGTGCTAACTCCGTAGAAATAAAGCCAGCCGGCAGAACAGCTAACTCCGCAGGTAGGCTCGTTCCTTACTCACACACACTTGTTCGTTTCGCACGGTTAATAGCTCCATCTTGAATGCACATCCCTTAAAGGCGATCACACCCCCGTAGAGCCAACCTTCATTTCCCTACACCCTTTGACAAACACCTACACTCGCGGTTTCCCAACTTACGTGGAAACTCGCACCTTTCGGCCATCACCCCTAAATTGGACACTAACACCCCTTGTTCGTCCCATCCCCCAACCCCGGGACAGAACAATATCGCTTATTTTCATATGACAGCATCTAAAAGCAGTTCCGACTAACTATTTCAACACCCGTGAAATTCCTCGTGGTAAATCAGACCTGAAAGTTGTAGAAGTGAGTATTTCCCGTATTAAGTTGCATGTGTAACCAAGACCTACCAATGAATTTAACCAACAAATTCTTCTCCAATATTTCATTAAACTGTTTCAGATTCCTAGGAAGTGTTGTGTGTCTGACTGTAACTGACAGTACTAATTAAGTGACCAGTGGAGTATTATTGCTAGATTGTTAGCATTAAGCTTGGAGGCCTATTGTGACTATGATGAGTGCATGTGTGGGCAAAAAGTGAAGAATTTATTATCAAAGACAGTCTCTAAGTTCGTAGGAATAGTCTTACATATTTTTTTCTGAGCGCGTCAATGACAGCAGTGAGCTTATCAGCAAGAAAAGGAAACTTCAGACATTGGGACATTGAGGTACAGTACAGCCTTTTATTATTACCTTATCAGGAATCGACTGTACATAGCATGATAATATGTATCCTTTATTTGTGATATTTGTGTGTAGATTTAGCGGACATTATGTTCTGTTGTAGCCTATTTTCGGAAAGATTCGGCGTCAAAATCTATGTGTTTACGCTGTGTTAGCAATTACCATGTGGTTGCGCTAGACCTCCCAGATGACAGATGGGCGGTGTTGCCAAACCTTATGACACGCCGTCTATATTTCTCAAGCCGTGCTATTGGTAGAATTGGCAACACTGAGTAGAGTCCGTAAGTTCTACAAACCCGTAAGACCACATGCTAAGTTATATTCTTAAATACCGTTTTTTTTTAATATGACAGCGTCTAAAAGCAGTTCGTACTAACTATTTCAATACTCGTGAAGTTCCTCGTGGTAAATCAGAACTGCTGAAAAGTTTTAGAAGTGAGTATTTCCTGTATTAAGTTGCATGTGTAACCAATATCTACTAATATAACAAACAAATTCTTCACTAATATTTCATTAAACTATTTCAGATGCCTAGCAAGTGTCGTGTGCCTGGCTGTAAGTCAAATTATGGCGGCACACTTAAAATAACTGGTTAGGGTATATTACTATGGTACGTTTTGAACACTACAGCGAGATGAACTTTCAGTGCCTAGTAATTATGTTTTGGTAAATATCTTCATGTGGCCTCTATATTCCAGTACATTATGAATTGTACTCAGTTGGCAAGTGCCTTTAGGTAGATTTCATTAGGAAGGTACCTATTTTTAAATTAAGTTACTAGTAGAGGTGGAGCATTATTGTTAGATTGTCAACATTATGCTTACCGTAGTCTTAAATATTCTTTCTGAGCGCGTCAATGACAGCAGGGAGCATAGCAGCAAGAAAAGGAAACTTCAGACATTACAACACGCCACTATGTCACGGCACGCACTAAAGCTCGAGTAAGGCTCGAACTTGTTCGAACTCGGAAGTCATCTGTTCGAGCAGCTCGAGTTTGCATAACAAGGCGAAGCTGGTGCGTCACACGGCAAGAGAAGGATCGAAAAGAAATTGGATGCTCTCAGAAACTGACGCGAGAGGCTCCTTTTTTTTGAAGTCTGTTAAGGCTTCGGTTCTGAGCAACCCTGACTTCATGACGAAGTCGGCCGTAACGAAATTGTAGTTAAACTTATATTAACCGATGACGTTGTGGCTGCTGATCTCGTCATCCAATAAATGGGAAGTTAAGGGAATTATTGATGTGTAACATATTTACACTCGGTAGCTGGATATTTTTTGTGGGAGTGATTTTGAAAAGGGACGGAATCTCTGAGCGCGCGCAGTGGCGGAGATTCGTACCACGACGTACTGTCGGCCATGCGTCTATGTGGATTGTATATCGCATAAGGTTTACTTAAAGGTTTGGAGGCCCCATTAAAGATATTCCTACAATAATTCATCTTCCAGTTGTCGTTCTTTGGTGTGAGAATATTCATTATATCATATTTGCTGAAAACAATTAGGCTATGATTTATTAAATCTTCATACTTTTGCTGTATTCTTATTTAATGTAAACATTCGAGGTACTGTCGGGCAACATACAGCCCTATGCCGAATGTATATCGCATACGGTTTACTTCAAGGTTTGGAGGCCCCATTTAAGATATTCCTACAATAAATCATTGCACTGGAGTTTTACAAGTAGTTATTTCAATGACCAACAGAGTTCACTGTTAACAAGGGATTTGCACTCCCGGCAGACACATAATAGGATAACATGTCACATGTTACACATCATATGCGACTGCTGTAAGGCTCGTAATTTTTTATTTTGATTACGGTACTTTCGAAGTGTACGTCTTGCAACTATCAGTGGCAAACGTTTTCTCTATTTCGGACCGTCTCTTTTCATAAACAAGAATTTAAAAGTAGGTTTACCAGACCATAAAAGAAGAGAATATTCTTTTTATAGGTGAATGTTACGGTTGAATTCATTTTAATATATTTAATCTACACAGTATAATAGTATTAATGTGGAATAGTATTAACACAGTTGGTACAATTCCAATCACAATATTATGAATGCGTTACGATGTGGAAAAGGAGCTAACAATTCAACTCTGATTCAACGGAATTCAATAGCGACAGCGAGGGAATTTAATAACTGTTCAATAGTTAACATTGCAAAGCGACTTGTTGATGTGCTATTGGAATAATGCTGGTAGTTAAGATATTTGGGTTTGTATGAGAACGTGTTTGTATTATTGAGTGTGTAAGAAGGCATAGATGGCAAAAGTAAGTTAAACCTGCCAAGTTATCTTCCTGAAAATTATATTTTTCATTACTACAAAGCGTGAGTACACATTGCCTGAGTACTTGCCAAATAAGTACTTCCGTTCTACACACATCAAAAAAAGTTTTGCATCACCTCGGTTCCCAGATCTCCGGCATATAGACGTTGACTGTGTATATTGTATCCAAGATACAGTCCCTTTGACTGTTCATAGATGTCACTAAAACTGCTCAAAGATGTAAACAACCATGCATGAGCAGGGCCTATTAGACGGAGGGGGTACGACAGCCGATCAGTTCCAGTCATTCCACCAGGACGAAGGTGCGCTGCTCATGTTGTCTGTAGTTCTACCATGCCTAGAAGGTCAATACCGCAGTTCGATCGCGTCCGCATTGTTACTTTGTGTCAAGAAGGGCTCTCAACAAGGGAAGTTTCCAGGCGTCTCAGAGTGAACCAAAGCGATGTTGTTCGGACATGGAGGAGGTACAGAGATACAGGAACTGTCGATGACAGGCCTCGCTCAGGCCGCCCAAGGGCTACTACTGTAGTGGATGACCGCTACTTACGGATTGCCGCTCGGAGGAACCCTGACAGCAATGCCACCATGTTGAATAATGCGTTTCGTTCAGCCACAGGACGTCGTGTTTCAACTCAAACTGTGCGCAATAGGCTGCATGATGCGCAACTTCACTCCCGACGTCCATGGCGAGGTCCAGCTTTGCAACCCCGACACCATGCAGCGCGGTACAGATGGGCCCAACAACATGCTGAATGGACCCCACGGAATTTGCATCACGTTCTCTTCACCGATGAGTGTCGCATATGCCTTCAACCAGACAATCGTCGGAGACGTGTTTGGAGGCACCCTGGTCAGGCTGAACGTCTTAGACACACTGTCCAGCGAGTGCAGCAAGGTGGTGGTTCCCTGATGTTTTGGGGTGGCATTATGTGGGGCCGACGTACGCCACTGGTGGTCATGGAAGGCTCCGAAACGGCTTTACGATACCTGAATGACATCCTCCGACCCATAGTGCAACCATATCGGCAGAATATTGGAGAGGCATTTGTCTTCATGGACGACAATTCTCGACCTCATCGTGCACATCTTGTGAATGCGTTCCTTCAAGATAACGACATCGCTCGACTACAGTGGCCAGCATGTTCGCCAGACATGAACCCTATCGAACATGCCTGGGATATGTTGAAAAGGGCTGTTTATGGACGTCTTGACCCACCAACCACTCTGAGAGATTTACGCCGAATTGTCGTTGAGGAGTGGGACAATTTGGACCAACAGTGTCTTGATGAACTTGTGGATAGTATGCCACGGCGAATACAGGCATGCATCAATGCAAGAGGACGTGCTACTGGGTATTAGAGGTAGTGGTGTGTACTGCAATCTGGACCACAAATGCTGAAAGTCTAGCTGTATGATGGTACAACATGCAATGTGTGGGTCTCATGAGCAATAAAACGAGCTGAAATGTTGTTTGTGTTGATCTCTATTCCCTTTGTATTTAACGGTTCCGGAACTCTTGGAACCGGGGTGATGCAAAACTTTTTTTGATGTGTGTATATACAGGTGTAGGTGGGGTGAAGAATCTTCAGAACGGCTTTTTTTGGCTGTTAGGTTGCGTTGAACAAGTGAGGCTAGCATTTTCGAAGATTTGTTCTGAATGGTTTGAAGTTTGGCGCTTTATATAAGCTGTTGGAATGTTCTCGAATTCACACGAGTCGTCGGTGGATTCTAGCAGTATATGGGCGAGACTATCTTTTTTGTCCTGATCACTGTATGCGTCGCCGTCTACAATTCTCAAGCCGTGCATGAGGTTTGGCAACACCGCCCATTTGTCATCTGGGAGGCCTAACGCAAGCACATGATAATTGCTAACACTGCGTAAACACATAGATTTTGTCGCCAAATGTTTCCGAAAGTACAACACAACATAACGTCCGTTAAATCTACACACAATTATCACAAATAAAGGATACATAATATTATCATGCTATGTAGGCTACTGTCAATTCCCAATAAGGTAATAATAAAAGGCTGTACTGTACCTCAATGTCCCAATGTCTGAAGTTTCCTTTTCTTACTGCATTGCTCACTGCCGTCCTTGACGCGCTCAGATAAAAATATTTAAGACTACCGTATTCTTACGAACTTATAGACTGCCTTTGATAATAAATTCTTCACTTACTGTCCACAGATGCACTTATCATAGTCACAATAGGCCTCCAAGCTTAATGTTGATAGTCTTGTGATAATGATCCACTGATGACATAATTTAACAAGTAGTTCCGTGAAGAATTATACAGCCTATTTTCATATATCCTACTTATGTTGACTGCCACTATCAACATACAAAATTTCAGTTTGATTGCTGTAACAGATTCTTAGATATTGAGAACCGACTAAATATTTCGGATGGTCGCCATGTTGGATTTTATATATGTAGGTCCTAGAGTTATGTACTGTCACATGAAGATTAGGGTGGACCTGTAGTATTCAAACTTCAATCGCATGATTAGGACACAAGAAATAACAAGGAGATTTTAAAATTTCGCACAGCTGCCATCTTGTGGTTATAGAAACAATTGAAATAAATTAGATGCCAGTGGATTAACGTTCGTATAAGGATTTACTGTACCAAGTTTCACTGCACTCGGATGGTTAAATGACGAAAAACGTTTATGTGAATATTTATACTTCGCGTCGCCGCCATGGTGGATTTGTGATCACCAGGTTATTTAAAGTACTATAGGTGAACTTAAGTGCATAGCCCCTATGAACATAAAAAAATCAGTTTGATTTCAATAATAGATTCGTAGATATTCAGAGCCGTCTAAATATTTCGGATGGTCGCCATGTTGGATTGTTAAATGTATAGGCCATAGAGGCATGTACCATTAAAGGAAAATGATTGCATAGGTTCATTTTTCAAACTTTCACTTCGATCGCATGATTACGACAAAAGAAATAAAAACTTAATTTTAAAATTCGCACAGCCGCCATCTTCAGGTTATGTAAGCAAATGAACTAAATTAGATACCAGTATATTACATTGTGCATAAACATTTCCTGTACCAGATTTCATTGCGTTTGGAACATTAAATCGCGAGAAAGGTCTATTTAAAATTTTCAAATTCGCTTGGCCGCCATGTTCGTTTTGTAGTTAACCGGTTTTTGAAAGTCTTATAGATAAACTTCCAGAAGTGCCCTTTATCTCCTTAAAAAATTTCAGGGTGATACCGCTAATAGTTTCAGAGATATAGAATGCCGGTGAAATATTTCGCACATCCGCCATCTTATGGTTATGTAAACAATTGAACGAAGTTGGATGTCGGTGCATTACAATGTGTATAAACATATACTGTACCACGTTTTATTGCGTTTGGTTGATTAAATCGCGAGAAACGTCTATTTAAATGTCGCAAATTCGCGTGGCCACCATGTTGGTTTTGTAGTTACCAGTTTTATAAAAGTCACATAGGTGAACTTTTAGTAGTTCTCTTTATCACCGCAAAAAAATCCAGGGTGATATCGGGAATAGTTTCGGAGATATTGAAAGCTGGTGAAATATTTCGCACAGCCGCCATGTTGGATTGGTGAGACGTAACGAAATTTGAAGGGCACGGTCGGAGTCGCCCGTAATAGTGCTATGAACGTACGTAGTTTCATTGAAATCGCTCCAGCCGTTTAGAATTTATTAGGGGGACCCACACACACACAGGCAAAAGGTGATCTCATAAGCCTATTTTTTCAAAATTGAAAATAGGCTAAAAATACCGGTAGGTAGTTTTGTAATGAAATCAACCTAAAGGCACTTGCCAACTGAGTACATATACCAAAACTAAATTACTAGACACTGAAAGTCCACCTCGCTGTAGTGATCAAAATGTAGTGATATAACCAGTTATTTTAATAGTGCTGCCATAATTTGACTTGCAGCCAGGCACACAACACTTCCTAGGCCCCTGAAATAGTTCAATGAAATATTAGTGAAGAATTTGTTTGTTATATTCATTAGGAGGTATTGGTTACACATCTATATATTTAAAACACTAAGCTGTTTTTTGTACACACGAGATTGTGAAAACCACTTAACCGATTGGCTTCGTAAGACATTCTAACGAAAGCTCTTGGCATGCAGATTTGCAGAGTTTCTTTAAAAGGAAAATATATGTTACAGTATATTTTTAAATGATTAAAGAAATATGTAATATTTGTCACTCCCGCGCATGCGCACAATGGCCTTTCTCAACAAGGAAAATGGCGATTCCGGTCGCGTCTAACTGAGATCTTTGTTCATGAGAATTAAAAAGGATCTCCAATAATGTTAGTTATGTTTTTACAATGTGCATTGAAATAGAATTATATTAAATAAACCACGAATTGAAAGACATAAACTGCAGGTTGAGTGTGTATACTGGTTAGATAGCTTAATACTGCAGTGTCACATAGTTGTCTGGTTGGCCAAGGGGATAATGTTACTGGCCTGAAATTTGTATTATGCATGATCGAGAGGGTTCGATTCCCACTTCGGATATGTTTTTTTATTTTCATTTTCTTCCTTCCTACGATTGGTATTGCATTGTAGAAAGCTCTTGGCATGCAGATTTGCAGAGTTTCTTTAAAAGAAAAATATATGTTACGGTATATTTTTAAATGATTAAAGAAATATGTAATATTTGACACTCTCGCGCATGCGCACAATGGCCTTTCTCAACAAGGAAAATGGCGATTCCGGTCGCGTCTAACTGAGATCTTTGTTTATGAGAATCAAAAAGGGTCTGCAATAATGTTAGTTATGTTTTTACAATATGCATTGAAATAGAATTATATTAAATAAACCACGAATTGAAGGACATAAAGTGCAGGTTGAGTGTGTATACTGGTTAGATAGCTTAATACTGCACTGTCACATAGTTGTCTGGTTGGCCAAGGGGATAAGGTTACTGGCCAGAAATTTGTATTATGCATGATCGAGAGGGTTCGATCCCACTTCGGATATGTTTTTTTATTTTCGTTTTCTTCCTTCCTACGATTGGTATTGCATTGTAGAAACATATTTCACTTTTATCATTCCCGTCAAGTAACGAATTCTCTGTTCCCATCGAGAGGGTTCGATTCCCACCTCGGTTATGTTTTTTTTATTTTCGTTTTCTTACTTCCTACGATTGGTATTACATTGTAGAAACATATTTCACTTTTATCATTCCCGTAAAGTAACGGATTCTCTGTTGCCATCCTTTGCATGGTCGAGAGGGTTCGATTCCCACCTCGGATACGTTTTTTTAATTTTCATTTTCTTCCTTCCTACGATTGGTATTACATTGTAGAGATATATTTCACTTTTTCATTCCCGTAAAGTAACGAATTCTCTGTTGCCATCCTTTGCATGGTCGAGAGGGTTCGATTCCCACCTCGGATATGTTTTTTTTTTGTTTTCTTCCTTCCTACGATTGGTATTACAGTGTAGAAACATATTTCACTTTTATCATTCCTGTAAAGTAACGAATTCTCTGTTGCCATATCTATATATTTAAAACACTAAGCTGTTTTTTGTACACACGAGATTGTGAAAACCACTTAACCGATTGGCTTCGTAAGACATTCTAACGAAAGCTCTTGGCATGCAGATTTGCAGAGTTTCTTTAAAAGGAAAATATATGTTACAGTATATTTTTAAATGATTAAAGAAATATGTAATATTTGTCACTCCCGCGCATGCGCACAATGGCCTTTCTCAACAAGGAAAATGGCGATTCCGGTCGCGTCTAACTGAGATCTTTGTTCATGAGAATTAAAAAGGATCTCCAATAATGTTAGTTATGTTTTTACAATGTGCATTGAAATAGAATTATATTAAATAAACCACGAATTGAAAGACATAAACTGCAGGTTGAGTGTGTATACTGGTTAGATAGCTTAATACTGCAGTGTCACATAGTTGTCTGGTTGGCCAAGGGGATAATGTTACTGGCCTGAAATTTGTATTATGCATGATCGAGAGGGTTCGATTCCCACTTCGGATATGTTTTTTTATTTTCATTTTCTTCCTTCCTACGATTGGTATTGCATTGTAGAAAGCTCTTGGCATGCAGATTTGCAGAGTTTCTTTAAAAGAAAAATATATGTTACGGTATATTTTTAAATGATTAAAGAAATATGTAATATTTGACACTCTCGCGCATGCGCACAATGGCCTTTCTCAACAAGGAAAATGGCGATTCCGGTCGCGTCTAACTGAGATCTTTGTTTATGAGAATCAAAAAGGGTCTGCAATAATGTTAGTTATGTTTTTACAATATGCATTGAAATAGAATTATATTAAATAAACCACGAATTGAAGGACATAAAGTGCAGGTTGAGTGTGTATACTGGTTAGATAGCTTAATACTGCACTGTCACATAGTTGTCTGGTTGGCCAAGGGGATAAGGTTACTGGCCAGAAATTTGTATTATGCATGATCGAGAGGGTTCGATCCCACTTCGGATATGTTTTTTTATTTTCGTTTTCTTCCTTCCTACGATTGGTATTGCATTGTAGAAACATATTTCACTTTTATCATTCCCGTCAAGTAACGAATTCTCTGTTCCCATCGAGAGGGTTCGATTCCCACCTCGGTTATGTTTTTTTTATTTTCGTTTTCTTACTTCCTACGATTGGTATTACATTGTAGAAACATATTTCACTTTTATCATTCCCGTAAAGTAACGGATTCTCTGTTGCCATCCTTTGCATGGTCGAGAGGGTTCGATTCCCACCTCGGATACGTTTTTTTAATTTTCATTTTCTTCCTTCCTACGATTGGTATTACATTGTAGAGATATATTTCACTTTTTCATTCCCGTAAAGTAACGAATTCTCTGTTGCCATCCTTTGCATGGTCGAGAGGGTTCGATTCCCACCTCGGATATGTTTTTTTTTTGTTTTCTTCCTTCCTACGATTGGTATTACAGTGTAGAAACATATTTCACTTTTATCATTCCTGTAAAGTAACGAATTCTCTGTTGCCATATATATATTTAAAACACTAAGGTATTTTTTGTACACACGAGATTTTGAAAACGACTTAACCGATTGGCTTCGTATGGCATTCTAACGAAAGCTCTTGGCATGCAGATTTGCAGTGTGTCTTTAAAAGGAAAATATATGTTACGGTATATTTTTATATGTTTAAAGAAAAAGGTAATATATGTGGCAATTGCGCGTTGCCACAATTGCGTTTCTTCATGAGAGAAATGGCGGATAAAAGATCCACCGTATCGTAGTGTGATCTTTGTTTATGAGAATTGAAAAGGGAAATATCGCTTATGTTGTATCCCGATATATACTGGAATAGAATCATGAAATAAGGGAAATATTGATGAACTGTAACTGGCAGTTGAGTGCGTTTGTTGTTTACGTCACTTAATATTGCACTCTAATTTCGTTGTCTGGGTGGCTCAGCGGCTAACATTGTGGACAACGAAATTGATTATGCATCGTTGAAGGAGTTTGATTCCCACCTCAGACATGTAATTTTATTTCCCAATTATTCTATCTTGCAATTGGTATTACATTGTCTAAACATATGTTACGTTTATTATTCCCGTAAGGTAAGAAATTCTCCATGATTTACGTTGCCAGATACTTTTAAATTGAAAATGAAAATCGGCACAATCGCTTAGCCTTGAGAGAAAATTGTCGAACATAATTCATTTGATGGACTCAGACATCGTGGTCACTCAGCCCTGTCTACTTTGGTGTGTGAGTGTAAACCTTTCTCTGATAACCTGTGTTAATGTGATGGCTGTATTGATGTGTGCATTTGTAATTAGTAAGGGGAATAGGGAGTTGAGAATCATGAAATAAGGGAAATATTGATGAACTGTAACTGGCAGTTAAGTGCGTTTGTTGTTTACGTCTCTTAATATTGCACTCTAATTTCGTTGTCTGGGTGGCCCAGCGGCTAACATTGTGGACAACGAAATTGATTATGCATCGTCGAAGGAGTTTGATTCCCACCTCAGACATGTAATTCTATTTCCCAATTATTCTATCTTGCAATTGGTATTACATTGTCTAAACATATGTTAGGCTACGTTTATTATTCCCGTAAGGTAAGGAATTCTCCATGATTTACGTTCCCAGATACTTTTAAATTATTATATAAATATCGGCACAATCGCTTCGCCTTGAGAGAAAATTGTCGAACATAATTCATTTGATGGACTCAGACATCGTGGTCACTCAGCCCCGTCTACTTTGGTGTGTGAGTGTAAACCTTTCTCTGATAACCTGTGTTAATGTGATGGCTATATTGATGTGTGCATTTGTAATTAGTATGGGGAATGGAGAGTTGACGACTGAGGCTTTAAGTTAGGAACTATCCCGGTATTTGCCTGGAGTGGAAGTGGGAAACCACGGAAAACCACATCCAAGGTTGTTGAGATGGGAATAAAATTTTGCTCTTCTTAGGTTTGCCTCAAGAGTGCGCCCCGTTCCAGCCCTCAGACCAGAATTAAATTTCTTGGCAGAGCAGGGATCGAACCTGGAATCTGGGGCGATAGCTCAGAATGTAGCCTTAAGACTGGGCTTCCCTGTGTTAATACGATCTTTGAAAAACACTGAACATATAATTCTAAAACTCCCTCCATTACGGTGGCTGGCGAAGTGAGTCCATGCTCATTCAGTAGTGGCGAAGTGATTCTATGCTCCCTTGCATAATTTACTGTCATGGAAATGCAAAGTATTGTACCTTCAACAGGTGATGGAAATTGATTATTTAGAGCAGTTTCATTCTGTTTATTTCAAAATGAAGTTCGTCATCCTGAGTTGCGTTTGCAAGCAAATTGCAAAAATTGCAAGGATTTTATTATTGGCGATCAGTCTCATCGCATTCTCATCAGCAACCAACTTGAGAATGGAAGTCTCTGAACTTAGTTGTATAAGTGAATATTGTTGTTTATTGATTATTTTTTTAGAGTACATAACAATGAGTCTAACCACGCAGTTGATTTTGGCAATGGAAGTAAGTTATTATTTGCTATTTAATATTTGGCAGCTGCGTTGATGCAGGCCACTATAGTGTTATTTAATAAGCTATGACGTTAATTTGGGGAGAAATGCTGCTATAAATAAACCCATTTTACGAAATAGAACATTAGCCGCAAACAAGTGGGAAATCGGAGAAAAATATGAAGCCACTTTTAAACTCCAATATGAATACGGCATTTCAGGTACAATTCCAGATACTATACCGTTACACTGTAGGGTCCTTGACGAACAAATTTAAACATTGTTCTGCACTGTATTTCTCTTGAGAGAAATCTTCACTTGGTTACTTTGACCTTTGCTGTTGTAATGTAAAATTAATCTGACTAAATATAAAACATTTGACATGCTGCAACAATTATTTTTCACTGGAGATGATATCTCAAGGAATTTCAGAGAGACTAATCGGCAGTACAATGCTATGTCCTTCGTTTCATTTGGTGCCAATGTTACTGTGCCACACCCATACGGTCCACATTGTTCTAAGATGTATGGAGGTGCACATCATCGCATTTCTTCGTTATATTCCAAAATTATATGTGACGGTTTGCGGCCAGTTTTATTAGACTCCTCAGAGTTCTTGAATTCCTTGGAAATAAATGACTTGCCTCCACATATTCCAAACGCTTGAACCGTTATGCTGCTTAGAAATCTGAACGTTTCCCAAGGGCTCCTAAATGCAACCATATTGCTTGGATTTGGAAATAATAAGTGCAGTTAAAATTAGGCAGAGAGGTCTAATCCTTCTACTTGATTTAACAGCATCCGATAAAACACTATCATTTTGTTTTAAGAGGCAATATTTTCCAATTTATTTGGCATACTCTGTCACAATCAATGAAGCTCAAGGGAAAACTCTGGAACGTATAGGTCTCAATTTGCCTCATCAATTTTTCAGTCATGGCCAGCAGTATTTTGCAATGTTGAGAGCGCAATCTTTTGACGCCCTTATAGTTTCAATAGAGCCAAAAAATCATCGTACAAAGAATATACAGTAGGCCTACATAAGAAAATTCTTCAGTAAATATTTTTCTATTGACCGTCATTTTTGACGGGTTTCAACTAGTACAACTTAATACGGGAAATACTCACTTCTACAACTTTCTGCAGGACTGATTTACCACGAGGAATTTCACTTTTTGTAGGCGCTGTCATATCAAAATAAACGATATTTATGAATAAAACTTAGCATGTGGCCTTACGTGTTTACAGAACTTAAGGTCTCTACTCAGTGTTGCCAATTCTACCATCAGCACAGGTTGAGAATTATAGATAGCGATGCTGTATGTATATCTACCCCTTATTATTCCCGTTTTCAATAGGATTGGGGATGAGATGCGATGAAAGTCTATGTGGTGGATGGTTTCGACCGGATGCCCTTCCTCACACCAACTTCATGAGTGGAGGTAACTGGGTAAGGATGTAGTAGGAAACAGCAATGGCCTGTCAGAAGGTACCACCCCAGCATTTGCCTGGAGTAGAAAATGGGAAACCATGGAAAACCATTTCAAGGACGGTCGACGGTGGGGCTACGTGTCTACCGAGTCAGCAGAGAGCTTGGCCCCATGACCTAACACTGTGCATTAGGGATCGTAGCCACTATTGTCGGTTCTGCCATATCTCTATCCCATGCAGAATGTATTGGTATAGCAGCTTTATCTGTTTGTTGGGGTCGATAGTGTCTAGAATGTTCTTTAATTCTGTTTTTTACACTTTGTTGTGCCAATATACAGTATATTTGACCGCGTGAATGTGGAATACTTTATACACCTGCAGAGGTCAGTGGGTCGAAGGAATCATTAATTCTTCTCGTCATCAGAACTGGAGTTTTACGGAACATGAAAGATTATTGAAAATATATTATAAATATGATTCACAGACCTTTCTGGGAGTCATTAGGAATTGAAAATACTGTTAATTATCACTGCTACACTGGAAATATTTGTAATATTACATAAATAAAGGTTTTTATTTCTTGCTGTTTCAAGGACGGCAGCCATGTTTGTGGTGCACACATTGACGTCATATCACGTCCCATCACTGTTGCCAACATATCTGATAAAAAATACACCAGAACTAAAATGGGTGTCTGGATAACACCATTGGTCGCTACTTGGTTAGAAGTCTGTCTGGACAAAACCATTGGTCGCTACTTGGTTAGATGAAATCAATGGTCTGAACGAAAATATTGGTCGCTTCTTTGTTAGATGACTGTCTGGACGATAATTACTGATTGCACTGGGGGTCTGGGGCGTAATCCTCAGGTTAGTTTTGTTTTGTATGTAGAACAGTATTCACCACTGTAATGAAACTTGGTGCTCCTTCACATTAGCTTGACGACACTCTTTTGTTTTACGATACCGGAAAAGAAAAAGTACCAGATGCAATAATGTACTGTGCATAATTATTGCCGAAAAAGGCCGACACAGCTGGGAATTTTGCTATATAAGTCGTGATCAAATTCGGGATGGAGGGTAGGTTATATACAGCGGAGGAGTAAATATCTATTACAGGTATTTTGGCTAATTTCAGTAGTTTAAGATTTTTTAACTTTGATTCTGGTCAATATAAGCAGAATAACCAGTGGTGGATGAAGCAAAGAGGAAATAAAATGGAGGTTAGCCCAGGCAAGGAAAGCATTTGTACAGAAAAGGAATCTCTTGACATTGAATTTAGATTTAGGTATTAAATAGTAATTTTTGAAGAACGTTGGCTGGAGCGTGGCATTCTGTGGCAGTGAAACTTGATTGTTGGAGCAGCAGAAATGAGGAGAATAGATGTATTTGAAATGTGGTGTTACAGGAGTGTGATGAAGATCAGATGGGTAGATAGGGTTATGTATGAAGAGGTATTTAGACGAGTGGGAGAGGAGAGATGTTTCTGGCGACTGCTAATGAAGAGAAGAGATAGGTTGGTAGGACACGTACTATGACACCCAGGAATAGTAAACTTAGTTATAGAAGGAAGGGTCGAGGATAAAACTGTTGGGTTAGACCAAGGTTAGAATAGGTTAAACAGTTTGCTTCGGATGTAGGGTGTGGTAGCTATGTAGAGATGAATTGATTAGCTCATGACAGGGATGCATGGAGAGGTTCTTTAAACCAGTCAAAAGACTCAAACAACGACATTCTGGTCAAGGAAAGTTATGTTAAGTAATCTTTGACGTGCCTGAGAATATTGCTGATTCACATTCAACACGTAAAACTATTCTTCGAGGGTTGAGGACATTTCTTTCCCCATTCTTTCTAGGAAGTACGTTGTTACTATTTTTGTTTTCATTTTAGGGATTTGTGGCACCTTGGTCACCAGCCCCGAGTAGTTGAGTGCTTGTTAAAAACTTCTGTGATGACATGATTTTGTGTGGTGGTTGTATTAGTCTACCGGTATGTTGCAGTTCCTATTAGCGGCTAGGATTGGTGTTCGGCGATTTTAAATGAGCTACCTTCCCAGCATTATCCTGGAGGCAGTGTGGGAAATAACCATACTCAGGATGGCTGCTTTGTAGACTAGTGCATGTATACACTATGGGACAGGGGTATTTGTATTAATCTCATCCCCATCGATAAGGGCCGATAACCAAGATGTTTTCTGTATATTGTAGGGGGTGGTGCTATGGAGGAGGTCAACTTTATCAAGTGTGAGCCGGATTGGTGTCCAAGCACGGAGAATGTGAGTCTACACTTTATTTTACTGTCTACAGTGTTGCGGTATGTATTTTCAGTTTTGTCCGATTGCATGCTTTCCTTATGAACAGTAACTGTGTTGGTAAGAACTAGACGACAGCTCTTTTTATTTTGGAAAAATTTCTTCAAGTACTGAAATTGACCAAAATACCTGAGTTAATAGTTCGGGAAAAGCCTGGAGATGATGTAGTAATAAATGTTTACTCCTCCGCTGTTTGGTAACCCACTTAGCCATCCCAAATATGATCATGACTTATATAGATGAAATTCCAGCTGATTCAGCCATTTTTGGCAACATGTGAAGTATTGCCAACGCCACACATTTGGTATTATGTGAAAGTGTGTCAATTTTAATTTAAATGGTTAATACTGCTCTACAAACAAAACAAACCTAACCTGGGGCTTACGCCCCAGAACCCCTTGCTTGTAGTGCAATCAGCAATGTTCGTCCAGGCAGTCGTCTAACCAAGTATTTTGTATAGGACATGTTGGTAACGGTGATATGATGTCAATGTGTCATGGCTGCCATCATTGAATGAGCAAGAAGTAAAAACATTTATTTACATAATAAAACAAATAATCAAATGGAAAGGAAAACCTTATGTAACAAAATTACCCCAGGGTGACAATCTCCCATCATACCCAATGCTCAGTGATCATTCGGATTCTGGGAGTTCACAACATAAGTTGTGTAATGTTTTGGGTGAGTCGGAGCACCCTGTAAGTCACGTAAACAAGATTCGCTTCAAACAACTGAATTTCATAGCAACTTTAAATGTTCAATCTTTGATGAAATTGGGGAAATTGAAAACAAATACAGATTTTCTTGATAAAAAAACCCATCATGATGATAAGTGGATAATGAGCCGTTTGAATCAAATGGCTACAGAATATACAAGAGTAAATCTACTAGCAGGATATTAAAAGGTACACCTTTATTTGGCAGTGGATTCATAGTTTCATTGAAAATAATAGACTCAATATTGAAGTTTGATCCAGTCGATAAAAGGACATCTTTAACATTTAAATCTACAAATTAAGTGTACACTCTTTTAAATATACACGCTCCAAGGAATGACAAAAACAAGAAGAAAACTAGACATATTGTGGACGAATACTGGGAAAGAATTGATAATTGTTTGAGTAAAGTACCAGCGAATCATACCATTATTTTATTGGGTGATTTCAACGCACAAATAGGAAAAGAGAGGAAATACCAAAAAATAGTGGGTTACCATCCAGCTCATTTGCATACAAATAAGAATGGCGAAAGATTAATAGAACTTTGTGCTAACCACAATATAATAGTTAAATCAGTCTTTTGAAAGAAAACCAAAGAAGTTAATGACATGGGTATCGCCAAACCCACTATGTGGGGAGAAACAACTTGATCACATAGCAATAAGCAAGAAGTCGTCTAAAGAAATAATGAATGTACGAGTAATTAAGTCTGCAAATATTGAATCTGATCACTACATTTCGGTAGCTAAATTTAAAATTAAACCTGACATACGAAAATTTAAAAAACACTCAAAAATTCCTAAATATGATACTAAAATTGGAGAAAGATAAAATAACAACAGAGATTCAACAACAGAACTTCATACATGGATTGATTTGAAAAATGGCATAATTACAGCAGCAATTAAAACAGCACCTCCAACAAACAAGAAAAAACAAATCTGGTGGAATGAACACTGGAATAAGGTTCTTGAAGAAAGACAAAAAGTGTGGGAGAAATGGATTTCAAACAAAAATCAAGACAACAGAAATAATCTATTAGAAAAAAGAAGAATAGCCTCTCAAACTTTTAAAAGGGAAAGAAAATTGTTCTTTCTGAAGGAACTACAACGAATAGAGGATGAATTTAAAAACAACAGTGTGAGAAATTTCTACCAGCTATTTCGAAAACAGTTGAATTAAATTTGAAGCCCCCACATTATTACTTGTAAATCCAAAGACAAAACAAATATCACATTCTAATCAAGAAAATTGTAATATAATGGCAGAGTATTTTGAAGACTACACAATTGTTATAAACCGGAAGACAAGTTTATCACCGACACTACTAACATTCAAAATGAAAATTTTATAGCACCAGATTTGGATGAAATGAAAGAAATTACACACAACTTGAAAGACAATAAAGCTGCTGGTGAAGATGGGATTAGGGCAGATTTGCTGAAAGCCCTAAATGATAATATAATCATACAATTTAAAGATATAATTGATAAGATCTGGGAAAATGAAGGAGTTCCTGAGGAATGGAAGGTCGCCATAATACACCCTATCCACAAGAAGGGGTCTAAATCTGACCCGAATAATTATAGAGGCATATCACTTGTGTCAGTAGCTTATAAAATTCTTTCCAAAGCTTTACTCATTCGTGCAGAACCCCAATTAGACTTACAAATTGAGTATCAAAATGGCATTCGTAAACATAGATCTTGTGTTGAACAGATATGGAATCTTAAAACTATTTTGCAAATGAGACAATTAATAAATAAAGACACGACAGTTACTTTTATAGATTTTGCAAAAGCCTATGATTCCATTGACAGAGAATCTCTCATTAGAATTTGGTTTGGATCCTAAAACAACTAACATTATTCAGGTTACGCTAACAAATACCACGTCCAAAGTCCGATTTCTTGGGGAGTTCTCCAAGGATTTTGAAATAAACATAAGAATCAGACAAGGTGATGGATTGTCACCATTACTTTTTAACTGTGCTTTGGAGAAGGTGATCCGAGAGTGGAGGAAAACACAGCAAAGGGGTTAAATTAGGATATCAATGAGATAACATCTATATAGATTGTTCCGCTTTTGCTGACGACATTGCCCTAATTACTGATACATGGAAAATGCCAAAATACAAATAGATAATTTAATACAACAAGCAAATAAAATAGGTCTACAAATTTCCTTCACAAAGACAGAATTTATATCCAATGTCAAAAACAGTCCTGATAAATGATGTATTCAACAAAACGAAATCAAAAGAGTGAATTCTTTCAAATATCTCGGTGAATGAATTACAATAAATAATAACGAGAAAAATAGCCTAACAGTTAGAACAAAGAAAATGAATATAGCTTTCCAGCTCACCGGGAACATTCATAAGAAAAAAGCATTACCTAATTCTATTAAAATTAAACATTATAATACTGTTGTGAAACCAGAAGCCTTATATGGATCTGAAATGCTCAAATTAATGAATAAAGGCGAAATTAACAAAATCATGGTCATGGAAAGGAAAATAATTAGAAGTATACTTGGCCCTAGAAAAGTAGGAGCAGATTACAACAGACCTAGACCAAATGTTGAAATTTATGAGCATGTAGAAAACATGCTACATACCATGCGAAGAAGAAGATTATCCTTTTTTGGACATTTACAAAGAATGAACGATGATAGATTGACAAAGAAAATTTTCAATAAAATTATGAAACTTAAGATACAGCCAGCTTGGTTTCAACAGACCTTGAATGACCTTAAAGAGGCCAATATACAAATTGAAGACATATCTAATAGACAACTCTTTCGGAACAAAATTAAAACAGTCACCTTCAAGGAGGAACTAGAGAGAAGCAGGAAACAGCCACACAACATTGAGGAGCTCTGGCAACAACAATCTGAAAGAATGAAGCAATTTTGGGTGACCAAAAAGAAATCATATAGCAAAACTTTATGTATTGATTTAACGTGCTCTATTAAGGGCTATTCGATTAAATAAATAAATAAAACAAAATAATATTTCCTGTGCAGCAGTGACAATTGAGAGTAATTTTAATTTCTAATGACCCCCAGAAAGGTATGTTTATCATAAATCATATATTTTCACTATTCTGCCATGTAAAAGTCGAAAGGTCAAAAATAGCAGTTGTCAAGCTTTAATGTTCTTTTTATTTGAGGGGTATTGGGCCGTTAAAATAATGGTACGTCTTTGTTAGCGACAGTTGTGAGATGTAAACAAGGTTTGGCTGATGCAGGGGTGTATACAGCCCCCTCCCCCTTCAAAACGTTCCCAAAATTCCCAAAATTCCTAGAAAAATCAGACATAATAAACTGGGGTAATTTCTGAGGTTATTGAAGCATGCATATTTTTGTCATGGTTTCATAGCAAATATTGTGAAGAACGTTAGTAAATTCTCTAGCGTACCTGAGCGGTCTAGCCTATAATTTGTATTTCCAAAGAAAGAACGTGACGAATTTGGTGGGAGTGATAAAAAAATGATTATGGGAGTCTCCTATTGGCTGGAGTTCGACAATTTGCGCCCTATGTTGCCAGCGCATGTTCATTCTTATAGATGAACTGGCTAGAAGTAATGACCATGAAGTTATCAGATTGCTTTCTCAACACTGCCACTTTTATACAATTGAATTAATATAGGCTAGCTCAAGGAAAGGGGTATGTTGGAAGAAAAGCGTTTTCACTCTGACTGGTTAGAGGGTAATTATATTGCCACAAATTAGTTTTTTATTATTATTATTTATTGTTGTTTTAATGGGCGGAACTACGATGTCATCTGGCCCTGCAAATTAGTTTGTTTAAGTGGTTAGTGCTAAATATTCTTTAACCGCACTATAGCATGTATATTTCTACGAACTACGTGAATAACAATAATACCATAGTCAAGTGTCGCCATGTACAGTAACTTGTCAGTTTAGTGTGTGTCACGTAAAAGGGTTTGGTTAATACACAAAATGTTCAAAAGCGGAATAATAAATTTAAAAACAGGAAGTAGTAAGATTCTTTATAGCAAAAAAATGTTATTCCGTCGATCAATACATTAGGTTACATATAATTTAAAAGTGGTACATGTTTCGGGCAATCATATAGCCCTTCATCAGCCACATCTTGTCAAATACAAAGAAACAATCAACATAACATCAAATACATTGTGACCACATTAAAAACATGCATAAAACTTGATTAAAAACAGGTCAACAAACATGGTAATAAAATATATGTGCACATCGTTAAAATAACACTAAAACGGCTCTCCGGCCCAAGAGTTCATAGAAGTGAATAAGGTCACATAAATATTTGCACTGTGTGGAGTCAGCCAATCACTGTTCATTTTCTTGATATTAATGTGGCTGGAGGGAAGTCTTTTGGATATTCCTTAATGTGGACACTTGAAGTGTCAAGTTGTGAAGATGCGTAGTCGAAACGGACGAAAAATGGATCTCATAACCGTGGCCAAGTTAGCTTGGGCTAAAAACCGATGGTCCAAAGTGAAGCACGGGGAACCAAATCTTAAAGAGAAACCAGAAAGAAAGGCCAAAAAATAAAATAAGAATTCAAAAACAGGGAAGGCTATCCGAAACGTGTAGAACCTAGCAGAAACATACCTGAGGAGGGATCCACGTGTAGGACGTGGCCTGAGGAGAATACAGGAAACACTGGTATGGTGGGTTGAGCTGAGTTGGTCAACATTTTCTATTTCTCTCGGTTTGTTTACATCTGAGCTTCCCACATGATTGCCACACCTTTGCTTTCCTTTGCACTCACTCTCCTGTGCAGCCTTCCCCCGCCCCTCCGCCCCCCTCCCATGACTTGTCTCGCCTCTCTTGACCAGCTCAGCTCAACCCACCGTACCAGTGTTTCCTGTATTCTCCTCAAGCCACGTCCTACACGTGGATCCCTCCTCAGGTATGTTTCTGCTAGGTTCTACACGTTTCGGATAGCCTTCCCTGTTTTTGAATTCTTATTTTAATTTTTGGCCTTTCTTTCTGGTTTCTCTTTAAGATTTGGTTCCCCGTGCTTCACTTTGGACCATCGGTTTTTCGCCCAAGCTAACTTGGCCACGGTTATGAGATCCATTTTTCGTCCGTTTCGACTACACATCTTCACAACTTGACACTTCAAGTGTCCATATTAAGGAATATCCAAAAGACTTCCCTCCAGCCACATTAATATCAAGAAAATGAACAGTGATTGGCTGACTCCACACGTGCAAATATTTATGTGACCTTATTCACTTCTACGAACTCATGGGCCGGAGAGCCGTTTTAGTGTTATTTTAACGATGTGCACATATATTTTATTTCCATGTTTGTTGACCTGTTTTTAATCAAGTTTTATGCATGTTTTAATGTGGTCACAATGTCTTTGATGTTATGCTGATTGTTTCTTTGTATTCGACAAGATGTGGCTGATGAAGGGCTATATGATTGCCCGAAACATGTACCACTTTTAAATTATATGTACGGTAACCTAATGTATTGATCGACGGAATAACATTTTTTGCTATAAATCATCAAAGTCAATACAGACCAAAAATGGAGGAAGTAACTCCCACAAAGTAGTAAGATTCAGCGACGAACCTGCAACAAGTCAGCAACTAGATGAGGATGTTGTAGTCCTTGAACAATCAACACCTACAAATAAAGTTACTTCAAAGAAACGCAAACTTCCCCAACAGAAAGACAAGGGTGGTACTCGTATGATTCCGTTCAAGAGATACATGAACACGAAGCGTTAGACCACATCCTTTGTCATATATAGTTCGCTAAATTTATGTAATGTTTATTATTTCTCTTTTGTTATCCTAGAATCCTAATTCCTAAGTCATACTTTCAACATTAAATTCCTAACCTTATGTTTTAATGTACATTTTCAATGTTCCCTCCATTTTACTGGTTCAAGTAGAGATTGCAATCCCCTTCCGTCAGTGGAATTTCTTGTCTTTGATGACGTCAAGGATGATGTGTGGTCGTCGATGTTCATTTGCTTCATTCTTTGGCGTGAATTGCCGCCATTTTGTCCGCTGTTTGTTGTTTCAAGCAGTGTGTAATTTTATGCCGACATGTGTGCAAGTGCGACATGAGGTGGTGACTTACGAATGTTCATACACTTCTTGTAGTTGTTCAATTTACGAACTTGAATATTTTTAGTCGGTCAATATGATTTTCCCTAATTGTGATTGGTTATTCCCTAATCTTGAAGAAAAATATTACATAATTATTAATCTCATCCAAATTTTTTCTGGATTAGGGAATAATAGTACCGTATTTATTAATCTCATGTAATTCTTTTACAGGATTAGGCAATAACCAATCTCAATTGGTTACAATAGTGTTGACCGACTGAAAAACATAAAATTTCATTTACGAAAGCAACACTGAAAATGACTTCAAACACCATAATGTAGTCCAATTTAATTGAAAAAATGAGACAAAGCTATTGTATTGGCTGATACTCCGTTAGACGACTATCTGGACTAAAATTACTTCTTGTACTACAAGCAATGGGGTCTGGGGGCGTTAGCGCCATGTTAGGTTTGCTCTTGTATGTAAAGCCTTAATAAGATAGAATTTAAGTCTGCTACTACGTTAGGCGCTGTCTGGACGAAAATTACCGCCTGTACTACAAGCAAGGGGGTCTGGGGAGTTAGCCCCAGGTTAAGTTTGTTTTTGTATGTAAAGCCTTTTCAAGATAGAATTTATGTTCCCCATTTCGTAAGGTACTGTCTGGACGAAAGTTACTGCTTATACTACAAGCATTTGCCACAGTTTAGGTTTGTTTTGTATGTAAGGCCTTATTAACTAGGCCTATATGGCGACATTGATGTCATCGATGACATTACGAAAGACACTACAGGCTTATCTTGCAAGCTTACCAGAATACGCCAGGGGAATAAGGGGTTTTGGGTGGGGAAAACATAGACAGAAATTGGCATTTTCAATAACGCTTGGAAACGAGATCTGTATCGTGTTCATTATTAGACGTATATAAGTCTAGTAAAGATGGGGATACATATTATCTAAATATTAGGTAGAATGCGGAAATTTGGTGTGTATCAGAATCTTAACTAGACCTACACAGAGTGTTTCTAAATTCCCATTAGAGACTTCGAGGGCTTGTAGAGGGGACCAAGACGGTTAAGTTTAGGACAAGAACTTGTGTCCAGAAACGTGCCATTTCGCCGCTACCCGAAGAAAACCAACGCAGCAAACTTTCACAGCTCCCGCATTTCCGATGGTCTGTCCGACTCCCACTGCTTGTTGTCTGGGTCCAATTACAGGTAGGGCTTCATGTGACGGTCCTCGACACCAACACAGACACAGTACCTCCGTACCATGTTCTGGTGCTCACGATCACCAATCCCCTGTCCTCCAACATCCGCCGCAGCCATGACCCTCGATGGTAGGTCTTCCTCGGATTCCACAGGGGTCTCGTAAATTAAGGTTTTCTTGTGACCCCACAGGTAGTACTGTAATCTTGCGGTGTCAAGTCGGGTGAATGTGCAGGCCAAGCCATCGGGCCACCAATACCTCTCCATTGTTGAAATTTAGATTAATTAAACACACTTTTCCGTATTAAATTATTCTAAACTTCTACTTAATTGGTCAATATGGACCAATCATGAATAATAATAATATTCATAAATACTATTCACTGTTACCATATCTGTGGTGCAGATGATTTTGGACCGTAGGTGTAAAATGAGGTGGTGCATCATCGTGCTGATGTGCAGTGGCACATCGCCTTAGAACACATGCAGGTACGGCTTCAAGGAATAACAAGTATGCGGCACCCGAGGTAAAATCCTGTAGCAGCATTGCCTGTACCGTGTGGGGGTGTTACATGTGTAACTGCTGCTCATGCAGAACACGCTAGACGGTTGTGTGATCCACATTCAGTCTCTTTGCTATGTTAGGCTGTAGTCTCCCCCTCCTCCGTTGCGTGGAGTACAGTCCCTTCAAACTCATTGTGCAGCGCCATCGTGGAGCACCACAGTCGTCTCTCTTGGCGGTGAACCTAACCGTCTGCGCTGATACACCTTAGCAAAGAGGGCGTGCGAAGGTGTTCGGCGGTGTGGAAAACGCTCCCCATGTAGCTGACGAGCAGCTCTCCCATTACACCGCACTTCGCCATACAATATCAACATGGCGTATTCTGCAAACGTGTACGCCATGGTCAATAGCAACACACTACCAATGAACTAAGTACGTACAGCTTACTACTGTGTACTGTAGTATTAGCGAAGATCACAAGCACAACATCGGGTACAACACGTCTCCGTGTGGATCACACACTCAAATGAATGGCATGGAATGTCAACAAACTTGTAGGGGATATAGGACATCAGATGATCGTTGAATGACATTCATACTCTAGTCAGTAGCGCCGAAAATGCTGGAGATTTCAACGTGTGCTGTGGTGGTGGTGTGCGGGTACTGGGAGGATGGTAAGTTACCGGACATAAGTTCCTACGCTAAACTTGACCGTCTTGGTCCACCCTGCAAGCCATCAAAGTCTGTAATGGGAATTTAGAAACACCCTGGATAGGTCAAGTAAAATGGGGATACATGTTTCGTAAATATTAGGTAGAATACAAATATTTGGATGTTAACCTTTTCACTGCCAATTTTGTGAGAGACTATCAAAACCCTCCATGCTGAATACATTTTTAAATATATGTTATCTAAAATAATATGAAATATATGAAAAGTGAGGAAAGCAGATAAGACATTTCATCTGAACTTGCAAAATAATTCCGGAATAGATTTCAGATTTATATTTTCCCACAAAAATTAAGAATGGAGAAAATAAGGGTTGTCCATTGGACCCAAAATTATTATATCCTATAAAAAGTTCGTTGTTCCTGTTACACAAGTGCTAAATTCTGACAAAATTGCGCAACACTCTTTCGAAAATTACGAATGGCAGACATTTTAGACAGTGCAACTAACTCAAAAATAGGGTTGTCCATAATGGCCAAATTGTCGCTGGACTGCCAACCTAGGTTGTGCACTGAGCTGAGTACACTATTTTGGATATTTCAACTTAGATAGCGTTAAAATGCAGTCTGCGATTTTACTGATGGTCCATTATGTTCCTGAAATATATAGCTTGCTGCCGCTCAAGTTTGAAAACCGAAGGAAACTCCAAAGGTACCTACTACCTCTTCAGAAATTCAGCTGAAGTTGCCGACGAGATATCACGGGCGCAGCAAGGACGTGACGTTCTACCGCACGCGAGATATCTCGTGCTTAGCAGTATAAAGGTTAATCAAGATCTTAACTACACCTATAGGTCATGTAAAGAACGTGATACACATCTCGTTTCCAAGTGTTATTGTAAATACCAATTTTTGTCTATGTTTTCCCCACCTAAAACCCTCAATTACTCTGGCGTGTACCCATAAGCTTGCTAGATAAACATTTAGTGTCATTCGTGATGTCGTTGATGATGTCATCAATGGCCTTACTTTTTTAGGGGAATTTTATGTGAAAATTTATCGTGATCTATATATTGTTCATGCGGTAATAACAACAAAGTGGCAAAATTATACCTCCATTTTGGATGTTTTTTTTTCTGTTATTTTAAAAATTGGTTTGTAATTAAAACAAAACATGATCAAGGATATCATTTTCTATGTTATAGATGCGGTCAATAACCCTGTCTATTCTGAATGTCTGGTGATCATGTCTGAAAATATGTGTTATCGCAATGTCAGTAGATGACTTTTTAGCCTACTGTTCACATTTTGCAAAAATGAGGAAAAAGTAGTCTTATGAGATCGATCCGGGAAAATGTGTGTCTGTCTGTCTGTCCTTCTGTCTGTCTGTCTGTCTGGCTGTGTGTGTGTACCCCCCTATCAACTCCTAAACGGCTGGAGCAATCGAAATAAAATTTGGTAGGAGTAAAGATCTATACCTGAATATCTCACCGCCATATTTGAAAATGATGTCAGTGCTACCAACTGCTGAAAAATTGCAATTGAAATTTGAGCTCCATGTTGGATATCTTGGAAGGTATGAATGGGAGCTATTTCAAAATCGGCACACATATAGATAATAACATTGCAGTTTAATTTCCAGAAGGCCATACATGGCAGTGTTGCCAAAATGATTATAAGCCAACTGATAGGTCCAATATTTAAATGCATATAACTTCTATACTATCAATTGGAATTCAACCAAATTTCGTATGTTGTATGTGTACATAACCAAATATGACTGAACGTATTCTTATGAACCACCAGTGCTGCCAACTGTTAAAAAATGCTCTTAATTTATTTTATCCAAATACCAATATATATGAGAAAGTATGCAAGCCGACAGCTTTAAACTATGCACACGTATAGTACATGACATTCTATATTAATTTGGAGTAACTTATATACGTCAGTGCTACCAACATGATTCTAAGCCTGCTGAGAGGTCCAACTTTAAATACATGTAACTTCCATACTATAATATGGATTTGAACCAAATTTCGTATGTGCTATGTGTACCATAACAGCTATGACTATGCGTATTCTTAAGAGCAATCAGGGCTGCCAACTGTTAATAAATGCTGTCTCTATTTTTGTTACCCCAATATCAATATATCAGAAAGAATGCAAGCCAATAGTTCTAAACTTTGCAGACGTATAGTACCTGACATTCTAGATTACTTTGGAGTAACTAATATACGTCAGTGCTGCCAACATGATTCTAAGCCTGCTGATAGGTCCAATTTTAAAATGCATGTAACTTCTATACTAACTAATGGATTTCATTCAAAATTGGCACAACAATAGATCATATTATTTCAGATTGTTTCTGACCAACACATGCATGACACTGTTGCCAACGATTTTACGCGCGCTGTTAGATCCAATGTTTAACTGCATGTAACGTCCATGCCATTCATTGGACTCCAATCAAATTTTGTATTCTGTACCTTAAGGGATGGAACTAAGAATATATTCAGTCACCAGGGCTGCCAACTGTATTGCTCCATTAGGCTACATTATGCCAGGTATACAGTATTTCGAAGTAATTAGAAATTTCGATATTATCAACTTAATTTCGTCATTATTCTAGATCGATCCATATCGATTAATCGTTGGCATGATCTTAAATTTTAAGAAAAGTAGGCTCTTTAGTTCGTCACGGAACTTCTTGTTTTACTATTGGGTTCAGGATTGAGAATTTACTGTCACTTGAACTAGGCTGAGGTAATATACCTAACATTTCTTGGAATTAGACTGGTCAACCCATTTCAGTTTATGTTATCAATGTGCCTTTAAATATTTGATTATTATTTAAGGATGAGAGCAACCTTCAAGTGCTAACTGATTTGTACCAACTGGCAAACATTTTACATTTAATAATAAAAAAGAATAATCTCATCATGGCATCTCAAAAACTGATATTTGAAGTCCAGTAGACTTTCTTTCTATTTAAGAGAATGTTATTTTAATGAGCATTTCTGTAAACTATGCATTATAGAACCCATCAGCATCACAGGTAGAGGTACAAGCAGCTTGATCCTGAGTTGAGGCGTGGTCAGTGTTTCCTCGCTACTGTGTGCTAAGAGAGCTGACAATGCGCCGCCTTATTGCTCCTCTTTTCTCACGGCATGTAGAGCTACTCACATCCCAATCAGCTTAATGTTGCAGAGATGCGTGTTATTAAGTTTAAGTTGATTGGTTTGCTGATTGAATTCTGGCTCAGATCTATAGCATTTATGGGTGTTCGATTGCGACAATTTTGTGTAGAGAGATTTACGGCAAAAAAAAAAAGGCATCCTGGAAAATATTTCTGCAACTGAAGCCACAGCTATTAGAAGGAATGTTGAATTATTATTATGATCACGAACTTTAAAAGTTATGACACGCACTGCCGAACAGTTATGCCCCTTCCAAGAGAAGCTGTTCTCTGATGCCAATTACTGAATTTATTTAACATTTACTCGCAGTTCTTGTCTTTATTCAAACACAAGTCATAAACTTTGATAAGTTTCGTGGACACTTCTCATAGAAGACTGTGGCACGGTAGATCCCTGATTATCTTAGGTAATGTGGACTGATAATATGGATGACCGTGACTATTTCAGAAGCAAGTTACGCAGGCAGCTTCATCCCAAGGCTTTGTGCTGTTAATCAGTTGGTTGCGGAAAGTGTGTGATGGTTTACGAAGTTTGCAGAAGGCCGTTCATACATCTGGTGTGATACTGCTGCACCGTATGGCATTATTTTAAACCTACCAATCATTTGTTATCCATGATAATGTGCGCTGACATACAACAGCATTACGAAAACTTATTAATAACACAAATGCCAGACTCAAATGACACAATAAGCCTAAGTCCTCAATGCAACCTTATAGGTCGCCATTGCTTCGGGGGAGAACGGAATAAAATAGTTTAATAAAATGTCAGTGGCACAATTCTCCACAACTTTCAGACTTTGCCTTGCTTTCAGAGAAACAAAATATTAATTGATGAATTTGTTGTAAACAAGTGAAGAACATATTTTCCCTTCAAATAGTTTTAATAATGTTCAGCATTTTTATGAAAGGAGAAGTTCACTGCATAAATTACAGCCATTGAGCCATTTTAAGATCACAGCACCCTACATTTCAATTCACCCGCTGCCATGAATAAAATCAATAATATGCATTTAATGACCCTTATATAATTGCTGTAATTTTGAGAGTTCTTTAACATCATACTGACTTGGGATACTATGTCATTGCCGGCAGGAGTCGAGTGAACCGGTTGCCAATGAGGATTCAGTTAAGATCAAAGTTGAACCAGACTTGCCATTCACTGAACACGTGGGGATCGTCAAGGAGGAGCAAGATATTCAGGTGAGTCTGATTCCTCACGTCATAATATGAAACAAAAACCGTGGATATTTTCCTTTCACTCCATGGTTTTTATCAAGTAGGCATTTCATGTTATAAACCCCCTTCAAAATTGGATTTGTGGTTTTAACCTGAAAATTAAAAAAATAAAAGTTAATAATGTGTATAACAAACAATGAATTGGGAAACTATAATATATATGTAATCAAAGTCTTAAGTTGTAACATCAATTTTCTAATCTTTATGCTTCTAGACTCTAGAGGAAACAGGAATTTGGTTACAAAGAGTTAGAGCTGTAATTTTTAATGTTCCGCAGAACTCTTATAAGCAAAACGAGAGTATTCATTTATAAAGTTCCAGAGGGAACTAGAATTTTTGTACGTCGAAAGAGGGTATTCATTTATAATGTGCTAGAAAGAACTCGAATTCTTATACACTGAATGAGGGCGGTAATTTTTAATCTTCACAATATACTTAAAGTATTTCTTAGAGTTACTACCAAATCAGGCGATGGTTATTTAGTGGACATTATTGATACATTTTGTAATGCTCTTGCTGCCAATTTTCTGGCCATTCAAAAATGTTGTAAATTTCAAAGAGGTCTGCTACAGCGATGAAAAGAAGTACAGAAGTACAGAATAGACAGTCCTAATTTACTCACAACAGTAGTATCTCTTAAACCCCCACACTTATTAACAAATCAACTACATAAAACGCAGATTTACTGTCTGGTAATAAATGACTTCGAACCTGTGGTTGTGTTTTGCACCAAATGTCATACAAGTACATTCCAAGTCAAAGGACATACATACTACTATACATTGTAGTCGGAGAACTGTTTAATGGTTAATATTTACCATATCGAGCAAATTACCTTAATGTTCATTCTTATATGTTGCAGCAAAGATGAAGTGCATCATAGGGGTTTACGACACACCCTATTTCCATAGACTACAGTACTCAAAGAATGTTTTCGATGCTGCAGAACTCTAGGATTCTTTATGAAGGGAATATTTGGTTAACCCTTTGCTGGTTACGTGAATATTCGGTGAAAATAAACACCAAATATCCATGAAGGATTTGCCTATGATACATGTGAGATAGTTAGTTGCCTCTCTTACTCTAACTGGAAGGTTCAGCAGCTGTCGAGTAGCTTTGCTCAGATGGAGAGATATGAAGCCATTCTTTTACAGTGTTGCCTATACAAAATTGTCATTTGTAGTTCTTCGGTCGGTCAATACGATTGTGCCCAATGAATGGGTGGGGTACAAGATATAAACACACTCCTGGAATAAATAACATGTATTAATTAAATTATTACAATTTAAGATTATGCGTTTCAACCCTCAATTGGTCATCATCAGATCCTAATCACTATGCAGAGGTTAAAGTTTACACAAAAATAATTAATATCTTTGATTTAATTTGCTACTACAATATTGTAGTAGTTTGTTCTTGGGTGTATTATTGCGATCCGTAGTTGAATCTCGTTAAGTAATGTTTGTTTTGTCTTAACTGTTTTATGAATTTCGTAATAAAAAATGTTAAAAATGTATATACACGCATTAACAATTAAAACACAATTTAGTAGTAAGTCTATAAACTTGCATGAACTATCGTAATACTATTTCCAGTGTACTTACTCTGACTTGAGAAGTCGCATGGTGTTGGAAATAATTCTAGGCTGGATACTAGCCAACTGATGAGGTGAGAGTCCGAACTAGGTTAAGTATGCTTGACGTCATGTGCAACCTCTGTTATCACAAGTTGTGACTGAGGCTGTAAATTAATTATCTTTGCGATTGAACCGATTAATTGAGGTTCGAATGACTTTTCAAAATGTGTAAGTTATGGATTCTTGGAAACTTTCATTATTATCGCAGGCCATTTTCATCGTCTGCCACAGCATACGAAACGTCTAATTTTTGCTGCCACCCGGTCTAATAGACAATTATAGGACCCTTGACGATACTAACTATATTCAGGTCTCGGCTTGTATGACAAACACATACTGCATCCTTCTCGTGTAACATGTTTTCCATTAACCCTTCCCGTATGCATTCATTGACTCATTTTTATTCGTGTGGATTCAATTTTAATTCAGCAGCATGTAAGGTGGTGATCTATCTAAAAATGTGTGTTCTTTTGGATTCGCTGGGTTCTTTTCTTCGCTAGATATATTTCTATGGATTCTTTAATTTCGAGAGCTTTTCCATTTGCTTCTTAGTGTAGAATTTCCAAGTCTGTTTCTATGTTAGTGAAACAATGATTGTTTTCGTACATGTGTTTGCATATGGTATAATGTTTGTTGTGTTTGATCACATTTTTGTGTTTATTGTATCGTGTTCCGATTTGCTTACCACTCTGCCCAACATAATTAGCATTGCATCCACCATCTTGGCATATGAACAGATATACGCCTGATTTTATGTGCAGGTTTTTCACTGTTAGGTTGCTATTAAGGTGATTACTGAGCGAGTTGATAGATCTAATAGTTATGTTTCGTCCATGTTTCTTGAAGATGTTTGTTATTTTATAAGTGTTTTTGTTCAAGTAATTGAATCGTACGCACTTGTTTTCATTTTGGGTGAGTGATTTGTCCTCTTTTTTTTCTTTCATTGTTTATCTAGTAATTGGGTAACCATGTGGGGCGAAGAATTATTCTCCCTTGCTACCTGTTTTATTGTGTCGATTTCTTTATTGAAATTTTGTTTTGACAAGGTATTCTGATGGCTCTATTTCCCAGGGATTAGATACCTGCTAATTTATGTGAATTTGGGTGGTTTGAGCAATTGTCAATAGTGTGTCACGTTTGAGTAATTTTGTGGTATTTGGAGTACGTTATATTATTGTCCGCTCGGTCGATTGTTAAATCTAAGTTTTTTACCCGCTGGTTGTTAATTGTTTCTGTTGTGAATTTAATGGATCGGTGTAAGTTATTGATTGATTGAAGCAATGTATCTTCGTTAGTTATTTCTGTGTTGTATATGCAAATGACACCATCTACTCCAATGTACAATGCCTTTTGCAGAATTTTCTTCGAAGAATTTGTTCTCTAAATTGTTAATGGATACGTTGGCAATTAACCTGCTGTGTGGTGACTCCATAGCTATGCCTTTGATTGTTCATATATTTTACCTTCACTGTTCATGTTTCATTTTGAAAAACATTCTGGTTGAGTGTGACTTAAAGCAGTTCTACTATTTCTTCCGGTTCTTTTTCTGAGTTATTCTCTTTCAGACTGTCTCCTATTACCTTTATCGCTTCTTTTACCGCTATGCTAGTGTACATATACGTGATACTGCAAGAAATTATTCTTATGCTTGATTTTAATGTCTATGGCCCCCTTTTCATTCACTAATTTGGTTGTGTTTTTTACTGAGAACGTTTTTGATAATTAGTCTATCCCTCAGAATTTTAATTAATTCTTTACTTAGTTTGTAGCCTGGCACAAGAAATGGGATGGCACAGGTCCAGTAGCTAAGACTGAGTGGTCAGGATGACATCACGTCACCAGTTGCGGGCCATGTGCCTTGAGAATGTATGACTTGGGATATAAATAAATAGAGGATAGGAATAGGCTATCAGTTATCACAAAGCATGTTCAAGAAATTATAGTTGAATAGAAATTGAAATTTATTTTAAGTTCATTACAAGTAGACCCGGGAGTACCTTTAGCTGTAACTACCTTCATTGTACATGTTTCATTTTGAAATAATCTTAAATTAACCTAATTAGTCTAAATACCAAGGAGGTAATTTATACATATCTTAAGCTACTTAAGTGATATTGAGTATTACTTATATGCTACGATTATTTCTAAAATGGAACTAGGAATATTGAGAGAATGCACTCCCTATCCAAGCATTAAAGGAAAGTGACTCCAGTAGGCATTTATTTAGGACATGCCAACATGGCTATGCCCATTGGGCTAGTATTATAAGAGGAGGCCATTTTTTGTTATAATAATCTGATGATGTATTCATCCACTTCAGGTCACGTTTTTATGTCATATCATCTCCCCTTTTATTTCTAGCTATATTACATTTCTGTCTATAAGATGTATATATAATTGGATCAAGAAAACTGTACTGTACTATGTATAAAGAAATATTAATGTGAGAATGAGAGGGAAGCTCCTTCTTTTTCCCTTAATAATTTACATGAAATATAAGATACTTTTTTTTCCCACAGGATTTGAAGCCGACAAATGATGTCAATGAGGCAATTCCAAATGAGTAAGTACAAGTACAGAAGAGTACTAGAAACTATATTTGAGTGTGTATAGTCGCTGTCACAAGAGAGGAGTGTCCTGAAGCTTTAACATGCAAATGTACACTACATGACCAGTTGCAACCAATTTGCTGTGGTTTCCAGTGCGACACTCTAGGGCAATGGATTTTTCCACAATAATAGAATATCTACGAGTTTTAAGAGCGTTCGGGTAGCTCCGCTTCATATAAATAATCTCAATCATGTGGGAAATAGAGGCCAGCAATAGAGGTTGGAATGTTAAATCTGGTATGATATTCCTATTTGTTCATTGCTGTAGCTCAGTTGGTACAAAGTCAGTTTCACAGCTGACGCATCGCTAGATTAAACCTCGTTGAGATTCTTCAAAATCCTGTGGCCGTTCAAAAATAATTCTAGTAATTCTAGTCCATGGATGGTACTGTACCCTTTTACCTACCAATACCTGTTGAATCCCTGGATAGCAGCTGGATCGTAGAACCTGAAAATGCCCCGGCTCTAAAGACCCCCCAAGTTCTACCAACAGACACAGGGATAATAGGGCCACTCGAATACCAAACAGGATGTATTAAGACTGACCAAGGCTCAGAAAAAGAAAAGACTAGCTCAAAACACAAGAATTCTTCAAGATGAAGAAAGAATCTCAAAGGTGTGGTAAACACTAAAATACCTAGCGATGGCCCCCTTAATACACCCTTCCATCACCTCTATAAAGCATCACGCAATAATTAAAACCAAGTAATAAAGTAGTTTATTGTAAGAATAAACAAGACAGAAAAATATCAATTTCGTCGATACCACGACCAATCAAAAAAAAATCTCAATGATAATATTGGATTGTCTTTCAAAAAAAATATATATTACCCATTATCACAACTAACTTTTAGCTGATTAAAATATAAGGCATATTAATAATAATAATGATCAATCCCATAGGGTAAGCATTTACAAAAAGAGAAATATTATAAGACTTGAATACATTAAATTAATTTCGGTTCCTTAACGGAAATAACATCTTATACAAAAATATCCTGATTATAATTAATAATCCTACGCGACATCTTCAGTAACATTATATGTTCTTGTTATTGAACGAAGAAATTCATATGGCCTATTTACAGAATATAATTTACACAAAATTCCAGAATAATTTCAATTATTCTCTTCCCACTGACTTGATGTCACGACATTCCTTTCTGTTTAATATTATTTCATTTCTTGTTTTAGGGTAATTCTGCCGAACAGTTAAGCTAAGCAAAAATTAATCATAAAGTCAGTCTTAAATAGTTATCGGTTTCCTTATTAAACATACATCTTATGGCAAAATTGTTATATTAATTTTACTGGAAATATTTAACCGAATATCCACTCAAGATTCCCAATAATACTGCTCAGAAAAATATTAATCTTCATACAGGCATTTTCACGATAACAGCGATAAAGTTAACTATGACCAAATATTAACCATACTAGGTTAAAACAACACCTCTCTGGGTTAAAACCCCGATCAATCTAAACCTGATTGGCACACCTGGCTCAATCCTCAACAAGAAAAATATGCTTTACAAAGCATTGCATCAATATACTTAAACACAAAGACATTACTCATAGAATATGCCTCTCTAAAGTCCAACATGCACCTATAATAGGAGCCTTACTGTTATAAATCCACAATTATGCAAATCAGCTGTTTATGGTAAAAATCCTGAACAAGGAAAATATGATCCCGTAACAGATTACCAACAAAGCCCAGTGGATTTCAGAAATATTCCACCTATCTTTAAAAACTTGCCTTACATTGATTTATTACATGATCCATAATTCTTAAACGTATGACTTATAGTAAGTCGTCCCTGGGATTATCCTCGCAAATTTGGATGTCGTTCAAATACCCTCTTACTAGAGAAAAACTATTGCACTAAAGGCAATGATATCAATTTAATCCAGTGTTAACTTCATAAGAAAAAAAACTGTATATAACGCTGCCCAACCACACAAACTGAGGTTGTAAAGTGATCTATAAAGATAAATTCAATCTCAAAATAAGATCTTCCCTGAATTTCCCGAACGCGAAAATGTCGATGGATTAGGCCTACAGCATGGATCTAGGTTAGCAACAAAGGCTAAGCGACTAATGACCCATTAGGCAATCCATTTCGAAAATCACGCTCAGAAAACACAAGTTAAATCTGTTATTAAAAAACTGAAGAAAATATAGTCCAAGGACTCGAAGTAACATTTAGAATAACTGGGTCCGAAAACTTCCTAATATCTTAATAAGAATACGAAAAGGAAAATTCCCCTCGAAGAATACGATAATCCAAGCGAAAGTGCTTAAAGAACAATGCACTAGAATATGAAAACTCAACCAAAGTTCTCAAAAGAAAATTGTGTTACTAAAATGTTCTTACACAAGAAAAACTGTAAATCTTCTTCCTACATTTACTTCTCGACAAATAAGAATGAGCATATTAGTTTAAATACTGTAAAATACTACTGAAATTATTAATTTATTCATCAAAATTACACAAAGGATGCACTCATTTTTATGAGTCAAAATCCTGGCTTCATAGAAGGTCAGTTTCGAAATAAACATCGAACCTGCACTTTCTACTCAACCATTTAATCTACAAAATCAAATATGGCAAAGTGGTATTTCTAAATGTCCACGCTACACTACTGTAACAAGTTGAAGTGATCAGTACCTTCGGCGAATCTAGATGAGGAAAAAAGGATATCGTTGGCCATAATCAGCTCCATACCAACAGAAAATATGCTGGACTTCAACTGGGTTTCCATAGAACGAACCAAAGTCCTCCCAGGCTCGAACCACACCCGGTCGGTCGAAATAGTTCCAACATATCCTGGCGATATCTTCCCATACATATTCGAATACCAACGGATGGACCGCACACAGTTTATCAGCTCGTCACGAAGCGAAGGTGAACTCGAACCGTCACTAACAAGTTCCAATATGTGAACGCGCGTGTGAACAAGTTCACGAGGGTCGACGCGGCCCCTTACAACACGAGAGTCGCGTGCACACTTCATGCTAAATGAAAGTTGCCGTCAACAAGTCCCCGCTGCACCCTGCTAATGCAGTATTCTTAAATCAATTTAGCCTACCATCGTAATGGATATAAGCTTCATATTGTTCCTTCCCTCTGACACCTTGCTTGAGAATGTGCTCTTTTCAAAAAGTATAATCACTGTGGAGAGTGAATCAAATCTAGGCTGCATTTCCACGACGGATTATATGCAGAGTTTCGTGACACATCACGGCTGAGCTCGCGGTCGTGATTATAAAAGTATCCATCCGCATGGCCCGTTAGTTGCTGTAGAAACACGGTCGCAGAGATAAACTATTACATGTTTAAGACCATGTCTGAGCCCTATTAAACACGTTTCTACTTCACGTAGAATGCTGAACGAACTAGCGTACACTTCAGCACGGTCACACGTTTTTAAAACTCCCGTTAGCTGGCGATTTTACTTTCACTGATTTCCAGCTCAAACCTCTACGCTGTCAAGTTCTATACTCCTTGCGCTCTCCACGAGGTCGTCTGAGTCTCACATCTGCTTCCCCCACTTCCTCACACGTCATGACTCGATACGAAATATATCGCAGTCGAAACGTAATCAGCAGTGAGTTAACATATCATCTTCTGTTCTTCATACTTTCTTAATAATAGCTTTCTGCCATGGAAATATACACACAGACGTATGTAGCTGCTTACATATAGCGCTAAATATGCTTTAATTTGTATTAATCACTTTCAGGTGAATCGATCGATATAGTGTTAGACACAGTCAACATGGTTATTATCGATGACCTTCGGGTTTCTCGTCGGAAACACGAGCTCTGCCGATCTCTTTCTTGATAGCATGGCTTTTTCTTGCTGCAGACCAGCTGTTATGATCGACTTCAGAGGCAAGTTAGGAAGTTACAGGGTGTTCCCAAAATACTGTAACCATGTCTGCACTTAAGCCCTTTTATGAATAATGGTGCATTTTCCCTTTGATACCTTAAATAAAAGTCTCCTCAACTTTTATTTACACCATTCCAGGTAATCTCAGCATATGTAGCATTATTCAGTCAACACTCAGTCTATCTTCTTCACATATCTTTTCAGGTTTTTTGCATTGAAACGACCTATCATTTCTCTTCCATTTAGGCTTACTACCTCATAACAATTATTTCATTTTATTATAGTGACTTCTCTGTCATGGTAATCTCTTTCTTGTAGTCGTGAACAGGTAGAATGCGTGACATCTCAGTGCTTAATTTCTTTTCAAAAATGTTTTTTCTTTGTCCCGGTCAGGCGTTCTTTCTGAACTCCGACCTTCTCTGCTAGTGCTGGGTTGTGACTTATCTAGATTTTCATCCTTTCTTTCCTTCGATTTTCTTCGTCCAACCTCCGTGGACTTATCTCGCCCTCTCTTGAGCCTCTCCTGTTGCACTTTTTTATCGGACGCCTCCGTTCGATAATTGTTGTATCTTGAGTACCCTTGATTTTGTCTGTTATCTCCGTTGTCACGGGTATCTCTATCATTCCTATTATATCTGTTATCTCTATTGTCTCGGGTATCTCTATCATTCCTATTATATCTGTTATCTCTATTGTCTCGGGTATCTCTATCATTCCTATTATATCTGTTATCTCTATTGTCTCGGGTATCTCTATCATTCCTATTATATCTGTTATCTCGATTATTTTGATCATATCTGTAATTCCTATTATAAGGCGTTTCTCGATGATCATTCCGGTCTCGGTCATTATCTCTTCGATAAAAATTTCTCTCCTCGTAGCGACGTTGCCAAGGCCTCTCCTGGGCGTCCCTACGTTGGTTTTCCCATCTCCTCTCTTCCTGATGGGTATTTCTAATAGGACCTATTCTATCATCTCTTCTTTGTTCGAAACGATCCGTCTGCTGTGTACGGTTCATCATTACCGCGTTTACAACTTTCGATTCCTGCCTGGCATTTTTGACTATAGTAGGTTGCGTCATCATACTCATGTGATCTAATCGGCGTAACAAGTCATCTAACGACGTTAAAGACGATACTCCGGAAGAAATAATTGATCTCTTTACTTCCGCAGGCAATTGACGTGAGATAGCTTCAAGGAGTTCTTCCTGTGTTAACGGCGGCTGAAGAAAACGGAGTTTTGCTAACTGACACGCAAAGTATTCAGCATAGCTGGTTGGTCCTGTACTGGAGTACTTGCGTGAATAGACTTCTGATCTCACATTCTGTTGGACCTCTATCGACCAAAATCTTTGTATGAAGGCTTCCGAAAACTGCTCAAAGTTGTCAAATGTGTAACGAAAAGCCCTGAACCATTGTAACGGAGCATCGGTGAGAAACCTTTCCACCATACGTAGCTCACGCTCACGTGGCACATGTGACTCCAAAAAGTAATCTCTTAATGTCCTGACAAATTCGATTGGTGTCATTCCATCCAAGTTGCTAAACTTCCTAGGTTTGTCATCAAAATTTCGTATTATGGTTACATTCGGTGTCCTTTCCAATGATTTCGAAGTATAATCACCCACGCCTACGTTGGGGTTCGGAGAACTAAAAGTTTCCCTGCTTGTTCGAATGGGACTCGAATGTTCCATTTGACTGAGCCGAACGTTGGGTTCGTTGTTGGAAGATTCCTGCATCATCCTTTCCCTACCATCAGGTACTATCACTTCAGGTTGTTCAACTACAACTCGAAAATCGGACTGTAAGAGTGATCGCAATTGATCTTTTAGAGTATCTAAATTGATATGCCCCTCTAGATTAATTTGCTCGAGACCCTTTCTAATTTCATTAATCTCGGAAGTTTTCTTCTCTCTGACCTCATTTAACTCTATCTTACTTTGGTCGACTTTAGTTTCAACACTGTTAATACGTTTCTCTAAATCGGATATGTTATTAACCTGAGTATTTTGAATTCCATCCATTCTTTTGCTTAGATCTTCCCTAACATTTATTATGTCTTTGCTATTAGTTGCAAGACCAGTGGCAAGTTTAGATTCTAACTTAGATTTCTCAACTTTAAAACATTCCTCATTAATTTTCATAATATCTTGACGAAATGTTACAATATTATCACTTATGATCCCTTTCAAATCGATGTCAAAATCATCCCTGAGAAGTTTTGTATGATCAGTGACTTGAGCTCGGAGTGTCCCCATTTCACATTTCAACTGCTCCAGGCTATTCTGGGTCTGATTAGTGTCATGGGAAAACTGCAGCTGAAGTGCTTCTAAATTTTTTTTACTGAGCTTCACACTCTTTTCAAAGTCTAGTCTAATCTCAACTTGAAATTCTTTATTAGATTTTTCTAGCTCCATTAACTTAACCTCCGTCTGATTTTGACTAGATTCGATTTTTCGGACCTCTAGCTCCATTTTATTTTGACTGGATTCTATTAATCCCACATCTGTTCTTAAATCATTGATTTGGGATTGCATAATCCTTACATTAGAGTTTACATCCTTTACAGTTTCCTCAATTCCCCTTTGACTAGTCTGAATATTGTTAAGATCTGTTTGGATTGATGTTTGACTAGTTTGCATATTGTTAAGATCTGTTTGGATTGATGTTTGACTAGTTTGCATTGATGTCTGACTAGTTTGGATTCTTTCTTGGGCAACCTGTACCAATCCAACATTAGCCCGTAGTGTACTCATATCTAGTTGAGTTTTTCTATTATCATCCTGGATATCTTCGATATTAGATTCTACACTGGTAACCTTCTTTTCTACCCTTTTAGAACTGTCATTGATAGCCTTCAATGAGGATTGCATAGTATCAATTTCCCCCCTGATACCTTCAGCAACTGCATTTTTTATCACTCCCTGACTTTGAATAACAGTTTCAGACATATGGTCTAATGCAGATTTAGTTTGGACCTTAATATTTTCTATGTCCTGATTCAAATTGTCCATTTTATGTTGAATAATTTCAAACATCTTCTTAACGTCACCAACAGTCACCACATTACCTTCAGACATGCTTCACTACACTTCACAAGAAATAAGAATACCACACCAACAAAGCACAGCGAGAACATCTATAAACAACCACCATTTACCATACATGCTCATTCTTATTGTCTGGCGTTACCTTAAAATAAGCTTATGTCTAAACACAAAGTGCCCCATTTCATTTGGGATCGACCATATACAAGTGCGTGTTGGTTTATATCGGTGAAGGTCTATGATTCTACCATTACTTAAATTTTAAATTTACTACAAATACTTCTATTTTTAATGATGTCAGCAATGATCATCAGCCGGAAACAAGTAGAACAAATTATTAACAAAGCGTGTGGCACCACTCCAATACATAAAATAAAATAAAAATTAATAATGGTTGCAATACCACTTGTAAGTCCAGTAGCTCGAGTATCCTCGTAATTGCTTTGTTCCATAGGAATTCCAATAGTTCGTGCCAAAATATTGGTTCACCATTATTTTATCGCCTTGATTCATAGTCACACAAGAAACACGGTGTTCCAATTCGCGATCTGTGTTACATGATCATAAAACTAATTTCCACTTTGTACTTTCAGTTTCAATTTTGGCAGAATTATGGCATTCAACTCCCTGGTATTCGCTCTGGTATTCCAGTTTTTCGAAGCCCCTGAGCTGGGTGCCACCTAATGTACCCTTTTACCTACCAATACCTGTTGAATCCCTGGATAGCAGCTGGATCGTAGAACCTGAAAATGCCCCGGCTCTAAAGACCCCCCAAGTTCTACCAACAGACACAGGGATAATAGGGCCACTCGAATACCTAACAGGATGTATTAAGACTGACCAAGGCTCAGAAAAAGAAAAGACTAGCTCAAAACACAAGAATTCTTCAAGATGAAGAAAGAATCTCAAAGGTGTGGTAAACACTAAAATACCTAGCGATGGCCCCCTTAATACACCCTTCCATCACCTCTATAAAGCATCACGCAATAATTAAAACCAAGTAATAAAGTAGTTTATTGTAAGAATAAGCAAGACAGAAAAATATCAATTTCGTCGATACCACGACCAATCAAAAAAAAATCTCAATGATAATATTGGATTGTCTTTCAAAAAAAAAATATATTACCCATTATCACAACTAACTTTTAGCTGATTAAAATATAAGGCATATTAATAATAATAATGATCAATCCCATAGGGTAAGCATTTACAAAAAGAGAAATATTATAAGACTTGAATACATTAAATTAATTTCGGTTCCTTAACGGAAATAACATCTTATACAAAAATATCCTGATTATAATTAATAATCCTACGCGACATCTTCAGTAACATTATATGTTCTTGTTATTGAACGAAGAAATTCATATGGCCTATTTACAGAATATAATTTACACAAAATTCCAGAATAATTTCAATTATTCTCTTCCCACTGACTTGATGTCACGACATTCCTTTCTGTTTAATATTATTTCATTTCTTGTTTTAGGGTAATTCTGCCGAACAGTTAAGCTAAGCAAAAATTAATCATAAAGTCAGTCTTAAATAGTTATCGGTTTCCTTATTAAACATACATCTTATGGCAAAATTGTTATATTAATTTTACTGGAAATATTTAACCGAATATCCACTCAAGATTCCCAATAATACTGCTCAGAAAAATATTAATCTTCATACAGGCATTTTCACGATAACAGCGATAAAGTTAACTATGACCAAATATTAACCATACTAGGTTAAAACAACACCTCTCTGGGTTAAAACCCCGATCAATCTAAACCTGATTGGCACACCTGGCTCAATCCTCAACAAGAAAATATGCTTTACAAAGCATTGCATCAATATACTTAAACACAAAGACATTACTCATAGAATATGCCTCTCTAAAGTCCAACATGCACCTATAATAGGAGCCTTACTGTTATAAATCCACAATTATGCAAATCAGCTGTTTATGGTAAAAATCCTGAACAAGGAAAATATGATCCCGTAACAGATTACCAACAAAGCCCAGTGGATTTCAGAAATATTCCACCTATCTTTAAAAACTTGCCTTACATTGATTTATTACATGATCCATAATTCTTAAACGTATGACTTATAGTAAGTCGTCCCTGGGATTATCCTCGCAAATTTGGATGTCGTTCAAATACCCTCTTACTAGAGAAAAACTATTGCACTAAAGGCAATGATATCAATTTAATCCAGTGTTAACTTCATAAGAAAAAAAACTGTATATAACGCTGCCCAACCACACAAACTGAGGTTGTAAAGTGATCTATAAAGATAAATTCAATCTCAAAATAAGATCTTCCCTGAATTTCCCGAACGCGAAAATGTCGATGGATTAGGCCTACAGCATGGATCTAGGTTAGCAACAAAGGCTAAGCGACTAATGACCCATTAGGCAATCCATTTCGAAAATCACGCTCAGAAAACACAAGTTAAATCTGTTATTAAAAAACTGAAGAAAATATAGTCCAAGGACTCGAAGTAACATTTAGAATAACTGGGTCCGAAAACTTCCTAATATCTTAATAAGAATACGAAAAGGAAAATTCCCCTCGAAGAATACGATAATCCAAGCGAAAGTGCTTAAAGAACAATGCACTAGAATATGAAAACTCAACCAAAGTTCTCAAAAGAAAATTGTGTTACTAAAATGTTCTTACACAAGAAAACTGTAAATCTTCTTCCTACATTTACTTCTCGACAAATAAGAATGAGCATATTAGTTTAAATACTGTAAAATACTACTGAAATTATTAATTTATTCATCAAAATTACACAAAGGATGCACTCATTTTTATGAGTCAAAATCCTGGCATCATAGAAGGTCAGTTTCGAAATAAACATCGAACCTGCACTTTCTACTCAACCATTTAATCTACAAAATCAAATATGGCAAAGTGGTATTTCTAAATGTCCACGCTACACTACTGTAACAAGTTGAAGTGATCAGTACCTTTGGCGAATCTAGATGAGGAAAAAAGGATATCGTTGGCCATAATCAGCTCCATACCAACAGAAAATATGCTGGACTTCAACTGGGTTTCCATAGAACGAACCAAAGTCCTCCCAGGCTCGAACCACACCCGGTCGGTCGAAATAGTTCCAACATATCCTGGCGATATCTTCCCATACATATTCGAATACCAACGGATGGACCGCACACAGTTTATCAGCTCGTCACGAAGCGAAGGTGAACTCGAACCGTCACTAACAAGTTCCAATATGTGAACGCGCGTGTGAACAAGTTCACGAGGGTCGACGCGGCCCCTTACAACACGAGAGTCGCGTGCACACTTCATGCTAAATGAAAGTTGCCGTCAACAAGTCCCCGCTGCACCCTGCTAATGCAGTATTCTTAAATCAATTTAGCCTACCATCGTAATGGATATAAGCTTCATATTGTTCCTTCCCTCTGACACCTTGCTTGAGAATGTGCTCTTTTCAAAAAGTATAATCACTGTGGAGATTGAATCAAATCTAGGCTGCATTTCCACGACGGATTATATGCAAAGTTTCGTGACACATCACGGCTGAGCTCGCGGTCGTGATTATAAAAGTATCCATCCGCATGGCCCGTTAGTTGCTGTAGAAACACGGTCGCAGAGATAAACTATTACATGTTTAAGACCATGTCTGAGCCCTATTAAACACGTTTCTACTTCACGTAGAATGCTGAACGAACTAGCGTACACTTCAGCACGGTCACACGTTTTTAAAACTCCCGTTAGCTGGCGATTTTACTTTCACTGATTTCCAGCTCAAACCTCTACGCTGTCAAGTTCTATACTCCTTGCGCTCTCCACGAGGTCGTCTGAGTCTCACATCTGCTTCCCCCACTTCCTCACACGTCATGACTCGATACGAAATATATCGCAGTCGAAACGTAATCAGCAGTGAGTTAACATATCATCTTCTGTTCTTCATACTTTCTTAATAATAGCTTTCTTAATAATAGCTTTCTGCCATGGAAATATACACACAGACGTATGTAGCTGCTTACATATAGCGCTAAATATGCTTTAATTTGTATTAATCACTTTCAGGTGAATCGATCGATATAGTGTTAGACACAGTCAACATGGTTATTATCGATGACCTTCGGGTTTCTCGTCGGAAACACGAGCTCTGCCGATCTCTTTCTTGATAGCATGGCTTTTTCTTGCTGCAGACCAGCTGTTATGATCGACTTCAGAGGCAAGTTAGGAAGTTACAGGGTGTTCCCAAAATACTGTAACCATGTCTGCACTTAAGCCCTTTTATGAATAATGGTGCAGTACTAGTGTTTGTATTAGTAATGAAAGTGTTTTGAATTTAAGTTTGCATCGTCATTTCGGATTTACGGATTATTTAAGTATACAGCTCTTATTTCGCCCAGTTTGCAACCATCTTGAGTAAATACATAGAACCAGTCCTTCCTTTTACTCATACTAACACCATTTAGCAGATTATTTTGTACTGCTCATACTGGTACTGTTTAGCAGATTGTTTTGTATAGAGAATTTGCTAGTAGCAGACTTGAAATATCAGAACTGAGACAATCACTGGTGCAATATTAAAACAAGTAAAACATGAACAATTCCGGTTACTAATTGAACGGTAGTGTATTTAGGATAAGAATAATAAAATAATGCTTTACACTGAAAATATTTTTAGAAATCTAAAGCTAATTTTCCAAAATGTCACCACGGAGAAACTTCTTTTTATTAATATATGCAGACCTGGTGAGATAACAAGAAGATAATCCTAGAACCGGCAAGCGTCGTTGGATCGACAGTTTTCCCAATTCTGTAGCAGCAGAGTCGTTTCTTCAACACTTTTTTATTTCTTCATTTGGTAGCTTTGTTCTGCTGAGACATGGCTTGACATGCCTTGTTTTGTGTTCCTAGAAGTTTACAGATGCACCTTACTCAGTTTCATCCTTAGAAACAATCTCCTTGTATAAGCTTCCTTGGAAGCAAATGAGGGACTCTCTGCAATGCGAACCAAAACATATCACGTAATGGCGCTGTATATGTTATCTCTACCGCTCTTACTTTTAGGCTTTACTTATACAGTGTGTATTAAGGAGTTAAAAGTGCACCGTTGTTGTTATAATTTCCATCTACTATATTTCCCTTTCAGTTGGCTTGTATATAGCATAACAGCTGTAATAACATTAGTGGCTAGCACTCTTGGCTGTCACCGTGGAGGCCCGGGTTCGATTCCAGGCTTGGCCAAGAAATTTAAATCTGGTCTGAGGGCTGGAACAGAGTGCACTTCCCTAGTGAGGCAAAAGTTAGAGAGGTGGTTCGATTCCCAAGGCTTATAAACTACAGAGGTTGCCTCAATTTCCACTCACCAATCAGCGCTCGGAAGGTGAATGACGTCACAAGATACCAAATGCGCCATGTTGCCAATGTAACGAAACTGTCATCATCAGCTGTTGAGTACGCAAAGAACAGTTTATTCTCATGAAATTGTTGGTAACTGGGTGATAAAATAACTGAATGTAGCCTACTTACATTTTATATTGTGATCTTCTTGAATTTCTTGGAAATTTGCCTAGACTCGGCAGCAGTATCAGTGGTGCTGGTGTGGGTGTTAGCGACTTCCAATAACCTCTTCTTAAGCAAGATAGAATTGGAATGTTTCAATCTGATGAAGAAAATTGTTCTCACAGCTGCCTCGACCACATCAGACGGTACGTCAGGAACTTCTCTCGACACAAAATCTGTCGTTCTTCTTAGAATGTTCTTGCCTCGTTGAAATCCGTATTTTCCGTGAAATGTGACGAATGTAGCTGAAATGTGCCGGAACTGGTTTGGCCAAGTTTCTGAGGGATCGGTCAAACCACCATATGACAAGTGTTTAATCCAGGTTGGTAATGCTTAATCGTGTTGACTTTGCATTCCATAGATTAAGTTCCCAAGTTATGGAAATTTATCTTGGAACTTGTGGGCTTCGTAACCAGCAACATAAGCCTTGTCATCTTCTTCACTTTGTTCCATGATATTGGTTGGCAATGAAGGACTCTGGCTGCACATTGATGTCTAAGGTTGGTTCTGGAAGCACATTACTTGATTCAGACACTATGCCAGCTTTGTTTAGTGCTTTACCAACTAAATATTTAGCTGAATCTGGATCAGCAGTGTTTGTTTGCTTTTGAACTACTCCTGGATTTTCCCTAAAATAATCATCCTCAGTCAGTAAATGCAGTCAAGGGGAGAAGGATGATCGTGTAAGCCACCACGGGTCCGCAATTGTGAAAAGAGGTTTTCCAGTATATCTTGATTTAGCCTATGTGTGAGAATGTACTTTATATCAGCGTTTACCAAACTGTGGTGCTGCAGTGGTACGCGGTGATGTTACGAAAAAACAAGATGTTCAGTAAAGAACATATAGCCTACTTTCTCCTAAATGCATGGGTATTGTTATAACTCTTTGTCCTTTTCAAGGAGTATGATTGAATGTTGGTTGTAGTAGCTTGTTGAAATACAACGTGCTATAGGGATATTAAACATGAATATGAGGTGCCCTTTGCTAGTGCTACCTCTGTACCAAATTTCGCTCCATTCGGTTTCACCGTGTTTGAATTAATAGGGGGAATCGATTCTGACACAAAGATGGCCGCCATCCGCAAACTATTAGGCGAATGACCTATTAGATTGGTAAAAGGATGCTCCCTCCATAAAGGTATGTAGTTGCAAAATTTGGTAGAGATCGGATGATTTGGTTAATCGTAATTTGATTTAAGCTTTGAACATTCGTGTGGCCGCCATTACGTTTCAGTCAAGATGGCGGCGATATAAAACATGACACTGAGGTGCCCTTTGCTAGTGCTACCTCTGTACCAAATTTCGTTCCATTCGGCTCCACCGTGTTCGAATTAATAGGGGGAATCAATTTTGACATAAAGATGGCCGCCATCCGCAAACTATCACGCGAATGACCCATTAGATTGGTCAAAGGATGCTCCTTCCATAAAGGTGTGTAGTTGCAAAATTTGGTAGAGATCGGATGATTAGGTTAATCGTAATTTGATTTAAGCTTTGAACATTCGTGTGGCCGCCATTTCGTTTCAGTCAAGATGGTGGCGATATAAAACACGACACTGAGGTGCCCTTTGCTAGTGCTACCTCTGTACCAAATTTCGTTCCATTCGGTTCCACCGTGTTCGAATTAATAGGGGGATTCAATTTTGACATAAAGATGGCCGCCATCCGCAAACTATTAGGCTAATAACCTATTAGATTCGTCAAAGGATGCTCCCTCTATAAAGGTATGTTGTTGCAAAGTTTGGTAGAGATCGGATGGTTATGTTAGTCGTAATTTAACTTAAGTTTTGAACATTTGTGTGGCCGCCATTACGTTTCTGTCAATATGGCGGCGATATAAATCATGACACTGAGATGCCCATTGCTAGTGCTACCTCTGTACCAAATTTCGGTCCATTCGGTTTCACCGTGTTTGAATTAATAGGGGGAATTGATTTTTACACAAAGATGGCCGCCATCCGCAAACTATTAGGCTAATGACCTACTCATTTGGTCAAAGGATGCTTCCTCTATAAGGGTATGTTGTTGCAAAATTTGGTAGAGATCGGATGATCAGGTTAATCGTAATTTGATTTAAGCTTTGAACATTTGTGTGGCCGCCATTGCGTTTCCGCCAAGATGGCGGCGATATAAAACATGACACTGAGGTGCGTTTTGTTTGTACTACCTCTGTACCAAATTTCGTTCCATTCGGTTGCACCGTGTTCGAATTAATAGGGGTAATCGTTTTTCACACAAAGATGGCCGCCATCCGCAAACTATTAGGCTGATGACCTATTGGTTTGGTCAAAGGATGCTCCCCCCATATAGGTATGTTGTTGCAAAATTTGGTAGAGATCGGATGATTAGGTTAGTCGTAATTTGATTTAAGCTTTGTACATTTGTTTGGCCGCCATTACGTTTCCGTCAAGATGGCGGCGATATAAAACATGACACTGAGGTGTCCTTTGCTAGTGCTACCTTTGTACCAAATTTCGTTCAATTCGCATTCACCGTGTTCGAATTGATAGGGGGGGACAGACATTCAGAGTACACACTCTCACGCACACACAGACACACACACACACACAGACTCACACACACACATACACACACACAGACAGACACTTTTTTCGCCCTGTGTTGATCTCATAAGTCTACTTTCATTTTTTGCAAAAATCGAAAGTAGGCTAAAAATACATACGTTACGAGAAATAATAAAATATAAAATACTAGCCAGTACCCGCGGCTTCACTCGCGTCATAGTCATGTCATATTGTTATTCAATTAAATGCAGGTTTAACCCCGTTAACACCCCTTTAGAACGTGAATATCCAAAAATCCCTCCTTAGTGGACGTTTTTGACACACAACAAACAAATCCCCAAAATATCATTCCTCTAACTTTAATAGTTTTGGATGGTCGATGAGAGTGAACATCCAAAAATCCTTCCTTAGTGGACGTTTTTCTTCCAGAATTTCACCCCTCCCCATAGGCCCCTTAAATTGGATTTATGAACAAACTGTCGAACACCTATTTATTGTAATTATTTATTTATTTCTAAGCTGATTGATTTCTCCGAGTTTCAAACTCCTCGCCTATGTCGTTTAAGAGATACACGCTCCGTTAGGAATCCTTTAACCCCCACTTTTCACCCCTTTCACCTCATAATATACACCACATCAAAAAACCCTCAGACACGTGTCTTCTTATTTTTTTAATGATGAGTTTATATGCAGAGTATCACATCCCCCAATGAAACCAATCGGGAAATGCAGGTCTACCCCTTAACACCCCTTTAGAACCGGAATATCCAAAAATCCTTTCTTATTGGGCGTTTGCGGCCCTTGAGGAAGCTGCATACCAATTTTCATTCCAATCCGTTCGGTGGTTTCTGAGATTTCGTGATGAATGAATGAGTGGTATTTGAGCTTTATATAATAGATAGATAAGCATCGGTCCTAGTGAAAAATAATTCTATCACCTGAAACCAAAAATGCATGGGACGAAAAGAAACATCAAAATATCATGTTGGTTTCAGAGCCTAAAAGACGTGAAAAATATAATAAAAGTATTAAAAAAAACTATTTATTGAATTTTCATTCGAATCAATTTTTATGTCATTCCGACCAATAAGTACAAAATCATTAATAACTCCCTAAGTATTTGTCGTATGATGAAATAGCAAGAGACAACAAGAAGTTCCGTTAAGAACTATACAGCCTACTTTTCATGCCAATGATTATTCTGCAGAATATGAACCTATCTAGAATAATGACGAAATTAGGTTGCTAATATCGAAATTTCCAATTAGTTCGAAATACTGTATACCTGGCATAATGTATCCTAATAGAGCACTACAGTTGGCAGCCCTGATGACTGAATATATTCTTAGTTCCGTCTCTTACGGTACTAAATACAAAATTTGGTTGAAGTCCACTGGATAGCATGGACGTTACATGCAGTTAAACATTGGATCTAACAGCGCGCGTAAAATCATGTTGGCAACAATGTCATGCATGTATTGGTCAGAAATAATCTGAAATAATATGATCTATTGTTCTGCCAATTTTGAATGAAATCCATTAGTTAGTATAGAAGTTACATGCATTTTAAAATTGGACCTATCAGCAGGCTTAGAATCATGTTGGCAGCACTGACGTATATTAGTTACTCCAAATTCGTCTAGAATGCCAGGTACTATACGTGTGCAAAGTTTAGAGCTATTGGCTTGCATACTTTCTGATATATTGATATTAGGGTAACAAAAATAGGGACAGCACATATTAACAGTTGGCAGCCCTGGTTGCTCCTTAGAATACGCATAGTCATATCTGTTATAGTACACATAGCACATACGAAATTTGGTTGAAATCCAAATGATAGTATGGAAGTTACATGTATTTAAAGTTGGACCTGTCAGCAGGCTTAGAATCATGTTGGTAGCACTGACGTATATAAGTTACTCCAAATTAATATAGAATGTTAGGTACTATACGTGTGCATAGTTTAAAGCTGTCGGCTTGCATACTTTCTGATATATTGGTATTTGGATAAAATAAATTAGGAGCATTTATTAACAGTTGGCAGCCCTGGTAGGTCTTAAGAATACGCTCAGTCATATCTGGTTATGTACACATACAACATACGAAATTTGGTTGAATTCCGCTTGATAGTGTAGAAGTTATATGCATTTAAAAATTGGACCTATCTGGAGGCTTATAATCATTTTGGCAACACTGCCATGTTTGGCCTCCTGGAAATTAAACTGAAATATTATGATCTGTACGTGTGCCAATTTTGAAATAGCTCCCATTCATACTTTCCAAGATATACAACATGGAGCTCAAATTTCAATTGCGATTTTTTAGCAGTTGGTAGCACTGACATCATTTTCAAATATGGCCGTGAGATATTCAGGTATAGATCTTTACTCCTACCAAATTTTGTTTCGATTGTTGCAGCCGTTTAGGAGTTGATAGGGGGGGGGGGGGGACACACACACAGACAGACAGACAGACAGAAGGACAGACAGACAGACAGACAGACACACATTTGCCCGATCTCATAAGTCTACTTTTTCCTCATTTTTAGCCTACTTTTCACATTTTGCATCTAAGAAAAAAGGACAACGATGAAAGGAGAGAGCTCCTTCTTCGCCTCAACTTACTAAATTTAGATGATTGTCGAACAACTTCCTCCCCATAGAGGTTTCTAATTTGCATATTCTCCGCAAGCACAAGATAAAAACAGTTTTCGGCACTATGACGAAAATTGGTCAACGTATAGCATTAAACAAAGATAAATTGTCTCCATTACTACAACCTGGGGTGTATGAAGTCCCTTGTACTTGCGGAAATGTCTACATTGGACAAACAAAACGTTCCATTGCAACTCGCATCAAAGAGCATCAAAGGAACATCCGTCTAAACCAACCTGACAAATCAGCTATAGCTGAACATGCCCTGTCTTCAGGGCACGATGTATGTTTCAAGGATGCTCATGCGCTTGCCCTTGTTAAGCACAACTGGTCTAGAATTATAAGGGAGGCAGTTGAAATTCGTAAAAATCCCAATAATTTTAACAGAGACACTGGATATCAGCTAAGTGACACTTGGCTACCAGTTATTAAGGATCTAGGGAGATAGTTCCTCTCAGTCTCTCTGTTCTTCACATATTTAAAATTGTACATTTTCCCTCTAAGGCTCAGAGCCTGGATTTGATCTCCTTTGTTCGTCACTGGAGGAGTTTCCATCTGTTTTTTCGCCGTTGACTGTATGACGTTAGGTATTGTTCAGATACACTTCCCTTTTGTTTATGTTTCCTTATATCCATCTAACCCCCCCCCCCCTCCCCCCCCCCCCTCCTCATTCTTCGAGGAGTTTCTATATTTTCACACCGACCCCTTTACCTTCTGGTTACTCACTACTTTGTCCGCCGTTCCACCATGGTCCATACAGTAATTTCTGGCAGCTGCTCTCTGGTGACGAACAGTGGAATTTATCTATATTTTTTGTAATCTCATTGATATACTTTCTTTGGCCACATTGTTTATTTCCATTGAAAAAGGAGGCAAGGTTTCTCCGAAACGTATGGTTTAAATTAAAAATACACACGGCATTAGCCCAAAAGCATGAATTGTTTATATAATAATCCGGGCCGTGAAAGCCTTAATATGCAAATCTATTTACTTATTTTTTATGCTGATTTTTTTCCGCTGAGTTTCAAACTCCTCGCCTATGTCGTTTAAGAGATACACGCTCCGTTAGGAATCCTTCAACCCCCACTTTTCACCCCTTTCACCTCATAATATATACCACACCGAAAAACCCTCAGACACGTGTCTTCTAATTTTTAGCCTACTTTTCACATTTTGCAAAAATGAGGAAAAAGTAGACTTATGAGATCGATCCGGAAAAATGTGTGTGTCTGTCTGTCTGTCTGTCCTTCTGTCTGTCTGTCTGTCTGTCTGTCTGGCTGTGTGTGTGTCCCCCCCCCTATCAACTCCTAAACGGCTGCAGCAATCAAAACCAAATTTAGTATGAGTAAAGATGTGCACCGGAATAGCTCACGTCCATATTTGAAAATGATGTCAGTGCTACCAACTGCTGAAAAAACGCACTAGAAATTTGAGCTCCATGTTGGATATCTTGCAAGGTATGCATGGGAGCTATTCCAAAATTGGCACACATGTAGATAATACTATTTCAGTTTAATTTCCAGGAGGCCAACCATGACAGTGTTGCCAAAATAATTTTAAGCCTTCTGATAGGTCCAATGTTTAAATGCATATAACTTCTACACTATCAATTGGATTTCAACCAAATTTTGTATGTAATATCTGTACATAAACAGATATGACTGAGCGTATTCTTAAGAGCCACCAGGGCTGCCAACTGTTAATAATTGCTCTCTCTATTTTTTTTATCCAAGTACCAATATATCAGAAAGTATGCAAGCCAACAGCTTTAAACTATGCACACGTATATTCTGACATTTTAGATTAATTTGGAGTAACTTATATACGTCAGTTCTACCAACATGATTATAAGCCTGCTGATAGTACCAATTTTTAAATACATGTAACTTCTATACTATCAGTTGGATTTCAGCCAAATTTCGTATGTGCTATGTGTATCATAACATATATTACTGTAAGTATTGTTAAGAGCAATCAGGGCTGCCAACTGTTAATAAATGCTGTCTATATTCTTTTTACCCTAATATCAATATATCAGAAAGTATGCAAGCCAACAGCTCTATACTTTGCACACGTATAGCACCTGACATTCTAGATTAATTTGGAGTAATTAATGCAAGGCAGTGCTGCCAACATGATTCTATGCCTGCTGATATGTCCAATTTTAAAATACATGTAACTTCTATACTAACAAATGGACTTCATCCAAAATTGGCACAACAAGATATCATAATAATTCAGATTATTTCTGACCAGAACACGCATGGTATTGTTGGCAACATGCTTTTACGGGTGCTGATAGATCCAGTGTCTAACTGCATGTAACGTCCATTGGACTTCAACGAAATTTTGTATTCTGTACCTTAAGAGCTGGAACTAAGAATATATTCAGTCACCAGTGCTGCCAACTGTAGTGCTCTATTAGGCTACATTATACCAGGTATATTTTGATTTAATTAGATATTTCGATATTACCAACTTAATTTCGTCATTTTATATACTGTCAGTTCATATACTGTAGAATAATCATTGGCATGAAAAGTAGGCTGTATAGTTTTTCACGGAACTTCTTGTTAATGATGAGTTTATATGCAGAGTATCACATCCCGCAATGAAACCAATCGGGAAATGCAGGTCTACCCCCTTAACACCCCGTTAGAACCGGAATATCCAAAAATCCTTTCTTAGTGGGCGTTTGCGGCCCTTGAGGAAGCTGCATACCAAATTTCATTCCAATCCGTTCGGTGGTTTCTGAGATTTCGTGATGAATGAATGAGTGGTATTTGAGCTTTATATAATAGATAGATAAAAATATAAAAACATTGATATGTTGCCGGTGGACTTGAAGGCCATAGACAATGAACAGTTCTATGAATTGAATTGTGATTCAGAAGGAGGGCAAACGTTTTCAAAAATGGCTCTTGTGAATTTTTGTGTTAAGGGGCGTGCCAACTATGCGGGCATAGCTGACAAAGCAGTTAGATTTTTACTGCCTTTCACTAGTTCGCACTTGTGCGAGACTGCATTTTGTTCACTTGTTTATCTCAAGAATAAATACCGGAATAGGCTCCTTACAGTGGGGAAACTATCTTCGTTTGAGACTCGGCATTCTTAAACCAGACATTCCTAAGTTGGCTTCTAATCTTCAAGTTCACATTTCACATTGAAATTGGGAGTTGAACTTAGGTTTTTATGTTTAATTATTACGAGTTCTTTTATTAATATTATTTGTACAATGTCATTTATGAATGTTTGAATTGAATACTTATTGTAATAAACTGGGCACACTTTTTATTATTTGAACTCCAACAGTCCAACTCTAACAAACACAATTTACAATCCGTCTATTATTGGTCTACTACGTAGTGGTGGTGGTGGTGGTGGTGGTGTGGGGGTTATAGTTACTATATCTCCCAACCACTAGGTGGTACGGGTGGAATTCTCATCCCTTAAAGTGGTACACACATAAAAAAGTTTGGGAAACACTGCTTTATATTATGCCTACCGGCCATATCTTGGTACAGAAGTCGAAGGTATTTTATTGAAATGATGACTGCCTTCTGGAATATTTGCAAAAGAATTTTTACCAATGCAAAGATAATTACTCATGAAATTTTCCATCTTGTCCAAGATTATATTTTGCTGTTCAATTAGTAAACCATGGGTTATTTTTGTTGGTAAAGGCGGGTTAGGACAGTATGAATTCATAACATCATACCACTGGTTTACAAGTTCTATGAAATCCCCTGTTGCCTCTGCTAGTAATTTATCTGGACCTGGTTTTTAGTGCTTTAAAGCTGTAGTGTGTGACTGAAGCTTTGCTGCTAGTCGAACATTTTGTCTTTTGTTTTTTTCCACACTGTATGTAATTCGGTGTCAGTTTATGGCTCGAGTTTATCTCAGAATTGGTTTGTTTCACTTATTCTACCACAGGAGCACTGGTAACTTTCTGTCCAGTTTCTAGATTATAGCCATAATCCAAGAACCAGTTCCTGATAAGTTTTAGCAAATGGGGTAAATCTGCGAAAAAGTATATAGGCTGTTGAGTTACTGGGTGGTTGTAAGAAGAGCAGTTCACTGAGATAGACAATTCCCTCCACAAACCCATGTCCCGACCTCCACAGTGACTCACACAGGCTACCACATTGTACCGAACGTTGTCAAGCTCGATAGTCACTCGGGCAACCATATCCTTAGTCATTTTAGAGCTAAAATCGAGGTACACAGGCTGTTTCCAGTTGGAAGAAAGTCCTGTAGCCGTAATAACTTGCATGTATGAATGACGACCTACTATCTCGTCCTCTCTTTGATAATCATATGTAGCTGACACTTTTATTTCATCATAAGAGATAACTGTTTTTTTTCTTTTTTTCTTCAAAACTATTCATAGTGTGGCCTGTAACTTCCATTACAAGAATTACATCAGCCAGAATCCCTTGTCTCAAATTTAAACTTGAAGCCCATCTCTGCAATGAAGAAATTCCTGGTAAAGGGTACTGTAGCTTTTGCCTGTGGTAAATGTAACATCGTTTGCTGAGATGTCTGATGATAAATGCAGTCGAAATATAATCTGGAGTCCATTTAACGTGCTTCTTTTTCCTTTTTTTTTATTATCGAATTTGGCTAACTATGGACCGCAAGGAACTCAAGACTTATTGGCTTTCTTTCTCTTCTCTTCCCAGAACTTCTTCATCCTGCCACTTCTTTGTTTTCTCTCCCCCTCGGAAATGATCCGTTTGGGCCTCCTGCTTGGTGGTTTCTCCTGAAATGATTTTACTCCGTCAACTCGACCTCGGAACTCTCTTCGACCGTAGGCCATCGGTGGAGTAATTCCAACTTCCGCTGTATCCCTCTTCACCTCATCTACCCATTTAGATGTAACCTTTAACCCCATGATGTAGCTGAAGATCCTTTTGGTCAGCCTGCCTTCATCCATTCGTAGTAAATGTCCGTAGAACTTTAGCCTCCGCTTCTTCATTACGTCTGTGATTTTTTCAGTACACTTGTAAAGTTCTTCATTTTTCCTCTTCTTCCATGTCCCATAAGTAGTCCTCTGTGGTCCAAGTATTTTTCTCAGAATCTTCCTTTCTCTCTTCTCTAATACTTGAAGTTCTCCCTTTTTACTTAAAATAAGACACTCTGAAGCATACAATCCTTCTTTTTATTGATGATGATTTCTAATTGGCTTTTACTCAGCACCCCTGAGAATGTACCAATGACTTGCTGGTTCAGTACTATCAGAGAGGTCTTACCGAATTTAGCTGATAATTCTTCAACTGTATTTTCTAGTTTCTCAATTTGCTTCCGGTAATCAGTAATGTGTGCTCTATTTTGTAAACATTGCTTTCTTAACTGCTCACTTTCTTCTAAAATCCTGTTGTAATTCTCAAGAAGAATTGCAAACCTGTTGTCATCTGCCTGGGTTTGAAGTGATGCTTCTTTTTTACTCACTGAATTTTGTTCACTTTCTTCTCTGAGTAGATCTTGAAACAATGTCCTCTGGTTCCTTTTTATTGATCTTTGCTTCCTTGATGGTGACTCTCCTATACTGGTGTAATCTGGAGTTAAATGTAGCATTGGCACAGCTGGAAGTAATATGAGAACAACAAAGTTCATGTGGGATGTATGTAGTTGTAGGCATAGCAAGTGTTTTATTTATATAAATATTAAGCTAACCCCCCCCCCCCCCGTTTACATTTATGATTTGATAATACAGCCATTGTATTTTGAAAGCTAGTGCTCCAACCACTAAAATACCATATACGAAGTATGGTCAGAAATATTAACAGCTTTAATATCATCCTAGCATGTCATCAAAACGGTAGGCCAGCTAGGCTCACTTACCTTTTGGTTTTAGATTTCTTGGTAATCTTGGCTTTATATTAAGCAATTAGGCCCTGTAGTCTAATTCAAAGTCTTCAGTCTTAAAGTGGAGGGAACATATTCTACTTGTTTGAGGGTTGAAATGATCGTTTCGCTTACATGCAGCAATCCACTGATTGCGAAGGCATGCGTCTTTTGACATCGTGTAAAACGACACGTTATTTCCAACTTTATAATAACCGTGACAAACTACCACAGCACATATTTGGCCTGGCATGATTATAAACAAAATGGCTTAAACCCCGTGTTTAAACCACTGAAATCGATACAATATAATGAGTGGGAAAGTTGACTTTCCTTGCATATCTCGCGCTTCGCGTGCTACGAGGAATCTAGTCACGTCACGTCGTTTCCCTTCTCCCCGCGGTCCCCTCGCCTAAGAGTATATTGAGGCAACCTCTGTAGTTCAGTAGCCTTGTTCGAGTCCCACCTCGACCATCTTGGAAATGGTTTTCCGTGGTTTCCCATTTCTACTTCAGGCAAATTCTGTGATGGTTACAATAACGTAAGATCGTTCACGTACTTGGGTTGTATGCCTAAAAGGGCTCATGGAAAATATATTTTTTTGTTATCAATCAAACAAATATTATTGCATGGACTTGAAACTTTCACACATAATCTGTAAAGTACATATATGTCACATGTGCATCATTTTGTAGATCTTATATTTTGTGATTCATGTTTTCATCTCATATTTTAGGCTGTTAGAATTTTGATATTGCTCATGATATAATTATTCCACCATTTTCAATTCTGAATTTATATTTTTTTAAATCAAACTTCGCAGAAAAGTTAGCATTACCATCTGATTCTGTGGTTCATTACCTTTTCTATTATATGCAACAGTGCCATGGAACATTGTTCACAATAGGTTGGAAATAAGAATCCACTTGGGAGGAAATTATTAACACAAATTGGCTGCCGGTTCTAGGGTTAATATTAAGTAGGCAGCATGTTATTTCAAATAATACTAACTTAAATGTTACAATTTTATGAACAATATTTGTCAACTTTAATTATTTTAGTGTGGGGACATGAATTTTATTATTTTTTCTGAAAATGACCCATGGCCTTTTTTGTTCTTCATATTTTGTGTTATGCATTTCGCCTGGTATATACATCACCTCAAAACTAAGGGCTTTATATTTATACCCAAAGTGGTCTTTTGTAGTAACTCGTGCTGCACAACACATCTTCATTTCTGCAATGCGCACATCTCAATTTATTACCGTTCTCGTCAATCTGATAGGGGTGTTGTGGCGCAGTGGTCAAGCTGTTTGCCTCTCACCACGGTGGACCGGATTCCATTCCCGGTCAATGCACGTGAGATTTTCAAGGTAAAATGCTATTTACTGTGGTTGGGATTCCACATAAAAAGAGGTCCTGTGCCTCATGATCGCGAAATTAACGGTCATGTAAAACTACAAACTTACTTGAATCTGTTCTGCACCAGTCTGATCTACCGGTTCTGTACCGTGCATGGTGTGGTGTATTTTTGAGATTTTTCTTCCATTAATAATATGGAACGTTCCTTTTATTTATGTGCCTTTGAAGTTTCATGTACCAATTTAATTCATTATGGTCACCTGCAAACACTGATTTTATGTAACATTCAGTCCGCAGGTTTCGTCATTTCCCTGCATTACTGCCCTGCCCTGCGAGATTAAAAAAGGTAACTTATTTCCGTGTACGTCGTGTACTAAAACATTCACTGTACGTAGACGACTCGAGCGACACATGATCAGCCACACGGGAATCAAGGCATTCTCCTGTGACGTTTGCAACAAGACGTTTACTCGAAGTGACCATCTAAAGACGCACAGTATCATTCACTCTGGTGAAGGCGGTCATGAATGTCCGGTCTGTAAACGAGTGTTTGCGAGACGTGTTCATCTCGATTCTCATGCGGTCGTGCACACACGTGAATACTTGTGCAGTCCTTGCGGCAAGTCATTCCTTAAACGATCAGATCTGGTGTCACACAACTGTGTCAACTTTAAGGAGAATCCTCATATTTGTGATACCTGTGGAAAATCTTTCACCTTTCAGTCTCAATTAAAAAGACACCGTGCGATTCACATGCAGGAAAAGCCGTACATATGCCTGGTGTGCAATAAAGGCTTCTCCCAGAGCGGATATCTCAAGAGTCACGGTGTTGTTCATACTGGAGAGAAGAAATACACTTGTAGCACTTGTGATAAGTCATTTGCCTGGCGAACAGAGCTTAATGAACATTTTGTCATTCACTCAGGAGAGAGACCGCATGCCTGTTCCTCTTGCCCAAAGCGATTCAGCTCACGCTCTAATTTGAGGAAACACCTTCGTGTTCACTTGAGAAAGAAAGAACATTACTGCATCACCTGTAACATGGATTTCAAACGTTTTGACTATCTTGCGAAACACATGTTAATTCATTCCGAAACGACATGTGCACAACATACAGAATGACTTGTGGGATTTTACGGATTTGTGTAGGCACCTGCATCCAAACTAGATTATAAACTCCACCGGTAATGTTTTGTATTGTGTTTTATAAAACACTTCTATTTTAAGCGGTATAATGTCGATTTTACTGAAGAGTGAAGTATTGTATTATCTGTCATTGTTCAAGTGCTTTGATAGGGTAAGGTGTGCTTAGTGACAATGAGAAGCTCAGTGCTATTTGTTGATGGCTATTATGATTTTCATAATACTAATGAATATTTGAGGCCTTGAATACGCCACAGTCGGAAATGAACAAATATGTTTCTATTTAAGAGATTGTCGTGACGAATGTTATACCAGCGTAATACAATTTACTTAATCTTTAATAAATTCAGAAAAGTTGTGCTATGTTTCCATTTCTATTTTGATTGTTTGACTGCTAAATATAAATGCATATCGTTCTATTCTTACAACTTAAACAGAAGTCATTTTTTTTCTAAGGGAAACCACGATAGGTAACCCCTCAAAAGCTCACAAGACAAGGAGCGAAACAAAGAGAGCAGGAATAAAGAAGATAGACCCAAGGAAGGCAAACCAAACTAAGTGGACAGATGTAATTCAAGGGCGTCGGACGCAAAGTGACCGTCACACCTCAACTCAAGCAGAAAATTTACCTAGAAAGGAATGTGTGAAGGCACCAGACAAGGTAATCACAGTTGAAAACCGCCGAAAAGAGCGCATGGCTATGTGTTGCAGAACTGAGACAGAACACTTCTCCGAAGGATGTAACTGCATACCTGGAATGTGCAAGGACTGCGAGGTAGCATGAGCCTTCTATCGCGAGAATTTCAGAACGAATATGACATCTACGTCCTCATGGAGACTATGGTCAAAGAATAATCGAGATTTGATGTGCCCAATTTTTACAACTCCATGCATATGCAAGACAGTGCCAGGACGGGAAGACCGTCGGGCGGCGTTGCCTGTATAATTAAGCCCAACCTGGCCCCGATTTAACTACTGTGGAAGGAAGAATACATTAGTCGTGGAAATGCAAATTGGTGTAATTATGGTGGCCTATTTCAACGCCAGGCAAACCGCCACGGACATAATAGACTACATTGGATCGGCTCTGAATATATTCCAAGGAAAAGGCCGTCCTCGTCGGTGATCTTAACTGCCGAATGGATCTACAAAACGCAAAAAGCGAAAAGGTTTTCCACTACTTAAATGTAGAAGGTTTTATAGTGCAGAATAATACTCACCATTGGACGTACATAGGCCCCAACGGGACTAGCACAATAGACTTGGTATGCACTAGAGGAATGCCCGAAAGAAGGAATGCGAACACAATTACGTCAGGGAGCTATTATATGCAAACACATACCAGTAAGTATAGATATAGATGGCGTGAGCAATGATGTGGAACCTTTAAAATGAACCAACAGAGAGGGCAAAACGCTGGATAGAGACAAAGTCGGAGAAACGTTGGAAGACATAGACAAAAATATGAAAGACATCCAAGAGGGAAGAATCGATCAGTTGGCAGCATGGACACAAGACTGCATCAGTAGCGCAGCAACCACAGCTACGCATGGAAAAAAGGAAGAACCATGGTCCGACGTATCGTGCTTTGTACAACGAAAGAAAACACTAAGTAAACTACACAACTTTAGGGCTACAAAAGACAATGCAACGCTGGAAGAGTCCCGGCAAGAAAGGGAAATCTACAAAGATCTGATTAAAAGAAAGAAGAGAGAGACTTTATAGAAGAGACACAAAGAGCAATTATTGCCAAAGCAGAAACAGATCCTTACCGGGCTTTAAAGTCAAAGAGCCGAAACTTACAACCAAATATATCATTGGACACAGGGGAGGAACATGTCAAGAAAATCACCTGCCCAAAGGATTCTAGACCTGTAACCAGGTCCACGGAGGACTGCGATGCGTTGGAAGCCATCACAGAAGGAGAGATCTGAAGGGCTATACAGAGAAAAGGCAACAAATATCCCCCGGCCCAGATGGACTAATGAATGAGCATCTGAAGCAAACCACTGAGGAACTGGTATGGATGGCCCTATCAAACAAATGCCTAGAACTCGGACAAGTACCAAGCGAATGGAGAAAGTCAACCATCTAACTACTGTAGAGGGAATACTGATGACCCAAATTCATACCTGTGATTAGTTCTAGAATCTATAGCCTTAGAGCTAGTGACAGGAATACTGACAGAGAGATTAGATGCAAAAATAGATCCACTGTTACAAGAGCAATGAGGATTCTGGAAGCATAGATCAACAATCATGGCTGCAGAAAACCTACTAAGACATGTGACAGCAGCACTAGAGAAACCCAAAGGCAAGCTCTATGAAGTCTTTGCCGACTACCGGTATTCAAAGTCTTTCGATCTGGTAAACAGAAAGCTGCTGATACACAATCTGGAAACACTCATAGGCAGGACAAGGTTGATGGCCTTATATCCAACATATTGGAGGAAAACTACATACAAGTGCACGAAGGAGTTGAGAAAACAAACTGGATGATGCAAGCGAATGGTGAGCTCCAGGATGACCCACTCAGCCCTATTCTATTCAATGCACTCACATTGATGCAGGGATCAAATAAAGGAATCGACAGAAGCTAATCTCTACATGTATGCAAATTACATGGCAATAGCCTCGGAGCAGATACAGTAACTGCAAGAGGCAATCGACATACTAAGTAAATGGGCCCAGGAAAACGAAATAACAATCAACGAGGACGAGTCAGAGATGGGCATATTCCTGAAAGGTAGCAGGCAAGCTGACTCAGACGAAGTGCTATGCAACGACCAGGAACTGAAAGTAGTAAACAACTTCAAATGCCTCGGCCTTACCCTTCAGGCCAAAGGAAGAAGCTTCAGACTACACACAAGAGCAAAAGCAGCTGCCGCAATGAAAGCCATAAATGACATAAGTCATATTACTCTAACATAGCTGGAAACTGCAATGGCGCTTTTCCGAACAAAGGTCATACCCGTACTGTCATACGGTCTAGAGTTAACATGGGAGTTTCTCATCTATAAGTAACAGGAAGAACTCGAAAAAGTAAAATCCAGGTTTCTCAAACGAGCCCTTGGAGTTTTTCAGGACAGCCAAATTCCGGCTAGTATACGTGGTCGCGAGAGAAACGTTCCTCATAGAGGATCTCTGGACACTTCTAATGCCACCATCTACAGAAAGTTATAGAAAACTGCTCCAAGACCTGCAAAACAGAAGACTAGACATCCCGACGGAATTCTACGCAACAAAAGCGATTATGGGCAGAATATGGATGCAAACACTATCCGAGATGAGACACGTCGTGACGAGGCTAGCAGTCCACGGGTTCCACCACAAGGTCTGCTCACGGAAGTCATTCCATGACCCAGATAAGAGTTATGCAAGGACGTATGTGGGAGGTATCATATCACAGGAATAATTATGTCAACTCCTACACAATGGCTTCCTATTTTCAGCCATATCCCACCACCTCATTTGCGGCGATGCAACATTTTGATAAGGGAATATAGAAAGATCCAGACCAACAAACAACTACCAATCCATGGAGACATTGGTGATCAACATGTGAAACGATTACGTTCAAGATATCCACCTGTCTGCACAGCGAAGAATCTTGCAACTAACAAATTCAACCTGACTGAGAGATGGTCTTCTGATTGGAATTCGTTCGCCCCTCCAGAGGGTACAGTAATGTCATGCATAATTGAGAAGGTGCCAGGGTTCACTCAGCCTAGAAAGACCTGGTCAAAATTAAATAGATCTCCTGTACAAGTGGAGGGAAAAATCTTCATCATGTTGCGAGTGCGGTGCTGAAAGACAGACTGTTCGGCACCTAGTTCAAGAATGCCCACAAACATCATACAGCGGTGAATTCAGCGACTTCTTCCTAGGGACACCACAGGCACTTCATTACGTTTCTAAACTTGATGTCAAATTGTAAATAATTTTCATGTATGCCATACGATTAATAAATCATATCACTACATGTTGCAACAGAACCATGTCAATAATGGCATATAGTAAGGACTAAGTACTGAGTGAATCACTGTATACATGTTCTAAGTGCACACAAGGTTATGTGATATGTTTTATGGCCATCGGGCTGCAATAAAACTTATTATTATAATTTTCTAACAATACGAAGTCCAGTGATCGGTGATAGTGTTTAAGGGTAAATGAATTTCAGGTTCTGCCTTATAACAAAATTCCTCTACCTCAATCATGAAGTACATTTGTTGGTGTCAATATTACTATTACTAACAAGTACTTTTAATATATAGGCCTACCTAGGTACAATTAACTTTGTTCAACCATCGTTCATGGCGAATGAACAGAAAAACAGTGTACTCATCTGACCTGTGCTTTCAAGACTGTTGGGAGGAGAGTGGCGGTAGCTAGGCTGTTTGTCTTGCACCCATGTGATCTCTTGGTTTTTAATTGTAAGAGTTCTTCTGATGTTGAGAATGGCTGAAGAAACACAGGTCACAATAGTAAGCTTGAGGCACTTGTTCAGATAAATACATAATGTATTGTCAGCCCACATTAAAATATTAGTAGCCAGTTCCAGAGTGTTTTGAAATGTTTATATTACCGCCTGAATCAATACTTTAATGAAAAAATTATTTGGCTGATGAAGGGGACAAAAATTATTCATTAGTCCCTGAATTATGTACCAAGAACAACTATGTTAATAATTTTTTCATTAACGTATTGATTCAGGCGGTAATATAAACCTTTTTTAGAAACCAATTAAGCACATCAATACGGAACCATTATGAGTGATTTAAATAATAGAATTTCAGAGTTTCCTAAATATTATTAGAATCGCTTTTCAGTGGGCCAACTTGAGTGTACCCAAAAAGATTGAGCGGGGAGAAACAATAATTTAATTAGTGGCTGCCTGAATTAAATACATAGCTTATTTATACACTTAGTAAAACAATTCTCACACAAATCGAGGTGCTTCTGTGTAAGAAGTGTTTTATCAAGTGAATAAATAATCCATGCATTTATTTCAGGTACTAGATAATTGAATTACAGTACAGTAGTTGTTACTCCCTGCTCAATCGAATGAGGTACACTTGTGTTGACCATCTAAAAGGGATTCTCTTAATAAATTAACCAATACCCAATCTTTTTTAAGTCCACGTGATGTGAGAGATTACTGGCGAGTTCTCTTGTTGCTTCTTTGCATTTCAGGGAGATTTACCCGCCTTTACATGTTATCAACATGGGCATAGAATAGTGAGAGGTGTAAGTCTGGATATGTGTGTGCCCACAAAGCATACACAAATCTGAGGGAAATAAAGTATTGCAAATTGTGCAATTTTCTTCCTCTCCCGAATAGTATTTCACATTTTTCCGCTAGCTTGATTATTATCGAACTTTTATATAGCTAAAGTTACCCATAGCAAAATATGCAATACATTTTGTTCAACACGTGTTATGAATACAGGGTGATTTTTTCCACCGTGCACAGACTCTCGGGATTGATCGAGGAGAGGATACGGAACTGAAAATTTTTAATGAACGTTTGTCCGGAAATGCATGGTTTGTTTTGTTAGGAACCGTTTATTCGATCATCCTTTGTTACAGAGATGGCGGTCTAATATACGCGCTGTACCTTGCAGCCACAGTTACTGTATGTGTTAAAAATGGTTTCCATGTGCCTCTACGCATGCGTGTAAGCGTCGTAGCATGTTCTGTCTCACACGTACAAATCGGCCAGGCTGCGTCCGAACACTGTCAGCGGCAGCATGAATACGCTTCTCCAGTGTCTCCACATCTGGAGTGGGCTCTGCATACACGATACTTTTGAGATGGCCCCATAACCAGAAATTGCTCGGGTTGAGATCTGGTGAACGAGCAGGCCTTGCAACTGGACCTCCTCGTACGATCCATCGACCAGGGAAGGCACGATTGAGATGCGTCCGGCTGTTAACGGCGAAGTGAGGTGGAGTACCATCATCTAGCAGCCACATAACCCAGCGAATCATCAATGGCACATCTTTCAGCAGGGGAGGCAAAGTCACTCGCAAGAAACTTCCATAGTTCCGGTCTTTAGGTGACAGGAAGGAAGACTGGTCCCAAAACACGGTCGCCAATTACCCCGGTCCATACATTCCGGCTGAACCGCTGGCACCATCCATGGGGGTTCTGCAAACAATCCCACAGATGACTGTTATGAGAGTTGAAGATACCACTCCGCGTAAAGGTGGCCTCATCTGTGAATAGAATGGATGCCACAAATCCCGTAATCGTGGTTGCCCAGTGAATAAACCAGTGACAAAACCGCTCCCGATGAGGAAAGTCTGTCGCTAGTAAGCCCTGCACACGCTGTAAGTGATAAAAATAGTAACAATTGTCATGGAGAATTTTCCACACGGTCGTCTGGCGTACCCTGTACTGGTTGGCCAACTGCCTGGTACTCACACGACGTTCGCCTTCCAAAGTGTTAATCACATTTTCCTCTACGTCTGGTGTCCGAACAGGGCGAGTACGTCCTTCTTGATTTCCTGCTTCCTTAAACCACCCAGTCTCAGACAAACGGCGAAACACTGTTGCAAACATTGAATGCTGTGGTCAGTGGCGGATCCAGGTCTTGCGGGGCCCTGGGCGATATGATAAGGTGGGGCCCACAACAATAGAAAATTTAAAAAAATCATGTGAAAATAGTTTGGTAATAATAATAAAATAAAAAATAATTACAATATTCTGAATACACTACTGTACAATTTTTAGCCTACTTTCGATTTTTGCAAAAAATGAAAGTAGACTTATGAGATCTACACAGGGCCAAAAATTGTGTGTGTGTACTCTGAATGGCTGCCCCCCCCCCCTTATCAATTCAAACACGGTGAAACCGAATTGAACGAAATTTGGTACAGAGGTAGCAAAGGGCTCCTCAGTGTCATGTTTTATATCGCCGCCATCTTTACCAAAACTGAATGGTGGCCACTCAAACGTTCATAACGTAAAATCAAATAACCACTAAACAAATCATCCGATCTCTACCAAATTCGGTAACAACATACCTTCATATAGAACGCGTCTTGTTACCAAACTACAAGGTTATCTGCCGTACCATTTCAGGATGGTGGCCGTGTGAATTATGCAAACTTTATAATCCATATTATGGGACCCACCAGTTCCGATTATCGAACCGAGAATCGTTTTAACTATTCTAAAGAACGTGGCACGTTCGAAAGTAAAAGTTGATCGTGTAATATTATAGTGCAAAAGTGACTTTAAAAAGCTGAGCTGTCTCAGTTAGAAGACAAGATGGCAGCTGATATATTGTGCCAGACTTATATTTCACTAGTTTGAGTATTGCATGCAATATAGCTTACTGATAGGAATAACATAATCTTTGTTTGAAATTCTTTATATATAAAAAGTATACTCCATTGAAGAAATTGTTTAGTCCAAATCATCATTTGCTAAGACGTTGTATGTAATACAACTGATATCGGCGACATTTTGTTGACTTGATTGGCTGCGTGGTAAAGCGTTAGCCTTTCCACCTGAATGACCGGATCCATAACATTCTTGAGATACTGTACGTCTTATCTTTCTTTCTTCAATGATGGTAGTAGTTTTTTTCGAAGTTGTGGTTGTTGGTAGAGGTAAATAGTTTCTAAGGTCTTCAACCAAGAAATTATTCTATTACACTCTTTGATAAAAACACACAGTTATAACTATACTCATACATTTAGGAGAAAGTAGGCTATACGTTCTTTACTGAACATCTTGTTTAATAATATGAAAGAAACCTTTAAGTCCCCTTAAAGAAGATTATGGTAAACTATGAAATATTACAATATTACTTTGCGACTTTTTTCCTGGCTGAAAGTCTTCTATTATTTCACTGAAATCTAAACTTGCTAAACGGCCACGAGAGGTCATAGCTGAACAGAAAAAAGGAATATGAATTATGAATTAGAGTGAAAAGTGTAATTAATTAATTAATTAATTAATTAAATTTTAAGAAATCCATGGCGCGGGGCCCTGGGCGTCGCCCTCCCCTAGATCCGCCTCTGGCTGTGCTTGTTGTCGGCGGGGATAGGTCTCCCGATACAACTGTGCTGTCCGCCGCCCGTTGCCATTTGCCTTGCCGTAAGTTAACACCATGTCGCAAGCTATCGAGTCGAATACGGAACCATTGTGTACAACGCTGTAATGCATCCACTACCAGGTCAGTCAGCACGAGAGTGACTCGGACCCAACGCTACCAGTGACTGTGGCAGGAGAGGGCGCTAGGTCATGACGTATGAGGAACAGTACCACCCTCTAGCAGATAACTGTGGCGGCATGGTACAGCGTGTATTGGTCTGCAGTCTCTGTAACAAAGTATGATTGATACATGGTCGCTAGCATGGAGACCATGCATTTCCGGACATACGTTCATTAGACCCTTTTTGTTCCGTATCCTCTCCGCGATCAATTCCTAGAGTTTGTATGCGGTGGAAAAAATCACCCTGTATATCCTACTGTTTTGAAGGAACAATTTAAAATTTACCCTTAACCTCCTTGCCCCTTAATATACGAATACTTTTTATTTTGTTTTTCTAGTGCTTTTCTGAAGATGCTTTATACTTTTACACTGATTTTTATGCCAGTCACGCAAGTAGTTTATAGATCAATCTATATCAAACTGGCTGTCTAGTTCAACTATGGAATTATTTGAATATTGTGCATAAATATAAAGTATTAGTAGAAAATTCAATGTGCAGAGACTGGTGATATGATTATAGTACAATGCATGAATATAAAGTATTGCATTTAATCTCAGACTGTAAACTGTGGCCTCCAAGTGAAGCACAGCACCGCCGGGTCAACGACACTGTAATTTGACAATGCCTGAAAATTCCTGTTATTGCCATTGATCTGCTAATCGAGATACCCGATGTCTAACTCTGTCGTGAGTGACTTTACATTTCCATGATTTTTCTCCAGATGACGAATATTGTCTCTACAGTTCCGGAAGTGCACGTACGCATTGAGCGTAAATAATTGTTTTTAAATAGAAATAATATGGAGATCGGTTGACGCGGTAGCTGGTAATGATATAAGCCGTGCAATGTAGCTTTGGATTCCGCCATAGTAGCACGTAATATGAGACGTCGACGGTTTCAGCTCAACGTGCATACGGCTTGGGACATCGTGGCCAATTAGCCCCGTGATCTTGTGTGCGTCTGATAACCTGTGCCATTGTGATGGCTGTATTGTCGTGTAATTCAGGTGAGGATTGGGAATGAGGCGGCTGTAGCCTTGCGTTAGATACCATCACTGCTTTTTCCTGCAGTGGAGGTGTGAAACCTAGGAAATCCACTTCCAGGGTGGCTTAGGTGGAAATCAAACCCACTACTTCATAAATCCTTATATCCCTATATATATATTGAGTCCGTATTCGCTCATCCTGGTGATGATTTTTCTGAGAACCATTAATTTTTCACATCTGAGATAGCTGAACGCGTCCAGGAAGCATGATGGAGCTTCAGACGCACTTTAGTCTTTACTCAGATTCTACGATTATTTTTCCTGAGGAATTAAAGATGGAATCTTTAATATGCTAATTTGAACATATCATTAATCGTCATTCTACATAATTAGCCACGGTGTGGTGGTCTAATAATTATTTATTTTTCATGAAGATAAGGGTATACCCTCGCAGAGATGCGAACCGGATGTAATTAGCTGCTACACGACTCAAGAAGTGTCGAGCCCGGAACGCCAGATTCCGAGAAGAAGCATACCGTATCGTGCGTTGCTAACGTACAGACGTGTTGTCTGAAAGGTTTAGTAGACCAGGGTTTTGAAGGAACAAGGTGTCCACGATTAATGAAAATCCGAGTACATTGAGTATATTTCAGCCCATAAAGTGCTTGTGAATAATCAAGTTGCGTGTTACAGCAACGCCAGTGTATGTAATATTTACGCGTGAAACTGTGAAATTGTCATTTTTTGGACCTGCACATGGTCTCATTTTTGCCACGTGGCAGACATCCATTTTCTATCCAAGTTATAAATCTTGTAGAATATTAGTGCAAAGCAGTGAATTGTAACATTATTACGCCAATTCTACAAGTTATAATCGAGCCGTGCAAAGGCCGATATTTTTCATATCACGATTACGGTGATATGTGGCGATTACTATTTTTGTAAAAGTATTACACACATCAAAAAAAGTTTTGCATCACCTCGGTTCCAAGAGTTCCGGAACCTTTAAATACAAAGGGAATAGAGATCAACACAAACAACATTTCAGCTCGTTTTATTGCTCATGAGACCCACACATTGCATGTTGTACCATCATACAGCTAGACTTTCAGCATTTGTGGTCCAGATTGCAGTACACACCACTACCTCTAATACCAAGTAGCACGTCCTCTTGATTGATGCATGCCTGTATTCGTCGTGGCATACTATCCACAAGTTCATCAAGACACTGTTGGTCCACATTGTCCCACTCCTCAACGACAATTCGGCGTAAATCTCTCAGAGTGGTTGGTGGGTCAAGACGTCCATAAACAGCCCTTTTCAACATATCCCAGGCATGTTCGATAGGGTTCATGTCTGGCGAACATGCTGGCCACTGTAGTCGAGCGATGTCGTTATCTTGAAGGAACGCATTCACAAGATGTGCACGATGAGGTCGAGAATTGTCGTCCATGAAGACAAATGCCTCTCCAATATTCTGCCGATATGGGTGCACTATGGGTCGGAGGATGTCATTCAGGTATCGTAAAGCCGTTTCGGAGCCTTCCATGACCACCAGTGGCGTACGTCGGCCCCACATAATGCCACCCCAAAACATCAGGGAACCACCACCTTGCTGCACTCGCTGGACAGTGTGTCTAAGACGTTCAGCCTGACCAGGGTGCCTCCAAACACGTCTCCGACGATTGTCTGGTTGAAGGCATATGCGACACTCATCGGTGAAGAGAACGTGATGCCAATTCTGTGGGGTCCATTCAGCATGTTGTTGGGCCCATCTGTACCGCGCTGCATGGTGTCGGGGTTGCAAAGCTGGGCCTCGCCATGGACGTCGGGAGTGAAGTTGCGCATCATGCAGCCTATTGCGCACAGTTTGAGTTGAAACACGACGTCCTGTGGCTGAACGAAACGCATTATTCAACATGGTGGCATTGCTGTCAGGGTTCCTCCGAGCGGCAATCCGTAAGTAGCGGTCATCCACTACAGTAGTAGCCCTTGGGCGGCCTGAGCGAGGCCTGTCATCGACAGTTCCTGTATCTCTGTACCTCCTCCATGTCCGAACAACATCGCTTTGGTTCACTCTGAGACGCCTGGAAACTTCCCTTGTTGAGAGCCCTTCTTGACACAAAGTAACAATGCGGACGCGATCGAACTGTGGTATTGACCTTCTAGGCATGGTAGAACTACAGACAACATGAGCAGCGTACCTTCGTCCTGGTGGAATGACTGGAACTGATCGGCTGTCGTACCCCCTCCGTCTAATAGGCCCTGCTCATGCATGGTTGTTTACATCTTTGAGCAGTTTTAGTGACATCTATGAACAGTCAAAGGGACTGTATCTTTGATACAATATACACAGTCAACGTCTATATGCCGGAGATCTGGGAACCGAGGTGATGCAAAACTTTTTTTGATGTGTGTAGAATCTGTGTTGGAAGATACGAAAGGTATCATTAAATTCTGTGAGCAGTCACATGGTCATTCTTTTCTACAGTCTGCACAGTGTAGGATCAGTGTTACTCAAACAAAAATATACGATAAATCTACGATAAAATCAGCGAATAACCATCTTTAACACACCTACAAGATGCTACTGCTAAACCACGTGATGATGATCCTTTCCAACTTGACCACGATGCTAATTATGGCCTAGGCCATTTTGATGAAGTGGACGTCGAAGAACTGACGGCATTATGAATTGGAAGAAGAGGAGAAAATGGCTGCACATGGCTATGGAACGATGGACTTTGCTAAAGCCACGGGGAAAGGATCTACCCCTCAGATTTTCCTTGTTGGGAGGTGAACAACGTTGCGCCCTGAATCATGCATAAACTTATCTTGTAAAGGTTATCGGTCATGGTGGAGTAGGTTTTAGCAACCGTACTTGATAACAATCTTATAGGTATATTTTTGTCTTTGTAGCCACCACTTTGGTGATTTTTCGACTTTCCGAGCTTCCTCACCGTTTGATTTCAAAGCTCATGGTTAGACACCCATGGCGTGGTCACACACTAGTGCACGATAATTTCCAGTGTGTGGAACCCTGAAAATGTCACTGAATTCGGAGCTATAAGTTTCTCTAGTCAGCTCAAGCTGAATTTCATGTTAATATTTTTGAGCTCCGATTTATGAAATTATTAGCATGCCACTGTCGGGCGTATCATTTAAATGAGAGAGAATTACTCATTTCAACTTTTATAATGATTTTGTTAAATATTTTTCGAAGTGGTTTGGAAGACCACAAGATTCGAGTTGAATCTAATGTAAGTGTAATGAGTAGAGCAGGTGTAGCTCACTCTAATCCTGATTGCACTATAATATCGTATCATTTTTAAACAACGCCAGGAGGATAAGGTGTTGTAAGTTTTAAGTTCATTTCCGTGCCTTGTGAGCACTAAGATTTTCAAAACTTAACCACAGTGGTGTGGAATATCTTCCAAAGAAATCAGATGAGAAGAATATCTACATTTTTGTCCTCTTTGCTTTGGACAAAGCAGTAATATCATTGTTCATAATTCTTGGTAGCCAACAACATCGTATTATGAACAATTATTTAATAACTTTGCTTAAATGTATTTGTGAGGGTCACAAGTGAACTGGGATACGTGAACCCGTATGTAATGAAACATTTAAGGACTTGGCCTGCGTGCAATTGACTCGCATGTCAGTGAGGAACACTCGATCTGAGTCACAGCACATGCAGGTGCGTTCAAGGCCAGACATCCCGTTACAATATTACCCATAAGCCCAGTATGATTTCCCAGAGAGACTTAGACTATGATTGACACACTTCCTACACATATTTTAGTAAGGGATTTCTTATCGAGCCAAGCTTGTAGATGCTCGAGGTTATGTAGGTCAAGAATCAGCTGGTTCAACTGCATAGATACAGGGTGACTCAGAAGTCACGTATTATTATGATATTTTCGCAAATGTTGTAGGCGAATTAATGTTCACTATTTTTATGATCTAACATATGATCCGAGTTTTCATTGGATGAACCAGACATTGTAATCAGGCTATTTATCACTTTATTCTGAATTATGTCCGTGTTTTGACACGAGGAGTGTTATACTCTGGTATTTGATAGCCGGCAGATCATAGCTGTGTGCTAGATTGACCGAGGTTTTTCTTGTGAGCTCAGGAAGTCACAAAGATTACTGCTGTTTGTTGACGGAGCTTTTTCATAGCCCGCATTGTTATAGTGACGTTTTTGTCCCGCGTTTACTTTGTTGTGAGTACCGTTCAGGTAGCTTACCTCTTGAAGCCTTGTGTCTTATGGTCATTCGTCATAAATAATGAACTAAACCAACGATAATAATAATAAACTCTTAAATCACGAAACTCATTTCTTATAATAATAATAATGATTGTTAATTAATTCTTGATCTGATTGCCTCCAGCTGACCGACGCATAGTGCTTATGAGTTATTTCCTGAAGGAGATGTTAGAAGATTACACTTGTTTTGGCTGATAGAGATCACTGGCAACCCAATAGTTTGTAATTCGGGGACCGCAGTGACCTCATGGTGAGACACTGTTTTTACAGTGCATTAATGATTTCATTCCTACACAGTAGATGACGATTGTTAGCAAACAGCTGTCCATTCTGCTGTAGGCAGGGTAATAAGAATACTTTTGAGTGTCTTATTTATTCATGTGTGTAAACCTATGTTCCCTACTGTTACATATTTAGTTTTTGTTGTACAGTTATTGTATTTGTGTATTTATTGTAATGCTGTGACTGTTATCTTAGCTTTGATTTAGTTTTTGTGTACACGGACACTTCTCGCCGTAGTTTATTGTCAGTTAGGATTAGCTAGAATAGGTAACGTTAACTGTAAATACGGGAGTGGTACCTGTATAATTTAACTTTGCTGTCATGTTTGATTTTCTTGTTGTATGATGTTTCTTTCTAGACTCATCATAATATTCTTGTATCTTCAATCAGGGTTGTTTTTCGTACCACGTCCCAAGCGTTTCCTTGCTTTTTCTCATGTAACATTATTAGGACCTGCCGAGAGGGATAATTTAATTCAGTTAGGGGTTGTTTTAGTTGTTTTTCTTCTATTTACCTTTGTGGACAAGCCGATTTCAAACCCTCCGATATTAGGATAGGGGTTTGATTCCTAAGTAAATAATTTCTATGAATTTTACTTAAGACTGAATGTTTTCATTTACTAGTTTTGTGTTTTGGGGGTGCATTTCTTCGGGTGTATTTCACATTGCTTTCGATTGGACCCGATCCTTTTGGGATACTGAGTCTTGAGCCTGCTAGCCCCACAAGAAGTGCATCCGATCCTCTCAGGTGATGTGTTTGAAGGATGGAGTTATCTGGGAGGCCACGCACGGTTGATGGTGACCAGATAACCTCCTCTAACGGGCACAATATTATAATTGTGAAAGTTTGTGAGTGTGTGTGCGAGTGTGTTTGTTACCTCTTCACACTAAAACGACAGGACGGATTTGGATGAAATTTGAAATGGAGATAGTTTATATCCTGGATTTACATATATATACTGCCTTTCATCCATATACACTGTATAACAACAACAAAAACGACGCACTGGGAAGACGTCCGATTGTAAGGAAATTACGTATGCAAAGACATTCGGACCGAACATGCAACTGATTAAAGCTTCGTGTCCAATGAATGAATAGTGGGAGCCCCAGCGCATCCGAACTGTGCATGTATCAGGTGTATATAAGGCGCGATTCTGAAGCGTATGCTCAAAGTAGCTGTTGCATTTGACTGCGATATCTGAACGTCGGCTGTAAGAATACCACGCCGAAGGATTCGTGCTCATTACGAGCAGATGTCAGAGTTTGAAAGAGGTCGTGCGATCGGATTGAAAAAAGCTGGTTGGTCGAATCGAGCTGTCGCTGGACATTAGGGTCGAAGTGATGCGGCGATCAGACGATGCAGGCAAGCGTTGGTCACCAACGGCAAGCATCAGCGTCAGGACGGCAGTGGTCGACCGAGGGCCACAACAGCACGGGAAGACAGAGCATTTGTCAGAACAGCAGTCACAGCACCCGCACACATGTGTCCACCATGACCATCAACAGACGCCTGAGCGACAGGAATTTGCGCTCGCGCCGCCCATTACGCCGCTTACCACTCACGCCTGTTCACCGTCAAGTCAGGTTACATTGGTGACGCGCTCGAGCAACGTGGAACTGCGCTGACTGGGGACGTATAGTCTTTAGTTATGAGTCCCGTTTTCAAGGGTGCCCTGACGACAACCGCACACATGTTTGGAGACGTCCAGGCCAACGTTGGGATCCTGCCTTGACTATCGCACGCCACACAGCCCCACAACAGGGGGTGATGGTCTGGAGTGCCATCTCCTTTGATAACCGAACCTCTTTGGTAGTCAATCCTGGCACACTGACAGCACAGCGGTATGTTGATGACATTCGACGGCCGGGTGTGTTATCGTTCCTTCAGCGACATCCAGGCCTTACTTTCCAACAGGCAGTGGCGTACGCAGGCTTTCCTTCTGGGGGGGGGGGGGTTCATTCATAGTAATGACCTATAATAAAAATGATAATTCGAATATAATTCATAAAAAGCAACAACTCAGTTAAATAAACACTACCGGACCCAAGCGAGAAATCTCGCATGTTCATAAACCACCCTTCCCCGATAGGTTTATAACGAGAGAATTAATTGCAGCATGTTAGAGCTCCAGTATTTGCAAATCGCACACTTCTAACAAAAATTGATATTTATGAAATTAGAATGGAATTCGTCACTGCTGAGTCCATTGATTTATCTTAGCTGTAACACTCACCAGTTATTCGATATTTTTGAAATTATACGATTTGAGTACTCATTCCTTTGACTTACTGTTTCTGAAATCCATGCAAAATGATAAAGGAAAGACCTCATAATGTTAAAATGACACGAAACAGGCGTCACAGCGTCCAAAATGTGAAGTGGACAGCAATTACGGAGCATATTTTCCTACAGCAACAGTATCGACAAATCTCACATTTCGTACATTTTTGGCCTACTTTCGATTTTTTGCAAAAAATGAAAGTAGACTTATGAGATCACTACAGGGCCAAAAATTGTGTGTCTGTCTGTGTGTGTGTATGTGTGTGTGTGAGTCTGTGTGTGTGTGTGTGTGTGTGTGAGTGTGTGTACTCTGAATGTCTGTCCCCCCCTATCAATTCGAACACTGTGAAACCGAATTGAACGAAATTTGGTACAGAGGTAGCACTGGCAGGGGGCACCTCAGTGTCATGTTTTATATTGCCGCCATCTTTACCAAAACTTAATGGCGGCCACTCAAATGGTCAAAACGTAATAATGCATTACGACCAAACTAATAATCGGATCTTTACCAAATTTGGTAACAACGTTCCTTCATATGAGACGCGTCTTGTGCCCCAACTACGAGGTTATCAACCGTACCATTTCAGGATGGCAGCCGTGTGAATTATGCAAATTTTATAATCCTTAACATGGGACCCACCAGTTCCGACTATCGAACCAAGAATCGTTTAATCTGTTCGAAACGGCGTGGCCCGTTTAAAATTAAAAGTTTATATTTTAATATTATAGTCTAGAAGTGATTTTAAAAAGCTGAGTCGTCTCGGTTATTTGACAAGATGGCAGCTGATCTCTCGTTCTGACCTATATTTTATTAATTTCAGTATGTTGCATGCAATATAGCCTAGTGGTAACAAATATATGAACTTTCTATGAAATGAACTCGGTTTAAAGTATACTCCAGTGAAGAAAACGTTTAGTCCAAGTCATGATTTGCTATAACGTTGAATATATATTGGTTCCTAACGATCAATTAGAGTGTGCACGATTGGCTGAGTGGTCAGGGCGTTGGTCTTTCATCAGGCTGGCCGTGGTTCAATTCCTATCAGAGTTGGACTTTTTTGCTTGAAGTTTTTTATATTTATTATTTCTTGAGTACTGAGACGTTATAAAATAAAGCATTATATAGTGCATTTTGAAATGGAAAATATATATTTAATTAAAACAACATTCACCACCGGAGTGACATCTAAGAGTAATTACTTGAACTATGTTATAGCTAACCACAGCCTTCTACACCTTCTAGATGCGAGCTGTGCTCTCTACCGGCCAGTTAGTGAACCCATGTCAACAGTATAATTGAAAAGGTTATTATTTTTGCCGATAGAGGGTACACATCCCCAAGATAAGGTGCGATTGTCACGGCCAACGAGAATGACTGGCTCTGGTGAGTTTTCGTGACGTCAGCAATGTAGTTCTGTTGCACCACTGCCTGGTCTTCGTTTTACTGCCGGTGTGGTACCTAGTCATCTTGTCTACATCATTGAACCTGTATAAACGTTGGTATTCATTTATCACTTGTCTTCATAGAAGGTATTGATACAAGTCGTTCGTCGGTGGGTAGTGTATTCCGCAGATCTCTTCTATAAAAGAATTAATTTATGTTCCGCCCCTTGAAACAACAATAAGTTAATGATATCTATACAGTGCTGCAAGATTCTTTGATCTAATTATACTCATGTGCACATAATTTAACTCACAACGAAGGTCACAGACTCTACAACTCAACTGCTGCTCGTTGCAGCTATTAAAGACACAACGAACCCTTGAATCCTAGATCGTGTGGATTTTTGTAAGGAGTAACTTCAACAAGCGTAGTTTTGCAAACCTATTGGCAACTCAAACTAACACTTGGGACGCTGCGGTCGTCTGGATAAGTAGGGTAAAATTACTCAATAACACGCGTTTCATATGGAATACTTTTTATTTTTCGGTTATAATCAGTAAATGTGGTCCCTAAAATAATGACAGTGTTATTTTCAATTGTGTATATGTATAACTGTGCGATACACGTGATCTAATTTGCGTGTTCCACTGGATTTTATGTGTCAATTGCATATTATCAAGCATCGGTTGTCTGCTGGTATTTGTTTTTGTTCAGTTCGAGTCATGGCGCTGTTACGTTTAAAAGCTATATTTGAGTTTGCTCACTGTACCATAGACTCTAGAAATTATTTGCTGCTTGGTAGGGCGATGGGATGAGTTTAACATGTATTAAAACTCGGGGTAGACAGGAATTGCTTGATTTGGATGGTAAGTATTTACCCTGCGAAGTCAAATTAGGCCTATATGACTCGTAGTGGAATGGCTCGGATATCGCAGAGCGAGGTGATGACGGTTGGTAGGGATATTGGAAATGAACTAGGGAGCGGGAAAGGATACCTGACTGTTGAAGCTTGGCTGTCCTCGGCTGGTGTAGGCCTAGGCTTGGCTGTCTTGGTACGGCTCGGCGAGACTGTGCTTGGCTGTCTAGGTAAGTGCACGGCGTAAGTGAATAACCCGTCCTGTCGTCAGTGAGTGTAGTTTTGAGTGGTCCAACCCGCTCTTGTTGCCCGTATTTATTTGGTATCGTCACCTTTCGGCTATTGCTATTTGCATCTTTTGGAAAGTGATGAAAACGTATATCCGCAGCCCTGTTATACATCGACTTACAGCCGTAAATTGAGCAATATACTTTGCTTTTACTCATTTTGCACTCTTATCAACGAGTAAAACTTATTACTTATGTATAATCACGAAGAATTTACCACGATCTGCTTACCAATACAAGAAACCATATACAGTCACCACGTGACAAATGTACCCTACTTCGTAAGTTTCTCATTTTTACCGCTAGATGTCATATCAGATAGCTGGAGTTGCCAATACAGTATAATTTATCGTGTTTGAAAACACACGGAACATCTAAACTGCGTCCATTTTATGAAGATTGATATAAAATATTGCATTTCTGCTGCTTATGAATTGCTCTCGACTTAAACGTACAAGCACCATCAAGCAGTACCGGTACATTGCCTACGTCACAGAAGGGTTTGGTTTACGCGCCATGGCCTGTCTTTCTGGTTAGCCGTGCGCGATTACAAATTAGCTGTGTAATAGGTATATTAAATATGTTTCTCCCAGTGATACGTTTAGAGCAACGAAGTTTAAATTATTGTAAGTAGTCGGTGTTAATATACTGAATACCTACGTTGTTTGGAGTGTTTGCTGATTAAATTGCAAAATGCTGGGGTAAATTATTTGAACGCCACTCCTCAAATCCAGTGTGCCAATTTGCACTTCGAATTGGAAGAAATTAAGAGGTGATAAAGACGAAGAGTTAAAACTATACCCATGCATTTAGGAGAAAGTAGGCTATACGTTCTTTCCTGAACATCTTGTTTGTCATTTTTTTTTAGAAATTTTTGATATTTATGAAATTAGAGTGCAATTCGTCACTGCTAATGTCTATTCTCTTTCATTTGAATGCTCATTTGGCACGATCGGTCGCTTGTGAGCGCCACAGGAGGGATCTATACTAATGAAAGAATATATATATGATGATTCTCTTTGCATGAAAACTATTTTAACTATATTTTTCAGCACTTTAAACAATATTACAAACACAATTGAAAACATAAAATATTAATAAAAAATACGGAAAAGAGTTTAGCCTAATATAGATATTGCACTAGATACAAACGGACAAAAAGTAATGTCTAAATTGTCAATCGGGCTAAACCATAGAATCTGATTAAGTAGATATTTGTCCTGGAATTTGTTGAAGGACTTAGACAAGTCTACTTGAATCGTATATCAAGCCTTCTAGGTTTGACAGACAAGTCATTCAGTACTTCCTCAATTGAAACATCAACAGTATCATGAATGAACATCAAAGCTAATCCATTAAGGCGTTCTTCACTAGTTGAATTCCTTAAATAGTTCTTCAAGAATTTTAAGGACGAAAACGATCTTTCACACGAGCAGGTTGTGACAGGTACGGTAGCCATGATGACAAGCATGTTATACACAACTGGAAACATGTTCTTATTGCATATTGACAAAGCATCTATAGCACTCTTGGGCTTCTTTTCTATAGATTTCAGAGTTTGTTTCCAGAGAAGTAGGTCGCTTCTAATATTAAGGGGAAGTCCATAAAATTCAGCTACATTTTCTACTTCAGCTATGCTTTGGTTGGTTAGTTCGTCTTCAGTTGTGGTAACTAGCGTTTGCAATGGCTGAAGAGTTTCTTTATGGGAGACAAATTTATCATCAAGTGATGAAATAGTTTCTCCAATAAATGGGATGAAAATAACCCGCCTATAATATTCTTCCGGATCGTTAGATGAAACTTTGTTCCTCATCGTTTGTCAAGCAACAGTTCGAGGCTGAACTACAGGCACTCCAAATTCTTTGCAGAACTCTAAAACCGAATTATATGCATACAAAAACCTTGCGTCTGCATCTGCCCTCATTTCTTCAAGAGACCTCTTAACATTCATGGAGGCGTTCATTGTTTGACTGAGATCCAAATTTTCAGTTTGAAGGTATTTGCTGAGAGGAAGTGTGATTTGAAATGCTTCATGAATGAAAAATACACTTATCAAGAACTCAAATTTGCTGATAGCGCACAGAAGAAGTTGCGCATCTGTAGCTGCCTTCTTATCAACCCATGCTGCTATTTTTTCTAATGCCAACAATAACGGTTTCAGAAGTTCAGTGAATGAACGAACAGACTCGTGCTTTTCAATCCATCTCGTTGCACATAACTTCTTGAGTTTACTCACTCGGGGTTCTCTTCCATACCTTCAACTTCATTTGTCAACACAGCCTGCCTCTTTGGTGAAGTACTAAAAAAAGCATAAGCTCTTTCAATTGTACCCATACAGTTCCTAATCTCTGCTACACTACACCCTTCAGAAATGGCCAGGTTTAAACAGCGAGCACTACAGTGAACATACTGGGCTTTGGGAAACTGTTTTCGTACAATGGCCTGAGCACCTCTGTAGGACCTACTCATGGCACTAGCTCCATCATAACCTTGGCCTACGAGATATTCTGCATCCAGTCCCACACTTTTCAAACCAGACAATATGCTATTCGCAAGGCCTAACCCAGAAGCATCATTGATAGCAATAAATTTCAGAATCTCCTCATGTACGGAATTATCTTGAACGAAACGGACACATTTGCTGCACACCGCTGATGTCTGTGGTCTCGTCAGCAAGAACAGAAAAGTATTTAGCTTTTTTCACCTGATCGACTAACCTTTTCAATATGATGTCATTCAAAGATGAAATAATTTCATTCTGAATCTGTGGGCTTACGTATGTTGCATTTAAGGATAGTGTCATCAAATGTTTCTTTAGTATTGTATCACCAGCTTCTGCTCGAAACTTGAGAAGAGACCAGAAATTTCCCACCCCTTTCTTGAGAGGCTCATCTAAATTTACAGGTCCCGAATCCCTGTGACCACGGAAAGCAATGCCCATTTGAGCAAGGAAAATCACAGATTTAATTATTGGTATGAGTTTCTCCCTGTTGCATAATATGTTGGATTGAACACCCCTATCCAAGCTTACATCAACAGCAGGTTTTGTACCTTTGTATATGGCGAGAAAGTTCGCAGCCTTTTCCGTACATGCCATATGATCCTTGGTTTCTTGGTGTTTTTTGAAACGGTCACGTTAACTACAAGCTTCCTTTTTTGTTTTTTGAAATCCTCCTTCGCATTTTTCCAGTTCATGTAAGGAAATTTTACTAGTTTACCTGGCGATGAAGATTGTTTCCCAACAACGGTGCAAAACAACGAACAATATTTACAAAAGGCTCCGTTCTTTGAAGGAGAATAAACTAGCCATTTCCACTCTGATAACCAGTTCAACTGAAATTTCAGATTCCTTGGACCCGATATAGGGAAATTAAAATTGCTTCCAGGTGTCCAGGCATTTTCCAACAGTTCATTTATCAGATAATCATCAATCTAAAGAAAAAAGTAAATCACAACATTGAAATAATTAACATGTACCGACACATACGTAGGCCAAGGCCATACAAATACCGGTATAACATAATAGGTAAACAGGGGCGGATCCAGACACCGATCTTGGAGGGGGCGGTCATGATATCTGTCCTCAAAATGGAGGGGGGGGGGGTAATATACCATACTGCAAATTTAAAAGTTAACAATAAACATCGAATTATTTGCGCATACTTTTACCAACATGTCACTTTTTTCGAAATGTGAAATTTTTCGTTACCTTCCTACTTTCTGTGTGGTCACTAAACAATATTTTGTTTGCTCATACTTACCTATACTTACGTACACTCTATCAGTATCGGACTGGCCCTAAGAGCCCTCGACGGGAGCGGGAGAGTAGGGGCCTTACCATCTCCCCCTCACCCACCCTCTCCCCCAGTGACTTGCTCCAATTTTTACGCTGAAAAATATTTTTATGCGGAGTTTACTGGCACGGGGATCGCGCGCATTGAAATACTGTGATCGTAATGAGCCCCCTTCGGAACTTCCCCCCCCCCCCTTTTCCCCATTTTTAGATACAATATAATAAGCTGATGTTAGAGGCCTACTCGCACAAGGGCCGAGGTCATTAATTTTAAGACCCCGAGGCCCCTTGATGCCTCAGATGCCTTGAATGGTCCGAGGGGGGTCAAAAGTCCCCTGGACCTCCTCATAGGTAATGATTGACTTTGTCCCCTTTGCGAGTAGCCCTCCCTCTCTTAAGTTGTAAACAAAGACGCAGAATATCTTAGCTAGCTAATAACTGGGGTCACAGGCCTATTTGCGCCAAGGCCCAAGGGCGGGCCTCGGCACGCATAGTCTCCTGGCCCGAGGCCTCAATGGGAACTCCCGTTCTTCCCAAATGGCCAGTCCGACACTGCTCTCTATATTATTATTTGCCATGCCAACAATATCGCTGGAGCGCTTTCGTAAAGATAGACTTTTTTTTCAAAACGCTATCATACCGGGTTCATAGTTTATAGTTACTGTATTAATGTAACTAAAGGTAATAATAATAATAATGTTATTGGTTTTACGTCCCTTTTAACTACACTGGCTTTTAGAGACGCCGGGGAGTAAAATCAGAGTTATATAGTTTGATGACTGACAACCGTAAAAAAATAATTATATAGCTTAGACAATAGCTTCAAGATTAAATAAAAACCCGGCTCGAGGCCCGAGGAATTGTAATCAATCGACGAGAAAAAGATCGTTAAAGACACGATTTAATCAGATTTACGGGAGTTTAATTCTATATTTAACCTTTATTTTAGGGGTATAGGTTGAGCGAAATAAGAACAAGGCTACCCGAAATTATGACAGGCACATGTGTATTGCTAATTGTACGTAAATATTACAAATACAGCAATTTTATTCATAAAAACAATTTTTAGCTAAACAACAAACTCTAGTCGCCGGTTTGGTTTTTTCGCGTACCTATCAATCACGCGAGATGGGTCAACATAAACATCGTAGTGGATGTGCAACAAAGCAAGTCCGTTTAATCGTTCATCGGACATAGTTGACCGCAACCACGTCTTCAGCCTTCTCAGATAAGAATATGACCTTTCCGATGAAGCGGCGCTGACGTGTAAAGTAGCATAAATCTTGAGACATCGATGAATACTGGGGTACAACTCTTTATCGCAGGCAATTAAAGCTTCCATAGCTTTCTTTGGGATGTTTGATCCCGATTCAAGCTCCCGGGACCACTTTACCGTCCACATACGAAGTTCAGCCTGTAGAAGCCTTGCCGCCGACGCGGCAGAATGTTGATTGAGAAGTTTGAAGTACTTTGCAGCGATTGTGTCCACATCCGCAGACGTCCATGATGATATTGGCATCATTGCTGATAGGCTGTATAACTCTTGCGTTGCTTTAGGGAAGCGAGTGTTTAGGTCTTCTAGGACGTAGTCTAAAATGGGTATGGAAGTGGCCCGGCGATATTGGTCTTCTACGGTTGACGCTGGATGGTTTACGCGGTGCTTTTGCCATTGTGCGATGCGTGGGAGCAAACGTTCGGTTCCAAGTTGTTTTGCCAGAGCTTCTGATTCTTGGAAGAGCTCAGCAAATTGTGTTTCGCACTCTTCGCGCCTCTTGCTCAACACAGTAGTAGTGTCGTCTAGCGCATCCTGGGCTTCCTTCAAGTCTATTTGCCCTTTTTTGAAACAAAATGCTGAGCGTTTTAGTGTCTCCAAGGATTTCTGACAAGCAAATGACGATAACTATAAAATCACTCTCACAAAGAGCAGCTATGAGCGTTTTTGCCTTAGAAGCACTTTCTGAGCTTTCCATAAAGTAAACGAGTCTAAACTCTCGACTATGTTCGGGAGTAAAGAGCGAAATTGTACAAAACCGTCGTGCCGTTCGATCCACCGCGTCTCACAAAGTCCACATAAAAGTTCACCTAGAGTTGCTTTAAATACATAGGAGCGTTTCGAGGACGAATCAATGGACGTAATAGTGGCTTTCATAACTCCTATTACATTTCACACGGCGACGACTTTCGAGGACTTCGAAATAGACAAATTCAGAGCGTGATTATAACAAGGGCACCTAACGGCTTGCTCTGCTTCGGTTTGCACCTCGGCGACAGCACAAGCTACTGACGCCATGATAGCGCACCCGTCAGTACCAACGTCAACACACCGACATAGGACAAGACTGTGATGCTTGAGAATACTCAACACAGTTTTACCCACGTCTCTGCCGGTTACGGTAGGCTCTGGGACTCCTTTGGTGTCTTGTTTCTTGCTGGTTCTCCCTTTGGTTTGCGTTTTCTTTTTCTCCTCTATAGTTCTTGCATCTGCATCTTCATCTCTTGTTTGTTGGTCGTATTCATCTTCATCCTCTGGTTCTGCTACATTTTTCTTCTTTTTCTTGATAGTAGGCCCTGCAACTTTTTCTTGGCTTTATTTTTGGCTTTAAAATTTATCTTCGAATCGTCCTTAGTTTCTTCTCCATCTTTATCTCTTGCTTGTGGATTTCTTCTTCGGTTTTTGCTGTCTTTGGTTCTTGTCCTTCCTGTAGCTCACGCTCGGTTTCTGTTTCCGTCACGCTGTTTGCTTTTTCAATATTGTCATCATTTAGCATCTCTTCTCCAGTTTTCTGATTTGGCGATTCTTGCGCTAGCCCTTCAGTATTAATGTTATTTCTCTACCGACATTCCCTTCGTTTCGGGCGATATTTTCTCTTCGGATACTGGGATTTCGTCTTTTTTTTCTTCCTTTTACTTTCCGTTTAATTACGTATTTTCCCTTTAAACGGTTGTGCACTGTTTCTCGGAGATTTATAAAGCTTGTGAAGTCTTCATACAATTTACCTCGATAGACATATCTCAGGCGCGGGTGGAGCGGGCCGAAGGGGATTGTTCGTTTGTACTCGGCTCCGTTCGGACAAGCGGTGCGTCGGCTCGTCACAACAAGAGCAACAGTGCTGGAAAATAAGGGGTAGCGAGAAGAGAGCGTCGCGGCTAGGTAATTTAATATACTGTATATTGCACGATTATTAACTGAATACTAGTTACGGTAGGTTAAAATCGTAGTTTATAGTTCGTTTGGTGCGTCTCCTCCTTCGCTTCTCTCCGCCCTCTTCTCTCCTCTCCTACGCTTTCCCCTTTTTCCTTTCTCTTTTTCCCTCTTTTCTTTTCTCTTGGGGGGGGGGGGCGATCGCCCCCCTCTGGATCCGCCCCCGTAGGTAAAGCATCGAAATGCAAATCAGTTACAGAAATAGCGATTATCATGAATCATATTGTAAACACTCCTGTTGGCCAGCATAACCTCCTAAGTCTGATCGATGTATTTGGTCGGTAGCCGGCTTGGTAGTAGCCGATAATTCTTCAAGTTCATTTTCAATTCTTAAAGATGAACTACTTGCAATGGCAGTGTTGCATGTGACATCTACTCTTGGTTTTTTAATAATAAATCGATCCATTACGCATTACAAATAAACTCGGAAAAAAGTGCGACTCACGATCTGGCAGTTCACAGATATGCACGTTTAAAGCAGCACGAAGCTGCGTTACGATAGTTACCAATCGCACACTTTAACAGTAAAACGACAATTTTGATATTTTGCCTGGTGTAGTTAGTTATTATTGCTTTAAGTGGAAGAACAGTGAGGTCATCTGCCCCTCTTGCTCCGTTTAACATGTAGTTTAAAGGTGTTTACCGCAGGCCATAACCAGTAGCTAGCGCCAAAGCTGGAGAAGTCTCGTTGCGAATTGAGTGGAGGTCATTTACCACGTGAAGAACGTGTTCACATTAAAATATATTACAAAGGAGTAGCCTAAAGATGCCTCACTGGCAGCAATTCAAAACATTTTCCAGTTGATAGATGGGACAATATAAGGAGTCATGTAAACTAATGTCTCTGGGGGGGGTTAAACCCTAAAGCCCCCCCCCCCCCCCCCCCCGTCGGTACGCCACTGCCAACAGGATATTGCCCGGCCGCACACGTCACGTGTTGCTATGGACTGTCTTCAAGCTTGCCCTATCCTTCCTTGGCCAGTTCGGTCGCCTGATCTCTCTCCCATAGAGCATATTTGGGAAGTCATGGGAAGGCGATTGCGAACATCCCGGAATGTCGCCGATTTAGCCCAACAGTTGAAGAATGCGTATCGCGCATTCCGAAAACATTCAGTTGTTTTCTACTTGCTTCACTCACTCAGCGCTCAGCACATTCCTTCTTTCACTGGCTGCGTGTCGTCTGCTGCGATAACAACTGGCATGCGGGAAGCCGATATACTTAGGTTTGGAATAGGCGTATGTGTACTGCAAGACCCCCCCCCCCCCCGCACCCTGTCGCATTGTGTAGAACTGCCATCTCCTGGCGCGATGACAATATGTGAAGGATAAACCTAAAATGATGACATTTAACGAACTACAGGAGGGGTTACAATCGCTTAAGTACCAACAAATTTTCTATTTTCTCTAGCTAGTGTATGGGGTGTGAAATAATGTTCTGTTTCTTCTAAGAATATTGAGTTTATTGCACAATCAGGAAAAAAAGAACCAGTAAAAACAATCACATACAAATCCCTTGTCTATTCTTGCTACAGGAAAGGCGCAAGAAATGTGTACGTGTGGGCCAAAATGCTACGAAAATCCCCAAAGTTGCTGCTAAGATATTAGAATAGTTGGTGACGTCTGGTCGATTGTGTATGAAACTCTTTAATAAGACAATAGTATCCGAAAGTTGAGAAGGTTATCAAGCAGCGTACAAAGTGGAGGTGCAGATAATTGGATATCTAATATTTAATTGGGGCTGGAACAGGGTCTTGACAGTTACCAGCTCGACGTGAAACACACACAGCTTTCCACATAAAATATTGATCATGATACCGGTATTTGTTAGCTTACTTGCTTCTCCACCCTTTGTACTTGATTCCAGAGAAATGACAGAAAGGGTTCAGCAAAATGAGTAGAGAACACATGAAGGAAAAAAATGCAGGCTGCCTGTACTCTTTAAAGAGTACCGTAACCCCACTAAGAAACTTACAATTCTTTGAGAAAATTTAAGCTGGTCGGAGTAAACCAAAATGCTATGAATTAGCCTATACAGTGGGATATTGAATAACAATTTCAATTGTTTATGCTGCGGTATAAAGGTATTTGCTTGGCAATTGGCGACACCTAAGGCCCGCATTTAAGTTAATTATATTATCCTTCCAATACCGGTAAGTTTCAAAATACTCGCTGGATTTTATCTCGCACACTTAATGGTCTTGGAAGGAAATCCAGCATAGCCGCGTCCACATTGATAAATAGTTACGATGTGCGTGGTTTAACAGTTCGCCAAAGGCTACATGAATTTGAAAGGCTGTAGAGTATGGCTCCCCTTGCAGCGGTCTTCTTTGATGAGTAAACCTCGTTCCACATCGGCAGTTTTCTGTCGAACGTCGTTTTATGTACAGTATGTTGGGCAAATGATCCCTGCCCCGCGGCGTAGCAGTGCTCATTAAATTGTACACCACGTCTATGAGGGCAGCTGCAGCAGGTTCACAGTTCGCAGGTTCGAATCTCGGTGCTGGCCACGGATATTTTGAGTGTGTTTTGTTTTCACACACTCCCCCCTGGCAAATGCCGGGATAGTACCGTACATCAAGTCCCGGGACATGTATCTCATCCCAGTCCCTAATATGCACCCTACTACAGTCGTTATATATATACGGGTTATCAGAAACTTTCAACTCACACCCAACTGCACGGGACTGATGATAAGACATCACAAGCCCCTAAAATGAATTAACAACAAATTATCTCCCGCCATGCTCTAAGAAATCTACTTTGTTAAAAAGTTTAACCAAGCATTATTTCTGCCCAATGCTTTCCAAAATTCGCTTGTTAGACCTGATATAGCCCCTGATTTTCCGATTTTACTATTTGACATTACTTCCCGATCCGTCTAGCATAGGAAATATGTTCCCAATGCCATCCCAAAATGAAATTTATACTTCTTATCATATTTTTTCCCATTGAAATTAAAAGTACACTTTTTTAGATAATGAAGGTCAAAGGTCAATCTTCTGTGGAGTTCAAAAGTGATGAAAAATCATAATTTTTGAAATGTAACTACTTTTAATGGAAACTATTTCTCCTTAGCTTCAAAATAAGACCAAAATGCGGAGTTTAACTCAATTAGAAGTAAAGTTATGAATCATTTTTGCAGAGCACGCGAGAAAAATTTACATTTCTTATCATGTTTGCAACCCTGCTGAATGAATATCATAAATCACTGAGGGTTAACATTCTGTATGTGTGTACAACTTCATGTATTTTAATTTCTTGCTGAATTTCGTGTAAATCTGAGATAGTCAGGTTGAAAAGTACACTTTTTTTAATGATGATTTGGCACGGAATGACCCGATATGTAGCTCCTCTGAACCACATAATATTTTTTCTCAGTTCTTATTGCAATCTTCGCTACGTATTTCCACAATTAGTGCCTCATCAGCCTTTTTATTGTAAAGGAGTTTCCTATGAGCTAGCCACTCAATAAAGCCCCCAATAAGAACAATTTCTGTATCCTCCAACATGTTTTGAATTCTATTTATTTCAATTAATAACTCATTTTACTTGCGTACGGAGACCTCTCCGGGGGGCTGTGAATAAAACCAAGACATACTATTCCTTCGCTCATCCTCCTAATGCCTCCTTTTATCCGTTCTACTTCTTCCAACTCAGAATCAATAAATTCCGTTAGTAGAGTTAATGCCTCTTTAACTAGGATAGCCCGGGTATATTCCCGTCCGTGGTCTCCCAATTTTGGTTTGGGTGCATATTTAATAGCCATCCATTTTTAAATAATACCAGGCGCGGCTATATGTACCGGTCAACTATATGTACCGGTATATTTAATATTTGCTAATTATATCAATAAAATATTAAATTGTATTTATGGTATTTCACAAGACGTTTTGTATTTTTAAACTATCCGGTCTCAATACTTAGCGTATGTCTCCGGATGGTTGTGAATGAAACCAAAATACATATTCCTTCCTTCATCCCAATAATGTATCCTTTTACCCACTCTACTTCATGCAACTTTGAACCAATAAATTCCTCTTAAAACTGAGCGCCAAGCCACTCAATATTCCAAGCTGCTGTATTGCCTCTCTTGTTCTGAAAACCCTCTATATTTACACAAGCAACATTCCAATGTACATTTTTTTCTGTAGCTACTGGAGGTTCCGCTTCTAGAGGTGCTAGTGTTTTCTACTTCTAGATGAGGAGGTGACTTCCTTCTCCCCGCTAAATGAACGATCACCAGCCTTCTTACTCCACAGTTCCTTTAAACTGATGACTCGGCGTTTACTCTTCCCTCCTCTGTGCGTGTCCTGTGTAGTCATAACCTATATCCTGCTGCTTACTTCTGTCGAGAGTCCAGTGTCTGCCTCCATGTTGTTCATCGAAGTCGTTGGCCCCTGTCCCATCAAGTCCATGTACTCTGCTGACTTGTTTTGGGGCCTTTTTCTCTGTATTGAAAATGAGTGTGATAACATGATTTTGTGTTCTGATAGTATTAGTGTATGTTGCAGTCATTATTAGGTGCTAGGATTGGTGTTAAGGGATTGTAAATAAGCTGAAACCCCTGTTTTATTCTAGAGTTAGTGTGCAAAAAGCTGGGAAATGGCCATACCCAGGATGGCCGTCTTACAGTGTGTATGTGTCGTAGTCAGATAGTGAAATCCGTCATTTCATGAAGATCCTAGGCACTTCATGATAAGCCGGCATATGATGTAAAAAGAGATAGTTACACCATCTGACGCGTTTCTTCATGAAGTGACAGACTGATTTAGGCAGATGGTGTAAGAAATGATTTTACATCATCAGCCGAGGCACTTCGTGAAGATCCGGTGTTTGTTGATCCGGCACTTCATGAAATGACTGACGCAGTGAAGCCGTACATTAATTCATTTAATTGTTCTATTCCAAGAAATAAATTAATGCTTGTTTATTATGGTTTTCGAAATTAATTTTCACATAACAACCTAAATTTAATCGTGAAATACCGGTTACTCTTTACTCTCTATCTCCTTTTTTGTGTGTGTGTAGAAGTTTGTATTTTTATTTTTACATTTTTAGCCTATTTTCATTTTATAAAAGAATAGGCTTATGAGATCACCTTTTGTCCGTGTGTCTGTGTGTGCGTGTGTGTGTGATTCGTGTGTAGGCTATTTCCCCTCTAATAACTTCTAAACGGCTGGAGCGATTTCAATGAAACTCGGTAAGATCATAGCACCATTCAGGCTGACCCCGACCGTGCCTTTCAAATTTTATTGTGTCTCACAAATCCAACATGGCGGCTGTGCGAAATATTTCACCAGCATTCAGTATCTCCGAAACTATTACAGATATCACCCTGAAATTTTGTACGGTAATAAGTGGCACTACTAGAAGTTCGCCTATGAGGCTTTCAAAAACCTGGTTACTACAAAACCAACATGGCTGCCAAGCGAAATTAAGACTTTTAAATATACTTTTCTCGCGATTTAACCATCCAAACATAATGAAACTTGGTACAGCAAATGTTTATACACATTGCAATGCACTGGCGTCTAATTTAGTTCAATTGTTTACATAACCTCAAATGGCGGCTGTGCGAAATATTTCACTGGCATCTATTGTGATCGCTCTTCAACACAAACAAATATAATTGGGCGCCACTCATATACACAATGAGGATGAAATAGAGAACACGAAATCTCTCCTCCCGGGAAGAAGGACAATAGGACTTGCTTATGGCAAAAACATCATAGGCCTCTTATTCTCAATGTATCTCTACAACAACTTTCACATATAATATCCTCTTTCTTGTTTATTACAATCTCTGCAGCAAGATACTCAGACTCCCCTTCATCTCCATAAAACATAGCCTATCCTCTTTATATAATTTTACACAACCCAATCATCAAAAACAATAAGAATCAGAATAAAAAATGACAATCATAAAAAGAAATATCTTTGCAGATAAGGAACTCAAATGAGCATGCCCCCCCCCTACCGCACTGCCAGACCATTACAAACAATCGCATAGCTCCATGCACTAGATTCCCTGCCATGACCCAGCAGCAAGATGTGGCCATGCTACAGACCTAAAAGTAACCTAAAAATGAACAGTGACACTATATCCCCGAAACTATTACAGATATCACCGTGAAATTTTGTACGGTGATAAAGGGTACTGCTACAAGTTTATCTATGTAACTTTCAAACACCTGTAAAGTACAAAACGAACATGGCTTCCAAGCGAAGTTGAAACATTTTAATAGACTTTTCTCGTGATTTAACCATCTGAGCGCAGTGAAATGTGGTACAGCAAATGATTATACATATTGTAATGCACTGGCATCTAATTTAGTTCAATGTTTACATAACCTCAAGATGGAGGCTGTGCAAAATTTTAAAATTAAATGTTTATTTCTTGTGTCGTTATCATGCGATCGAAGTGAAAGTTTGAATAATGAAGCTACGCAATAATTTTCCTTAATGGTACATGACTCTATGGCCTATACATATAACAATCCAAAATGGCGAGCATCCGAAATATTTTGACGGTTCTCAATATCTACGAATCTTTTACAGCAATCAAACTGATATTTTTATGTTCATAGAGGCTATGGACATAAGTTCACCTGTAGGACTTTCAGTAACCCGGTAAGCACAAATCCAACATGGTGGCGACGCGAAGTATACATATTTAAATGGACGTTTCTCGCGATTTAACCATCTGAGTGCAGTGAAGCTTTGCACGTTTAATGCTTATACAAATGTTAATCCACTGGCATCTCATTTATTTCAATTGTTTTCATAACCACAAGATGGCAGCTGTGCGAAATTTTAAAATCTCGTTTTTACTTCTTGTGTCCTAAATCATGCGATTGAAGTTTGAATACCACACGTACACAATAATCTTCATGTAATAGTACATAAATAAAAATCCAACCTGGCGCCCATCTAAAATATTTAGGCGGTTCTCAATATCTACGAATCTATCACAACAACCAAACTGAAATTTTGTATGTTGATAGTGGCAATTAACATGAGTAGGATATATGAAAATAGGCTAGGAGGGGCGTGGTGGCGCAGCGGTCAAGCTGTATGCCTCTCACCAAGGCGGACCGGGTTCGATTCCCGGTCAAGGCATGTGAGATTTTCGAAGTGAAATGCCATGTCCTGTGGTTCGGATTCCACGTAAAAAGGAGGTCCCGTGGCTCATAATCGCGAGATTAACAGTCACGTTAAACCACAAGCTTCGTTTTTGAAAACAGGCTGTATAGTTCTTCACGGAACTACTTGTTTATTTGTACAGTATTTTTTTCTAATCTGTAATGCATACTTTCATAATTTCATTTCTAGTTTTTCTTTTTGTTCTTCAATTGTGTATCTTTTTTCTCTCTTTTCTTCACTCATGCAAATTGTATTTTTGAACTTGATATACTAAGAAGAAATATAATTGGACTAAAGTCTGTGTACCTTAATATTGTTAAATACATAAATTAATTAATACACACATATATTAGAATACTTAGGTTGCATAGTATACTGTAAAATATTTGTCGAGGGATTTCTGCTGGGTTAAAATTGCAACAGCTTCATTTCTTTGTCTGAATGAGGGCGGGGGGCTGGGGGCGCTAGCAAGCTAGTATACGCTGTCACGCAAGAAAAGTTGAACAACCTGCAGGGTGACGTAGCTTGAGACTGCACTGTATTATTTAGAACTCCCCAAAATTAAATAAATAGTAAGTTCATTGGATTATAACGATTGAATTAGCTCTGGAATCTCAATCAACCAAAGAGGAAATAGTTGTGGCCGATAAGCAGTATCCTATCGGCTAATATTTATTGTTGGAGACAAGTGAAGGAGAGTTTGACTGGAAATGGTAAATGATACGGATGTTGCCGTCACGGATAACGATAGTACATATATCCCAGTACCATTTACAACGAAAAAATCAAAATCCTCAAAAAGTGTAGATAGAACCCTCTGGTTCTCACCTCACGTTATGTTAAGTTATTTACTGCCTTTGAAATTTGTCATAATTATGTGATTATACACCATATCAGTTTTTTTTGTTGCCAAGACCATATGACCAATAATGGTGAACCTTACTTCTCTTAGTAAGCTACCGGTACGCGTCGAGCTACTCATCACTTTCATAAACTGGATAGTATATCGCAAAAAGTTACAAAGTCATAAATATTATTTGAACATTCATTGGTTGTGGGCCAATACGTGCATTGGCTGCAAATAACACCGAGAGTAGAATATTTCGTACCACTCCTCGGTCCCATTTTGCAGTACCTTCACAGTTGTGTGCAAGGTCTTTTATTTCTAATAATTATTTTACAGTTGTAAAGAACTTGTGATATATGAACTGAAACATCCAAAAGATCACCTACGTAGCAAAAGACGAATGGAATGAGGCAAGGTAACCCGTATGGATGCTCCCAGGTGTACAACCCTAGAGACACAAGATATCCGAGATGTGCACATGTTCTAGACTAGGTGTGTCCAACCCGCGGCCTTCGATCCCACCGCATGCGACACGCAGTGATATTTGTAAGTTAAAATATTGTTTATGAAATTGTTCTATTTGGAATAAGATACACTTGAAAGACATATTCCGTTTCCAACACATGTGCTTGCGATAGTTTATCAGTCATGTTCTTACTCAAGACATGGAGAAATCACATCCGTTTTAAGAAATACCCAGCCCGTTTTAAGAAATACCCAGCCCAAATTTTTATTTATGATTCTACCTACTGCTTTGACGTCTCCGTGCATCGTTGACCGCGCGGTAACGTTTCTACTTTCAAAGGTGAGTGTGTGCCATATGTTTTCTGATCGTTACATTGTAGAACTTTCAAGTTAGTTTCCAATTTGCAATATTTCACTCACATTGTAGTGTCAGTGTTAGTGATAGATTTGAAGAATATAATTAATTCTGTGATTTTTATAAGTGATAATTATGGCTTCTAAGTGTAGCGGTAAGAAAAGAAAAGTTTTATACGAAGATAGATCATTTCAAATAAAGTGGACATGTCAGTACTTTTATACTGAAGTAAACAAGAAAGCAGTGTGTTTAATTTGCAATGAAACAGCTTCAGTGTTTAAGGAGTATAACATAAAGCGACATCACGACCCCGAACATTCGTCTTCATATGATAAATTTGACGGTCAATTTCGGGCAGACAAGGTATCCAAACTTATAACTAAACTTTCAGGACAACAGTTAATTTTGAAGAATGTGCCACTTCAAACTGAATCTCTAGCAAAAGCATGTTACGCAGTATCAGAAATTATTGCCAAAAAAAAAAAGACATTTTCAGATGGTGAGTTTGTTAAAGAATGCATTGAGTGTGTTGCTGATATTATATGTACTGACAAAAAAGCGCAGTTTGCAAAATTAAGCTTTTCGCGACAGATCGTAGTTCGCCATATTGACGAATTAGTGTCCAATATAAAGAGAACTTTAAAATATCGAGCCACAAATTTCCAATAATCTCTGGAACTTGATTAGCGTAGTGATGCTAACGATACTGCCCATTTGGCAATTTATTAAGGGTAGTTGATAAAGAGTTCAGTATTACAGAAGATAATAATAATAATAATGTTATTGGTTTTACGTCACTGTTAACTACTCTGGTTTTTATAGACGTCGAGTTGCAGGAATTTTGCCCCGGAGGGGATCATTAACGTGTCAGTAAGTTTACTGGCACGGCTCCCTAGCATTTGGGCACCCTCAAATGCCAGCGGACTGCGCCAGGATTCGATCCTGCAACCTTTATTACAGAAGAATTAGCAGCTCTTTTCCCTCTTAATGGCACCTCTGAAGCCAATGATTTAATGGGGAGTGTCACTGAAACCTTAAACTGGCTTGGGTTCATGTATACAAGTCTATCTGGTATAACAACAGACGGAGCTCCTGCATTTGCAGGAAAACGAGAAGGGTTAGTTGAATTTCTGCAACCAGAGATTAATTAATTAGTTGTTCTGTTGTGTCTTGAAATACGTATTGGATTTGTTCTATAACAAAGTGTAGTGTGTTAGGTATGGCTGTCGGGATTACCATTTTATGGAATTGTAGGCGTTGTGGTTGGTTTTAGTTGTAAGTATGTAGTTAGTTTATTATTAGATATAGTTCATTGTCCCATTAGACTGTAGTGTGTGAATGTGTGTGGTGGCAATTGCATTGTTTATTAGATATAGTTCAGTGTTTCATTAGACTGTGATGTGTGAGTGTGTGTGGTGGCAGTTGCGTTGTTTATTACATATAGTTCATTGTTTCATTAGACTGTGATGTGTGAGAGTGCATGTGAGTGTGCCTGGTGACAGACTGTTTTAGTGGTAGTATTTTGTTGTTGGTGGAACTTTAGTATTTTTTCGTTAGTAGAATTTTGGTATTTAATTGTTAGTAGAAGGTTAGTATTTTTGTTAGTAGAATTGCTCTATTACTTATTCTGAAAGTGAGTAGCAGCCTTTCAGAATAAATCAATTCTTTACTTGTCTTATAGACGGTTAAGATATTGATAAAATAAGCCAATTAATGGCTACACTCCGTTCTGCTATACGGCTGAAAGCAACGGGAAACTACAGCCGAAATGCTCTTCCCGAGGATATGCACCTCTCTATGCATAATTACATGTGATGATGGCCTCCTCCCTTGTAAAATTCCAATCCGGAGGTAAACTAGTCCCCCGTTTGGATCTCCGGGTGGGGACTACTCGAGAGGGGGTTAACATCACAGAAGTGACAAAGAGGAAATCTGACATTCTACGGATAGGAGCGTGGAATGTTAGAAGTCTGCTGGGAAGTGGAAGGTTAGAAAACTTAGAAAGGGAAATGGATGGGTTGAGGTTGGATTTGGTTGGGATTGGTGAAATGCGCTGGCAGGAAGAACAGGACTTTTGGTCAGGAGACTATAGGGTCATTAGCACTAAATCAAACAATGCCCAAGCAGGGGTTGGTCTCATATTGAGTAGGAAACTTGGACAGCGGGTGGAATATTATGAGCAATATGGTGAACGGATTATTGTAGCAAAAATTAATACAAAACCTACGTGCACCACAGTGGTACAAGTCTATATGCCTACCAGTCAAGTTGATGATGAAGATCTTGAAAAGGTCTACGAAGAAATAGATGAAATTCTGAGGTACGAGGCACGTCCAGAAAGTACGTTCCGTTTGGTAATAAAATTAAATTGTGTACAGATACAGAAAAATTATTTAATGCATAACATTCTACACCTCTTAAACTACTTTTCCACATAACTGCCGAACTTTTGCAGGCATTTGTCATAGCGTGGCACACGTTTTTGGATACCTTCTTCATAGAAGTTTGCCGCCTGTGTCTTCAACCAGTTGGAAACATCTTCTTTCAGCTCGTCGTCATTGTTGAAGTGTTGACCGCCAAGGAAAGACTTGATATGTGTGAACAGATGAAAGTCACTAAGAGTGAGGTCAGGGCTGTACGGAGGGTGGTCAAACACGTCCCAGCCAAATCCCTGTAGGTGGTTTTTCGTCACATTTGCAGTGTGCGGTCGTGCGTTGTCATGAAGAAAAACAACACCTTTTGACAGCAACCCTCGGTGCTTATTCTGTATTGCGCGGTGCAATTTCCTAAGTGACTCGCAGTAAGCATCTGCGTTGATTGTTTGATCACGCGGTAAGAAATCAATGAGTAAGATGCCTTTCCAGTCCCAGAACACTGTGCACATCATTTTCCGAGGTGTCTAGATTTGTTTCGGCATAACCTTTGCTGGGGATGAAGTGTGCCTCCATTCCACTGATTGCCGCTTACTTTCAGGGGTGTCGTAAGAAACCCAAGTTTCATCTCCTGTGACTATCTGTGTCAGAAATTCTTCGCCGCCTTCATTGTAACGGGTCAAAAACTGAAGTGCACTACCCATCCGTTTTGTTTTGTGTTGTTCTGTAAGAATCCTTGGTGCCCAACGTCGGCAAAGTTTACGAAAGTTCAGTTTTTCGGTAACAATTTCATGAATTAGTGATCGTGAGATTTGGGGAAATTCCATAGCGAGAGCACTAATTGTAAACCTGCGGTTTTCCCGGATCTTGTCATCAATCGCGTGAACCAGTTCTTCTGTAACCAAATATGGACGCCCACTTCGTTCTTCATCGTGCACTTCACTACGTCCTTCATTGAACTGTCGGACCCATCTTCTCACCATTGAATCACTCATCGCATTTTGTCCATACACTTCGCAAATTTGCCGATAAATTTCAATTGGTTTCACTTTCCTAACATTCAGAAAACGAATCAAACATCTGATTTCACAAGCGGCGGGATTTTCAATCAACGCCGACATTGTACGAGTAAACATGCACAACAACGCGTACGTGGCTAACAGCGCTCTCCAAATTGCGCACGTTTCTTCTCCTTGATACAGAGCGTCTACCGCGCATATGCGAAACTGCGCTGCAGCGGAACGTACAACTAGTTGAAGACACAGGCGGCACACGTCTATGAAGAAGGTATACAAAAACTCGTGCCACGCTACGACAAATGCCTGCAACATTTCGGCAGTTATGTGGAAAAGTAGTTTAAAGGTTGTAGAATTTTGTGCAATAAATAATTTTTCTGTATCTGTACACAATTTAATGTTATTACCAAACGGAAATTACTTTCTGGACGTACATCGTACCCCATCAAGGGTGATAAAAATGTTATAGTAATGGGAAATTGGAATGCTGGGATAGGAAAAGGAAGAGAAGGAAAGATAGTGGGAGATTTTGGATTAGGTGAAAGGAATGATCGAGGAAGCAGACTGATAGAATTCTGTACCGAGCATGAGTTGGTCATAGCTAACACCTTATTCAATAACCACAATAGAAGAATACACACATGGATAAGACCAGGTGATACAGGGCGTTACCAAATCGACTTCATTATGGTCAAGCAGAAGTTCCGAAACCAGATTTTGGATTATAAAACATATCCCGGTGCTGACATAAACTCTGACCACAATTTGGTTGTTAAGAAATGCAGATTAATGTTGAAGAAACTGAAGAAAATTGAAAAGCCAAAAATATTGGCAATAGACAGACTGAAAGTGAAGGATGTAAATGAAAGATTCAAGAAGAGTATAAAGGAAGGACTGATGACAAACCCTAAACAAACTTCAATTGGAGACGAATGGGCAATTTTGAAGAATTAAATGACAAAATCCGAAGAAGAAAGCATTGGTAGGAAAGAAAGAATAGGTAGAAAACCGTGGATCACACAGGATATACTAGAATTGATGGACGAAAGGCGGAAACACAAGAATGTAAGAGATGAAAAGGGAAAAGCAGAATACAGACGTCTGAGAAATGAAGTTAACAAGAAGTGCAAGGAAGCGAAAGAAGAATGGTTGAAAGAGAAATGTGCAGGTATAGAAAATTGTCTGAAATTAGGAAAAGTAGACACAGCTTATCGAAGGATTAAGAATACTTCTAGGGAAAGGTAGACCCAGTGCTGTAATATTAAGGGCATAAATGGAAAGCCTCTAACAGATAGGGAATAAAAGGTTGAGAGATGGAAAGCTTACATACAGTGTTTGTATAAGGGAAAGGAGATTGAGAATCATGTAATGGAAAGGGAGGAGGAAATTGAAGAGGATGCGAAAGGTGATTTAATATTGAGATCAGAATTTGACAGAGCATTGGAAGACTTAGGCAGGAACAAAGCACCAGGCATAGATGATATACCGATTGAATTGCTACGCTGCATAGTAGATGAACGTCTGATCAGGTTATAAGACCAGGTGTGTAGGATTTATGAGACAGATGAGGTACCCTCTGATTTCAAGAAGAATGTTATCATCCCTATACCGAAGAATGTAGGAGCTGACAAATGTGAAGATTACCGTACAATCAGCTTGATTACTCATGCTTCAAAGATCCTGTCTAGAATAATTTACAAGAGGATAGAAAGCCAGATAGAAACGGAGTTGGGTGAAGACCAGTTTGGTTTCAGGAGAAATGTAGGAACAAGGGAAGCTGTACTGAGTCTTAGGCTGATTTTGGAAGGTAGAATAAGGAAAGATAAGAGAACGTTCATGGCATTTGTAGACTTAGAAAAGGCTTTTGATAACGTTGATTGGACTAAATTGTTTAACATTTTGAAAACGATTGGAATAAAGTACAGGGAGAGGAGGGTGATCTACCATCTATACAGAAACCAGGCAGCAGTCATTCGAACTGAAGGACATGAGAGAGAAGCTGCTATTCAGAAAGGTGTGAGGCAAGGCTGCAACTTATCACCCATACTTTTCGATCTTTACATTGAACAAGCAATGAAGGAAATTGGAGAAAATGTAAAGTGGGAGTGAAGATTCAAGGAGAAATAATTTCAACTCTGAGATTTGCCGATGACATAGTCATCTTGGCCGACACGCCTGAGGATTTGAATGAGTTTTTGAATGGTATGGACTCCGTCTTACGGAAAGAATACATGATGAAAATTAATAATTGTAAAACAAAAATACTAGAATGCAGCCGAAATAAATCATAAATCTCTATGGACATCAAATTGGCAGGTGAAAAGCTAAAGGAAGTAGGAGAATTCTGTTACTTAGGAAGCAAAATGACCAGTGATGGACGAAGCAAAGAGGATATAAAAAGTAGGTTAGCTCAGGCAAGGAAAGCATTTTTACAGAAAAGGAATCTTTTGACATCGAATATAGATTTAGGTATTAGGAAGTCATTTTTGAAGGCCTTTGTCTGGAGCGTGGCACTATATGGAAGTGAAACTTGGACTATTGGTGCAGCAGAAAAGAGGAGAATTGAAGCGTTTGAAATGTGGTGTTACAGGAGAATGATGAAGATCAGATGGGTAGATAGGGTTACAAACGTAGAGGTATTGAGACTAGTGGGAGAGGAGAGATGTTTCTGGCGACTGCTAATGAAGAGAAGAAATAGGTTGGTAGGACACATACTAAGACACCCAGGAATAGCAAGCTTAGTTATGGAAGGAAGGGTTGAGGACAAGAACTGTAGGGGTAGACCAAGGTTAGAATTTGTTAAACAGATTGCCTCATATGTAGGGTGTGGTAGCTATGTAGAGATGAAACGATTAGCTCAGGACAGGGAGGCATGGAGAGCTGCAACAAACCAGTCAAAAGACCGAGGACTCAAACAACAACAACGAGGCAGCTTAAGTAGGAAACATTTCTGTAATGCAATATCACTGCTTAATACACCAAGAAAACCTTTGTGCTAAATCCCTCAATTTAGAAAGTGTTTTGAAAGCCGTTGTAAAAGTAGTGAATTTCATTTGTTCACTTGGGTACATAGTGAATTTCAAAATTTCTTACTGTCTCCATTCAGAATTTGAAGATATTGCTTATTATACTGAAATAAGATGGCTGAGTTAAGGCAAAATGTTGCAGCGAGTGTTTGATCTAAAAAAACGGAATACTAACATTTATGGAGGAGAGGCGCAAACCTATTGTTGAATTTAAAGACGCAGAATGGTTGTGTGATTTTGCCTTTCTGTTAGATATAACTACACAACTGAACGAACTTAATTCACGTCTCCAAGGTAATGACTAATATCAATACTAGTTTCGATCACGTGAAAGCTTTTGAAGCAAAATTGTGACTTTGAGAATCACAAATAATAAACAATTTTATGCATTTTCCATGCCTACAAATCTGTAATAATCAAAATTCTCAAAAGTATGCAGAAATTATATCAGAAGTAAGAACCGAATTCCACGTTAGATTTCAAGACTTCAAGGAGAATGTTCAAGTTTCAACATGCTTTCTTCCCCTTTCTCCATTAACAAAGACGAGGTTCCCGAGGATCTGCAAATGGAGTGCGTTATTTTCAATGTGCGTCAGACCTAAAGAATAAGGTTAACAATGTCCCCTGACTACAATTCTATCGCGACTTCTTTCCCAGAAAAAAATATCCTGGCATTAATAGACATGCACTTAGTTTCGCAACACTTTTCTGGGTATCACATACGTATGCGAACAAGTGTTCTCCAGGATGAAATATGTGAAGTGCGCAACGAGAACGCGGATAACCGACAGTCATCTGGAATACACAGCAATTTTTGTAGGTTTATGCCGTGTCTTATGTGGGGTTTTACCTAGGAACACCAAGCTGGCTCATCAGCGGGCTCTAGGCTCCGTGCCCCCACAGTAGTAGCGAACTGCGCACTACCTCTCTTTTTATGAAGCGCACCTGCGCCTTTTTGTTGCGAGAGCTAGTTCCTAGGCAAAACCCACACAAGACATGGCATAAGCCTAGAAGAATTGCTGAGTTTTATTTCACTGGCCATGAAAGCCAATATATCATCATCGGGAGAGTTCGCTTCGATTTGCTAATCATCAAGGGATGCCTTGTTCGTGAGAAGCAAGGCCAGGTGTCGCATTGACAGGTAAAATATTAAATCAATTAATTTAATATAACATTTATATACAGTACTAGCTGACCCGGCAGACATTGTCCTGCCAATCAAAGAAAGTGTTGTAACTTTGTTTCTTGAAGTGATTTTGGATACACAATATTTTTTTCAATTTCTGTTAACTGCCTCTAAACTATCGTGAAATTAATTAACTAATCTAGAAACATTCGTGGGAGTGTGCACAACAATTCTCCAAAAAAGAGTTTAGTGCTTATCAGTCGGTCAACACGAATGTACCCAAAAGAGATGGGTTATGCCCTAATCCTGAAATAAATTACATGAGATTAATAAAACACTAGGATGACCAGTTTCGATCGTCAAGCGATCATCATCAGATCCATTACACTTAGGCTACAAAATCTATGTTTGAAATACAGGTGAAAATATTTACAATATGTACAATTATTTAGTTGCAGTATTGGTACTGCAACTGTCAGTGTATGCTAAATGCAGTATATATGTTAGGTGAAATGCTAAATGGCGATAGCTATCCGGAGATTGTACTTTAGAGAGATTATATGGTTGTAAACTATGGTTAAACTATAAAATTTTTGGCTAACTACTTATCTGATTGTCTTCCGTATTACAGCTACTCGCAGTGTTCGTGCTCACTGGAACTCGCTGTGCGGTCGACTGCGGTGGTTATCTTAACGACTGGTTTTTCCCCTGCCTCCTCCCCCCTGTCCCTACGTGCTGTGGGGAGTGATAGCGATGTGTTTATGTGAGGTGTTGCCAACCTAGATAAGATGTATGTTATTGAATGAGGTGGGTCCACAACTATTAAAGACCGTGGATTGGCCCTCGCCACGCGTGGAGCATAACCCATTCGAACTAAGCGTTGACGGTCTTATGAGGACGTCCCGGCACCTTTAATACTGCCGCGAATATGGGCCTTGGTTTATTGCAGAAGCAAAGTACATCGTACACCTGATCCAGATAACATTTACCTATTAAAAACCCCCTAATTTCCCCCCTTTTTTATCTAGCTTGGCTGTGTCGCTAAATTGTGTTTTGTTTCCGACAGGGTGTGTTTTTTAGTAGCGTGAAGAGGGGTGAGCTCTTCATGAACGTGTGTTCATTTAGATTGTTGGGATTGTTTCGTTTGGCTAGGTGTATCTCGATTGCTTCCTTTATGTCAAGAGCTCTGCCTTTCGATTCGTGATGGATTATTTTAAGGTCCGACTCTATGTTGGTAAAGCTGTGCCCTGCGTCACACATATGTTCGCACACGGCTGAATGTGTTCCGTATCTTATCGCATTCCTATGTTCATTATAACGTGTGTCTACTCGCCTTCCACTCTGCCCGATGTAATTAGCTTGACAATCGGTGTCTTGGCACGTTATAGAATATACCCCTGACCTTGAATACGGGTCACGTTTATTTAGATTACTATTTAGGAGGTGCCTAGCGGTTGTGTTTTTCGTCGTGAAAGCTATCTTTATGCCTTGTTTTTTGAATAGGTTAGTGATTTTATATGTATTCGCATTCACATAGTTGAAACGCGCAAATTTTTTCTCATTACTGTCCGGTTTGGGAATCGTTTTATCTTTATTTTTATGTTTGGCTATAATTTGATTTATTTTGCTTGGCGAGAAGTTGTTTTCCTTTGCTATTTGCATAATAGTTCTTATTTCCTTATTATAGTTGTCTTTTGACATGGGTATGTTTAAAGCTCTGTGCACCATTGAATTGAAACCCGCTAGTTTGTGCGTACTGGGGTGATTAGACTGATTGTCGATTGCATGCGAGGTTTGTGTTGCTTTCCGGAATATGGAATATGAAAGGTCGTTGTGTTTACGTTCAATAGTTATATCGAGATAATTTATTTTCCGGTCTATTTCGGATTCCTTAGTGAATTTGATAGAGTGGTGAAGGCTATTAATGGATTGGAGAATTGTTTCTTCGCTTGTTAGTTCAGTATCGTAGATGCAAATTACATCATCTACGTATCTTTTCCATATTACTATTCCCTTTGTTGAAGTCTTTTCTAAGAACGCATTTTCTAGTGCATTGATGAAGATGTCAGCGATTAACCCACTTAGTGGCGATCCCATTGCTAGGCCTTCTCTCTGTGTGTATATTTTATTGTCGAATTGAAACACGTTTTGGGTGAGAACGACCCTCAGTAATCTCACAATCTCTTCAATTTCTTTTACCGAATTGTTGGATTTTAAGTTGTTTTCGATAGTGTTGATTGCTTCAATAATCGGAATATTGGTGTACATGTTAGTTACGTCGAAGGATACTAGCCTGAAGTTAGGTTTCATTTGTAGGGTGTTCAATGCTGTTACTAGTTCTGTTGTGTTCTTTACAGAGTTGTTTTTGTCGTTGGAAAGACGGCATTTTAAGATTTTTAGTAACTCTTTGCTGATTTTGTAATTAGGGGCATTCCTACAATTGACTATTGGTCTCATTGGACATTCCTTTTTGTGTATTTTGCCCCTAATTACAAAATCAGCAAAGAGTTACTAAAAATCTTAAAATGCCGTCTTTCCAACGACAAAAACAACTCTGTAAAGAACACAACAGAACTAGTAACAGCATTGAACACCCTACAAATGAAACCTAACTTCAGGCTAGTATCCTTCGACGTAACTAACATGTACACCAATATTCCGATTATTGAAGCAATCAACACTATCGAAAACAACTTAAAATCCAACAATTCGGTAAAAGAAATTGAAGAGATTGTGAGATTACTGAGGGTCGTTCTCACCCAAAACGTGTTTCAATTCGACAATAAAATATACACACAGAGAGAAGGCCTAGCAATGGGATCGCCACTAAGTGGGTTAATCGCTGACATCTTCATCAATGCACTAGAAAATGCGTTCTTAGAAAAGACTTCAACAAAGGGAATAGTAATATGGAAAAGATACGTAGATGATGTAATTTGCATCTACGATACTGAACTAACAAGCGAAGAAACAATTCTCCAATCCATTAATAGCCTTCACCACTCTATCAAATTCACTAAGGAATCCGAAATAGACCGGAAAATAAATTATCTCGATATAACTATTGAACGTAAACACAACGACCTTTCATATTCCATATTCCGGAAAGCAACACAAACCTCGCATGCAATCGACAATCAGTCTAATCACCCCAGTACGCACAAACTAGCGGGTTTCAATTCAATGGTGCACAGAGCTTTAAACATACCCATGTCAAAAGACAACTATAATAAGGAAATAAGAACTATTATGCAAATAGCAAAGGAAAACAACTTCTCGCCAAGCAAAATAAATCAAATTATAGCCAAACATAAAAATAAAGATAAAACGATTCCCAAACCGGACAGTAATGAGAAAAAATTTGCGCGTTTCAACTATGTGAATGCGAATACATATAAAATCACTAACCTATTCAAAAAACAAGGCATAAAGATAGCTTTCACGACGAAAAACACAACCGCTAGGCACCTCCTAAATAGTAATCTAAATAAACGTGACCCGTATTCAAGGTCAGGGGTATATTCTATAACGTGCCAAGACACCGATTGTCAAGCTAATTACATCGGGCAGAGTGGAAGGCGAGTAGACACACGTTATAATGAACATAGGAATGCGATAAGATACGGAACACATTCAGCCGTGTGCGAACATATGTGTGACGCAGGGCACAGCTTTACCAACATAGAGTCGGACCTTAAAATAATCCATCACGAATCGAAAGGCAGAGCTCTTGACATAAAAGAAGCAATCGAGATACACCTAGCCAAACGAAACAATCCCAACAATCTAAATGAACACACGTTCATGAAGAGCTCACCCCTCTTCACGCTACTAAAAAACACACCCTGTCGGAAACAAAACACAATTTAGCGACACAGCCAAGCTAGATAAAAAGGGGGGAAATTAGGGGGTTTTTAATAGGTAAATGTTATCTGGATCAGGTGTACGATGTACTTTGCTTCTGCAATAAACCAAGGCCCATATTCGCGGCAGTATTAAAGGTGCCGGGACGTCCTCATAAGACCGTCAACGCTTAGTTCGAATGGGTTATGCTCCACGCGTGGCGAGGGCCAATCCACGGTCTTTAATAGTTGTGGACCCACCTCATTCAATAACATACATCTTATCTAGGTTGGCAACACCTCACATAAACACATCGCTATCACTCCCCACAGCACGTAGGGACAGGGGGGAGGAGGCAGGGGAAAAACCAGTCGTTAAGATAACCACCGCAGTCGACCGCACAGCGAGTTCCAGTGAGCACGAACACTGCGAGTAGCTGTAATACGGAAGACAATCAGATAAGTAGTTAGCCAAAAATTTTATAGTTTAACCATAGTTTACAACCATATAATCTCTCTAAAGTACAATCTCCGGACAGCTATCGCCATTTAGCATTTCACCTAACATATATACTGCATTTAGCATACACTGACAGTTGCAGTACCAATACTGCAACTAAATAATTGTACATATTGTAAATATTTTCACCTGTATTTCAAACATAGATTTTGTAGCCTAAGTGTAACGGATCTGATGATGATCGCTTGACGATCGAAACTGGTCATCCTAGTGTTTTATTAATCTCATGTAATTTATTTCAGCATTAGGGCATAACCCATCTCTTTTGGGTACATTCGTGTTGACCGACTGAAAAGCACTAAACTCTTGTTTACTAAGGCAACACTGAAAATATGGCTTCAAACACCACAAAATTCTCCAAAAATCATCGCAATCGGATAAATGGCATATAACGCATACGGGATTTTGTTTAAATGATTCGTGGGCTATGACTCATTTGTTGAATCTACTCGTGCTCTACCAACTGAGAAATGGATTTACTAAGTTAGAAAGCTTCACGTAAGTGTACACAACAACTCATCAAATTTTCATCGCAATCGATGAATAGTATATGAAAGCATACGGGATTTTGTTGGAACGCTTCGCGCGTCGTCACTCATTTGTTACATCTACCCGTGCGCTACCAATATTGTAATAGGGATTTACCAAGTTGAACACCTTCCCTGACGTGTACACAACAACTTACTCTCCGATGTTTCATCGGAATCGGATGAATGACATATGAACGCATACGGGATGTTCTTTAAACGATTCGCATGCCGTCATTCATTTTTTGAATCTACTCATGCGCTACCTATTGTAAAATAGATTTACTAAGCCTGAAACCTTCTCTGGAGTGTACTCAATGATTCACCAAGTTTTCATCGCATCGGATGAATGATATATGACCGCATACGGGACATTGTGGAAACGATTCGCACGCCGTCGCTCATTTGTTGAATCTACTCGAGCGCTACTTATTAAAAACTGGATTTACTAAGCCAGAAGCCTTTCCTGGAGTGTACACAACAATTCACCAAAGTTTCATCGCAATCGGATAAATGGTATATGAACACATACAGGACTTTGTTGAAACGATTCTCGCGTCATCGCACATTTGTTGAACCTACTCGTGTGCTGCCTATTGTAAAATGAATTTACTAAGCCAGAAACCTTTACTGAAATGTACACAACAATTCACCGAAGTTTCATCGCAATCGGATAAATGGTATATGGACGCATACGGTACTTGGTTGAAATGATTCGCGTGCCGTTACTCATTTGTTGAATCTACTCGTGCGCTACCTATTGTAAAATGGATTTATTAAGCCAGAAACCTTCCGTAGGGTGTACACAACATCTCACCCAAGTTTCATCCTAATCGGACGAATGGTATTTGAACGCATACGGGACCTTATTGAAACGCTTCGCGTGTCGTCGCTCATTTGTTGAATGTACTCGTGCGCAACCTTCTGTGAAATGAATTTAGTAAGTTAGAAACCCTCACATAAGTGTACACAATATCTCACCCTAGTTTCATTGCAATCGGATGAATGGTATATGAACGCATACGGGACTATGTTTAAACGTTCGCGCGTCGTCGCTCATTTGTTGAATCTACTTGTGCGCTACCTATTGTAAAATGGATTTACTAATCCAGAAGCCTCCCCCTGGAGTGTACACAACATCTCACCCAAGTTTCATCGCGATCGGACGAATGGTATTTGAACGCATACGGGACCTTCTTGAAACGCTTCGCACGTCGTCGCTCATTTGTTGAATCTACTCGTGCGCAACCTCCTGTGAAATGGATTTACTAAGTTAGAAACCTTCAGGTAAGTGTACACAACAACTCATCAAAGTTTCATCTCAATCGGTGAATGGTATTATGAACTTATACGGGATTTTGTTGAAACGCTTCGCGCGTCGTCGCTCATTTGTTGAATCTACTCGTGCGCTACCCATTGTAAAATGAATTTACTAAGCCAGAAGCCTTCCCTGGAGTGTACACAACATCTCATCCAAGTTTCATCGCTATCGGACGAATTGTATTTGAATGCATACGGACCTGCTTGAAACGCTTCGCGCGTCGTCGCTCATTTGTTGAATCTAGTCGTGCGCTATCTATTATAAAATTGATTTACTAAGCCAAACACCTTCCCTGGAGTACACTCAACATCTCACTCAAGTTTCATCGCAATGGGATGAATGGTATATGAACGCATACGGGACTACGAAACGCTCTAATGTGCAGAGACAAACAGTAGAATTCAACATCACTGCCACCTTTGGTATCAAACACAACTTTCCGCCACGGGCAGAGTGTATGTTATGGCGGTAGTTGCACAGGTTGTGACCAAGTGGCTCTAACGTGCAGAGACAAACCGTCCAAAGACATCAGCTTTCACCAAGGCCAAGGCTAGTGGTTTCCATGACGACTGTTTTTGACTGTATATTGCGGTTCTAAAATTGTGTGTAAATTGTGGTTCTAAAATTGTGTTCATTCCACCTACGGGGTCAGATTGTGAATCTAAACCATACAGAGACCCACCCTAATATACATATCAAATTTCATCAAAATCGGTCCAGTCGTTTAGGAGGAGTTCAGTGACATACACACGTGTCGAAGAATTATATATATAAAGAAAGATATATAATTTAATTTTAAAAATAACTTAACTAACATATGATTAATACCGGTATTTTAATAAAATAACATATCAATATATTAGCTATTTTTTAAATTAATTGATTTATCGTAGAATTTAGATCCTATACATACGATAGAAGAAATCGAATCATGTGGCCGGCAAACCACCGCACCTTAACGACAGTGGCTCTTTCCCAAAAAAGGTTGGACACACTCGTTCTAGAGCTTACTCTGCAGTTTATCTTGACTCCCTTAGGGGTGATAGGCCAAATAGTACAAAATCACTCAAATTCGATTTAGCATATTTTCATTTATGAAAAAAAAATAGGCTAATGCGATCACCTTTTGTCCGTGTGTCTGTGTGTGTGTGTGTGTGTGAGAGAGGATTTTTGTGTGTCCCCTCCCTAATAACTTCTAAACGGCAAGAGCGATTTCAATGAAACTCGGTAAGTTCATAGTACTATTCAGGGCGACCCTGACCGTGCCCTTTAAATTTTGTTACGTCTCACCAATCCAACATGGCAGCTGTACGAAATATTTCACCAGCATTCAATATCTCCGAAACTATTACCGATATCACCCTGGAATTTTGTACGGTGATAAAGGGTACTACTAGAAGTTCATCTATGTGACATTTGAAAACCTAGTAACTACAAAACCAACATGGCGGCCAAGCGATGTTGCGACTTTTAAATGGACGTTTCTCGCCATTTAACAAACCAAACGCAAAGAAACTTGATACAGTATATGTTTATACACATTGTAATGCACCGACATCTAACTTCGTTCAATTGTTTACATGACCTCAAGATGGGGGCTGTGCAAAATATTTCACCGGCATTCTATATCTCTGAAACTATTACCGGTATCACCATGAAACATTGTTCGGAAATAAAGGGCACTACTAGAAGTTCATCTATGAGACTTTCAAAAACCGGTTAACTACAAAACGAACATGGCGGCCAAGCGAAGTTGAAAGTTTGAAATAGACTTTTCTCGCGATTTAATGATCCAAACGCAATGAAACTTCGTTCACCACAAGTTATACACATTGTAATGGACTAGTATCTATTTTAGTCCAATTGTTTACGTAACCTCAAGTTGGCGGCTGTGCGAATTTCGAAAATTAAGTTTTTATTTCTCGTGTTCTAATCGTGCGATCGAAATCAACATGTGCATACTAAACGTACACAATAATCATCATCTAATAGTACATAACTCTATGGCCTACATATATTAAAATCCAACATGGCGACCAATCGAAATATTTAAACGGTTCTCAATATCTATTAATCTACTACAGCAATCAAAATGAAATTTTGTTAGTGTATAGAGGCTATAAGCATAAGTTCACGTATTGGACGTTCAATAACCTGCCGAGCACAAATCCAGCATGGTGACGACGCGAAATTTAAATATTCAAATGGACGTTTCTTGCGTTTTACCCATCCGAGCGCAGTCAAACTTTATACGGTATATGCTTATACAAATTTTAATCGACTGGCATCTAATTCATTTAAATTATTTTCATAACCACTAGATGGCGGCTGAGCGAAATTTTAAAATCCCGCTTTTATTTCTTGTGTCCTAATCATGCGATTGAAGTTTGAATAAAACACTTACACAATGATCTCCATGTAATCTATATATATAACAAGTAGTTCCGTGAAGAACTATACAGCCTATTTTCATATATCCTACTTATGTTAATTGCCACTATCAACATACACAATTTCAGTTTGATTGCTGTAATAGATTCGTAGATATTGAGAACCGACTAAATATTTCGGATGGTCGCCATGTTGGATTTTATATATGTAGGTCCTAGAGTTATGTACTGTTACATGCAGATTATTGTGAACGTGTAGTATTCAAACTTCAATCGCATAATTAGGACACAAGAAAAAACAAGGAGATTTAAAAATTTTTCACAGCTGCCATCTTGAGGTTATGGAAACAATTGAAATAAATTAGATGCCAGTGGATTAACATTCGGATAAAGATTTACTGTACCAAGTTTCACTGCACGCGGATGGTTAAATTACGAGAAACGTCCATGTGAATATTTATAATTCGCGTCACCGCCATGTTGGATTTGTGTTCACCAGGTCATTTAAAGTCCTATAGGTGAACTTAAGTTCATAGCCCCTATGAACATTAAAAAATGCAGTTTGATTGCTAAAATAGATTCGTAGATATTCAGTATCGTCTAAATATTTCGGATGGTCGCCATGTTGGATTGTTAAATGTATAGGTCATAGAGTCATGTACCATTAAAGGAAAAGTATTGCGTAGGTTCATTATACAAACTTTCACTTCGATCGCATGACTACATCACAAGAAATAAAAACTTAATTTTAAAATTCGCAATGCCGCCATCTTGAGGTTATGTAAACAATTGAACTAAATCAGATACCAGTGGATTACAATGTGTATAAATATTTCCTGTACCAGGTTTCAGTGCGCTTGGAACATTAAATCGCGAGAAAGGTCTATTTAAAATGTTCAAATTCGCTTGGCCGCCATGTTCGTTTTGTAGTAAATCGGTTTTCGAAAATCTTATAGATGTACTTCCAGTAGTGCCCTTTATATCCGTACAAAATATTAGGGAGATACCGCTAATAGTTTCAGAGATATAGAATGCCGGTGAAATATTTCGCACATCCGCCATCTTGTGATTATGTAAACAATTGAACGAAGTTAGACGTCGGTGCATTACAATGTATATAAACATATACTGTATCAAGTTTCATTGCGTTTGGTTGGTCAAATCGCGAGAAACGACTATTTAAAAGTCGCAAATTCGCTTGGCCGCCATGTTGGTTTTGTAGTTACCAGGTTTTCAAAAGTCACATAAGTGAACTTATAGTAGTTCCCTCTATCACCATAGAAAATGTCAGGGTAATATCGGTAATAGTTTCGGAGATATTGAATGCTGGTGAAATATTTCGCACAGCCGCCATGTTGGATTGGTGAGTCGTAACAAAATTTGAAGGGCACGGTCGAGGTCGCCGGGAATAGTGCTATGAACTTTCCGAGTTTCATTGAAATCGCTCCTGCCGTTTAGATTTTATTAGGGGGACACACACACACGAATCACACACACACACACACACACACGCACACACACACGGACAAAAGGTGATCTCATAAGCCTATTTTTTCAAAATTGAAAATAGGCTAAAAATCAATGTTACGTGATAGTTTGTCTGTCTGTGGGTATGTATGTCTCCTATGCGTTCATATACCATTCGTCCGATTGCGATGAAACTTGGGTGAGATGTTGAGTACACTCCAAGGAAGGTTTCTGATTTAGTAAATCCATTTTACAATAGGTAGCGCACGCGTAGATTCAACAAATGAGCGACGATGCGCGAAGCATTTCAACAAAGTCCCGTATGTGTTCATATACCAATCGTCCGATAGCGATGAAACTTGGGTGAGATGTTGTGTACACTTACGTGAAGGTTTCAAAATTAGTGAATACATTTCACAGTAGATAGCGCACGAGTAGATTCAACAAATGAGCGACGACACGCAAAGCGTTTCAACAAAGTCCCGTATGCATTCATATACCATTCGTCCGATAGCTATGAAACTTGCGTAAAATGTTGTGTACACTGCAGGGAAATTTTCTGGCTGAGTACATCCACTTTACAATAGTAAGCGCACGAGTAGATTCAACAAATGAGCTACGACGTGCGAAGCATTTCAACAAAGTCACGTTTGCGTTCATATACCATTCATCCGATAGCGAGGAAACTAGGCTGAGATTTTGTGTGCACTCCAGGGAAGGTTTCTAGCTTAGTTAATCCATTTAAAAATAGGTAGAGCATGAGTAGAATCAACAAATGAGCGACGACGCGCGAAGCGTTTCAATAAAGTCCCATATAATTTCATATACCATTCATCCGATAGCGATGAAACTAGGGTGAGATGTTGTGTACACTCCAGGGAAGGTTTCTGGCTTAGTACATACATTTTACAATAGGTAGCGCACCAGTAGATTCAACAAATGAGCGATGACACGCGAAGCGTTTCAACAAAGTCCCCTATAAAGTCATATACCATTCGTCTGATAGTGATAAATGTTTGGTGAATTGATGTGTACACTCCAGGAAAGGTTTCTGGCTAAGTAAATCCATTTTACAATACGAAGCGCACGTTTATCTTCAACAAATGAGTGACTACGCGCGAAGCGTTTCGACAACGTCCCGTATACGTCCACATACCATTCATCCGATTGCGATGAAACTTGGGTGAGATGTTGTGTACACTCCAGGGAAGGTTTCTGACTGAGTACATCCATATTACAATATGTAGCGCAAGAGTAGAATCAACAAATGAGCGACGACACGCGACGCGTTTCAACCAAGTCCCGTATGCATTCATGTACCATTCGTCCGTAGCTATGAAACTTGGGTGAGACGTTGTGTACACGTCATGGAAAATTTCTAGCTTAGTAAATCCACTATACAATATGCAGCGCACAAGTTGATTCAACAAATGAGGGATGACGTGCGAAGCGTTTCAACAAAGTCCCGTATAAGGTCATATACCATTCTGCCGTTAGCGGTGAAACTTGGGTGAAATATGGTGGACACTCCAAGGGAGGTTTCTGGCTTAGTAAATACATTTCACATTAGATAGCACACGAGTAGATTCGACAAATGAACGACGACACGCGGAGCGTTTCAATACAGTCCCCTATGTCTTCATATCCCATTAGTCCGATAGCGATGAAACTTGGGTGAGATGTTGTGGACACTTACGTGACGATTTCTAACTTAGTAAATACATTTTACAGTAGGTAGCGCACGAGAATATGCAACAAATGGTTGACGACGCGCGAATCGTTTAAACAAAATCAGGTATGCGTTCATATACTATTCATCCGATTGCGATGAAACATTGATCAGTTATTGTGTACCCGCCAGGGAAGGGGACTTAGTAAATCCATTTCACAATAAGTAGCGCAAGAGTAGATGCAACAATTGGGTGACGACGCGCGAAGCGATTCAACAAAATCCCCTATTGCGTTCATATAACCTTCTTCGATTGCGATGAAACCTTGATGAGTTATTGTGTACACGCCAGGGAAGATCTTCGACTTAGTAATACATTTCTCAATAGGTAGCGCACGAGTAGATTCAACAAATGAGTGACAGCGCATGAATCGTTTAAACAAAACCCCGTATACGTGCATATACCATTCATCCGATTGCGATGAAACATTGATGAGTTATTGTGTACACGCCAGGGAAGGGTTTCGACTTAGTAAATCCATTTCACAATAGGTAGCGCACGAGAATATGCAACAAATGGTTGACGACGCGCGAAGCGTTTCAACAAAATCCCCTATGCGTTCATACAACCCTCTTCGATTGTGATGAAACCTTGATGAGTTATTGTGTACACGCCAGGGTAGGGTTTCGACTTAGTAAATCCATTTCTCAATAGGTAGCGTACGAGTAGAATCAACAAATGAGTGACAGCGCACGAATCGTTCAAACAAAATAACGTATACGTTCATATGCCATTCAACCGATTGCGGTGTAACTTTTGAAAGTTGTGCACGCTCCCAGGAATGATTTTAAATTAGAAAATCCATTTTACGATAGCTTAGAGGCAGTTAACGGAAATTGAAAAACATGTTGTGTATCCAAGACACTTCAAGAAACAGAATTTCAACGCTAACACTTTCTTTGATTGGCATTGCAACGCATGCCGGGTACAGCTTGTCTATATATACACACATCAAAAAAAGTTTTGCATCACCTCGGTTCCAAGAGTTCCGGAACCGTTAAATACAAAGGGAATAGAGATCAACACAAACAACATTTCAGCTCGTTTTATTGCTCATGAGACCCACACATTGCATGTTGTACCATCATACAGCTAGACTTTCAGCATTTGTGGTCCAGATTGCAGTACACATCACTACCTCTAATACCCAGTAGCACGTCCTCTTGCATTGATGCATGCCTGTATTCGCCGTGGCATACTATCCACAAGTTCATCAAGACACTGTTGGTCCAAATTGTCCCACTCCTCAACGACAATTCGGCGTAAATCTCTCAGAGTGGTTGGTGGGTCAAGACGTCCATAAACAGCCCTTTTCAACATATCCCAGGCATGTTCGATAGGGTTCATGTCTGGCGAACATGCTGGCCACTGTAGTCGAGCGATGTCGTTATCTTGAAGGAACGCATTCACAAGATGTGCACGATGAGGTCGAGAATTGTCGTCCATGAAGACAAATGCCTCTCCAATATTCTGCCGATATGGTTGCACTATGGGTCGGAGGATGTCATTCAGGTATCGTAAAGCCGTTTCGGAGCCTTCCATGACCACCAGTGGCGTACGTCGGCCCCACATAATGCCACCCCAAAACATCAGGGAACCACCACCTTGCTGCACTCGCTGGACAGTGTGTCTAAGACGTTCAGCCTGACCAGGGTGCCTCCAAACACGTCTCCGACGATTGTCTGGTTGAAGGCATATGCGACACTCATCGGTGAAGAGAACGTGATGCCAATTCCGTGGGGTCCATTCAGCATGTTGTTGGGCCCATCTGTACCGCGCTGCATGGTGTCGGGGTTGCAAAGCTGGACCTCGCCATGGACGTCGGGAGTGAAGTTGCACATCATGCAGCCTATTGCGCACAGTTTGAGTTGAAACACGACGTCCTGTGGCTGAACGAAACGCATTATTCAACATGGTGGCATTGCTGTCAGGGTTCCTCCGAGCGGCAATCCGTAAGTAGCGGTCATCCACTACAGTAGTAGCCCTTGGGCGGCCTGAGCGAGGCCTGTCATCGACAGTTCCTGTATCTCTGTACCTCCTCCATGTCCGAACAACATCGTTTTGGTTCACTCTGAGACGTCTGGAAACTTCCCTTGTTGAGAGCCCTTCTTGACACAAAGTAACAATGCGGACGCGATCGAACTGCGGTATTGACCTTCTAGGCATGGTAGAACTACAGACAACATGAGCAGCGTACCTTCGTCCTGGTGGAATGACTGGAACTGATCGGCTGTCGTACCCCCTCCGTCTAATAGGCCCTGCTCATGCATGGTTGTTTACATCTTTGAGCAGTTTTAGTGACATCTATGAACAGTCAAAGGGACTGTATCTTGGATACAATATACACAGTCAACGTCTATATGCCGGAGATCTGGGAACCGAGGTGATGCAAAACTTTTTTTGATGTTTGTATAAAAATCAATGTAACGTGATAGTTTGTCTGTGGGTATGTATGTCTCCTATGCGTTCATATACCATTCGTCCGATTGCGATGAAACTTGGGTGAGATGTTGAGTACACTCCAAGGAAGGTTTCTGACTTAGTAAATCCATTTTACAATAGGTAGCGCACGCGTAGATTCAACAAATGAGCGACGATGCGCGAAGCATTTCAACAAAGTCCCGTATGTGTTCATATACCAATCGTCCGATAGCGATGAAACTTGGGTGAGATGTTGTGTACACTTACGTGAAGGTTTCAAAATTAGTGAATACATTTCACAGTAGATAGCGCACAAGTAGATTCAACAAATGAGCGACGACACGCAATGCGTTTCAACAAAGTCCCGTATGCATTCATATACCATTCGTCCGATAGCTATGAAACTTGCGTAAAATGTTGTGTACACTGCAGGGAAATTTTCTGGCTTAGTACATCCACTTTACAATAGTAAGCGCACGAGTAGATTCAACAAATGAGCTACGACGCGCGAAGCATTTCAACAATGTCACGTTTGCGTTCATATACCATTCGTCCGATAGCGATGAAACTAGGCTGAGATTTTGTGTGCACTCCAGGGAAGGTTTCTAGCTTAATAAATCCCTTTAAAATTAGGTAGAGCACGAGTAGAATCAACAAATGAGCAACGGCGCGCGAAGGGTTTCAACAAAGTGCCATATAATTTCATATACCATTCATCCGATAGCGATGAAACTTGGGTGAGATGTTGTGTACACTCCAGGGAAGGTTTCTGGCTTAGTACATACATTTTACAATAGGTATCGCACCAGTAGATTCAACAAATGAGCGATGACACGCGAAGTGTTTCAACAAAGTCCCGTATAAAGTCATATACCAGTCGTCTGATAGTGATAAATGTTTGGTGAATTGTTGTGTACACTCCAGGAAGGTTTCTGGCTAAGTAAATCCATTTTACAATACGAAGCGCACGTTTATATTCAACAAATGAGTGACTACGCGCGAAGCGTTTCGACAACGTCCCGTATACGTTCACATACCATTCATCCGATTGCGATGAAACTTGGGTGAGATGTTGTGTACACTCCAGGGAAGGTTTCTGGCTGAGTACATCCATATTACAATATGTAGCGCAAGAGTAGAATCAACAAATGAGCGACGACACGCGAAGCGTTTCAACCAAGTCCCGTATGCATTCATGTACCATTCGTCCGTAGCTATGAAACTTTGGTGAGATGTTGTGTACACGTCATGGAAAATTTCTGGCTTAGTAAATCCACTATACAATATGCAGCGCACAAGTTGATTCAACAAATGAGGGACGACGCGCGAAGCGTTTCAGCAAAGTCCCGTATAAGGTCATATACCATTCTGCCGTTAGCGGTGAAACTTGGGTGAAATATGGTGGACACTCCAAGGAAGGTTTCTGGTTAGTAAATACATTTCACAGTAGGTATCACACGAGTAGATTCGACAAATGAGTGACAGCGCACGAATCGTTTAAACAAAACCCCGTATACGTGCATATACAATTCATCCGATTGCGATGAATCATTGATGAGTTATTGTGTACACGCCATGGAAGGGTTTCGACTTAGTAAATCCATTTCACAACAGGTAGCGTACGAGTAGATTCAACAAATGAGTGACAGCGATGAAACTTTTGAAAGTTGTTGTGCACGCTTCCACGAATGGTTCTAAATTAGAAAATCCATTTTACGATAGCTTAGAGGCAGTTAACATGTTGTGTATCCAAAAGCACTTCAAGAAACAGAATTTCAACGCCAACACTTTCTTTGATTGGCATTGCAACGCATGCCGGGTACAGCTTGTCTATATATACACACATCAAAAAAAGTTTTGCATCACCTCGGTTCCAAGAGTTCCGGAACCGTTAAATACAAAGGGAATAGAGATCAACACAAACAACATTTCAGCTCGTTTTATTGCTCATGAGACCCACACATTGCATGTTGTACCATCATACAGCTAGACTTTCAGCATTTGTGGTCCAGATTGCAGTACACATCACTACCTCTAATACCCAGTAGCACGTCCTCTTGCATTGATGCATGCCTGTATTCGCCGTGGCATACTATCCACAAGTTCATCAAGACACTGTTGGTCCAAATTGTCCCACTCCTCAACGACAATTCGGCGTAAATCTCTCAGAGTGGTTGGTGGGTCAAGACGTCCATAAACAGCCCTTTTCAACATATCCCAGGCATGTTCGATAGGGTTCATGTCTGGCGAACATCCTGGCCACTGTAGTCGAGCGATGTCGTTATCTTGAAGGAACGCATTCACAAGATGTGCACGATGAGGTGGAGAATTGTCGTCCATGAAGACAAATGCCTCTCCAATATTCTGCCGATATGGTTGCACTATGGGTCGGAGGATGTCATTCAGGTATCGTAAAGCCGTTTCGGAGCCTTCCATGACCACCAGTGGCGTACGTCGGCCCCACATAATGCCACCCCAAAACATCAGGGAACCACCACCTTGCTGCACTCGCTGGACAGTGTGTCTAAGACGTTCAGCCTGACCAGGGTGCCTCCAAACACGTCTCCGACGATTGTCTGGTTGAAGGCATATGCGACACTCATCGGTGAAGAGAACGTGATGCCAATTCCGTGGGGTCCATTCAGCATGTTGTTGGGCCCATCTGTACCGCGCTGCATGGTGTCGGGGTTGCAAAGCTGGACCTCGCCATGGACGTCGGGAGTGAAGTTGCGCATCATGCAGCCTATTGCGCACAGTTTGAGTTGAAACACGACGTCCTGTGGCTGAACGAAACGCATTATTCAACATGGTGGCATTGCTGTCAGGGTTCCTCCGAGCGGCAATCCGTAAGTAGCGGTCATCCACTACAGTAGTAGCCCTTGGGCGGCCTGAGCGAGGCCTGTCATCGACAGTTCCTGTATCTCTGTACCTCCTCCATGTCCGAACAACATCGTTTTGGTTCACTCTGAGACGCCTGGAAACTTCCCTTGTTGAGAGCCCTTCTTGACACAAAGTAACAATGCGGACGCGATCGAACTGCGGTATTGACCTTCTAGGCATGGTAGAACTACAGACAACATGAGCAGCGTACCTTCGTCCTGGTGGAATGACTGGAACTGATCGGCTGTCGTACCCCCTCCGTCTAATAGGCCCTGCTCATGCATGGTTGTTTACATCTTTGAGCAGTTTTAGTGACATATATGAACAGTCAAAGGGACTGTATCTTGGATACAATATACACAGTCAACGTCTATATGCCGGAGATCTGGGAACCGAGGTGATGCAAAACTTTTTTTGATGTGTGTATAAAAATCAATGTAACGTGATAGTTTGTCTGTGGGTATGTATGTCTCCTATGCGTTCATATACCATTCGTCCGATTGCGATGAAACTTGGGTGAGATGTTGAGTACACTCCAAGGAAGGTTTCTGACTTAGTAAATCCATTTTACAATAGGTAGTGCACGCGTAGATTCAACAAATGAGCGACGATGCGCGAAGCATTTCAACAAAGTCCCGTATGTATTCATATACCAATCGTCCGATAGCGTTGAAACTTGGGTGAGATGTTGTGTACACTTACGTGAAGGTTTCAAAATTAGTGAATACATTTCACAGTAGATAGCGCACAAGTAGATTCAACAAATGAGCGACGACACGCAATGCGTTTCAACAAAGTCCCGTATGCATTCATATACCATTCGTCCGATAGCTATGAAACTTGCGTAAAATGTTGTGTACACTGCAGGGAAATTTTCTGGCTTAGTACATCCACTTTACAATAGTAAGCGCACGAGTAGATTCAACAAATGAGCTACGACGCGCGAAGCATTTCAACAATGTCACGTTTGCGTTCATATACCATTCGTCCGATAGCGATGAAACTAGGCTGAGATTTTGTGTGCACTCCAGGGAAGGTTTCTAGCTTAATAAATCCCTTTAAAATTAGGTAGAGCATGAGTAGAATCAACAAATGAGCAACGGCGCGCGAAGGGTTTCAACAAAGTGCCATATAATTTCATATACCATTCATCCGACAGCGATGAAACTTGGGTGAGATGTTGTGTACACTCCAGGGAAGGTTTCTGGCTTAGTACATACATTTTACAATAGGTATCGCACCAGTAGATTCAACAAATGAGCGATGACACGCGAAGCGTTTCAACAAAGTCCCGTATAAAGTCATATACCAGTCGTCTGATAGTGATAAATGTTTGGTGAATTGTTGTGTACACTCCAGGAAGGTTTCTGGCTAAGTAAATCCATTTTACAATACGAAGCGCACGTTTATATTCAACAAATGAGTGACTACGCGCGAAGCGTTTCGACAACGTCCCGTATACGTTCACATACCATTCATCCGATTGCGATGAAACTTGGGTGAGATGTTGTGTACACTCCAGGGAAGGTTTCTGGCTGAGTACATCCATATTACAATATGTAGCGCAAGAGTAGAATCAACAAATGAGCGACGACACGCGAAGCGTTTCAACCAAGCCCGTATGCATTCATGTACCATTCGTCCGTAGCTATGAAACTTGGGTGAGATGTTGTGTACACGTCATGGAAAATTTCTGGCTTAGTAAATCCACTATACAATATGCAGCGCACAAGTTGATTCAACAAATGAGGGACGACGCGCGAAGCGTTTCAGCAAAGTCCCGTATAAGGTCATATACCATTCTGCCGTTAGCGGTGAAACTTGGGTGAAATATGCTGGACACTCCAAGGAAGGTTTCTGGTTAGTAAATACATTTCACAGTAGGTATCACACGAGTAGATTCGACAAATGAGTGACAGCGCACGAATCGTTTAAACAAAACCCCGTATACGTGCATATACAATTCATCCGATTGCGATGAATCATTGATGAGTTATTGTGTACACGCCATGGAAGGGTTTCGACTTAGTAAATCCATTTCACAACAGGTAGCGTACGAGTAGATTCAACAAATGAGTGACAGCGATGAAACTTTTGAAAGTTGTTGTGCACGCTTCCACGAATGGTTCTAAATTAGAAAATCCATTTTACGATAGCTTTGAGGCAGTTAACATGTTGTGTATCCAAAAGCACTTCAAGAAACTGAATTTCAACGCCAACACTTTCTTTGATTGGCATTGCAACGCATGCCGGGTACAGCTTGTAGTACATAAATCTAAGGCCTATAATATAAAAATCCAACATGATGACCATCCAAAATATTTAGACGGTTCTCAATATCTACGAATCTATTACAGCAATCAAACTGACAATTTGTATGTTGATAGAGGCAAGTAATATTAGTAGGATATATGAAAATAGGCTATTTAGTTCTTCACGGAACTGCTTGTTTTTAATGCTTCCTAGGCTATCAATTTGATAAACCTTAAGATATATATATCAAACGTAATAAGTAATGAGAATAAAATGGGTTTAAATAGAAACGAACTTTGGAATATGTGAAATGGATAACCAAGTTCAATACAAATACATGGCGACAATTAAATACGGTAGGTACTCGAAAAGTTAAAACATCACATTTCTAGAGATATCTACCAAGGAATCACGCCCCTCCGTGGCGTTAACGAACAGCTGATCAGACAATTGGACATGAGAATTGCCCCCTGGGTTCTTTACAAATATGGTAGCAACGATGACGTTGGGTGAGAGGAGAATGGTATTTAGACAATAACGTCATTAATCGCAGAATCAAATTCTAGATCATCGGACGGCGATATGTAAGTCATTTTTGCGGAATTACAGCGGCGTATGCGTTTTCAGACGACGTAATTTATGCCAGTTACATTTCTATTATTACAATATAAAGCACTCGAAAGAGCATGCAGGTTATTAAGATACTTTTCACATTTTGCAAAAATGAGGAAAAAGTAGACTTATGAGATCAAAATGTCTGTCTGTGATCCCCCTATCAACTCCTGAACGGCTGCAGCAATCGAATCCAAGTTTGGTATGAGTAAAGAAAGATCTATACCTGAATATCTCAAGCCCATATTTGAAAATTATGTCAGTGCTACCAACTGCTGAAAAACCGCAATTGAAATTTGAGCTCCATGTTGGATATCTTGGAAGGTATGCGTGGGAGCTATTCCAAAATTGGCACACATATAGATAATAATATTTCAGTTTAATTTCCAGGAGGCCATGCATGGCAGTATTGCCAAAATGATTCTAAGCCTGCTGATAGTTCCAATTTTTAAATGCATGTAACTTCTACACTATCAATTGGATTTCAACCAAATTTCGTATGTACTATGTGTACATAAAATGACTGAGCGTATTCTTAAAAGCCACCAGGGCTGCCAACTGTTAATAAATGCTCTCTATTTTCTTATCCAAATACCAATATATCAGAAAGTATGCAAGCCGACAGATTTAAACTGTGCACACGTATAGTACCTGACATTCTAGATTAATTTGGAGTAACTTGTGTACTTCAGTGCTACCAACATGGTTCTAAGCCTGCTGATAGGACCAACTTTTAAATACATGTAACCTCTATAATATCAATCGAATTTCAATCAAATTTTGTATGTGCTATGTGTACCATAACAGATGTGACTATGCTTATTCTTAAGAGCAACCAGGGCTGCCAACTGTTAATGAATGCTGTCTCTATTTTTTACCCTAATATTAATATACGTATAAGAAAGTATGTAAGCCAACAGCTTTAAAATTTGCACACGTATAGTACATGACATTCTAGATTAATTTGGTGAAACTAATATACGACAGTGCTGCCAACACGACTCTAAGCCTGCTGATAGGTCCAATTTTAAAATACATGTAATTTCTATACTAACAAATTGATTTCATCCAAAATTGGCACAACAATAGCTCATAATATTTCAGATTATTTCTGACCAACACATGCATGACATTGTTGCCAACATGATTTCACGCGCGCTGATGGATCCAATGTCTAACTGCATGCAAAGTCCATGCTATCCATTGGACTTCAACCAAATTTTGTATTCTGTACCTTAAGAGATGGAACTAACAGTATATTCAGTCACCAGGGCTGCCAGCTGTAGTGCTCTATTAGGCTACATTACACCACGTATATTTCGAACTAATTAGAAATTTCTATATTACCAACATCGACATTATTCTAGATAGGTCTATATAGATTGGCACGAATCTTACATTTTAAGAAAAGTAGGCTCTTTAGTTCGTCACGGAACTTCTTGTTTTTAATTTCAGTCCTTGCTATATATGGTCTTCACTCTCTTCCCACATGATGTGATGTAATATAATTCACACCTTTGTTGGCAGAGCTCGCAAATGCAGTGTTCTCCAGGAGTGTGGATTTTTTTATTTGCACATAGTTTATGATGAAACCCATGTATATACAACCTCGTTATGACATGTCTTTGCACTTAGTTTTCTTTCATCCAATTTTTATCGGTCATCGAAGAAGCGCTGTAGAAAGCTGGATCAATGTCCTGTTGTTTCCTGCATCTCCTTGTTACTTCTGGGTATGGAACGATAGATGGAAGCAATCTTCCTAGACGTATTGAACCCATCTGCAATTGGTTCAAGCGTCGAATCCATATTTTAATTGCAAAAGAAGAGAGGAAATAATACAGTCTTTAAAATGACTTGGAAAGATTTTAAGAAGTGGGCTGTTATAATGTGGCGCAAGAATGGGTGACCACGAGTCATGCGGACGTGAGATCATGCTTGACGCATCGATAGGAGCTGGCTCACGATTATTAATAGAACGAGAAAAACTTTCCACGACGAGTAAGGGAGAAGAAGTTTCGGAAATAGACCTTACTCAGCTCGAAAATGACAACCTCGCAATGGCGCAAGAAGAGAAATAATTAGAATTAAGCCATTTGCGAGCATTTAATTAATGAAAGAAACACCTCATTGTTGATCATTCTGGAATAGAGATTTTTGTGTGGGGAAAAAGTTTATAATATTTGCACAGGAAAGAACTGCAGACGTAGCATGAAGTAGTTAGTAATTCCCCGAGCCCAGAGTTGGCAGAGATGGAAAAATAAACCTCAACACCCACGTATCTGAGGAGACAAATTATTTAATATCTTGGAATTGTGTGATCGATTTTCATGATCAAAGAAACCAGTTTACGTTTAGAACAAGAGCTTTCCAGAGATATATTTTTCAAAATTATATGACAATTACTTCAGAAGTTAGTGCTGGAGAAGACGCGGATTTTATCTTTTTGCCGCCGATTCCGATATAAACCCTGAAGGTGCCAGGAGGGACATGCAGTTTACAACAGACCTCGTACGGAGGTGCTGCATCACAGCACATGCAGCTTCAGACAGCCCGAGGGGGCGTCACTGTGTCACAACACATTCAGTTTACCAGAGACGCCGGAGAGCGTGGTACTGTTTCAAAGTACATGCAGTTATTGTCAGCCTGCGGGCGTGACACTGTGTCATCACAATTCAGTCTTGAGCGACCGCTGAGGCGGGTCGTACTGTTTCGCCAATAATTCAATTCCGTGAGCGCAGAGGCGTTGCACGATGGATCATCAACTACAAGACAAGCTACAAGTAAACTCCTAGTGCAGGAGTGCTACATCAAAGTATATTCAGTTATAAAAGACGCCGAAGAGCGTGATACTGTGTCGCAAAGTACAACAAGTTATTTTAGTGAGCGCGTAGACGCTGCACGCAGGAACAATTATCGTTAAAGTCACAAGTACAGTCAAAGTTTAGGCTGTGGACTTGAGAAATAACAGGTGATAGGTACTCGAATATAATAGTTCAGTTAAAGAACCGACGCATCATAAGGTTTCGAAGTACCCAAGGAAAGTGAAATAGACAGTTCTATCTACGTTAAGGAACCAGATCAGGGTAGAACGAAATAGTACGCCTAGTGTTTCTGAATTTAAGTTGACTAGAGCGCAGGACGATACACATTAGGAATTGTAGTTCCAGGCTTTGTCTAGAAAGACAAATGAACAGTTAAACATTGGGGAATACTCCAATAAGCCACGAACCAAAGTAACAGAAATACAAGGAAATTACTAGGTCACCGATAAACGGTTCGAGCGATCGAAATAGTAATACATCAAGGACAGACTTTTATTTAGACGAACAAGTAGCGTCTAGCAAGATACGACATCGTGCAGTAAAGTTATAGAAGCCGATAGTCAAACCCAGGATTAGAAGATCAGCCGTTCCAGTGAGTTTAGTTCGATCGAGACTTTCCATCATCTCGTCAGATTAGGAAGCCGACGTGCTATAGTGCAACCCTTGGAAACGGGAAAGGAAAAGAAATCACGTGTGTAAGGCGAATAATTAACGCCAGAGTGATAAATATTTTATGTAATGTAAATATAGTGAAATTTTTGAGTGTAATATTTTGGTGAATTGTATTGTGTTAAGTGAAAACGAATACAAAATGGTATTCATTATATTCCCAGTGATTAAGGTATATATTTTAAGTGCGGTTGAAGAAGTGTCATTGAGTGTAAATATAACCATGAAAATGGCTTAAGAAAAAGTTGGTGGGCGAAAATGTATCATCGCTGGAGAATTCGGTCGCTGACCGTACAGTCATGTGAGTAACTATTTTCAATATTATGTGTTTGGGAAGATTTGCGTATAATCCTCATGGGAGAGAGAGTAGGGATGTTTAATAACAAGTGAAAGAATGATTGCGCGATCTGAACGATTAATTTGAGAGAAATATAATAAATATGTGAAATATAAATGAATCCCTTAGGGAAAATATTCAGTAAAATATCAGTGTAAATGATAAATGATATCAATATGAGAAAGCAAGCGTAATAATAATAATAATAATAATTATATAAATGAATGAATATTGTGATGAATTTTATATTGAAAGTGGTAGCTTCCGAGCTCCTTTAGATGAATTAATACATGTTGGGAATACATGTTCTTTATGGTAAAATGATTATTGTTAAGGGAGGAAGAGTAATATATATTTTGAGATTTAGATCAAACGTTGATTTTGAATTTATTTAGTTCTTTGAAGGCAACTTGGCTAATTAATGTATAAGCGCCAAGTAGCGCATTGAAGTAATTTATCACGCTAGGAATGCGTTGAAATGTTCGGTAAAAGTAATTATGAGGGACAGTTAGTCGTGGTGAATGAACTGTTATAAGCCCTCAAAGTTGTGATAGTGATCACGAGGCATTGTGTGTTGTATGTTAAAAAAGGGTGCTATTTATGTTTTATTATGAGCGCTGGTAAAAGGCGAGGCCTACCCTAAGTCGCTAATGTTATAAGTCCTCCAAATTGGGATACTGCTCCCGAGGCATTTGAAAGGATCGAACTCAGAGTCGTCCGTGTTGAAGCCCCTTAATATTGGTTGTATTATTGAATTTTTCTTACCCGCTAATGAGGACACTTCATAATTATTATATACCGAAGCTAAGAGAATAGGTCTGTAGAACCAAAATATGTTGATTTATGATTTTGTATTAGAAGCCTTGTCATTCAGAGAATTGCATTTGAAACAGCTGTGTGGAAAGCTGATGTAGCCAGTCCCTTGTGAAAGCGAGACTGTGGGCTCTCTTCTCTCCCTGCAATAAATCACGCCAAGTAGTTAAGATTAGACCCTTACCCTCTGGTAGGGCGGTAGGTTATGAACGGACTGTCGGAGTCCTAATACACAGAAGTGTTTAAAGATTGTTTTAACGACCCAGTCTTTGAACCGAGGTCCCTTTATATCCATTATTATCGCTTGCAGAGTTCAGATCGTTGTTTTATTATAATATAATGGTCTTTTAAGACGAAAATGATAAATCCCTAACTTTATTATTCTATGATTCAGTGATTCACGAGTCCTATTGGTGACATTAAGATGCCGGGAGTAATCCTAAGTTTGACTTGCTCAGTAGACTTCTGTAGCTCGGGAGTACGCAAATTTTTCCCAATCACGGTAGTTAGTTGTTAGCTTGAGAGAGAGGGATGGTAACATATGAGCATTGTGAAAGCCCAAAATTAATTGATGATTAGCCATACTTTTGGCCTGTTCGCCATCTCTTGATGAATACAGTACATTTGCATTTGTCAGTTGGCACAGGCTAGAGTAAAAGATGGCTTTTCACCGATGTCTCAGTCTCACTCATGGCTGTGATTATATGGAAGCTACTGAGGTATGGGTGGTGCTTAGTAATGGCATTCAGGGCACAGTCAGTGCCTGTGAATGCTGTGAAAGGTTCTACTCATAGGGTTAGGACTACTGTTCTGACTCAGTGAGGAAAGCAATGGCAAACTACCTCACTCCTCTTCTTGCCTAGAACGCCTCAATATAGCGCTGCCTTGGGTTTTTGTGGGTATCTACTCACATAACGTAACGGCGGTGCTTTTGAGGATCCAACCAGCCTTCGGGCTGACTACCTAACATACAGCCATACTTTGATATTTATGTTAAAAAAGGATATACTCATGTAAATAGTAATTGATATGTAGTAAATTGGTAACACAGTGTATGTAAACTTTACCGAGCCATTTGGAGCTCGTTATTTTAAAGAATTTGGATTGACACCATATGGAAGTGAAACTTAGTTGAAGTTTTGTTGGTTTTTGAAAAACCAGTCATTATGATTTTGTAATTGTTTAATATGAATTCCTTGTTCAACTTTGGACAAGTGTGAAGTGGAGTGTCAGTATTTTTATTTGTTTAAGTTTTGTAGCGCCATATTTTTGGATAATTAAGTGTTTTGAGAGTAGGATTTGATTTTTGTTTATTTTTGGAAGTGTATCCTCTGCTTAATCCAAAGTGTGTAAGTCACAGAGTGGGAGAACAAACCATGAACCCCGATACTCCCGATTGAGCATTGCTGGCAAACTGTGATTTGCATATTTCATTGTTGAAAGGGCACAGTATATCTTCTATAAAATATGTCTCTCTCAGCAGTTCATATGCTAATCTAGAATGGGCAGTGCACCCTACTTCCATTACTCTCTTCATGAATCTTGCCTTTACCTTTTCAATCCTTTCAAGATCATTAATTTTTAGCCTACTTTTCACATTTTGCAAAAATGGGGAAAAAGTAGACTTATGAGATCGATCCAGACAAATGTGTGTCTGTCTGGCTGTGTGTGTCCCCCCCCCCCCCTTATCAACTCCTAAACGGCTGCAGCAATCGAAACAAAATTTGGTAGGAGTAAAGATCTATACCTGAATATCTCAATGCCGTATTTGAAAATGATGTCAGTGCTACCAACCGTTGAAAAATCGCAATTGAAATTTAAGCTCCATGTTGGATATCTTGGAAGGTATGAATGGGAGCTATTTCAAAACTGGCACACGTACAGATAATAATATTTCAGTTTAATTTCCAGGAGGCCATACATGGCAGTGTTGCCAAAATGATTATAAGCCTGCTGATAGATCCAATTTTTAAATGCATATAACTTCTACACTATCATTTGGATTTCAACCAAATTTCGTATGTGCTATGTGTACCATAACAGATATGACTATGCGTATTCTTAAGAGCAACCAGGGCTACCGCGTATTCTTAAGAGCGACCAGGGCTAGCAAACGACGTCTATAGAAATGAGAGTAAAAAGGTAATCAAAGATTTAAAGGGTACATTGCCATCCATGCAAAAAACAAATGTCATTATTGTAAACATTCCGCAGAGATACGATTTAATTCCCAAATCATGTGTAAATGTAGAAATAGAGGCTACAAATGGAAAAATTCATAAAATTTGTAAGAGTTTTCCAAATGTCCAAATTGTAGATGTAAGTAAATTAGACAGGAAGATCCACACTCGGCATGGCCTACACTTAAATAGATTAGGAAAAGAGTATCTTAGTGATGAAATCTGCAAAATTGTAAATTCAAATGGTAAGAATAATTCAACAGTAATATCATTAGAGTGGAAGCAGGGAAACTGGTAGAAGAAGCCAAACGTGAGGTTTGGCATTCACATCTTTTGAAGTCAAATTTAACGGAGTGCAACAATGGTATTTCGGATTTGTCTAGCAACAATAATAATAACAATTATGATAATAATAATGTAAATAAATCACCAACACAAGCTTGCAAAAGTAACAAATTTAAAATTTACCACCAGAATGTCCAGTCTCTTTATAATAAAATTGATTACATAAATCTAATGCTTAAAAATGAACTTAAAGACATCTCAGCACTATGTATTTCAGAACATTGGCTGAAAGAGGAACAACTTGAATTAATTCAATTCCCAGGGTTTATACAAGCTAGTAAATACTCTAGATCTAATATTAGCCATGGTGGTACTTGCATCTTCTTAAGAAATAATTTAGATCATGAACAGATAACAGCTTATGATTATCTAATTATGGAACAGGATTTTGAATTCTCTGCCGTAAAAATTCAGCAGTTTAAGTTAATAATTGTATGCGTATACCGTTCTCCGTCAGGAAAGTTTCCTCTATTTATAGATAAATTAGAATTGTTACTCAATAACATGAGCAAAGTAAATTTCGATATAATAATTTGTGGGGATGTAAATGTGGATTTCTTAAAACTTGATAGAAATTGTGAATTATTAACACAGTTACTAATTTCCTATGGACTGAAACCTACAGTAAATACACCAACAAGAATAACAAAATTTAGTAAAACCACTCCTGATCAAATTTTTATAAATACAGATAAATATCACCATTCAATAGAAGTCTATTGTCCGGGTTTTAGTGACCACCATGGACAAATACTGAGTTTTGAAGTATCCGAAGTAATCAATAATAATGATAATGGAGTAAAATCAAAGTGCAGGTCATTCACTGAATCAAATGTTACATATTTCAATGACTTATTAAATAAGGAAACATGGTCAGAAATTTATGAACTAGTAAATGTAAATGATAAATTTAATGCATTTAACAGTACCCTAAAACACTATTTTGAAATAGCATTTCCCTTTAAACGAAGAACTGTTCAAAATAACAAAACTAGCAATTGGATAACAACAGGGATTATAAATTCATGTCAAAGAAAGAAATTTCTACACAAATTATATAAACAATACCACACAACACCTGAATTCAATTTATACTACAAAAAATACACTAGCATATTAAATAAGGTAATAAGACTAGCAAAGAAAATGCATAATGATAATTTTATTTCCCAATCATCTAATAAAAACAGGGCTATGTGGTCCGTGATAAAGAAAGAAACTGGAAAATCTGCTAAAATACAAAGGAACATTACACTGACCAGAAATAATAAAGTGATTAATAATCCAGAGGAAATAGCAAACACTTTTAATGACTATTTTCTGGAAATTCCACAAAAATTAATAAATAAATCACAGGTAAATACACTAAATTCTAATAATAAAATAAATATATGCAGTGTTTCTTTATTTATAAATCATGTCACAAGTGAAGAGGTAAGAATATTTATAAAAGAGCTAAAAAATAAATTCTGTGCTGGCATTGATGGCATCCCTGATGCAATTTTAAAGAATTGTGCAGAAAATATAATAAATCCACTTACGCATTTAATAAACAGTTCAATCCTATCAGGAACTTACCCGGATATTTTGAAGTTATCAAAAGTAATTCCAGTGCACAAAAACGGTTCAAAAGATGAATTAGACAACTATCGTCCTATTACCTTACCAAGTGGTATTGCAAAAATTGTGGAAAAAATTATGTATAAGAGACTGATAAGTTTCATAGAATAAAAAAAAAATTATCAAACTCACAACATGGATTTAGAACGGAAAAATCTAAACAGACAGCAATTAACGAATGTAGTAATAGTATACTGAAATTAATTGACAATAAGGAACATGTAACTGGCCTATTCTTGGATTTATCGAAAGCATTTGATGTTGTTGACCATAAAATCCTCCTTACCAAACTAAATCAATATGGTGTTAGAGGTCTAGCTAATAAATGGATAGAGTCTTACTTAACAAGGCGTAAACAAATAGTAAGCTTGAGACACAAGGATGATGGAACCAAATTACTTAATGGAACATTGTCCAATGAGGAAATTATTGAATTTGGAGTACCCCAGGGATCGGTTTTGGGCCCACTACTCTTTCTTCTATATATCAATGATATAACACAGAACGTTCATTCACATAAGGAAATTTTGTTTGCGGACGATACAACACTCGTAATAAAAGGTGAAACTAAACATGTCATACAGCAGTCTGCTGACTCCGTTACAGGAGAGTTAACCAAATGGTCACAAGATAATCGCCTCATAATAAACTATAAAAAGACAGTATGTCTAAATTTCCACACTATACAGAATATGAATCCTGCGATGCCCAATATAACATTAAATGGTCATCAAATAGAAAATAAATCAGAAAAAAAAGTTTTTAGGACTACCGGTATGGATACAACAAGACTTGAAATGGAATAAACATATACAATATCTGAATACTAAACTGAACTCGATGTGCTTTGCGTTACGTATTTTGAAAACCTGCACTAGCATGCACACATTAAGAAATACTTATTTTGCTTATTTCCATTCATACTTAAGATATGGGATCATATTTTGGGGTATGTCGCCAGATGTACTAAGCACGTTTAGGATACAAAAGAGGGCGATTAGAATTATGGCAAATGTAAACTCTAGAGAATCATGTAGACCTCTGTTTAAAGATTTAAACATTCTCCCACTGCCCTGCATATATATCTTTGAAAGTACGGTATTATGTTTTGTAAAAAGAATTTAATGAATAAAGATGTTTTTCTTAAAACAAACAATGATGTTCATAGGCATAACACAAGACAAAATCAAAACATTCATATTTCACACACACACACACACACACACACAAGCATATATCAAAAAGGAACTTTTCACACTGGAGTTAAATTATACAATAAACTACCCCAGTATATAAAACTGGCCCCAAAAATAAAAACCTTTGATAGAATGTTGAAAGCTTATCTGCAGTGCCATTGTTTTTACTCAGTAGTTGAATATTTTAGCGTATAGGAGTGATGGAATCTATAACTATATTTTACTTTTTTAATTTAATTTTAATACCTAGCTGTATGTTGTATTTATAGAATTAAGTTTTCATATTATCATAATAGAGTGAGGTGTAAATAGTTGTGCAATAAGATTGTATCTATTAAGATTTGCTATTATAATAAGTTATAAATAGTTATAATCTTAGTAATATATACCTGTTAGTTCTTTTATTTTATGCATGTAAATTCTGACGTGTCCTATATCAAAAATGTATTGAATGCATGTATTTGATCAAATGGAATTAATAAAAATCTATCTATCTAGCAACTGTTAATAAATGCTGTCTCTATTTTTGTTACCCTAATATCAATATATCAGAAAGTATACAAGCCAATAGCTCTAAAATTCGCACACGTATATAGGCCTATTACCTGGCATTCTAGATTAATTTGTAGTACCGTAACTTATATACGTCAGTGCTGACAACATGATTCTAAGCCTGCTGATAGGTCCAATTTTACAATGCATGTAACTTCTATACTAAAACTAATGGATTTCATTCAAAATTGGCACAACAATAGATCGTATTATTTCAGAATATTCCTGACCAATACATGCATTATATTGGTGCCAACATGATTTTACGCACGCTGTTAGATCCAATGTTTAACTGCATGTAATGTCCATGCTATCCATTGGACTTCAACCATATTTTGTATTCTGTACCTTAAGAGATGGAACTAACAGTATATTCAGTCACCTGGGCTGCCAGCTGTAGTGCTCTATTAGGCTACATTATACCACGTATATTTCGAACTAATTAGAAATTTCTATATTACCAACATAATTTCGTCATTATTCTAGATAGGTCTATATAGATTGGCATGAATCTTACATTTTAAGAAAAGTAGGCTCATTAGTTCGTCACGGAACTTCTTGTGAATTTTTCCCATATGATCTCTATTCCCTAGCAGACAATCGGTTTTATAACTAATCTGAATGAAACCATGCAGCTTGTACCAATAGCTGGGTAAGGTTTGGGAGGTTGTACATTGATATTGGTGCCACCATTGAACTTTAGGTAATACTGGAATGCCGACTGTATGGGAGCAAAGTGCGGCTTTTGGTGCGACTAGATACGCCTGGTAGTGCACGTCAAGGGGGCGAGTTTGACGTACACGAACGCAAGGGTGATGTACGTATGTACGGCGAGATACAAGTAAAAAAGGTACTTTTGAACATTTAGGCGAACGGTAAACTAAACGGAACTTACGCCGAAATACATCTGTCAAAATATCATAGTAATATGATACCGGTACCGGTACTTAAAATGGCTAGGAATATATGCCAACATAAAATATTATATTGCAGCCTGATTGTTCATAATTTTTATCCTTACATCAAAGGCAGCCTACTGGCAAAAAATTCAAGCCCTACGTACATTAAAATTAAAATAAGGTTAGACAGGGAATGACTAAGAATAAAGAACAAAAAATATGGTAATTGGTATTCAACATTTTTATTAACTCCAAGACAGCATTCATATGTGTGTGAATATGCATAAGCCTACAAATAAACAATTAAATAGATGCTTAGTGAACAAAAATACACACTTTATTTATACTAAACAACCACATGTTCAATATTCTTCAAAGCAGGTCGAGACTTGGTTGGGGCTGGGTGGTATTTATGTGACCAGGGGGAAGCAGAATAATTCTTAATGTGAACAGTAGCATAGCAATCACCAGGATCTAGGTAAACCCAGTTGTACCCAGTAAGAAGTTCATATTTACCATGTTATACAGGTTTTTTTTTTGTCGTGTAGCCTTCTGAGAGCCCGAGTGCAGGTCTTTCTAGTCGACGCCCGTGGGCGACCTGCGCGTCGGGATGAGAGATGGAATTGATGATGAATGAAACTGGGCAAGGATGTGGAAGAAAGTGGCCGTGGCCTGCCAGAAGGTACTGTCCTAGCATTTGCCTGGTGTTGAAAATGGGAAACCACGGAAAACCATTTCAAGGACAGCCGACGGTGGGGCTCGAACCCATGTGTCTACCGAGTCAGCAGAGAGCCTGGTCCCATGACCTAACGCAGCGCTTTAGCCAGCGTAGCCACTACTGTTGGTATGTTATACAGGTGATGAACAAAGAAAAACGTGGCATTCTTCAGCCCAACATGTAGCAAATATTTGTGTTCACGGACTGGAAAGATTTCTTTAATAAACAGGGGTGGTGGTGGGGGTATGAGCAAAAGCAAGGGGAAGCAAAATAATTCTTAACCTGTTGTTTAAAAAATTGCAAAACGACCAGTAGCGGTTGCCCATAAGGATTCCTGGATGGTGTCCTTCATACAGAACGAAAAGTGTTTTTCGTTTCTCTCGATATTTTAGTAAAAACTTGGACTCTAATAATTCTAAGAAAATTACATGTAAAACTATAGCTCTGTCAATAAGGAATAGTCTACTGTTCGGCAAAATCACACACTCAGTTAAATTAATTTCAGGGTGCAGTTCAGTGGATCAATGTTTCAGGATGGAGTTACTACAGTATTTGCTGTCGTCCACCTCATTGCATAGTGACTAACACTCTCGGCTGTCATTCTGGAGATCCGGATTCGATTCACGGCTATGACAATAAATTTAATTCTGGTAGACTCAGCCTCAACCATCCTGAAAGTGGTTCTCTGTGGTTTCCCACTTCTACTCCAGGCAAATGCCAGGATGGTTCCTAACTTAAGGCAACAGCCGCCTCCTTCCCAATCCTCATCTGAATTACAAATACACATACTACTCACAATAATACAGGCTATCAGATAAATTCCACACACAGCCAAGCGCAAGGGGGTTACATGACCATGATGTCTCAAAGCCCCTCAATAAATCAACTAAAAGTATTTGCTGCTGCGAAAGATGTGACTAGCATAGCTACCTCATCAGAAGCCAATAAGGAAAGAGTTCGTTCAGCATTATCAAATGTTTCTTAATTGTCAATTCGCTGTCAGCTGACGCATTCTGGCCCAATCACAGCCCGCATTGTTCTATGTGTAATAAATGTATGCTTTATCTGCTGTGACTTTAATAATAATAATAATAATAATGTCATTTGTTTTATGTGGCATTTAAAGACGCCGGGGTGCCGGAATTTTGTCCCGGAGGGGATCTTTACATGCCAGTAAATCTACTGACATTTGCGCACTCTCAAATGCCAGCTGACTGCACCAGGATTCGATCCTGCAACCTTGGGTACAGCAGGGGAGGACGTCACCGCTGAGCCACGCAGCCAGCCTGCGACATTATTATTGCCCAAGTAAAATTCAAGTGTGTAATTTATAATTAAATTCACAATCTGGTATTGATTTAAGTAAAATAGAATTTGCCGGCACCGTGATGTTGAGGTAGCGTGCCTGGGGCCCTGCGTAGGGACTTGATGAGCTGACTACGCCAAATGGCTGGGCAGCGGTCGCTTGCAGGTCCTAGGCCCTTCATTGGCAGAAGTGCCATGGGGTGTGGGTGTGAATAGGCAATTTAAGCGTAACAAATTAGTACTGGTAAAGAAAGAAAATGAATTCTTCACACCAGGTTCTCAGTGTAGTTACCCTTTAAATGTTACCATTGTTGAGTTGCAAATGGTAAAAACAGGAGTTAAGGGCAGCCTTAGGATCCGGTGTCAAGAACATACAGTAAAGTATTATTTTCATTTCATATAAATTTAACTCGTTCTGAATGAATATGTCACAGGGGTGGAGGGAGAGGTATGTGTGTGAGCAGGAGGAAGATGGATAACTTTTAACGTGTGGTTCTAAAACAATATACTTAATTTACAAAACATCACTTGCAGCATTCTTTGAAGCAGTAAAAAATATTAATTCTGCCAGAGACCTCAAAGTTCAAAATGTAGATTTATATTTGTTTAGGACAGGGGTGGGGTCAGGTGCATGTGTGGGTGAACAGGGGGAGAGGGATGATTCTTAATGTGTAGTATAGCCCTCGCATCAATAGGGTAGAGATAGGTCCTGTTATATGTACTTAAAATATACAAGTTGATCACTAGATACAGGTGGTGAACACGGTGCAGCTCGTATTTACCAACGAGGACAGAGGACAAAGTGTAGCGAGTTCCTGTGCGGCGCGTGAAGCAGATAAGTGCAAGCCGCTGTATTACTGCTAAGATTGCTGTTATATATTAACTTTATTGCCACCACTAACTGCTTCATATGTAAAGCTCAAGCCATTGGGTTTGAAGAGAGAGAACGGTACATAAAAAATAAAGCATGAAGTTCTAAGTGATGTATTTTCCATGTAGTAAACTCTAACTTAACATTCCATGGATTTGAGGGAGTACAGTAATATGTACGGTATACAGAAATAAAATGTAATGAACATAAATTACACAACTATCTACATTCTTTCACCTTTAAATAATAGTTATACTGTTTTAAACAACAACTTTGACGGTTGTTTCCCCAGGCACTTGCCTTTAACACATTCTATAGTTAAACCGAAATGCTGTGGAGGTTTTGTTTATTTCTTACAAAAACTCAGCATATATTTAATGTACCTTTTCTATTTGTCTTCATGTTCATGAATTATTTCCAATTTGATAAATTACCCTAATATCCCAAAATACTTGGCAAAATCGACATAAAGGAAATTAATTTTTTGAAACACAGAAATTGCATTTTAAACATATTTTGAATGGTTCTAATCATAAGTAAGTCATCTTTAAAAACATCGAGTGTAAATACATCACACGTGACCATGAATTGTCCCTTCTGATCGTTTACTAGCCCTTAAAGAGTACGAGCTCGTTATACAGACGTAGAACATATTTTCAAAGCAATGCACTATCACCGCATCTTGAATTATGATATAACCTAATGTCGAGTTATTTCTCAGCCATAGCTCTGACTAACCAATTAAAATGGTTTTCGACAAGGGCAAGTTCAAGAAAATGATCATGATTGAAGAGATTTCTCCGGTCCACATACGAGTTGATCACTTGGTTCACTCCGTTCTGTTTAGTTATTAAACCTGAGTACTTCCCCAGTATGAATAGCGTATAGTCTATGCAGAGCTTGCACGTTAATATACACCACTCAACACAGGCCACACAGGATATGATGATCATTACTGCGAATTGCAGAAAACACAGTGAGTTAACACTGCGGTAAATGGCCAGACTTGACTTGGTGGTAACAATGGAATGACGGTAGCTTGCTTCAGCCGCGGGTCGCCTTTGCCGTCACTATGATTCTCTGTACTCGTTGGTATTTACACATGGCTAAAAATGATTAGTTTGTTCAATTTTGCCCTAACACTAGAAGAGTTGCCATGAGCTTTATACAAGGACTGCTTTTTACCATAACTCACTAGTCTAATGTATACATACATTTCAGCAACCTTTCTTAGGATTTGCAACTGGTGCAGCTCTTCACAAAGGAATTCACTCTCTATTGGGTGTGAAAAATTGAAAGGCAAGTTACCTCCAGTACTAAACTTCATAACGACGGACTGGGCAATAATTTTATCAACATTGCGCATATTAATCAGCTCGCCTAACACAACTCTAAACCTAAATTCCTTCTCTGTACATTGAACGATTTTAACAACATCTGGAGATGGTTCAATCAGCTTACCTCTCGAAACATGTTGCACAAAATTGTAACAGGTTTTGATGGGAGCAGCGTAAGAGTGGTCAAGAAGACGTTCAGATTGTCTTATTAGCATTGTTCTACAATGTGAGCAAGTTAGAGACTTCAAAAGCCTCATCACAATATACCCTCCTATATAACACAAAATGTTGTCCTGAATTCAGACAAATGCATCTCAAGCAAACCTGAATACTGCTCTTCCATTTCTGTGCCATCGTTAGCATCACATGCATTAGAAGCTGTTCTTTTCTGCGAACGAAATTCAAAAACAGAACCCCCTGAAACTGAATCAATATTCACACAATTCCCGCAGCATTTACACTGTTTCTGAACAATAGTCTTCTTAATGCCCATTTGAACTGCAAAGTATTGGAATTATTATTCCATCCCCCACGAGCTCGAATGCAAGAAAAAAGCAACTCATTGTGATCCTGTGAAAACTTGTATGTCAACACATATTTAAATGGATTCTCAGTTCTGGTGAGCAATATTCTAGCAACTTCTCTAATAGAAGTCGCAGCTATAATAAGTCCAACACAGAACATTTTCCTAGCATGGCACACAAGTGGTATTCCTTCAATCTTTAAGGACCTCAAGTAATCACAAGTTTCTGTGAAGCATTTTAACCAGTACTGTTCCCCGTGAATGAACAATGGTTGCTTGTAACCCTTCTGAAATGGGTTTCTGGAATTAAGCAAATCAAACAGTCTGTCGATCATGTATATGAATTCTTCCGTTGCTTCAATGTCAGCAAAGAAAGGATGATCCTGTTTCCTTAAAAATGAAATTGCATCTGCAACACCAGAACTCAATGTCTGCACAGCAAGTTGTACATTCATTTTTTTGTTTCCCCACCTAATGTGTGTACCACTCAGATTATTGGCAAAATTTAGCCCCTCATTCTCCTGAATCTCATTTAGTTTAGTGATGTACTCCCATTTTATATCACTCTTTGGAGAATACAAAATCTTCTGATCAGAGAGGGTATTCCTCGCCAACTTCACCATATGGCAAGGGTCAAAAATAACGAACACAGTTCCCATTTTCACATGCTCAAAACTACAACTACTTGCTGCCGAATCTATTGCACAACCAAGCTGTTTCATTGTTTGAACATTAGTGGAAGTTCCATCACAGGTTAGGCCCCACACTTTAACACCTACCTCATGTAACTTCGTAAGACTTACATTGATCATCTGGCACTGTATTTGCGCTGATGTTTTATTGATCAGAAAGTAACCCACAGGACACTTGAAGTTGTGTGTGAGTGATACTACCATTAGCACAAGAGCTTCAAATGCCAGTTCATCCTCAAAACCCAGAATTTCACCACAGTCCACATAGCCAGAATATTTTCCCTCAGCTCGGTCCCATACAGTTTGTTTGCGTAGAGACATTGCATCGATAACAAGGTTACAGTCCTTCAACCAAGGCTTCTCAGCAATATTCTCCTTAAGATATAAAAATACCTTTTTCAAATAGCCTGGTTCACAATTCCAGGTAACAGGCCGAAGCTTCAGAATACATACAAGAGCGAAAGCGGCCGCAGCAGTGAAGGCCATAAACGACATAAGCCATATTACCCAAATATCGCTGGAAACAGCAATGATGCTCTTCCGAGCCAAGGTCATACCTGTACTAACATACGGTCTGGAGCTTACATGGGAGTTTCTCAACTACAAACAGCTGGAGGAACTCGAAAAGGTGAAATCTAGGTTCCTCAAAAGAGCCCTCGGAGTCTCCAAGTCAGCCAAATCTCGGCTGGTATATGAACTGGCGAGAGAAACGTTCCTAATAGAGGACCTTCGGTCACTTTTACTGTTGCCTGCCACAGAAAGCTTCAGAAAATTACTCCAGGATCTGCAAAGCAAAAGGCTTGACATTCCGAAGGAATTCTACGCGACTGATGCCATGGTGGACAAAAGATGGATGCAACCCATATCCGAAATGAGACACGTTGTGACGAGACTCGCAGTTCATGGGTTCCACCATAAGGTCTGCTCACGAAAGACATTTCATGACCCGGATGAGAGGTGTATATGTGAGTTGTGTAGGAACGAATGCGGCAGGTACCATATCACGACATGCCCCAACAGAACTTTATCAATAGTGGCTTATAGTAAGGACTAGAAGCGAACCTTAGTATCCATTAAGTGTACATATCTGTAACATGTAATATGGCCAACTGGCTGCAATAAATGCTATTATTACAATTCAATTTGGACGTCCATGCCCTTAATGTTGACGGGTGTGGCAAATGAAACATGTTATGGAACTTCGAACGAACACACCTGTATGCCTTTGGTGAATAGAAGTACAAGGTTGAGGCAAACTGGTTCATCAGACTTGTGTAATGCAACCTGTTTTTAGAATTACCTTCATTCTTGAAAGTATTCATAAGAACCTCAAGGGGGAAACCTTCAAATCTTGACTCAAGCACAGAAATTACACCATGTGATGAATTTGCAGATTTCAATTCTGAGGAGCTGCTTCATATTAGTGATCTTCTTATTTCTTCGCCTAAGTTTTTCTTATAATAGCTTAATTTTCTTCTTCAGAGCTTTCTTTTGTGGTGAATCTGGAGGTTTTGGTCGACATGTATCTTGAATGTTGAATGTTTTCATCTGAGACGTTGGACACTGAGCTGGTGTCCTGCTTTTCATCCTGTAAAGTAAAATATGTTTGCATCAAAACATGACAATTTTACTATCTTTTTGGAACATTCTCCTTCAGTGACATTAACGCCATCAGTCTGGAAATGTAATAATAAGATAATATGTACAATGGTACCCCGCAAATGGAACTTTTAGCGTTCAACATGAACACAATGTGTTGGGAGGTGAGGGTGATATTTGGAGTCTATAATGCTGTTGACCAATAGGGCCCCTCAGATAAGAGCACGGCAACAATTTGTCTTTATTACCACGTGCAAAGTTATGTTTACAATAAAATGCAATGTTACTGTAGGCCTACCACATATATCAGATTTGATCGGAGACAACATAGAAAGAGGGGCAGATGACCTCGTAGTTCCGCCCCTTAAAACAACAATAACTAACTAACAAACATTGAAAGACAGAAGGAAGAGTTCAAGCAAGATGATAGCCCGGACATAGAGACTCACGTACCTTTCACGAGACCAACAGAGGAAGAAGCGGGATGTGGTGTGTTTACTGGACTATATCAGTGAAGGAGATGATGGGGGAGAAGAAAACTATATGCCCAGACTTATAAGGAGAAAGTTTATGCCTATGCTGATGACATGGCATTGACATGCAACTATGACCAGGAAGTTAGAGTGGGCTGAAAGAAAAAGAGTTACAGTACAGATAAATGCAGCAAAGACGGTAACAATGCTCTTAAGGAAAGGTGGGGAAACAAGAGACTATATATTGTAAAGGTCCCTTACTTCAGTGAAACACTTTGTATATTTAGGAGCGACATTGCAGACTTTGGGCAATGAGTTAACAATCCATGTGAGAGACCTGATGCTGCTATGAAAGCCACGAGTGACGTAAGCCACCTTAGTAATCTTTTGCTAAAACTGCGATGGAACTGTTCAGGTTGAAAATCTCACCAGTGGTAACATATGCCCTGGAAAACATTTATGGCAACACCTCAGATATAGGAACCTGACTTACCTGGATCGGATCAAAGGTAGCTAACTCAAAAGGAACTTGTGCTTATCAGAGTTTACACCTTCGTGCCTGATCTATCTGACAACCGGACAACTCCCATCGGTCGAGGAGATAAGTTTACGAATGTTACTGCCATCCATACCCGGATACGAGGAACTGTTACGTACTATGACAAGGAAGAGGAAAGAAATATGGAGCGACTTCCAAGAGCTGGATACGACACTTAGTGACAAGACTGTCTGTACACTTCTTTCACCACAAAGTGTGTGTAAATAAGAAATACCATCAGCTGGACCACTAGTGTAAGTTGGTTAGTTAGTTATAGTTGTTTTAAGGGGTGGAACAATGAGGTAATCTGCCCTAACAACCAACCAGTGCATGTGCATGCTATGTAGTGACAAGCATGATAGGTACATCATCATGTGGTGAAAACCAAGGAAGTTTTCCCTTATGGAGTTGTAATTTAATGTATCATGAATGGCCATTGGCTGCAATAAATTACATTATATTATAGCCTGGTAGATTTGAAATTACCACAGAAATAAAAGTAACAGTAAATATTAGGTCTACATACCTCAACTTGTACTTGTCGTTCAATAACTCTCCGTCTCTTCTTGGGTGGCTGAAGCAGATGCTGAGGGAAATTGAAAATTGCAGGTAGGCCTACTGCATCATCTTTAAGCAGTGGTTCGTTTCTATTTGAACCAAACAAGTAGCATGATTCTGAAAAATGTTCACTACAGATATAACTGTATTTTGTGGGGGTCCAGTCCTTCCTCCTCACAGCTATAACCCATTTCTTTAACACATCTGGACGTTTCCATGGAAATCTGTAATATGAGCCAGGTTATAATTCTGTGACTAATAACTTATAACCTATAATAGGGCCTAAGTCTATTTGTCATTATGCTATTTAGGACTATTAGGCCTATGTCAAAATTTGATGTAAGGTTTTCCATAAACACAGAATAGCCTAGACTACGTCATTACTAGGACCCGGATTTTTAAAAAAATGCATAAGCGCATATGCAAATGCATATTTAGAATGTTAGTGCATATATAGATATATTTTTGTCTTGTGTGTGATCGATTAATCCAAGATTTCTGAACGAAATGAAAAATCTAATGAACTCCATATTTTGTACATCCCTTGACAACACGATAAGCCTTCCCTGGTCAGGAATGTGCTTTCAATGTCGCAATACAGAACAAGCAGGGAGATGGCTAATGACCCTTTCACAACAGCTATATCCTTCAGTCCTATGTGAAAATGAAAATCCACAGCCTGTTTCCAGTCACCGACCGGGTCAGGAATGGAAATGAATGAAGCCCCCATCTAGCGGCCTATGTACTTTCTCCGAACAGTAGCCTCCCAAGGTTTGCGTCAACAAGTGCGTTCATCTGTTAACTTGCTCTTCGTCTATTGCAGTGTTTTACCAGATTAAATTATAAAAATGTCTAAAGACAAGAGCTCTAGGTCATTTTTAATAAAACGGTGGATATCAGGCAATAGTGACTATATAAGTGACGGTGATGTAGTGTACTGTCAAGTGTGCGAGAAGAGTGTAAAATGCGATAAAAATTTCAACTTGAGCAGCATTTGAAAACAACTTCACATCTTAGATCAAACGAACTGAGTAAGAATAGGCAACAGCTACTTTTAACTGACATTAAAACACGGTGTGAAGTAGGTACATTTTCTGCTGATCTCTGTGAAGCTTTTGTATGCAGCAGCATTCCACTGCATAAATTGAATAATCCACATCTACGCTCTTTTCTTGAAAAGTATTGTGCTAATCGAAGGATACCAGATGAATCTACCCTTAGGAAGAACTATTTACTTTCACTGCACGCTTCTGTCGTGGATTCGATACGGTCTGACATAGGAGGAAACTGTATATGGATATCGGTAGATGAAACAACATTGCGAATTTCATAGTGGGTAAATTATGTCCAGAAGAACCCGGTAAACCTCATTTACTTTCGTGCAAAGTGCTAGAAAATACAAACCACGCTACAGTTGCAAGATTGGTAAAGTTTCCCTGCGATCTCTGTGGTTTAGTGAATCGGAAAGTGATTGTTACAAAGTGCGCCTTTTAGTCACAGATGCAGCTTCGTACTGTATATGTTGAAAGCTGGCCAGTCTCTTGGAGTATTTTTTTTTTCCAAATCTCATCCATGTTGCATGTTTGGCCCATGGATTGCATCGTATTGCAGATGAGATACGTATGCTCTTTCCATCTGTCAACAAAGTAATTTGAAGGGGGAAGAAACTGTTCCTAAAAGCACCGGCTCGTGTACAGTTGTACAAAACTCTCCTGCCTCAGGTTTCTCTTCTGCCGGAACATGTTCTCACAAGATGGGGAACTTGGCTATCCACGGTATCGTTCTACCAGGAGTACTTTAATCAAGTGAAAGATGTAGTTACAATTATTGACGATAGTCATACTGCGTGTGTTCGTGAAGCAAAGTGCGCATTTGAATCTGAAACTGTAGGCTATATCAAGATATCAGTTTCATCCATGTGCATTATTCGTCACTTTCGAAGGCGATTAGGGGCCTTGAAACTCGTGGTGCATCCCTACACGAATCCCTTCAGTTAACTCAAAACACCATTAGTTCTTTAAATGGTGTCCCTGGTGAAACTGGAGAAAAAGTGAAAAGGAAACTCAGTGCAGTGTTGGACTCAAACCCAGGACTGAAGAAGATTTAATCCATAAGCAACTACATAAGTGGAATCAGGCAGTCTTTACCAGAAGAATGATCAGAGCAGTCAGTGCCAGTGTACAAGTAGTGCCCAGCTACGTCCGTCGACGTAGAACGATCATTTTCAGCATATAAATTAATTCTGTCCGACAACAGAAAGTCATTGACCCCTGAAAACATTGAAGAACTATTGATAACCTACTGCCATGCAACATTGTGCAAGGAATGAAACCTGTGTATCAATGTAAAGTTGAGTTAAAATTAAATAATACGTTTGGTAAGTGTATTTTGTTTTATTTTTAGTGCATATTTTCAACATTTTTAGTGCATATGTGCATGCATATTTTTGTAGTTTTTAGTGCATATGAATCCGGGCCCTAGTCATTAAAATTCTCGGTTCGAAAATAAAGCAGACCGTAAGCCGACCGTATTTTTGGAAAATACCATTATATATAACGTTGCACAGAGGTACAGTAGTGCTTACCTGTGGAAATGAAGCTTTAGTGAGCTTTTCTCCTGCCTATTAGAGCATCCGAATGCTACACAAGCAATGGGCATCTTGATTTTATAACATAATAATACATTTATTGCAGCAAACAGTTACAATAAAAATAATAATAGAGTATTAACTCCAAACACACTATGTTCTCTCTATAAAATAATGGACGTGCGATCAAATATAAGAAAAGAATCACAACATATCAGCTGATTTGCAACTTAGAGTTCAGTTGTATGACGGGTTTTGGTGCGACTAGTTACGCCTGGTGGTGCACGTCAAGGAGGCGATGACCAGGAAGCAGTTTTCAGCGAGGGTTACCATGGGAGTTGTCCAGTAGTGAACCCATATGCTATAGGGTCCAAGATGGTCGAATCCATGCATTTGAGGAAGAAATCAAAGAAACGTACAGTTTCTAATGTAACTTAAAGAAAGATCCAGCTAGGAGGCCAGTATAAGGTTGTGCAACTAACGAGGACCAGGTGTTCGAGAGGATGATATCATCCCTCTTGACATTCTGAAGGGAGCGAGTCACGAGTATTAATAACCGAGTGGAAATTTCCCAGGATTAGACAAGGAAGCCTGAATCGGAATTCGAGCTGACGTTGCTGGAAAATGACAACACCGCTTATGCGCCAGGAGAGGAATAATTAAATTTAACCCATTTACAAGTATAATAATGAGTAAACAAGTACAGTACAGTGAATCATTTTGAATGAGAGATTTTTCAGTAAAGAGAAACCATTTAATAATTGCGCAGGAAAAAACTGCTAACGCAAGACGACGTCATTGGGGAATTACCGAAGCCTGTGTGGAGGGGAGAGAGCAAAAGAAATGCAACACCCACACATTTGAGGACGAGAAATTAATTAATATCTCCGAATCGCACGATCGATTCTTAGGTGCAATGAGATTATTTGACATTGAGAAGACGAGCTTTCGGAAGGTATAATTTTTATATTTGTGGCACCATTATTTTAGAAATTGGCCACAGAAAAGGCTAGAGTCTTATTTTTTTGTAGTGAAATAGTATAAAGCTTCGGGCTTCACCAAGCCAATCATGCAGTTATCCTGACAACCCGTGAGGGGGTTACTACGCACGCAGTTCCGACAGCCCGTGAGGGGCGTAAGACCACATCACAGCACATAAGTATTCAGACAGCCGTGTGGGGCGTAACTCTGCGTCACATCGAAAAAACAGCTACCAGTACTCCTTGAGGGGAGAAACGCTGTGTTACACCGCAGAAGTATATCCGATAGCCATAGGCGTCGCAGTATTAACGACTTGCTTGCCTCCATAAGGAGTGGTCAAGAAGAAATTTAAAGTATCGCCGTATTGAAAGAGTAGGAAAATCCTAGTTACAGGATTTAGGCCCGACTGTATACAAGTTATAGCGAAAGTTCGTAAGATATAGACAGAGCAGGCCGCGAACGTCGGACTTAAAGGCGATAGGTCGTTAAATAGACGAACGAATATATCATAACGTACGGAAGTACCGTACCAGAAAGATAAACTGTCATCTAAATTAAAGAACCCAAAAAGGGAAGAACAGAATAAGGTTCGGAACGTATATCAGAAACGTAGGAGTGCTAAAACAGTTCCAATAAAGAAGATAGGAGACTATAAACATTATCTCCAGAAAGCAGGCGAACTATTCTAAAAATACTAGAATCGAGAAGTACTAGCTGCTATAAACTAAATCTATAGGTCATTGAGGAGACCTCGATCCGAATAGACTTTCGCTAGGATCGATAGACAGATCTACAAAGAAGCCGTTCAAGCTAGATAAATAGCCGGTCATCCAGGATAGGAGTAGCAGAATTTGGACTCCAGGGAACAGTAGATGTTTCGAGACTTTCGTATTCTGCAGGATAGGAAGCCGACATCGAATAAATTTCACCCTTGGAAACGGGAAATTAAGAAGGTCACGTGTGATAGGCTCAGAAATACGGCCTAGTGATCAAGAATTGTGAAGTGTAAATTTATCAAGATTGTGTGTTAAATTAATATTTTTAGTGTTTATTATGTGTTCAAAAGGGACACATCAGTGTATAAAAATGTCGTCAATGTTAAGTGTTTTAAATATATGTCAAAAAGTGTTTATACATAAGATGAATTCCTTTAATATGGAGTAAAAGGTTCAAAGTGGGCCCAAAATGAAGCACCGCACAAGAATAAAGATCATGGGACGATCTTAAAAACATGTGAGTACTGAATTTCATTCTATTTTGGTGTCAGAAATTGGTTGTGTACAAATCCACCGGAGTTTTTGAGTAAAAGGGATGTGTTTTAAGAAATAAATACTGAATAAGCAAGAACGCGGTCTGAACAATAATAGAAATTTTGAGAAATTATAAATGATTATGTTAAGAATAAATCCCGTAGAGGAAATAAGTGAATAAAATGTTAATGTATTTAACAAATGTCATAAGAGCAAGCGAAATATCACTAATTATCATGAAAGATATTTAAATAAAGTAAAGTTGAGACATTAAAGAAATAGCTTTTGAGCTTGTATAAAGAATAAAGATAATAATAATAATTAAATATGGAAATATTAAATAAAGGTCAAATAATTTGATGTGAACATAAGAGCGTTAAAGCCTTAACATATGTGTAAGATATGATGTTCAATGAATGTTTTAAAAGGGAGCGATTTATCGGCAACGGAAAAGATTAATATGAGAATTAAAATAGTATGAATTGTTACTAATGAGATTTATCAGTTCTTGGGAAGACAATTCGGCTTAAAATAATGCATAGCGCATAAAGAGCGCAAATAATATTAAAATGTCACGCTAGGAACGCGTAGAGGTTAAAATACTTGGTAGATTACTTATGGAGGGTAGTTGATTGCAGTGAATTGATAATTGTATAAGTCCTCTATTTGTGACGTAGTATCACGAGGCATTGTGTATGTATTTGAAAGGGAGCTAATATATGGTATTATTGAGCGTATGTCATATGGGCCACGGCCGACTCTAAATCGCATTTTGTATAAGTCCTCTGTAAGGGAATGGTTCCCGAGGCATATGAAGAGATTCGAACGCAGAATCGTCTTATGATAAAAGCCCCTTTATTCTTCGTCGTCGAATGTGTATTAATCTTCCCAATCAATGAGGACCCTCTCATAATTAATAAATGCCAAGGTTACGAAAGTGGTCTTTGAACCAAAGAATAGTTGTTTGAATGAATACGGTACAGTAAAAGCCCGGTCTCTCCCCAGAACTGAATATAATGTGAAGGTTTGTTTTGAAAGCCTTGGAAATAAGCTACTAACGTGGGTTAGACAGGGAGTCGCCGTCACCCCTCCGTGTCATAAATCGCGCCCGAGTAGAAGGGTCGAGCTCTCTTAAAGCGAGAGGGGCCAGAAACCATCTCGTAAGATGTTGTAAAGAGAAATGAATACACCAGGAGTGTTTAAAGTTGTTAACGACCCGGGCGTTGAACCGAGGTCCTAGTAGATTGATATTTTCGTTTGCCTGTTCAGATCGTAGTTTCTTATATGATAATGGTCTTATAAGACATAAGAGATAAATAACAATCCCTATTGTAGTGTTGGGTAGACGTAGGATTCCACGAGTTAATTGAAGGCAACTAAGTTTCGGGAGTAACTATAGTTTTTTTGACTGTGTCAAGTATCTTCACGCTCTGGAGTACACAATTGATTTCCTGATTACCTTAATATATTTGTGAAATGAAGAGAGATGATAACAACTGAATGTGTGGACATGCCCAAAATATTGAGTTAGATAATTAACATAGATTTTAAATATAATTATATATTTGTTTTTGAGAATTAAGAAATATAGAGGATAGTGTTTGAGGTGTACAAGAATGACACCATTATTATGTAAATGCATGGAGCCAAAAGAGCTCGGAGTTATATAAAACTTACTGTTAATGCTTTATGGAAGTAAGACTAAGTAGGAATTGTTGGTTTATGTGGAAACCACATGTTTTAAATACAATATTTGTTTTATTATATTTGTGATTCCTTGTTCATTTGGAGCAAGTAGATGATTATGGGTCAGTAATTAAATTGTTAAAGCGTTTTCCAACGTGGGGCCTGTATGATTTTATCATACACCTAAGTATATTTTTCATTTGGCGCCCAGTACGTAGGGATGAGTTTTCCTAGGGAAAACCCGAGTTTTTCTCGAAAAATCAAAATTTTCATTTTTTGAAAAAAAAAATGGTTTTTCGAAATTTTGAATTTTAAATACTTCCATAAAGGTTTATGAAATTGAGTAAGAGTATCAAAAGGGTACGTTGTAAGGGAATACCCGTACCAAAGTAAAGTTTTTAAAGAAATTGGGACACACTGATTCAGAGTATCATCTCTCAAAACATGTACTAGTGTGGTGGCATTAGTGGCCCACTGTATTTTATTATGATGTTGTTAAGTGAAGAGAGGCGGAGGCTCTCTGAAAATGTAAGGGCCGAGAGCCCAGATAAAGGTAAAACTACAGGTGAGAAAGAGTACCCAAGTAAAGAAATTATAAATGTTTCTGTAGAAAGCATGCGTGCACCTGGAGACATAGTTACACGAAGAGAAGGTAACATGTCTGCAGACAAAAGGGTAAATGTTGAGCTTTCAGAGCTCGAAAAGGAAAAAGAAAATTGTACACCGATTCCAAGGGAAAATGTAATTAATACAGATAAGGATAATGAGGAAGGTAATTCAAAGTCTCACGTAGTAACGCAGGCTCAGGTAGGCTCGGAAAACGAAGGGGAAAAGAGCGATAGTACTGACGTTCAGGATCAGGAAAAGGTAGAAATGGCGGAATGGGATGAAATAAAAGAATTCTTGGATATAATTGTAGAAATACGAGACGAGCATTATAGGATGAAGAATGAACTTTGGAACTTAAAAGGTCGTGAATTAAGAATAAAAGAAGGAATTGAGGAACAAAGAGATAGGATCTCTGAAAAAATGGAGGAGATAGACAAACTTCGTAAGAGGGCAAGTAAAAATTGGTATACGATACCCAAACAGGAATTAGAGGAATTGTACAAAGAAATTCCTAATGTTAAATGGTCGTTAAGAGAAACGAAGAGGGAATTTGCGAAACGTATGGAGAATGAAGGAAAAATAAATTTAGCTCCGTGGGAACAGATAGTTACATTTGTTGATGAAGTAAGTGAAATAGGGGATAAATTATGGAAAATGAGAGATGCATGGGATGAGATATGGTGGAAGATCCCTTACAAAGAGCGCGACCGAAAAAAGTATGTTGAGGAACAGAAAGATTGGATAAGAAAGGAGAAGAATAAGATGTACCGTTTCAGTATGAGCATGTATGATGAACAAGATATAATCAGCGTTCAGGAGTTAGCTGAAGTAAGACAGGTCAAAATTCCAGAATATCAAGAAATATTAGAGGCTGCTCAGAAGAGATATGAGGAATACATGTTGGAGCAAAATCGTCAGGCAAATGAAATAGTTGCCCAAGCTGAAAAGCCAGCAGAAATTAAAGAAGAAAAAGAAGTCACGGTGCCAGAGGAGCCCAAAATTGATATTAAAGAAGAAAAACAAGAAATAGAAATTATAATGACTCCAGTGGAAACTGAGGAAAACCTTGAGATCTTTTCTGAAGAAGACATGGAGGTTCAGGAAGAAATCGTAACTCCAGAACAGGAGGATAGCCAAAATGAAAATGAGCTCCAAACGGAAGAGACACATTTTGAGGAAAAGGTTGAGCTGGAAGATCAAGATATAATCTCGGAACAGGAGATAATAAAGGAATTGATAGTTGAAGAAACGGAAATGATAATTCCTGAAGAAACAGAGAAATTAGAAGAAACAATAACAGAAAATATCAACGAAGCACCGATGGAAACAGAGGTTCAAGATTTCACAGAAAGGGAAAAGGAAACCTTCGAAGAAATGCAGGACCAGGAAAATAAAAGGGCATTAAAGGAAGAAGAGGAAAAATTGAAAGCCCAGATCCTCGAATTAATGATTAAATGTCAAGATTGCCAAAGAAAGACTAGAGAAATGGAGAAAGATGCTAATAAGAGCCAAGAAACCCTAAAAGAAAAAGATGAGATTGTTGGGAGCAATGAAAAAATGAGAGGAGACGTCTCTGAAGAAAATCAAGACAGAGGAAAACCGCCATTGATAGTTGGTGTACCAGGAAATGGATACCCCATGGGAACAAGGAAAGGAGGTGGAATAACATACGAAGCCTTAGAGAAAGAGGATGCCCAGGCATACTTCAGCTGGAAGCTCCGTAAAAAGAAAGGGAGCGATAAAAAGAAGAGAAAAGAAGGAGATCTGAAAGACCTAAAGAACTGGAAGAGTCGGAAAAAGAAATACTCTTTGGAAATGCCATCTCGATACGAGGTGAAGGAAAAGCATTACTCCATCATGAACAAACGGGTAAAGCTATTTGCAACCGTCAAAGAATAAGAGAAATAAGTATAATATTTGTTGAAATACCATCTCAAAGAGAGATAAGGAAGGGGGAAGAGAACCAGAAAGAGTCAGGTGATGTCAGACTGAGCTCTTAAAAAATCAAATGAAGTGTAACAGACTTGAAGTCTGAGAACTGTAATGAATTAAGTTACGGGTAAAGCTAATTGCACCCGCAAGATAATTAACATAAAGTCATTAAGTTGAAAATATGTAATGAATAGAGAACAGACCGACGTGAAGTCTGTCTTGAGAAAAGAAGAAAGGGAACCAACTGTTGACTCAAGTTTGGAGAAGCATGCGCCAGACGAGGGGAGAGTTGTAAACACCGAACGTGACAAGAAATTTATGGCCCTGAGTGTAGACGTCCGCTAGGGGAATAAATGAATGAATGGGAACTTTTGAAGACCCAACCTAAACACAGACCAGAGAGGAAAGGAACTTTAAAGAAGTAATTGATTTTATTGAAAAAGAAAATTTTAATGTAATAAAGGAGAAAGAAAGGGTAAAGATAGAGCATACCCAACCTACACTATTAGTGAAAGGAACTTTAAGGAAATAAAACAACAGTAAATACGGATGACGTTATGATGGATTCGATGAAATAAGAATATAACATTAATTAAAATAAATTTCCTCAAAAATTTTTCGAAAATTTATTTATCCTAAGGAAGGGTGAGATGAACCCATATGCTATAGGGTCCAAGATGGTCGAATCCATGCATTTGAGGAAGAAATCAAAGAAACGTACAGTTTCTAATGTAACTTAAAGAAAGATCCAGCTAGGAGGCCAGTATAAGGTTGTGCAACTAACGAGGACCAGGTGTTCGAGAGGATGATATCATCCCTCTTGACATTCTGAAGGGAGCGAGTCACGAGTATTAATAACCGAGTGGAAATTTCCCAGGATTAGACAAGGAAGCCTGAATCGGAATTCGAGCTGACGTTGCTGGAAAATGACAACACCGCTTATGCGCCAGGAGAGGAATAATTAAATTTAACCCATTTACAAGTATAATAATGAGTAAACAAGTACAGTACAGTGAATCATTTTGAATGAGAGATTTTTCAGTAAAGAGAAACCATTTAATAATTGCGCAGGAAAAAACTGCTAACGCAAGACGACGTCATTGGGGAATTACCGAAGCCTGTGTGGAGGGGAGAGAGCAAAAGAAATGCAACACCCACACATTTGAGGACGAGAAATTAATTAATATCTCCGAATTGCACGATCGATTCTTAGGTGCAATGAGATTATTTGACATTGAGAAGACGAGCTTTCGGAAGGTATAATTTTTATATTTGTGGCACCATTATTTTAGAAATTGGCCACAGAAAAGGCTAGAGTCTTATTTTTTTGTAGTGAAATAGTATAAAGCTTCGGGCTTCACCAAGCCAATCATGCAGTTATCCTGACAACCCGTGAGGGGGTTACTACGCACGCAGTTCCGACAGCCCGTGAGGGGCGTAAGACCACATCACAGCACATAAGTATTCAGACAGCCGTGTGGGGCGTAACTCTGCGTCACATCGAAAAAACAGCTACCAGTACTCCTTGAGGGGAGAAACGCTGTGTTACACCGCAGAAGTATATCCGATAGCCATAGGCGTCGCAGTATTAACGACTTGCTTGCCTCCATAAGGAGTGGTCAAGAAGAAATTTAAAGTATCGCCGTATTGAAAGAGTAGGAAAATCCTAGTTACAGGATTTAGGCCCGACTGTATACAAGTTATAGCGAAAGTTCGTAAGATATAGACAGAGCAGGCCGCGAACGTCGGACTTAAAGGCGATAGGTCGTTAAATAGACGAACGAATATATCATAACGTACGGAAGTACCGTACCAGAAAGATAAACTGTCATCTAAATTAAAGAACCCAAAAAGGGAAGAACAGAATAAGGTTCGGAACGTATATCAGAAACGTAGGAGTGCTAAAACAGTTCCAATAAAGAAGATAGGAGACTATAAACATTATCTCCAGAAAGCAGGCGAACTATTCTAAAAATACTAGAATCGAGAAGTACTAGCTGCTATAAACTAAATCTATAGGTCATTGAGGAGACCTCGATCCGAATAGACTTTCGCTAGGATCGATAGACAGATCTACAAAGAAGCCGTTCAAGCTAGATAAATAGCCGGTCATCCAGGATAGGAGTAGCAGAATTTGGACTCCAGGGAACAGTAGATGTTTCGAGACTTTCGTATTCTGCAGGATAGGAAGCCGACATCGAATAAATTTCACCCTTGGAAACGGGAAATTAAGAAGGTCACGTGTGATAGGCTCAGAAATACGGCCTAGTGATCAAGAATTGTGAAGTGTAAATTTATCAAGATTGTGTGTTAAATTAATATTTTTAGTGTTTATTATGTGTTCAAAAGGGACACATCAGTGTATAAAAATGTCGTCAATGTTAAGTGTTTTAAATATATGTCAAAAAGTGTTTATACATAAGATGAATTCCTTTAATATGGAGTAAAAGGTTCAAAGTGGGCCCAAAATGAAGCACCGCACAAGAATAAAGATCATGGGACGATCTTAAAAACATGTGAGTACTGAATTTCATTCTATTTTGGTGTCAGAAATTGGTTGTATACAAATCCACCGGAGTTTTTGAGTAAAAGGGATGTGTTTTAAGAAATAAATACTGAATAAGCAAGAACGCGGTCTGAACAATAATAGAAATTTTGAGAAATTATAAATGATTATGTTAAGAATAAATCCCGTAGAGGAAATAAGTGAATAAAATGTTAATGTATTTAACAAATGTCATAAGAGCAAGCGAAATATCACTAATTATCATGAAAGATATTTAAATAAAGTAAAGTTGAGACATTAAAGAAATAGCTTTTGAGCTTGTATAAAGAATAAAGATAATAATAATAATTAAATATGGAAATATTAAATAAAGGTCAAATAATTTGATGTGAACATAAGAGCGTTAAAGCCTTAACATATGTGTAAGATATGATGTTCAATGAATGTTTTAAAAGGGAGCGATTTATCGGCAACGGAAAAGATTAATATGAGAATTAAAATAGTATGAATTGTTACTAATGAGATTTATCAGTTCTTGGGAAGACAATTCGGCTTAAAATAATGCATAGCGCATAAAGAGCGCAAATAATATTAAAATGTCACGCTAGGAACGCGTAGAGGTTAAAATACTTGGTAGATTACTTATGGAGGGTAGTTGATTGCAGTGAATTGATAATTGTATAAGTCCTCTATTTGTGACGTAGTATCACGAGGCATTGTGTATGTATTTGAAAGGGAGCTAATATATGGTATTATTGAGCGTATGTCATATGGGCCACGGCCGACTCTAAATCGCATTTTGTATAAGTCCTCTGTAAGGGAATGGTTCCCGAGGCATATGAAGAGATTCGAACGCAGAATCGTCTTATGATAAAAGCCCCTTTATTCTTCGTCGTCGAATGTGTATTAATCTTCCCAATCAATGAGGACCCTCTCATAATTAATAAATGCCAAGGTTACGAAAGTGGTCTTTGAACCAAAGAATAGTTGTTTGAATGAATACGGTACAGTAAAAGCCCGGTCTCTCCCCAGAACTGAATATAATGTGAAGGTTTGTTTTGAAAGCCTTGGAAATAAGCTACTAACGTGGGTTAGACAGGGAGTCGCCGTCACCCCTCCGTGTCATAAATCGCGCCCGAGTAGAAGGGTCGAGCTCTCTTAAAGCGAGAGGGGCCAGAAACCATCTCGTAAGATGTTGTAAAGAGAAATGAATACACCAGGAGTGTTTAAAGTTGTTAACGACCCGGGCGTTGAACCGAGGTCCTAGTAGATTGATATTTTCGTTTGCCTGTTCAGATCGTAGTTTCTTATATGATAATGGTCTTATAAGACATAAGAGATAAATAACAATCCCTATTGTAGTGTTGGGTAGACGTAGGATTCCACGAGTTAATTGAAGGCAACTAAGTTTCGGGAGTAACTGTAGTTTTTTTGACTGTGTCAAGTATCTTCACGCTCTGGAGTACACAATTGATTTCCTGATTACCTTAATATATTTGTGAAATGAAGAGAGATGATAACAACTGAATGTGTGGACATGCCCAAAATATTGAGTTAGATAATTAACATAGATTTTAAATATAATTATATATTTGTTTTTGAGAATTAAGAAATATAGAGGATAGTGTTTGAGGTGTACAAGAATGACACCATTATTATGTAAATGCATGGAGCCAAAAGAGCTCGGAGTTATATAAAACTTACTGTTAATGCTTTATGGAAGTAAGACTAAGTAGGAATTGTTGGTTTATGTGGAAACCACATGTTTTAAATACAATATTTGTTTTATTATATTTGTGATTCCTTGTTCATTTGGAGCAAGTAGATGATTATGGGTCAGTAATTAAATTGTTAATGTGTTTGTAGCGCCATTAATTTTATTAATTAAATGTGTTTAAAATAGGAGTTGATTTTGTTGTTATTTTTGCCAGTGTATCCTCTAATTAATCCAAAATATGTGAGTCACAGAGTGGGGGAACTTACCGCTGCCCCGAAATTTCCGAATTGAGCTACGCTGGTATACTGTGATTGGCATATTTCTTGCTAAAAGGGCACAGTAGTACCTATACAGTTCAATGGGTGCCACTGATGTTCTCTCCTGCACGTGCATATTAAATGACATTGCCGTAGTTTGTGGAGTGATTCCCAGGTGCTTAAAGTAATTAAGCGCCTTTGGTGGGGCATTCATTAATGTCAAAATATTTGCCCTTTATGGTTTCTCACCTTTCCGGAATTTGCTTCCTGGACGTCGAAGTTTCTCTTCTATTTTGTCAATTAAGCGCATTATCGCCTTCCCTTCCTGAAACCAAATTGACAATTTGGGATATATTCCTCTGTCTGTGTTGAATTTGTCTGTGAGTATTTTAGAGAAAATTTTGTATTATGCATTTTCCAAGGCTATGCCTCTGTACGAGTCCGGGCAGTCTGTCGCCCTTTACCTTTGTATAAAATGTTCATCTTTGCCATTCTCCACTGATGAGGTAACTTCCTTCCCTTATACATTTGTTGCAAAGATACGTCCATAAATCTTTCATTAAGCTCAATGGATCTTTTAAAAGTTCTGCAGATATAGGCTGCAGTCTGGTCCAGGAGCCATGTTGTTCTTTGCTGTCTTTATTGTATGATTTATTTCATATTTGGATATGAAACAGCCATCTACCTTGATTTCTCTGCTTTCCTTATCAAAATCTTCTTCTGTATTTTGTTTATTCAGGACAGCTATAAAATGATTTTCCCAAATTTCCATTGGTAGCGCCCTCAGCGTGATTGGTGACTTTTTCTTGAGGGCAATGAACGGGTTTTCCTTTGCATCTTCTACCATCTGTGCTTCTTTTCTTGTTATTCTGCTTTCTTCTCCTTTATTATGTTTATATACGCCTTCCTTATTTGAGCATATGACTCGAGGTCATGTTTTGTTTCTGTTGCTTTAGCTGTATGTAGCCTAATGCTGCTAAAGTTTCTTCTCTTTTCTTATAGCAATTTCGATCAAACCATCGTTGCCCTCCTCTTTTAACTCCCTATGTACTACTTTGTATCAGTTTCGTACTAAGTTCCACTGCTTCTTGCGTTTTTCCCTGTGAGATTAACTTTCTTGCTTTAATCACTTAATGTAGGTTTTTATTTAATTTGGATAAGTCTATTTTTCTGGACAATCTCATTTGTGTTGGTGCTTTGTTGATTCTATTATGATGTTCTATTTTGATCGTGGTAGCTATGGTATGTTTTTCCTCATCAGGGCAGCGTCCGATGACCAGAGTCCATCTTGACTGATGCCTTGTATGTCTCCTCCTTTATAAAACACCAGATCTAGGTAATTACACCATTTGGCACTATGTATGTTGATAGGCATGGATTATTTATGAGTATATAACCTTCATCTGTTAAGAACACCAATACAAGACTTGTTTTATAGTTGGGTTTGTCTACTCGGCAGTTCAAATCTCCCAAGATATACGTGCATCATGTTCAGTTTGTTTGATTGCTGAAGCTAGCTTTTCTATTACGTCATCTGCGGCTGCCTTCGGATTCATGTAAATGCCAATGATATTTGTGTTGTTATTATTACTAAATTTTCTTCCTTTACTGTTGATTTGATTGTGCCTGCTGGTGGTTTGATGAAACAGGACACACCCCCTGCCGGCTGCCCTTCCGTCTGTCTTGCTAATGAAGGTATTGCATAAAGTCCCTCTAAATTGTAATCTTATATTACATTTCTATAAGGCCCTGCTGACAGACCATCAGCTTCAAGCACATTTCAAGAACGCTAAGGTGCATTTTTTTCTACAAGTCTAGCATGGTATTCATTTATTTATTTACATTGATAATCACTAACTTATCAGAAGCATAAGATTTGTAATACCGTACTGCATGCATCGCATGGTTGATTGGTTTTGCATAATACGGCGAAGCTGGCGCGGCAAGAGAACGAACAAAGAGAAATTGGATGCTCTGAAAAATTGTCGCGAGAAGCTCTTTTTTCGTGGAGTCTGGTTAAGAGTCAAAGCCACAGTTCAATGGTTAAGGCTTCAGTTCTGAGCAATCCTGCTGATGTCTTGACGAAGTTGGCCGTAACGAAATTGTTGTTAACAAATGGGAAGTAAAGGGAACTATTTTTATCACTTTCCAAGTGTACGTTTTGCAACTATCATAGTAGCAAACGTTTTCTCTATTTCGGACCGTCACTTTTCATAAATAAGAATTTAAAAGTACGTTTACCAGACCACTTCGTAAAAGAAGAGAATTTTTTTTTCATAGGAGAATGTTACGGTTGAGTTCATTTTAATATATTTAATGTACACAATTAATATGAATGCGTCACGATGTTGCAAAAGTAGCAAACTTTTCACCTCTGATCCAACGGAATTCAATAGCGACAGCGAGAGAAATTAATAACTGTTCAATTATTAACATTGCAAAGCGCCTTGTTGATTTGCTATTGGAATAATGCCAGTAGGTTTTAAGATATCGGGGTTTCTGTGAGAACGTGTTTGAATTATTAAGTGCGTAAGAAGGCATAGATGGCAAAAGTAAGTGGAACCTGCAAAGTTGTCTTCCTGAAAATTATATTTTTAGCCTACTTTTCACATTTTGCAAAAATGAGGAAAAAGTAGACTTATGAGATCGGGCAAATGTGTGTCTGTCTGTCTGTCCTTCTGTCTGTCTGTCTGGCTGTGTGTGTGTCCCCCCCTATCAACTCCTAAACGGCTGCAGCAATCGAAACAAAATTTGGTAGGAGTAAAGATCTATACCTGAATATTTCACGGCCATATTTGAAAATGATGTCAGTGCTACCAACTGCTAAAAAATCGCAATTGAAATTTGAGCTCCATGTTGGATATCTTGGAAAGTATGAATGGGAGCTATTTCAAAATTGGCACACGTACAGATCATAATATTTCAGTTTAATTTCCAGGAGGCCAAACATGGCAGTGTTGCCAAAATGATTATAAGCCTCCTGATAGGTCCAATTTTTAAATGCATATAACTTCTACACTATCAAGCGGAATTCAACCAAATTTCGTATGTTGTATGTGTACATAACCAGATATGACTGAGCGTATTCTTAAGACCTACCAGGGCTGCCAACTGTTAATAAATGCTCCTAATTTATTTTATCCAAATACCAATATATCAGAAAGTATGCAAGCCGACAGCTTTAAACTATGCACACGTATAGTACCTGACATTCTATATTAATTTGGAGTAACTTATATACGTCAGTGCTACCAACATGATTCTAAGCCTGCTGACAGGTCCAACTTTAAATACATGTAACTTCCATACTATCATTTGGATTTCAACCAAATTTCGTATGTGCTATGTGTACCATAACAGATATGACTATGCGTATTCTAAGGAGCAACCAGGGCTGCCAACTGTTAATATGTGCTGTCCCTATTTTTGTTACCCTAATATCAATATATCAGAAAGTATGCAAGCCAATAGCTCTAAACTTTGCACACGTATAGTACCTGGCATTCTAGACGAATTTGGAGTAACTAATATACGTCAGTGCTGCCAACGTGATTCTAAGCCTGCTGATAGGTCCAATTTTAAAATGCATGTAACTTCTATACTAACTAATGGATTTCATTCAAAATTGGCACAACAATAGATCATATTATTTCAGATTATTTCTGACCAATACATGCATGACATTGTTGCCAACATGATTTTACGCGCGCTGTTAGATCCAATGTTTAACTGCATGTAACGTCCATGCTATCCAGTGGACTTCAACCAAATTTTGTATTTAGTACCGTAAGAGACGGAACTAAGAATATATTCAGTCATCAGGGCTGCCTACTGTAGTGCTCTATTAGGATACATTATGCCAGGTATACAGTATTTCGAACTAATTGGAAATTTCGATATTAGCAACTTAATTTCGTCATTATTCTAGATAGGTTCATATTCTGTAGAATAATCATTGGCATGAAAAGTAGGCTGTATAGTTCTTCACGGAACTTCTTGTTTATTACTACAATGCGTGAGTACACATAACCTGGAGCACTTCCCATAGAAATACCTTTATATACAAGTGTAGGTGGGTTGAAGAATCTTCAGAACGGCATTCTGGCTGTTAGGTTGCGTTGAGCAAGTGTTGCTGGCAATTTCAAAGATTTGTTCTGAAAGGTTTGAAGTTAGGCGCTTTATACAGGGGATTCTTTTGCTGGAGCGGGGCCGGTTGCCGGGTGCGCGTGCCTTCCTCCGGCCGGCCGAGCTCAGGCCGCGGAATGCGCGTAGGTAGAAACCGTAACCAAGTACGTTAATTAATGGTAAATTCACCAGCAAATCATGATTAAAGAACTTACCTTTTCACAGAAGATGCTGAGAGTGTTCTCCTTCAACTGACAGACAGCCACTGTACCGTGTAAATAGATTACCGTTTACACATTATCATTCCCTTCTGTTGTGAGGGATATCTGCTGCTGTATATTGTTCTGCAGCTCCACTAGAGTACGGGTAATTGATATGTACACTTTGTATTTTAAATCACCCCACAATTAAACATAAAACAGGCAGAAAAAGTCAGGAATAGTCAGGAATTTTGTTTTTGGTCAGGAAAAAGTGTGAAAAAATGGCGTGAGTCAGGAAAAAATTGCGAAAAGTATTAGAAAGTCAGGAATTTTATATTAACCATACAGTATTTTGTGTTTTACAGCCATATTTGGATGTTAATAGTTCAACTAATCTCTGCAGATAAAAAGCAATAACTCACTGGACATTATAGTAAGTTTCCATTTTTACAGTACATCATAGTAAAAACCTCTTTTACCTATTTTTTGTATGCTTTTTTGGCGTTGGCGTAGGGATGTGGCGACCCCATCACTATTGTTTAGGTTATTTCGTACTTTGATTTATGTATTATTGCATTATAATTTACTTTATTTTGTATTTTAAATGAATAAAGAGGTAAACGTTGGACAGCTATGGAGATGGTGGAGGCTGCAAATAAAAAAGACATGTATATTTGCTCAATAAACCTTTTTTCCGATGTTACGATGACTTCGCGAGTCAGGAATTTTGTTGAAAAATGGCCAGGAAAAGTCAGGAAAATTGACATGGAAAATTCTGTGGACACCATGGCTTAGGTTCGTGCTTCGATTAATTACAGTAAACACGCAGGTGGGTACAAGAGTAGCTATATAATGTAATGATGTACCTTCCAAAGGAGAACATTTTCAGCATATTCTGTGAAAAGGTAAGTTCTAAACTTTAACTGGTGATGTGAGGTCATCCAGATTCCCAAGATATAAAAATAAATCTGTGTTTCTTGCAGGAAGCTGTTGTTTATGTTACCTTCTTATCTGTGAGCTGACACTTCACACCCTTGTTGATGAAAGTTTAGTGATTTAATGATCCTGGTTAGCTCTCCTCCATGCAATCCGCGGCCCGAGCTCGGTTGGCAGGTGGAAGGCACGCGCCCCCGGCAACCTGCCCCCATCCTGCAAACAATCTCACTGTATAAGCTGTTGGAATGTTCCCGAATTAACACGAGACGTGACTGGATTCTAGCAGTACAGTAGGCTATGTGGGTGAGAGTATTTCTTTTTTTTGTCCTGATCACTATGCCATGCTTATATTGGTACAGCAGCTTTATCTGTTTGTTGGGGTCGATAGTGTCCAGAATGTTCTTTAATTCTTGTTTTTACTCTTAATTGTGCCAATGTAGTTATATTTGACCGCAGGAATGTGGGATACTTTATTCACCTGCAGAGGTCAGTGGGTAGAACCAGACTTTTACAGATTCTGGAAGATTATTGAAAATATATGATAAATATATGATTCACAGGCCTTCCTGGGAGTCATTAGGAATTGAAAATACTGTCAATTATCACTGCTGCACTTGAAATACTTGTAATATTACAAAAATAAAAGTTTTTATTTCTTGCTTGTTCTACGACGGCAGCCATGTTTGAGGCACACACATTCATGTCATATCATTTCCCATCACTGTTGTCAACATGTCTGATACAAAATACACCAGAACTAAAATGGGTGTCTCGGCTAAACCATTGGTTGCTACTTGGTTAAACGACTGTCTGGACGAAACCATTGGTCGATGCTTGGTTAGACTACTGTCTGGACGAAATTATTGGTTGCTACTTGGTTAGATGACTGTCAGGACGAAAATTACTGATTGCACTATAAGCAAGGGGCATTGTTTCTTATGTAGAACAGTATTCCCCAATGTAATGCAACTTGGTGCATCTTCACATTAATTTGACGGCGCTCTTTAATTTTACGGTACCGGATGAGAAATAGTGCTGAATGCGGGGGTTGGCAATATTGTACTTGTGCATAATTAATGCCGAAAATGGCCGACACAGCTGGAAATTTTACTATATAAGTCGTGATCAATTTCTGGACGGCGGCTGGGTTATAGACAGCAGAGGAGTAATCATCTATTACTATATCATCACTAGATTTTTAACAACCATTACTGCAGGTGTTTTGGCTAATTTCAGTAGTTTAAGAATTTTATACTTTGCCCGGGAACTGTTATGAATGCATTATGTGATAAGCGTTCTTTTTTTTTTCGAAATCGATGAACTACGACCTATATCCGTTTCACATCTCGGCATGATGGGTTAAAATCACTGACTGGACTATTAATTATATTATCATGGAGATAATGGCGCAGTGACTTAGCTGCTCGTCTTTCACCCAGACGGCCGGGGTTTGAATCCCGGTGACAGCGGGGTGGAATTTTCACCTGAAAAATCACGTGGCGTCAGGAAGGGCATCCGGCCTTAAATCCCCGGCCAAAACCAAAATGAGCCTGGTTGGCTCCGGCGACCCCAATTAATTGGGAAAAGCCGAAGAAAGATGAGATGGAGATGCATGTGTAACGAATTCTTGTCAGATGTTATTTATGAATGGCGAGGTGCATGAAACACAAATCCCTCTGCCGTCCAATCTCAACTTGACTGTGTATTTTGCGGAACAAAATGTTCACATACAAAATTAAGAAAAGTTGAGTTGCACTGCCAGGGAAACTCCAAACACAACCACTTTTCTCTGAAGTCTTAACTCAACACGACTCAACAGTTTGCTACTGGCTGTATCTGGGGTAATAGGCTCACCCCCAGCTAGCTCGTAAACTGTGTTCTCAGTAACTGAATGGCGATTGTTGGAAGAAATGAAAATGTAGGAACACTTATTGTGGGCGATGTATTGAAGATAGAGATAGGCTCTCACGGACTTTTTTGTAGAATTTTTCATCCTGAACAATTCGTACACTCATAGTATACTGATATTTTTAAAGGTTTGCCCAGCGTAAGCTTAAAAAGCGCACGGATGCCAGGTTTCTTTTCGACCTTTTACCTGAAATCGTTACTGCTTGGCTTCCCTTGATCATAAATAACTTATTTTCTACAGAAATCTTCCTCGAGGTGTCCTTTACAGAATGATGAAAACCGCAACAAAATCCATCCTGTGGTTCTCGAGATTACCCGTGACATCCATGAATCGGGGACTGTTTTATACTATGTAGAGATTCTGGTCAAGGGAAATTGCACCAAGGAATCTTTGTCATGCCTGAGAATTTTGCTGATTCACATTCAACACGTAAAACTAATCTTCGAGGGTTGATGACATTTCCTTCCCCATTTTTTCTAGGAAGTAGGTTGTTACTATTTTTATTTCATTTCAGCGACTTGTGGCACTTGGGTCATCTGCCCCATATAGTTGAGTGCATGGTGAAAATGTGTCTGCTAACATGATTTTGTGTGGTGGTTGTGTTAGTGTACCGGTATGTTGCAGTTGCTATTGGGGGCTAGGATCGGTGTTTGGGTATTTTAAATTAGTTACCATCCCAGCATTATTCTGGAGGTAGTGTGTGAAATGACCACACTCAGGATGGCTGCTTTCTAGTCTAGCGCATGTATACACTATGGGGCAGGGATATTTGTATTAATCTCATCCTCATCGATAAGGACAGATAATTGGAAATATCTGTTCCCGGAGGAAACAGGGTGTAAAATTGTCCGATTGAGCTATGTACATTAACAAATTCCAAAGAAATTTGATACAATGGTCCGGCTAGCTCAAAACAGTTGCCAGCGTTTCGCCCCAGTGTACCAATGGGCTCTTCAGTTGGTTATGGTACACCTCACCAAGACGCATGGCTAGTACATACTGTGAAGGCCGCTGCAAGGCACAAATGTTGCCACGAGCAGCGCCAATGTACTACGGAAGTCAAAACTTCCTTTCAAAAGTAATGTTAGCATACCTTGCTAATCCATATTGGAAATATCTGTTCCCGGAGGAAACAGGGTGTAAAATTGTCCGATTGAGCTATGTACATTAACAAATTCCAAAGAAATTTGATACAATGGTCCGGCTAGCTCAAAACAGTTGCCAGCGTTTCGCCCCAGTGTATACACTGAAGAGCCCATTGGTACACTGGGGCGAAACGCTGGCAACTGTTTTGAGCTAGCCGGACCATTGTATCAAATTTCTTTGGAATTTGTTAATGTACATAGCTCAATCGGACAATTTTACACCCTGTTTCCTCCGGGAACAGATATTTCCAATATGGATTAGCAAGGTATGCTAACATTACTTTTGAAAGGAAGTTTTGACTTCCGTAGTACATTGGCGCTGCTCGTGGCAACATTTGTGCCTTGCAGCGGCCTTCACAGTATGTACTAGCCATGCGTCTTGGTGAGGTGTACCATAACCAACTGATGAGCCCATTGGTACACTGGGGCGAAACGCTGGCAACTGTTTTGAGCTAGCCGGACCATTGTATCAAATTTCTTTGGAATTTGTTAATGTACATAGCTCAATCGGACAATTTTACACCCTGTTTCCTCCGGGAACAGATATTTCCAATATGGATTAGCAAGGTATGCTAACATTACTTTTGAAAGGAAGTTTTGACTTCCGTAGTACATTGGCGCTGCTCGTGGCAACATTTGTGCCTTGCAGCGGCCTTCACAGTATGTACTAGCCATGCGTCTTGGTGAGGTGTACCATAACCAACTGAAGAGCCCATTGGTACACTGGGGCGAAACGCTGGCAACTGTTTTGAGCTAGCCGGACCATTGTATCAAATTTCTTTGGAATTTGTTAATGTACATAGCTCAATCGGACAATTTTACACCCTGTTTCCTCCGGGAACAGATATTTCCAATATGGATTAGCAAGGTATGCTAACATTACTTTTGAAAGGAAGTTTTGACTTCCGTAGTACATTGGCGCTGCTCGTGGCAACATTTGTGCCTTGCAGCGGCCTTCACAGTATGTACTAGCCATGCGTCTTGGTGAGGTGTACCATAACCAACTGAAGAGCCCATTGGTACACTGGGGCGAAACGCTGGCAACTGTTTTGAGCTAGCCGGACCATTGTATCAAATTTCTTTGGAATTTGTTAAAGGACAGATAACCTAGATGTTTTCTGTATATTGTAGGGGTGCGGTGCTATGGAGGAAATCAACTTGATCAAGTGCGAGCCGGTTTGGTTTTCAAGCACGGAGATTGTGAGTCTACTCTTTATTTTCCTGTCTACAGTGTTTTGTATTTATAGTTCTTCCGTTTGCATGCATTCCTCATGAACAGTAACTACTCTTTTTACTTGAGGGGTATAAGGCCTTGGAACTACATCTTTGTTCGCGACAGTTATGGGGTGTAAACTAGGTTGGGCTGATGCAGGGGTGTATACAGCCCCTTCCCCCTTCGAAACGCTTCCAAAATTCCTAGGAAAATCAAACTTAATAAACAGCGGTAATTTATGGCGTTATTGAATCATGCATATTTATGTGATAGTATCATAGCAAATATTGTGAAGAACGTTAGTAAATTCGCTAGGGTACCTGAGCGGTCTAGTCTATTCTCTGTATTTCCAAAGAAAGAATGTGACGAATTAGGCGGGAGTGATATAAAAATGGCTACGGTATGTTCCTATTCGCTGGAGTTTGACAACTATTGCACTAGGTTGCCAGTGCGTGTTCATACTGATATGCATGGTGTAAGTAAAGATGTGGGAAAGCTCTGGTGATTCGATAGTGGACTTGACAACAAGCAAAGCATGTCCAGTAAACATACGGTGAATGTGCGTTCGTTGCCGTGTTACACCGTGGCCTGATCGTTCTTCCGATCTCAACCCATTAGACTTCTACTTACGGGGTCATCTAAAGGCCATTGTGTGTGCTGCACCTATTCATAACGTGGACATGCTGCATCAACCTAATAGAGCAAGGATGTCAGCAGATACGACAGACGTCGCGAATATGGGAGCGTGTGAGACGCTCAATGATGCGGAGCATATACTCCTGCATTACAGCTCGTGGTACCGTAGCCATTTTAAGCACCTTCTGCAGAGAATTTGATCAACCCAAATGACCTACCTGCATAGTGAAGCAGTCTGTCTAATGTACACCACAAACAATTCTTGTAACACAGAAACGAAAGCAAATACACCATATGTTTACCAGACATATTTTGCTTGTTGTCCGCTCCTCTATCAAATCCCGGATCTTTCCCATATATTTATTTACAACCTGTATAGATGAATTGACTAGAAATCATGAACATGAAGTTATCAGATTGCTTTCTCATCACTGCCACTTTGAATTAATATGGGCTAGCTCAAGGAAGGGGGTATGTTGAAAGTAAAGCGTTTTCACTGCATCTGAGTAGAGCGTCTAACTAGAAAGGGTAACAGGGCAAATAATATTGCCACAAATTAGTTCGTTCGAGTGGTTAGCGCTAAATATTATATTACTGCAACATAGTTTGGGTATTGCTACGAATTACGTGAATGATAATACCGTAGTCAAGTGTTGCGATACAGTGACTTGTCAGTTTAGTGTCTTTCACCATTCAGCCAACATGTAAGAGGCGTTTAAAATGCAAACTATTCAAAAGCGGAATAATAAAATTAAACAACAGGAAGTAGTAAGATTCAGCGACAAACCTGGAATGAGTTGGCAACAAGATGAAGACATTGTAATCATTGAACGATCAACGACTACAATAAATTTACTTCAAAGAAACACTAACTTCGCCAACAGAAAGATGAAGACAAACGATACTCGTATGATTTCATTCAAACAATACATGAGCACCAAGCTTCAGACCATATCCTTTGTTGTATGCCGTTCAATAAATTGACGTCATCATCATCATCTTGTACAGTTTCCAGCCCCAGGCTGGGTCTGTTTGGAACATAAGCCTCGCCACTTAGTTCTTTCTTCCCACCACCTCTCCGCTGTCACTCTGGTCCAGTCCTCGCCTCTCTTCTTGACACATTCCTCCACTCCTTTCAGCCATCTATCTCTTGGTCTTCCCCTTGGTCGTTTCTTCTGCATCTGCATCTCATGTATCCTCTTGGGAATCTTCTTCACATCCATTCTCTTTAAGTGTCCATACCACCTCAGTCTTGATGTCTCAATCCTACCTTGCAAGGGCTCCTCTTTCACCATTTCCCTGACCTTTTCATTCCTCACCCTGTCTCTTCTTGTTACTCCGATCCTACTTCGCAGGAACTTCATTTCACCTGCCTGTATTCTGCTTATGTCTCTTTTCTTCATTGTCCACGTTTCTGAAGCATAGGTAAGTATCAGGATATAGTAGCTTCTGTATAACACTTCCTTGCTTTTTTGTGGGACATCTTTATTCCAGACTAAGCTCCTAATGCTTCTCAGAAATGCTTCTGCCTGTCTGCCACGTTCCGTAATCTCTTTGTCATTTCTCCCATTTTCCTCCACTATACTTCCCAAGTACTTGAGACTTTCCACCTTCTTCAGCTGTCCACCTCCAAGTGTTATCCCACTCATTGGTCTGTCCTTTTTCCTGGTCGTTAACAGGATCTCATATTTACTGATGTTGAGCTTCCATCCGTACTCTCCCACTGTTTCTTCCCAAGCCTTCAGTTGCTCCTGAATTTCCTCCTCCTTGTTTCCCCAGACCATGAGATCATCTGCAAACACCATTGCTTTCATCTTACCTTCTCCTATCTTTCCTGCTATCCGTGTCATTACCTCGTCCATAACCTCAATAAAGAGAAGGGGTGACAGCGCACTACCCTGTTTCAGGCCACTCATTTGTCTGAACCAGTCTGTTCTTTCCCCTCCAACTTTCACACAACTCACACTTCCACAATACATCTCCTTCACTCTGCCTACAGTCTCTTTTTCCACTCCCATGTTTTCCATTGCTTTCCAAACCTTCTCCCTACACACACTATCATAGGCCTTTTCAATATCCAGGAAGGCCATCAACAGATCCTCTCCAAATTCGTAGTGGTGTTCCTGGAGCTGTCTCACTGAAAATATGAGATCCACGGTTGATCTCCCAGGTCTGAATCCATACTGTTCCTCTCTCAATTTTCTCTCCACTTTGGCTCGTATTCTACTTTCTAATATCTTTTCATATATCTTGGCACAGTAAGGTATGAGTGTGACTCCCCTGTAATTTCTGCACTCCTTTCTGCTTCCTTTCTTAAATATTTGGACAATTAATCCTTTCTTCCAATCTTCTGGGGTCTTTTTCTCCTTCCATATCACCCTCATCACACGGTACAGCCACTGTTTCCCAACCTCCCCTGCTGCCTTCACCATTTCAACACTCACTTCATCCACACCTGGTGCCCTTCCTCCTTTCATCTTGTCTATAGCCATTTCCAGTTCTCTCCAAGTCAGGTCCTTTTCCATTCCTGTGTTGTCTTCTCCATCTTCCAATACATTGCCTTCCTCCCTATGACCATTTGGATTCAGCAAATCCTCAAAGTACTCTTTCCAAACTGTCTTGAGTGTCTCTTTGTTGTGTACCTCATTTCCGTTTTTGTCCATCATTACCACATCCTCTCGCAGACCTCTTCTCTTACTTTTGACCATCCCATAAAGTACTTTCTTATTTCCTCTGCTGTCTTCCTCCATCATCTCTGTCCACTTTACCATCCACTTCTTCCTCTCCTCTGCGACAATCTTGTTTGCTTCTTTCTTCTTTATTTTATAAACTTCCCTTGCCAGATCAGTTCTTTCGTGGAACCACACTCTGAAAGCCTTGTTCTTTCTTCCCACAGCTTCTTTTACTCTCTCATTCCACCATGGTGTCTCTTTACACCGCTTTCTGTTGCTTGTTCTTCCACATACTGCCACTGCAGCTTCCACCATTGTGTTTTTGAATTGCTTCCATTCCTCTTCCCCTGTTTTAGGATTGTCTGTTGGCATCCTTTCCCTTATTATCTTCTGGAATTCTTTCTTGACTTCCTTTTCCTTGAGTTTCCATACTTTGATTCTCCTTTCCTGGTACTCTATCCTCTTGCTATCCTTAACAACTCCCAGGTTCATTACAAGTATTCTGTGGTCGCTATCTAAGGCCTCTGATGGTATTACCTTTATATCTCTGACACTTCTCTTCATTTCCCAGTCGTACAGCATGTAATCTACCAAAGATTTCTTTGTTAAATCACTGCTGTACCACGTTACCTTGTGGCTTTCTTTCTTCCGTAACCAGGAGTTGCCTACCACTAAACCGTTTCTCTTGCAAAAATCCAGCAACTTTCTCCCTTCTTCATTCCTGCTACCCCATCCTTCTGCTCCCAATACATTTTCATATCCTTGCCTTTCACTTCCTACATGTGCATTCAAATCTCCCATTACAATGATGCTCTGACCATTCAACTGCTGTTGTAGCTCCTCCTCAAAGTCTTCCTTCTCTTAAGCTGTACATCCAACTTGAGGGGCATATACCTGGGCTATCTCCAGGCTTCTTCCCTTTACAGTTACTCTGATCTTCATGATCCTGTTACTTATTCCCTTTACCTCTTCCTTCATGCCATCTCTCACAACTACTCCTACTCCGCTGCTCCTTCCTTCACTGTTCCCACTCCAGTACAACCGGTACCCTTTCCTCAGTTCTCTGCGACCTTCTCCTTTCCATCTTGTTTCGGCCAAGCCCAGTACATCCAGTTTTCTTCTCTCCATCACATCTACAATCTCCTCCACTTTTCCTGTCAGTGTCTGTATGTTTAATGTCCCAACTCGTAGTCCATTAGCATATCCGGGTCGTCGTCGTTTGCATCCGTCCTTTCCGAGGCCTGTTCCTGGTTTGAAAGCAAATATGATATCCACTACTGGCTTGCTTGGCCTATCGTAGCTTCACCAGAGCCCCGTCAGCCGTCACTTTTCAGGGTTCCCATAGAGCCTTCACAGCTACCGTAGCGGTCCCGGGGCACACAAAGTCCCCACTGTACTTCACCCCTACAGGCAATCCCCTACTTCATGCCGTTGCCCGTCTCCCACCACGTGGAGGAGGGGTTGGACTTGTGGGAGACGTAATGTTTTTTTTTTTTTTTTTGTTATCCAAGAATTTTAATTCCCAGGTCATATTTTCAACATTAGGTTCCTAGCCTGTAATTTTTTATTCCACCAGTTCAAATAACAGCACTTATTTTTTAATGTCCTTTTCCATTTTACTGGTTCAAGTAGAGATTGCGATCCCCTTCTGTCAGTGGATTTTCTTCTCAAGGATGACGTGCGGGTGTCGATGTTTGTTTGTTTCATGCTGTGGCTCGAATTGCCACCATCTTGGCAGCTGTGTGTGGTTTCAAACAGAGTGTCGTTATATGTCGACATGTGTGCAAGTGCGACGTGAGGTGGTGACTTATGAATGTTCATACATTTCTTGTAGTTGTTCAATTTATGAAGTCTAATATTTTTCAATCGGTGGACACGATTTTACCTAATTGTGATTGCTTATTCCCTAATCCTGAAGAAAAAAATTACATGAGATTAATTATAGTAATTATTAATCTCATCAATTTTTTTTAGGTTGAGGGAATAATAGTATTTATTAATCGCATGTAATTTTTTTACGGGATTAGGGAAAAACCAATCACAATTGGGTACAATAGTGTTGACCGACTGAAAAACATAAAACTTTGTTTACTATGGCAACACTGAAAATGGCTTGAAGCACCTTAATGTAGATCAATATAATTGTAAAAAGGTACTGTACTCTTCTAAAGCCATCGTGAGACAAAGCCATTGGCCAATACCGGTACTATGTTAGATGATTATCTGGACGAAAATCACTTTTTGTACTACAAGCAATGGGGTCTGGGGCATTAGCCCCAGGTTAGGGTTGTTTTTGTATGTAAAGCCTTATTAACTATATGGCGACATTGATGTCATCGACGACATTACGAAAGACACTAAATGTTTATCTTGCAAGCTTACGGGAGTACGCCTGGGGAATAAGGGGTTTTGAGTGGGGAAAACATAGACAGAAATTGGCATTTGCAATAACAATTAGAAACGAGTTGTGTATCGTGTCCTTTATTAGACCTATATAAGTCTAGTAAAAATGGGGATACATATTTTTTAAACATTAGGTACAATGCAAAAATTTGGTGTGTAGTGGGAAGACGGTATGTTTTCGGACACAAGTTCCTATGCTAAACTTAACAGTCTTGATCCACACTGCAAGCCCTCAAAGTCTGTAATGGGAATTTAGAAACATCCTGGATAGGTCAAGTAAAGATGGGGATACATGTTTTGTAAATATTAGGTAGAATGCAAAAAAGTAAAGAATGTGATACACAACTCGTTTCCAAGTGTTATTGTACATGCAATTTCTGCCTATGTTTTCCCCAGGCGTAAACCCATTAGGAATTTTATGTGAAAATGTATCACGATCTACACTAGTCCCCAATTGGCTATATATTGTGCTTGAGGTAATAACAATGAAGTAGCAAAATTATGCCTCCATTTTGGGTGGGTTTTTTTTTTCTGTTATTTCCAAAATTGGTTAGTATTTATTACAAAACATCATCAAGGATTTAATTTTCTATGTTATAGATGCGGTCATTAACCCTGTGTATTCTGAATGATGACTGGTAATCATGTCTGACAATATGTGTTATCGCAATGTCAGCAGATGACTTCATAATTTTAATATTGGGTTCAGGATTGAGAATTAACTGTCACTTGAACTAGGCTGAGTTAATATCCCAAAGAGTGGTAAACCCATTATAGGACTTTCTGAAAGTCACTGTGAACCAAGATCAAGTAAACTTGAGATTCCTAGTCATTGGATGCATCCACGAGCTCCTTCTATGGAGGCAATTCACTTTATGTTATGAAAGTGCCTTTAAATGTTTGATTATTATTTAAAGATGAGAGCAACCTTCAAGTGCTAACTGATTTGTACCTATTGGCAAATATTTTACATTTAATAATAAAAATAATATTCCCATCATACAGTTGTATGGCATCTCAAAAACTGTTACTGTAAGTCCAGTAGGCTTTCTTTCTATTTAAGAGAATGTGCTATTTTAATGAGAATTTCTGTAAACTATGCATTATAGAACCCATCAGCATCACAGGTAGAGGTACGAGCAGCTTGATCCTGAGTGGGGGTGTGGTCAATGTTTCTAGCTACAGTGTGCTAGAGAATTGACACGGCACCATCTTATTGCTCCTTTTTTCTCTCTGCATGTAAAGCTACTCACAGCCGGATCAGCTTAATGTTGCAGAGATGCATGTTACTAAGTAAAAATCTCCACAACTTTCAGACTTCGCCGTGCATTCAGTGAAACAAAATGTTAATTGATGAATTTATTGCAAACAAGTGAAGAACATATTTTCTCTTCAAATAGTTTAAGTATTGTTCTTTAATATTTATATGAAAGGAGAAGTTCACTGCATAAATTACAGCCATTGAGCCACTTTAAGATCACAGCACCCTACATTTCAATCCACCTGATGCCGTGTATAAAATCAATAATATGCATTTAATGACCCTTATAATTGCTCTAATTTTGAGAGTTCTTTAACATCATACTGACTTGGGATACTATGTCATTGCCGGCAGGAGTCGAGTGAACCGGTTGCCAATGAGGATTCAGTTAAGATCAAATTTGAACCAGACTTGCTGGAAAAGGGTGGGGGGTCACCCTTTAAGGGATTTCGAAAGGATGTAGGGTTTCGGACACAGGGATTGAATCTTAGGTGATGGAAGAGACCAAAGATTAAGATTTTCCTTTGCGTTTAATAAATCTTTAAATAGCATATGAAATTATTTCGAAAAAATATAGTTTAAGAATTAACAATAAGAATAAGAATGCAAATTTGCTAGTTTCTCCAGGAAACGAAAAAAGGTTAACAAAATTCCCTTTTGAGGGATTAAACTTTATATTGTTAATTAAAAGAAACATAATTTAAAATACATAAAAGAGGAACCCTTAATGATTAACCATGATGAATCTAGGTGTCTACCAGTATATATCACCTTCAATGAGGTGAAAATACATAACCCTTTCGTGTTAGGCCAGCAAACCCTTGGCTGGAAACAGTTGGTTTGTCCGCAAGGGACTGATGACCAAGGTTGCGGGTAGATTGTCCACACAGAGCTGATGATTGAAGTAGCAGTTCTATTTGCCCGCACAGGGCTGATGATCGATGTTAATGCGCACACACTCCAGAGGCGCGGGTTCTGAGCCAAGGTTTTGGCGATGTTTAGTAGTGCTGACGAGAGTTGACCAGCAGTGAGATGTTTCTTGGTAATAACATCTCCGCTGGTTCGAGAAGTTGCTTTTTCATTAGGCTGACTTTAAACTGAGTACAGCGTTGTAGAAAATGCCCAGCCGCCAGCTGGAGCAAAGGTTGGCCTGGAGCCTGACCCCGTGTTGTCGTGAAGCAGGGCCTCTGGCAAGGCCGTGTGACTCCAGAGGGTAATGACCCCCAGCAAGCTTGTAGCAGCAAGTGACCGATGATGGAGAGTCGACCCATAGGCCGGTAGACCTAAGGTTATATAGTGGTAGTGACGTCATTGGAAGATGCGGATAGCCGACCAGCGGGGGAAGGCAGGCGACCAATCAGCTCATAGACAAAGAAGGGACGTGCGAACGGCAGCTGGGGCAGCTCAGTGATTTTGTGACAGTTCGTGAGAGAGGAACACTAAAAACACACTTCAGAATAGGTGAGTAATGATACATAAATAATTGTAAAACATGAATACAATTAAAATATCAGTTGTACTTAAAGAATAAATATACAAAAACCGCGCTCACTCTGCAATTACGACAAAGTAGAAAAATGGGGCAGAACTAAAACAAATGTTTCAAACCATACGGGAAACTAACACTAACAAAAAATATTCGCAAGGCGAACACTTGCCATTCACTAAACACGTGGGGATCGTCAAGGGGGACCAAGATATTCAGGTGAGTCTGATTCCTCACATCATAATATGACACAAAAACCGTCGATATTATCCTTTCACTCCATGGTTTTTATCAAGTTGGCATTTCATGTTATAAACCCCCTTCAAAATTGGATTTGTGATTTTAACCTGAAAATTAAAAAATAAAAGTTAATAATGTGTATAACAAACAAAGAATTGGGAAACTATAATATATATGTAATCAAAGTCTTAAGTTGTAACATCAATTTTCTAATCTTTATGCTTCTAGACTCTAGAGGAAACAAGAATTTGTGTACAAAGAGTTAGAGCTTAAATTTTTAATGTTCCAAAGAACTCTTTTAAGCAAAACGAGAGTATTAATTCACAATGTTCCAAAGGGAACTAGAATTTTTGTAAATCGGAAGAGAGTATAAATTTATAATGTATTAGAAAGAACTCAAATTCTTATACACTGAATGGGAGCAGTAATTTTTAATGTTCAAAATATACTTGAAGTTTTTCTTAGAGTTACTACAAAATCAGGCGATGGTTATTTAGTGGACATTATTGATACATTTTGTAATGCTCATCCTGCCAATTTTCTGGCCATTCAAAAATGATGTAAATTTCAAAGATGCCTGCTACAGCGATGAAGAGAAGTTATTCTGCGTAGTTGATTTTAAACATAACCAATCTATAGTACAGAATAGATAGTCCTAATTTACTCACGACAATGGTACCTCTTATACCCCAGACTTGTTAACAAATCAACTACAGTACATACACCTCAGATTAACTTTTAAGTAATAAATGACTTCGAATGAGTAGTTGTGTTCTGTTAGTTGTTCAATTGTATTGAAAAGTTGCACTGTACTCTTCTAAAGCCATCCTGAGACAAAGCCATTGGCGATACTATGTTAGATGACTACCTATCTGGATGAAAATTACTTCTTGTACTATAAGCTTTGGGGTCTGGGGAGTTAGCCCCAGCTTAGCTTAGGTTTGTTTTTGTTTGTAAAGCCTTAATAAGATAGAATTCGTGTCTGCTACTTCGTTAGGCACTGTCTGGATGAAAATTACTGCTTGTACTACAAGCAAGGGGATCTGGGGCATCAGCCCCAGTTTAGGCTTGTTTTTGTATGTAAAGCTTTATTAACAAAACGGCGGCATTGATGTCTTCGATGACATTATGTAAGGCACTAAATGTTTATCATGCAAGCTTACGAGAATACATCTGGGGAATAGGTGGTTTAGGATGGGGAAAACATAGACAGAAATTGGCATTTACAATAACACTTGGAAACGAGATATGTATAGTGTTCCTTATTAGACCTATATAAGTCTAGTAAAGATGGGGATACATATTTTGTAAATAATAGGTAGAATGCGAATATTTGTTGTTGTTCAGGATGTTTACTATACCAGTACAGGGTGTTTCTAAATTCCCTTTAGAGACTTGAGGGCTTGAAGTGGGGACCAAGGCCTTTTTAGTTTAGGGTAGAAATCTGTGTCTGGAAAAGTACCGTCTTCCCGCTACCCGCAAAAATACCACCACAGCATATGTTCGCAGCTCCTGCAATTGTGGCGTTCTGTCCGAATCCTGCTTGTCGTCTGGGTCCAGTTAGAGATGGGGCTCGATGTGACGAACATTGACGTCAAAACAGACATGGTACCCCTGTACCATGTTCTGGTACACACGATCATCAATCCCTGTTCCTCCAACATCCGCCGTAGCAATAAACCGGGCCAGTAGATCTTCCTCGGATTCCACAGGGGTCTCGTAAATCAAGGTTTTTGTGTGACCCCACAGGTAGTTGTCTAGCAGTGTAATTAGTGTGAACGTGCAGGCCTAGAAATTAGGCCGCCACGACCTATCAACTGTTGCCCAAATATGTGGTACAAATGATCTCGGACCACAAGTAAAAATGAGGTGGTGCGACATTGTGCTGAAACCACATGTTTTGACGCACATGCAGTGGCTCATCGCCTAAGAACTCATGCAGTATGTCTTCAAGGAATACCAAGTACTCGGCACTCGTGAGATTTCGTGGAATATGGTATGGCCCAATCACACATCCATTCAGGAACCCTGCCCAGATGTTCACACCGTATCATTGCTGAATCCCATTAGACCAAAAATGATGGTTTTGCTGCATTAAATCATGTAGTTCCAATTTTTTCTGGAATGTGTAGAGGGAGGTCCCCTGAACAACGCCTAATAAAGTCCCGTCGATTTCAGGTGCTGCGGGGGGGCAAAGGGGGGCTCGAAGACCCCCTTTTTCGTTTTTGGCGCATAACTTTCAAACGGTGTATCTTACAGAAATTTTTATTCTCTCCTAACTGAAAGTTAATTAAATGCCCTACAAAATGGTATATTCATTTTCACACCTTGGGGTTGGACAAGGGGAGATGGGGGATATCTGACTCCTATTAAGACCAAGGCCGCTATTGCACCTGACAGCGTGCTCAATTCTATATTTTGCAGTTGTGCCACAGGCTGCGGTAAGAGATGTGGATGCCGGAAAGCCGGCATCCACTGCTCACCTGTCTGTGGCAATTGCCACGGCGCTTGCACCAACAGTGCTCCCATTCAATTAGTCAGAAGAGTTGGACGGTGAGGAGTATGAAATGTTTGAGAGTCAATAAAAACGATTGTATTAGAATTATGTTTGGGTTGTTACTTATTCCTCTCTATGTCTCATTCCTAGGTGGTCACTTTTTTTAAACTGTGGCCTTCTTGTACCTTGGTGTATAGGTTCTAGACATACATTTACAGTGGACACCGGTAATTGGGGACATACCAGGTGACCCATTTTACGCACTAACACGTACTAAACGGGCTAGGTACAGGCTCACAGAAAAATGTACGCATTTCAAACATATACAGTTTATAACCAACCCCCCCGCCATTTGGTCAGTAATTTATGAACATTTTAAACAATTGAATGACATATTCAAGTTTCTCTTTGTCCAACAAGTAAATTTATTTTTATTATAAGAAGGTAACAGTGGCGTTAACTATAAAATAGGCATTTATAATTTATATTTTAAAGAATATATACAACGAAAAATAACGAACTGTTCAGAATATATATATATACCGGTATACTCCGAAGGGCTGGACTGCAAACTATTAGATTTTGATCATGTTTTCATTCCCATAAAAACGAAATTGTATTCCGAAATATTGGGCTCCCCAAAAACAATCATATATACGCCACTGCGTTCATATGTATTTATACATTCTAGGTATATATCATTATTTATATGGGTAATAAATACCATTTATGTTACATAATCAATAAATAACGAGTTACAGAGAGTTAAAGCCGTTGAAAACATAAGTAAAATAATGAGCAGTTTACTAGTGAAATCTCGAAACCGACCCCGATACGTCAAAACGCTATAACGTTTAAAGATATAAAGATAAATTAGCATAAGTATATATATTCTTGAAGGCAACTTCGTGCTCTACAACTTCCTTCCTTACAACTTTCCTGTAAAATGGAAGGCAAACGAATTGGAAGGGCAAGTTTGACGAGAAACGTCAGGCGCTACATATTTTTCTGTAAATTTTCCATGTTCACCAGCTCATATCTCGAAGAAGGTAACACACAGGTGTGAAAATGAATATACCATTTTGTAGGGCATTTAATTACCTTTCAGTTAGTAAAGTATAAATATTTCTGTAAGATGCACCGTTTGAAAGCTATGCACCAAAAACGAAAAAGGGGGGTTTTCGAGCCCCCCTCTGCCCCCCCGCAGCACCTGAAATCGACGGGACTTTATTAGGCGTTGTTCAGGGGACCTCCCTCTACACATTCCAGAAAAAATTGGAACTACATGATTTAATGCAGCAAAAAATCCTAATTTGACTGGACTACATGGGGGCGCACAGCATGCGGGTATTCATCAGCCCACACATGACTGTTGCGGGTGATGAAAACACCTTACTGGGTGAACTTTGCTTCATCAGTGAAAAGGATCCGCCGTGGGATGTGGGGATTATCCACTGTACGGTGCAAGATCCGTCTGCAGAAATGGGCTCTTGACGCAAAATCCTGTGGCTGCATTGTTTTTACCCTCTCGGGGTGGTACGGGTGTAACTGCTGCTCATGCAGAACACGCCAGACGGTTGTGTGATGCACATTCAGTGTTATTGCTATGTTTCTGGTACTCGTAGTCTCTTACTCTTCCACTGCGTGGAGTACAGCCTCTTCAAACTCGGTTGTGCAGTGCCGCTGTGGAGCACCACAGTCGTCTCTGTTGGCGGTGAATCTACCCGTCTGCGAGGCTCATTGATACCCCCTTAGCAAAGAGGGTGTGCGAAGGTGTCCGGCGGTGTGGATAACGCTCCCCATGTAACTGAAGAGCAGCTCTCCCATTACACTGTGCTTCGGCGTACAATATCAACATGGCGTATTCTGCAAACATGTACACCATGGTCAACAGCAACACTCTACCAATGAAGTAAGTACGTACAGCTTACTGCTGTGTACTGTAGTATGAAGCAAAATCACAAGCACAACCGCAGGTACAACATGTCTCCGTGCGGATCACACACACAAATGAATGGCATGTAATGTCAACAAATCTGTAGAGGATATGGGACATCAGATGATCGTTCAATGACGTACTTACTCTAGTCAGTAGCGCCGAAAATGTGGGAGATTTCAACGTGAGTTGTGGTGGTCGTGGTTTGCGGATACTGGGAAGAAGGTAAGTTACCGGACACAAGTTCCTATGCTAAACTTGACCGTCTTGGTCCCCACTACAAGCCCTAAAAGTCTGTATTGGGAATTTAGAAATACCTTGGATAGGTCAAGTAAAGATAGGGATACAAGTTTTGTAAATATTAGGTAGAAGTCAAAAAATTGAATGTGTATTAGGATCTTTACTAGGCCTATATAGGTCAAGTTAAGAACGAGACACACATCTCGTAAATTTAAATGCCAATTTCTGTCTATGTTTCCCTCCACTCAAAACCTTCTATTCCCCAGCATAATCCAGTAAGCTTGCCAGATAAACATTTAGTGTCTTTTGTTGTTAGGCCCCTTAAAACAACAATTATCATCATCATCATCATGTGATGACGTCAAAAATGCCGCCATTTTGTTTTTAGGGGAATTTTATGGGAAAAAAATGTATCGCAATCTATACTAGTCCCCAATGGCTATATACAGTGCATGTGGTAATAACAATGAGGTGGCAAAATTATGCCTCAATTTTGGATGTATTATTTCTATTATTTCAAAAATGATTAGTATTTGTTACAAAACAAGAATGATCAACGATTCCATTTTGTATGTTATAGTTGCGGTCATTACCCCGTGTATTTGAATGGTGACTGGTAAACATGTCTGACAATATGTGTTATCCCAATGTTAATAGATATGGCTTCGGTGACGTAGTTGGTAGCATTCTGAGCGTGTATGCCCAAGATTGCGGGTTCAAGCCCGGTCGAAATCGTCGGATTTTTTAAAGTGTTAAAATTCCTTCTGTATGCCTACCTTCGGAGGGGAAGTAAAACCGGTAGACCCATGGCATGATTAAGAACCTTCCACTAACTACAATTGTTTTAAACTAAATTTATAGGCTAGATGTGATGAATGCTCCTAAAGTACCAATGTTCGTCGCCAGGGGCTGGTTGCAGTGGCCTCTAGTAGCCATGTTCACTGCTAGGTGTCGTTAAAGGTTGCATTTGGTAGCAAATGTAGGAACTACTTGAAATTGATCGTTTGCAGTCCTTACCTGAATTACAGATACACTAATGCAGCCATCACAATTAACACTGGTTATAAGACAGATTCTACACACACCCGTAGTACTCGAGGCTGCATGACCCCTTTGTTGCAGCCCCTAAACTGAGGAACCAACCAATGTCAATATTGGATTCAAGATTTAGTATTTACTGTCACTTGAACTAGGATGAGATAATATCCCAAACATTTTTTGGAATTAGAGTGGTCAACCTACCAAAGGAGCTTCTGAAAGACTCACTGTGAATCAGGATCTAGTCAACTTGAGATTCCTAGTAATAGGCATGCATCTGCGAACTCCTCCTATGGAGGCAATTCACTTTATGTTATGAAAGTGTCTTTGAATATTTGATTATTATTTAAGGATGAGAGCAAGATTCAAAATCTAACTGATTTCTACCAACTGGCAAATATTTTACATTTAATTATAAAAATAATAATCCCATCATAGTATGGCATCTCGACAACTGCTATTTACAATTCATCCAGTAGGTTTTCTTTCTATTGAAGAGAATGCATTATTTTAATGAGCATTTCTGTAAACTATGCATTATAGAACCCAAACGCATCACAAGTAGAGGTACGAGCAGCTTGATCCTGAGTGGAGGCGTGGTCAATGTTTCTAGCTACAGTGTGCTAGAGAGCTGACAATGTGCCGCCTTATTGCTACTCTTTTCTCTCAGCGTGTAGAGCTACTCACAGCCCAATCAGCTTAATATTAAAGAGTTGCGTGTTATTGAGTTAAAGTTGATTGGTTTGCTGATTCAATTCCGGCTCAGATCAATTAAGGGTGTTTGATTGCGACAATCTCGTGTACAGAGATTTACGGCAAGAAAATCATTCTGGACAATATGTTGAGTTATTTTATTATTATTATTATTTTCAAGCACTGGAAGAGTTATGACACGCACTGCCGAACAGTTATGCCCCTTCCAATAGAATCTATTCTCTGATGCCAATTACAGTATTTATTTAGAATTTACTCGCAGTTCTTGTCTTTATTTAAACACAAGTCATAACCTATGATAATATTCGTGGACACTCCTCATAGAAGACTGTGGCCCGGTAGATCCCTGATTATCTTAGGTAATGTTGACTGATTAATATGGATGACCGCGACCATTCAGGATACAAATTACACAGGCAGCTTCACCTCAAGGCTTTGTGCTGCGGAAAGTATCAATGATTTACGAAGTATGCAGATGGGCATTTATATGTCTGGTGTGATAGTGCCACTCCGTATGGCATTATTTTAAACCTACCGATCATTTGTTATCCATGAGAATGTGCGCTGACATACAACAGCATTCAGAAAAGATTGATAACAAAAATGCCACACTCAAATGACACAATAAGTCATCAATGCAGCCTATAGATCGCCATTGCTTCGGGGGAGAACGGAATAGAATGGTTTAAAGAAATTTCAGTAGCACCATTCCTCGCAATTTTCAGCCTTTGCCATGCTTTCAGTGAAACAAAATGTTGACGAATTTGTTTTAATCAAGTGAAGAACATATTTTCTCTTGAAATAGTTTTTGTACTTATATTCTACATTTTTATGAAAGGAAAAGTTCACTGCATAAATTACAGTCATTGAGCCACTTAATGATCACAACAACCTACATTTCAATTCACCTGCTGCCACAAATACAATCAATAATATGCATTTAATCACCCTTATAATTTCTGTAATTTTGAGTGTTCTTTATCATCCTACTGACTTGGGGTACTATGTCATTGCCGGCAGGAGTCGAGTGTACCGGTTGCCAAAGAGGATTCAGTCGAGATCAAGGTTGAACCAGACTTGCTATTCGCTGAACACGAGGGGATCGTCAAGGAGGAGCAGGATATTCAGGTGAGTCTGATTCCTCATGTAATAATATGACACAAAACCATGGATATGGCCATTTCATGTTATAAACCGCCTTCAAAATTGGATTTGTGGTATTAACCTGAAAATTAAACAATAAAAGATAATAAATCTGTATAACAAACAATTGAAATGGGAAACTGTAATTTATATTAATTCCAAGTCTTCAGTTGTAGCATCAATTTTAAAAATCTCTATGTTTCAAGAGGAAACAGGAATTTGTATGCAAAGAATTAGGGCTGTAATTTTTAATGTTCCACATAATTCTTATAAGCAAAATGATAGTTTTAATTGATAATGTTCCAGAGGGAACTAGAATTCTTGTACATCGAAAGAGAGTATTAATTTATAATATACTACGTTGTCGTAGCAGGTGGAGAGGTGATACTCCGACGTGACGCGTCCCAGGTGGCGGATAGGGGGGTCCTAACCGGTTCACCGGCGGACTTGAGCGAAATAAAATAGCTCTCGCGGACCAAACACACTCCACAATCTCATGTTTCATCATATCATATTTCACTCATCACCTTCCCAGATCACATCTGGGATTGTAAACCCTGACCACGGTCAGATTCTTGATCATTGATCTGATAATCAAATGAATATGGAGAGTCTTCTATTGAAATCCACCGGTTTGGACACTTACATCATTAACCAAGCGAAGACACCATTCGGATACGGTGGGGTGTCAGGTAGAGGATTAAGTGAGTCGGAGCGCCTCGAGATACAATGACCAAGCATGCAGACTAATCACACTAAGAACGTACTTAAATTCAACAAGCCGGGAAAGTTCTCATATTTGGCAACATTAAATGTTAATTCTTTGATGAAGATTGGTAAGTTAAAGCATCTAACTGATATCTTGGATCAACACAAAATTGTGATCACTGCTCTTCAAGAATTACGTAATACTGATCAGAACCCGATTGAATCAGGTGGGTATCGTCTCTATAAAGGGCCTCCAGGAGAAAGGGTAATGAAAAATGTCCCTCAATTTGCAGTAGGTTTCTTGGTACACCATAGAATACTAGATTCCATTACGGATTTTTCCTCAAATTCCCCACAAGTTGCATTGTTAACAGTTAACGTGGAAAACAAGATATACACATTGATAAATGTTCATGCACCAACAAATGACAAAAATAGAACTGATACTGAGGGGACGGATCAATTTTGGGACGACCTTGACCAATTGGTAACGAATATACCTGATGCTAATATTAAAATTTTACTTTGAGATTTCAATGCAAAGATTGGACGTGAGAGGAAATTTCGTCTAGTGGTGGGGCGATGGCCAGCACATAACTTGACAAACAAGAATGGTGAACGGTTAATTGAATTTTGTATTAACCATGGTCTAATTATGGAGACAACAAGGTTCAAGAGGAGACCACATAAATTAATGACTTGGAAATGTCCTAATATTAAGTTAGGAGAGTTTCAGATAGATCATGTGGCCATGGATCGGAAATTTCACAATGAAATTTATAATGTAAATGTCCTTCGTGGTGTTGAAGTTGATTCGGATCATTACATTTCCAAGATTAAAATCAAATTAACTCCTAAAAGAAAATATAAACCTCAAAAATTCAATAGCAAAAGATTGTATGATCCTAGTTCAGTTATCAATAATCCAGTATATTTTGAGCAATCCATCACGCTTTTGAGTGACAACTTGGGGACCACTGTTAACAAATTAAAAGTCGTAGCGGAAGACGTTGCTCCCATTAGAAAACAAAAGAAACATGCATGGTGGAATGAGGATTGTGATATAGCAATTCTATGCCGGCATTCAGCTTGGTTGAAGGACCAACAACAAAAATCTGAAAGTTCTAGGGAAGAATTAATCAATGCTAGTAGGTTAACGGCCAAAGAAATCAGGAGGGTTAAAAGAGAATATCAGAAAGAAACATTAAAATCTATTGATGAAGCATTCAATCGCCATAAAACAAGAGACTATTATAGGACATTTAAACAATACCAATCAAAATTTACTTCCCCTGCTCTTTTGATGAAGGATACGAATGGGCAGGTGGCCCATAATGATTATGACAATGCAATAATTTTGGCCGATTACTTCATAAAATTACTTAATAGTGATGAACTTAAGATTATTTTGAATTCGATCCCTATCCTAGAAATAAAACACCCTTGGAAAAGATCAAACCGCCGGTTTACGATGAAGTGCGTACAACGATTGATTCACTTAAGAATTTTTAAGCGGCAGGAGAGAATAAAGTAGTAGCAGAACTTTGGAAGAATGCTAATGTACAGACTATTCATAACCTACATAAACATCTTATTGACATTTGGAATACAGAAAAATTGCCTGAAGAGTGGAATATTGCAATTATACACCCCATACACAAAAAGGGCGATAGATCAGATCCTAGCAATTATCGAGGGATATCGTTGCCGGATGTCACGTGTAAGATTTTTTCAAAGATTTTATATTCCAGAATTCACAAACAACTTGATAATGAACTTGGTGAATATCAGGGTGGTTTCCGTCCAGGACGAAGCTGTCCAGATCAAATTATCAGTCTCAAATGGATTATAAAACATCACAGGATTAGGAGCAAAGATTTGGTGATCACATTCGTTGATTTTCAAAAAGCTTATGATAGTATCCATCACGAATCTCTATTGAATGTCCTTACTGAATTTGGTTTACATCGAAAACTTGTTAACCTTATTGCGGTCGGTCACTCTTAAGAATACTAAATCTAGAGTTAGGTTTAGAAGTGAAACCTCTGAGTCATTTGAAATCCATACTGGTCTTCGGCAGGGAGATGGATTATCTCCATTGTTGTTTAATTGCGTGCTGGAAAAAGTTATGCGTCAATGGAATAAGGTTTGTCCACCGAATGTTAAGTTTGGAAAAAATGCTCGACTAAATTGTCTCGCCTTTGCAGATGATCTAGCATTATTAGCAACTAGTATCGAGGAAGCTAAATTTCAGGTAGAGGAATTGGAACGATTAGCAGCAAAGGTCGTGTTGAAAATTTCCTTTGAGAAAACAGAAATTATGCCATCTTTTCAAGTTGACACACCACATATTGTACTGCATAATGCCCAGAAAATAAAGATTGTGAAAAAATTTAAATATCTTGGTGAGATCATCACTTGGAATGCCAATGAGAGAGCATCAATAGATAGTAGGACACTAAAATTGCGACGAGCAGAACGGATTACCTGGCCAACATATAAGAAACAGTGTCTTTCGATTAATGCTAAACTTCGACATTATTTCTCCGTCGTTAAGCCAGAGGCAACATATGCAAGTGAAACTTTATTTAAACTAAACACCCGATCAACAACTGACAAACTACAGAAGGTTGATAGATGGATTCTTCGGACAATACTCAATAAAAAACACCAGGTTGAGGGCCAGTGGAGACTTTTGCCAAATTCAATACTTTACAAGGAAAATGAATCCATCATTGACATGATACGAGAACGAAGGATTGCGTTTTTTGGACACATATCCCGCTTGCCAAATACTAGACTCTTGAAACAACTTTTTGACTTCTTTTGGAATAGTAAAACAAAAATCACATGGTTTAAAGAAATACAAATGGATTTAGACGAATTGAAAATTACTAAGCATCAAATTGAACATAGAGAGGAGAAACGGCTTCTGAATAACAAATACACTCGACTAACATTCAAAATTTCACAGCGTAAGCAATATGTTATATCTGCCGAAGAACGGGCTGCAAGATCTTCCAGAATGAAGAAGTATTGGGAAAGGAAAAAATTATCAAGAATTAAGAACTCTCTAGTATTTGAAGACTTTGTATATAAGGTTTGATTTTTGGTGCTCTAATACGGGCGTAAACAGCGTAAATAAATAAATAATACTAGAAAGAACTCTAATTCTTATACACTGAATGAGAGCTGTAATTTTTAATGTTTACAATGAACTTGAAGTATGTCTTAAAGTTGCTACCTAATTAGGCAATGGTTATTTAGTGGGCATTATGTAAATTTCAAAGATATCTGCTACAGCGATTAAGAGAAGTTATTCCGCATGATTCATTTTAATCATAACCAATCTATAGTACAGAAATGACGTTCCTAATTTACTCACGACGGTAGTACCTCTTAAGCCCCCAGACTTACTAACATATCAACTACAAAAAACTGAGATTTACTGTCAAGTAATGAATGACTTCGAACCTGTAGTTGTTTTTTGCACCAAATGTCACTCAAGTACTTTCCAAGTCAAAGGTCATAATTACTATTGTATGATCGTTGTAGTGGGAGAAGGGTTTAATGATTAAGATTTACCATATCAAGCAAATTACCTTCATATTCATTTTTATATGAAGCAGCAAGGATGAAATGCATCATAGGTGTTTTCTGGGTGCTCAGTTAACCGTATCGATTCTTACGACGCACCCAGTTTCCACAGACTTCTCAAGGATTGTTTTCTCTGCTGCAAAAATCTAGGATCCTTATGAAGGGAATATTTGGATTATCCCTTTGCTGGTTATGTGAATATTCTGTGATAGTTAACACCAAATATCCATGAAGGTTTCGCTGAAGATAAATGTGAGATAGTTAGTTGCCTCTCTTACTCTAACTGGAAGGTTCAGCAGCAGTCGAGTAGCTTTGTTCAGATGTAGAGATACGAAGCCATTCTTTTTCAGTGTTGCCTATACAAAGTTGTCATTTGTAGCTCTTCAGTCGGTCAACACGATTGTGCCCAATGAATGGGCGGGGTACAAGATATAAACACACTCCTGAAATAAATTACATGTATTTATTAAATTATCACAATTAAATGGGGGAATTTAGGATTACGTGTTTTGACCCTCAATTGGCCATCATCAGATCCTGATCACTGTGTAGAGCAGGGTTTCCCAAAATTTTTGTGGCCATTGTCCACTTTCGAGATTTATAATTTTTTTCGCACACATCATTTCAAAAAACGCACAAATCTTTAAATTATTAACACAAACATTCAAATACCTACATATAAGTTGAGTAATGAGGATCTTTATGAACATTTTTCTCTTAATGGGTACATAATGTTTATTTAGGTATAATTATGAAAAGAAAAAAAAAATGCAAATAATAGGTCTAGGAATAACAATCAATGAACTGAATTAAAGAAAAAATTAAAACTAAGACATGAATTTTATATCTAATTAATTAAACAATATGAATACCTGTGTCTAATTAATATGAGGGCTGGATTTGATGAGTTTCAATCAAATTGTTGGTATCAGGAGCCATTTTTGTTAGAAAAATTCTAAGATCTCCTCGTTTTTCAATTTCTAACCTATTTCTAGACTTCGTGGCAATATTATTTACCGCACTTAACCCTCTCTCAACCATGTAAGAAGAAGGAAAGGCTACAAACAACTTTTCTGTGATACACCACAATCCAGGATAGAGCTGGCAAATTTCATTTTGAAGCCAAAATGCTTGGTAGCCCAGTTTGAACTTGGGCTTTAGTTCTTCGTTTGCAACAAGCTCGATCAGCTCTTCTTCCATTGTAAGCACTGTGCACAAAATGTAAACACAATAATTTAATAAACTACTGTAGTTGTAAATAGATTAAAAAGGAAACATAATTTGACGTAATTAAATTACTTCTTTGCAATTTTATTTTATTTCTTGGTTTTATAAGCAAAAACTTCTCGGCGAAACTTTTGGGCGAATTCGCCCAGTTGGGGAATCTCTGATGTAGAGGTTAAAGTTCACACGAAAATAGATAATTAATATCTTTATTTTAATTTGCTACTACAGTATTGTAATAATTTGTCTTGGGTGTATTATTACGATCCGTAGTTGTATCTCGTTAAGTAATGTTTGTTTTGTCTTAACTATTTTATGAATTACGTAATTTAAAAATGTTACAAAATATATATACATACTCATACAATTAAAAGACAATGTAGTAGTAAGTCAATAAACAAACATGAAACTAGCATGCACTATCTAAATACTATTTGCAGTGTACTTCGACTTGTGAAGTCGGACGGTGTTGGAAATAATATTAGGCTGGTCACTAGCCAACTGATGAGATGAGAGTCCGAGCTACGTTAGGTATGCATTACGTCATGTGTGACCTCTGTTATCGGAAGTTGTAACTTGGGCTGTAAATTAATTATCTTTGCGACTGAATTGATTAACTAAGGTTGGAATGATATTTCAAAAACTGTATGTTATGGACTCTTGGAAACTTTCATTAATATCGCAGGCCATTTACATCGATTTCGACAGCATAATAAACGTCTCATTTTGGCTGCCACCCGGTCTAATACAGTAGACGAATATATTACCCATGTGATACTACCTATATTCAGGTCTTGGTTTGTACGAAAATTAAACACATAGTGGATACTTCTTCCATAACATGTTTCCCATTAACCCTACCCATATGCATTTGTTGCCTCATTTTTATTCGTGTGGATTTAATTTAATTTTAGCAAGGTCAAGTGGTCATCTTTCTAAAAATGTGTGTTCATTTATATTCGCTGGGTTCTTTATCTTCGCTAGATATATTTCTATGGATTCTTTAATGTCAAGAGTTTTTCCCTTTGCTTCGTAGTGTAGAATTATCAAGTCTCTTTCTATGTTAGTGAAATGATGATTGTTTTCGTACATGTGTTCGCATATGGCCGAAGGTTTGTTGTGTTTGATCGCATTTTTGTGTTTATTGCATCGTGTTCCGATTTGCCTATCACTCTGCCCGACATATTTAGCATTGCATCCGTCATCTTGGCATATGATCAGATATATGCCTGATTTTGCGTGCAAGTTGCAGGTTGCTATTATGTAAGTGTTTACCGACCGAGTTATTAGTTCTGAAAGCTATGTTTAGTCCATGTTTCTTGAAGATGTTTATCTTTATATATATAATTCTTCGACACGTGTGTATGTGAATGAACTCCTCCTAAACGACTGGACCGATTTTGATGAAATCTTTTATGTATTTTAGAGTGGGTCCCTGTATGGTTTAGATTTACAATTGGATCCGGTAGGTGGCGTGGCGACCAAAATGTGGGATGAACACAGTTTTAGAACCACAAGGTACAGTCAACAAAACAAAAACTGTCGTCATGGAAACCGCTGGCCTTAGTGAAAACTTAAGTCCCACCTCAACAGGGTCTTCTTTCCCCAGTAATTCTCCCAAGCTCCTTCTCTTGGCAGTGGTTTCTTCTGAAAAGTTCATGAACAATCGACTTTCTGAGAATAATTCATAGTTATATTTTTGTACCGGTGATGTCGAATTCTTGGTATTTGACGTAGGCTTCAAAACATGCACAAATCACTTGCATCGTAAAGCTTCGTTTTTTTGGTCATTTCAATAATGGCTCAGAGAAATAAACAACATGTAAGTTTGTTTGAGTGGGTCCCTGTATGGTTTAGATTCCCAATTGGACCCAATAGGCAGCGCACGAGTAGGTTCGACAAATGAGCGACGATGCGCAAAGCGTTTCAACAAAGTCCCATATGCGTTCATATACCATCCGTCCGATAGCATGAAACTTGGGTGAGATGTTGTGTACACTCCAGGGAAGGTTTCTAGCATAGTAAATCCATTTTACGATAGGTAGCGCACGAGTAGATTCAACAAATGGGCGATGACGCGTGAAGCGTTTCAACAAAGTCCCGTATGTGTTTATATACCTTTCGTCCGATAGCCATGAAACTCGGGTGGGATGTTGTGTACACTCCATGGAAGGTTTCTGGCTTAGTAAATCCATTTTACAATAGGTAGCGCACAAGTAGATTCAACAAATGAGCGATGACGTTTGAAACGTTTCAACAAAGTCTCGTATCCGTTCATATACCATTCGTCCGATAGCGACGAAACTGGGGTGCGATGTTGTGTACACTCCACGGAAGGTTTCAGGCGTAATAAATCCATTTTACAAGAGGTAGCGCATGAGTGGATTCTACAAATGGATGATGACTCGTGAAGTGTTTCAACAAAGTCCCGTATGCGTTCATATACCATTCGTCAGATTGTCTTGAAACTTGGGTGGGAGGTTGTGTACACTCCATGGAAGGTTTCTGGCTTAGTAAATCCATTTTACATTAGGTAGCACATGAGTAGATTCAACAAATGAGCGACGACGCACGAATCGTTTCAACAAAGTCCCGTATCCGTTCATATACCATACGTCCGATAGCGATGAAACTGGGGTGAGATGTTGTGTACACTCCACGGAAGGTTTCTGGGTTAATAAATCCATTTTTCAATTGGTAGCGCACGAGTAGATTCAACAAATGAGCGACGGCACATGACAACAAAGTACCGTATGCGTTCATATACCATTCTTCCGATTGCGATGAATCTTTGGTGAATTGTTGTGCACACTCTAGAAAAGGAGTATGGCTAAGTAAATCCATTTTACAATAGGTAGCGCATGAGTAGATTCAATAAATGAAAGATGACGCGCGAATCGTTTCAACTTAGTCCTGTATGCGTTCATATAGGATACCATTTATCGGATTGCGAAGAAATTTTGGTGAATTGTTTTTGTACACTCCAGGAAAGGTTTCTGGCTGATTAAATCCATTTTCAATGGGTAGCGCACGAGTAGATTCAACAAATGAGCTATGCTGCGCGAATCGTTTCAACGAAGAACCGTATGCGTTCATATAGCATTCATCTGATTGCGATTGAACTTGGGTTAATCGTTGAGTACACTCCAGGGAAGGTTTCAGGCTTAGTAAATCAATTTTAGAATAGGTAGTGCATGAGTAGATTCAACAAATGAATCACGGCGGGCGAATCATTAACTAAAATCGTGTATGCGTTCGTTCATATGCCTTTCATCCGATTGCGATAAAACTTTGATGAGTTGTTGGGTACATGCCAGGGAAGGTCTTCGAATTAGTAAATCCATTTTACAATATTGGTTGTGAACGAGTAGATGTAACAAATAAGTGACGACTCGCGAAGCGTTTCAACAAAATCCTGTATGCGTTCATATACCATTCATTGATTGCGATGAAACTTTGATGAGTTGTTGTGTACACTTATGTGAAGGTTTCTAACTTAGTAAATCCATTTCACAGTAGGTGGCGCACGAGTAGATTCGACAAATGAGTGACAGCGCACGAATCTTTTAAACATAATCCTGTATGCGTCATATGCCATTCATCCGATTGCTATGAAACTTTGGTGAGTTCTTGTGCACGCACCCACGAATGTTTCTAAATTAGTTAATCCATTTCACGATGGTTTAAAGGCAGTTAACGGAAATTGAAAGAAAAAATAATATTGTGTATCCCAAAGCACTTCAAGAAACAAAATTACAACCCCAACACTTGCTTTGATTGGCATTGCAACGCATGCCTGGTACAGCTTGATATTTTATAAGTGTTTTTGTTCACGAATTTGAATCGTACGCACTTGTTTTCATTTTGGGTTGGTGATTTGTCCTCTTATTTCTTTCGTTGTTTATCTAGTATCTGGGTAACCTTGTGGGGCGAAGGATTATTCTACTTTGCTACCTGTTTTATCGTGTCGATTTCTTTATTGAAATTTCGTGTTGTCATAGGTATTCTGACTGCCCTCTTTACCAATGTGTTTGATACCAGTGAATTTGTGTAAATTTGGGTGGTTTGAGAAATTGTCAATAGTGTGAGACATTTGAGTCTTTTTGTGGTATTTGGAGTACGTTAAATTATTGTCTGCTTGGTGGATTGTTAAATCTAATTATTTTATGCGCTGGTTGTTTCCTGTTTCCATTGTGAATTTAATGGATCGGTGTAAGTTATTGATTGATTGAAGCAATGTGTCTTCGTTAGTTATTTCTGTGTCGAAAATGCAAATGATGTCATCCACATATCTACTTCAATATACAATGCTTTTGGAGAATATCCTTTGAGGAATTTGTTCTCTAAATTGTTATTGAATACTTTGGCCACCAATTCGCTGAGTGGTGACCCTATAGCTAGGCCTGTTGATTGTTTGTGCCCTGTGATTGAAAAACATTCTGGCTGAGTGTGACTTGAAGCAGTTCTACTAATTCCTCAGTTTCTTTTTCTGAATTATTCTCTTTCCGAGTGTCTCCTATTACCTTTATCGCTTCTTTTACCATTATGGTAGTGTACATATTCGTATTATCGAAAGAAATCATTCTTATTGTTGGTTTTATGTCTATGGACCCCATTTTATTGACTAATTCTGTTGTGTTTTTTACTGAGTCGTCGTTTTTGATAATTAGTCTATCTCTCAGAATTTTTACCAACTCTTTACTTAGTTTGAAGCCTGGTGCAGGAAATAGGATGGTACAGGGCCAGTAGCTAAGACTGAGTGGTCAGGATGACATCATGTCACCAGTTGAGGGCCATGTGCCTTGAGAATGTATGGCATGGGATATAAATAAATGGAGGATAGGAATAGGCTATCCGTCATCACAAAGCATGTTCAAAAAATTATAGTTGAATAGAATTTGAAATCTATTTTAAGTTAATTACAAGTAGAACCTTAAGTACCTTAAGTTGTAACTACCTTTACTGTACATGTTTCATTTGGAAATAATCTGAAATTAACCTAATTAGTCTAAATACCTACAAAGTTATATATATATCGTAAGCTACTTAATTGACATAGAGTATTACTTATTATGCTACAATTATTTCTAAAATGGAACTAGGAATATTGAGAAAAGCACTCCCTATCCAAGCATTAACGGAAAGTGAATCCAGTAGGCATTTATATTGGACAATCCATCATGGCTGCACGCATTGGGCTAGCATTATATGAGGAGGCCATTTGTTTCTTGTTAAAATAATCTAATATTGTATTCAGCGGCTTCAAGTCATGTTTATGACGTAACAATATCTTCGCTTTATTACATTTCTATTTATAAAATGTATTTATGATTGGATCACGCAAACGGTACTGTACTATATTTAAAGAAATATTAATGTGAGAATGAGAGGGAAGGTTCTTTCCTCTCCCTTAATGTTTTACTTGAAACGTAAGATAATGCTTTTTTTTTTCACAGGATTTGAAGACGACAAATGGTGTCAATGAGGCATTTCCAAATGAGTAAGTACAAATACAGGAGAGTACTAGAAACAATATTTGTGGGTGTAGACTCCTTGTTACAAGGGAGGATCGTCCTAGAACTTTAACATACAAATATACACTACATGATCAGTTGCAACCATTTTGCTATGGTTCCCAGTTTGACACTGAAGGGCAATGAATTTTTCCACGATAATAGATTATCTACGAGTTTTAAGAGCGTTCTTGTTGTACCGCTTCATATAAAGGATCTCTAACATGTGGGAAATAGAGGACAGCAAGTAGAGTTTTGAATGTTTAGTGTGGTATGATATTCTTATTCTTGCACTGCTGTTGTCCAGTCAGTTTCACAGCTGATGCATGGCTAGATTGAGCCTGCTTGAGATTCTTCAAAATCCTCTGGCCGTTCAACAGTAACTTGAGTCTAAGCATGGTACTAGTGTTAGTATTTGTGAAGAAACTGCTTTTAATTAAATTACCCATCACCGTTTCAGATTTAAGTATTATTAAAGAATACAGCTCTTATTTCGCACAGTTTGCAACCATCTGGAATAAATACATAGAGCCAGCCTTTCTTTCTGCTCATACTAATTCATACTGCTCATACTGACACCAATTAGTATATTATTTTGTATAGGAAATTCACTAGTAGCAGGCTTGAAATATCAGAACTGGACAATCAGTGATGCATTATTAAAACAAGTAAAAGTTGAACAATTCTGGGTACTAATTGAACGGTGGTGTGTTTAGGATAAGAATAATGAAATAATGGTTTGCACTTTAAATATTTCAGAAATCAAAAGCAAAATTTCCAAAATGTCACCATGGAGAAACTTCTTTTTTTAATAGATGCAGAACTGGTGACAGAGATGATATACCATACAGTACACTTTCTAAATGTGATGTAGGCTACTTGTTATTTCCAATAATACTAACTTTAATATTACAATTTTAGAAACAATATTAGTCAAAAAATTAATTTAGTTTGGGGACATTAATTTTTTCTGTTCTCTGAAAATGACCCAAGTACATGGCATTTTTTTCATGTGTTGTGCTATGCGTTTTGCCTTGAATGCGTATCACCTTAAAACTACCGACTTTATATTTATTCCCTTGTGGTCTTTTGTAGTAACACGTGCTGTACAACACATCATCTTCATGTCTGCAATGCGCATATGTCAATTTCCTACCGTTCTCTTCAATCTGTTAGGGGCGCGGTGGCGCAGTGGTCAAGCTGTTTACCTCTCTCCACAGCGGACCCTGTCAATGCATGTGAGATTTTCAAAATGAAAAGACATGTCCTGTGGTTCGGATTCCACGTAAAAAGAGGCCCTGTAGCCCATGATCGTGAAATGAACGGTCACTTAATCTATTATATATAATCCAAAATTGACTCATCAACGCAGGGCTCAAACCACTAGACCTAGAAAGCTGAAACTTTGCATGTTGGTTGATCCAAGTATGTAGAGGCTCACTAAGAAACGGTTTTTGAAAATTCAATTTGTAAGTTAATTTTTTCGGCCCCTTCGCACTGAGCATCCAAAATAGACTCATCAACGCAGGGCTCAAACCACTAGACCTAGAAAACTGAAATTTTGCATGTTGGTTGATCCGAGTATGTAGAGGCTCACTAAGAAACGGTTTTTGAAAATTCAATTTGTAAGTGACGTTTTTCGGCCCTTTGGCACTGAGCAAGGACAGTCGGCACAAAGATCGGATTTAGCTCATTTTAAGTCACCAGATACGAGAAACAATACTCGGAGGTCCTGTACGGACCCCGAAAAACACTTTTTAAGTTCCAAAAATGAACGGTTTTGGAGATATTCCCTAATAACTGTGTTCCCTCGAAGAAACAGATCAACGTTACTATGGCAACTGTTGAAATTTCGCAGACCGGGGATAGTTTTCTGGCAATATCTCGAAAACCGTTCGTTATAGGGCCTTAAAACGCGGGGTTCGGTTCCCACTTCATTGAAGTGGAAACTACGAACATTGCTCCTCGCATTGATACGCGTAAAGTGAGACATATTTTATTTCTAGAGGTGGTTTTTGTGGTCGGATACGAGCGTGATTTTGAGTCTAATTTTATACTCTTTGAGCTGGTTATTTTGAGCGAGCTTTCGTATCTTTACGCCAATTTACAATGTCAAGATGCTTTCTATTTTGCACGGTATGCTTTCATTTTCTTTATAAATTTGTTTTTGTTAACTGTATATTTCTGTTTGCCAATATTGATCTGCTCTTTTTCGTTTTTTTACCATGATCAGCAACCCATAATCACAGACGGATCTGGCGTATTCTACCGGCTGTCACATTAAATTATTATTTTTTCTTAATTATTCTTACTGAGGAATTGGGCAAACTTATTTCAATGAAGTTGGTATTTTGTCTTTCACGGCCATTGAATCCCCGCACAAGGCACGGCTTAAACCTAGAAAAGTTGTTGAGTTGGACTAATGGACTAATGGTGCAGTAGAAAAGAGGAGAATTGAAGCGTTTGAAATGTGGTGATACAGGAGAATGATGATCAGATGGGTAGATAGGGAAACAAACGAAGAGGTATTAAAACGAGTGGGAGAGTTGAGATATTTCTGGCGACTGCTAATGAAGAGAAGAGATAGGAGGGTAGGACACATATTAAGACACCCAGGAATAGCAAGTTTAGTTATGGATGGGAGAGTCAAGGACAAGAACTGTAGGGTAAACCAGGGTTAAAGAGATTGCCTCGGATGTATGGTGTGGTAGCTATGTAGAGATGAAACGATTAGCTCAGGAGAGGGAGACATGGAGGGCTGCATCAAACCTCTTAAAAAACTGAAGACTCAAACAACAACAATCGGCAATTTTAATTTCTTAGAGAGGCATGTGAGGCAAAATTGGTTTTGGAGAATTTCAATCCCTGGGATGTAACACTGGAAGAGACAGCATAATGTACTGTACATCAGCGGCCAAGGTGAGAGATATTTAACTATAGGTCTATTAATAGCGATATGTTGACGTTCAAATCATCAATAAGTATGGCAAAATCACATCCAGAATAGCTTAAAGAAGAATACTTTTAATTCCCCATATTCCAATAGATTTGTCATTCCAGTGTGCAAGAGTGCAGTTCCCTCTTCGAACAATATTCGCAATTTCTTTAACAAAGCGCAATGACACACACTTAACAGTAGCACGTGTACATTTAGACAAAACCATTTTTCCCATGGGCAACTGTAAGGGGCGTGCTCGCGAGCATCCGGACAACAAAATCGTTATGTCTCTGCAAAAGACGTAATTTTAAAATGTGTTAGCATAATGTAACATCGAACCCTGCAGACTTTCACAACTCTATAAAATTCCCACTTTGCTGCTCATATCAATATACTGTATGTATCAGTATTCAGAATTAAAATGGACCCACCTGTAGCCGCGATTGCTGTAATACAATAGACCAATTGTCTTGATCGCGGGCGAAGCCGCGGGTACCTGCTAGTACTATAATACCACTAACTTAATTCAATCTGTCTCCCACAAATCCAACCCCTCGTCCTCGACGTGGGAGATGGGCAACGTAATTAAGTAGGGGATTGCCTGTAGGGGTGAAGTACAGTGGGGACTTTGTGTGCCTCAAGACTGCTACGGTAGCTGTGAAGGCTCTACAGGAACCCTGAAGAAATTACGGCTAACGGGGCTCTGGTGAAACAACTGCTGCCTTGTAGTTTTGAGTTGGTTCTTCAAAGGCTAAGGGAAGAACCCCTGACAGAAAATCAGCCTGGTGCCTCAGGCTTAAGGTGGCAGCCCCTCCAAGGCACTCGGAGGCAGTGGGTTAATCACTCGCTCCTCTTAAATAAACTGATTATGAAAACTGAAGCGAAATTACAAAACCGGACGGATAACCTGATGACTTTTGGCATGAAGAGGACTACAAAAATCGGTTTCTGGAATGTGAGGACCTTGATGGAGAAAACCAGACTGAAACAAGTGACACGGGAGATGAAGAACTATGGGCTGGATTTCCTAGGATTGAGTGAAGTTAGGTGGCCAGGATTTGGTGAAATACAGACAACAGATGGAATTACATTTCTCTATTCTGGGGGCGATGATGAAGAACACAGGGATGGAGTGGGGTTGCTGCTCAGCAGAAATGCAAAGAGAAGCCTTATGGAGTGGAAGCCAATTTCTAGTAGGCTCATGTTTGCTAGGTTCAAGACAAAGATCTGGAATGTGATCATCATCCAATGCTATGCGCCTACAGCACAATCGGAGCCAGACAAGAAGGAAGAATTCTACCAAATGCTGCGAGATGTCACAAGACAAACAAGTAAGAAGGACATTCTCATAGTTATGGGAGACTTCAACGCGAAGGTTGGAGCAGATCATGGGTAAACATGGCCTTGGTGAGATGAATGACAATGGGGAGAAATTTACGGAATATTGCGCCAGTCAGGATTTGGTGATGGGTGGCACGGTATTTCCTCATAGGCGGTGCCACAAGGTCACCTGGGTGTCTCCTGATCAAGTCACAGAAAATCAAATTGATCACATCGCGGTGAGCAGGAGGTTCAGAAGAAGCTTGGAAGATGTTAGGAACATGAGAGGAGCGGACGTTGGTAGTGACCATCATCTTGTGGTTGCAAACTTCCGCATGAAGATCGTCGCAGTCCGCCGAAAGTTTAACACTCGGCACAACAAGTTTGATGTGGGCAAGCTTAAGAACCAGCTGAGATTGGACCAATTTGAACTGGAGCTCAGAAATAAATTCCAGGTGTTGGACTCCGAGGCAGAGAAGGACGTGGAGACTGTGTGGAGCGAGGTAAAGAATATCTTCGTGGAAACCAGTGAGATGCAGCTCGGGTACAAGAACTACCTGCGGAAAGAATGGATATCCTATCAGACCTGGGACAAGATAAATTATAGGAAGGAGATTAAGGCCAAGCTCAACACCTGCAAGACTAGGCAGCAGAAGGCTCTCACACAAGCAAAGTATTCAACAGCAAACAGGGAGGTAAAGAGGAGTGTACGGAAGGATCATAGGAGGTGGATTGATGAGCAGGCGGAGAAAGCAGAAGAAGCGGCAAGAAGGGGGGACGTTAAGGAGCTCTATGGCATCACAAAGATGCTTTCGAAGAAAGGTTTTATTAAAACTAGGCCTGTGAGGAGCAAGACGGGCGAGATCCTCACGACGTGTGAACAGCAGCTGACAAGATGGAGAGAACACTTTGCGGAGGTTCTTAATAGAGGACCAGAAAGTAAGCAGCGAGGAGAAGATGAAGAGGAAGCAGAATGTGACCCAAGCATCAGCCTCGACTCCCCAACTCGGGGCGAAATACGGACAGCGTTGAAGCAGATGAAATGCGGGAAGGCACCAGGTCTGGATAATATCCCAGCGGAAGTACTGAAAGCAGACCTGGATATTTCGATCGATCTGCTGCACCCGCTGTTGGAGAAGATCTGGAAGGAGGAGAAAATACTAACCGACTGGAAGAAGGGGTTGATAGTCAAGTTGCCGAAGAAAGGGGACACCACAAACTGTAACAACTGGAGGGGTATCACCTTGCTGTCCATTCCAAGCAAAGTGCTGGCGAGAGTCATCCTGAATTGTATAAAAGACTGCGTAGAAAAAAGGCTTCGGAAGGAACAGACTGGATTTCGACAACATCGCAGCCGTGTGGATCTCATCAACACCCTCCGAATCACCCTGGAGCAGAGTGTGGAGTGGCGGAATACCCTTTACCTCACATTTGTTGACTTCGAGAAAGCCTTCGACTCCGTAAATCAAAGAAACATGTGGAAGACCCTCGAGGAATATTAAATTCCAACAAAGATCATCAGAATCTTGGAAGAGATGTACGAAGGGTATGAGTGCCAGGTTCTTCACGAAGGCAAATTAACAGAAAAGATAAAGGTCAGTTCCGGAGTGAGACAGGGGTGTGTCCTTTCCCCCACTCTGTTCCTCTTGGTCCTGGATAATGTGATGAAGAAGGTAATGGGAGGACGGAAGAGGGGTATTCAATGGGGTATAAATGACAGGCTTGAAGATCTGGATTTCGCAGACGACATTTTTCTTATGGCACAACGGTACCGTGACATAGAAGATAAGCTGGGGAGGTTGCAGAGAGAAGCAGAACGTGCAGGACTGATGATCAACACCAACAAGACCAAAGAGATGAGGATAAATTCTGACATCACGACTAGTTTGACAGTCAACGGAAAGGACATTGAGCGAGTTGAGTCCTTCCTCTACCTTGGAAGTATAGTCACAAATGATGGGGGAGCAGAGGAAGATGTTCGAAGCCGTATCAGGAAGGCAAATGGTGCCTTTGTCCAGCTCCACCCCATCTGGAGAAATAGAAACATTTCCAGGAAGACCAAGCTCCGCCTTTTCAATAGCAACGTAAAGTCGATTCTTCTCTACGGCTGTGAAACATGGAAAGTCACAAAACCGATCAACAACCAGCTACAGGTGTTCATTAACAGATGTCTGCGTCGCATCATGAATGTGAGGTGGCCGGAAATAATCTCAAATGAAGATCTTTGGACAATCACCAATCAACAACCGATTAGCATCCAGATCAAGGAGAGGAAATGGCGCTGGATTGGTCACACACTAAGGAAGCCGGACGGAGCTATTGAGAGGGCGGCGCTAGACTGGAATCCTCAAGGCGCCAGGAAGCGAGGTCGACCTAAGAAGACCTGGAAGAGGACGATCGAAAATGAAATTGCAGAGGTGGACAAGAACTGGAGTCAAGTGAAGAGAATGGCCAGGAACCGTACTGCGTGGAGAAATTTCGCCAAGGCCCTATGCTCCGGAAGGAGCGGCAGGAATTAATGTAATGTAAATGTAATTCAATCTGTTCTGTAGCGTACTACATGTGTATTTTTGAGATTTTTCTTCTAATATTAATATGGAACGTTCCTTCCATTTATCAATGTGCCTTTTAAGTTTCATGTACCATTTTAATTCATTGTGGTCACCTGCAAACTCTGATTGTATGTAACATTCAGTGCGCAGGTTTCGTCGTTTCCCAGCATCACTGCCATGTCCTGCGTGAAGAAAAAACGATGCCTATACCCGTGTACGTCGTGTTCAAAAACATTTACGGAACGCCGACGGCTCGAGCGACACATGATCAGTCACACGAGAATAGAGGTGTTCTCCTGTGTCGTTTGCAACAAGACATTTACTCGAAGTGAGCATCTACTGTCGCACAGTATCATTCACTCTGGGGAAGGTGGTCATGAATGTTCGGTCTGTAAGCGAGTGTTTGCTAAACGTTGGCATCTCGATTCTCATTCGGTCGTCCACTCATATGAATACTTGTGGCATGTCAACCCTTAAACGATCGGGGTCTGGAGTTGCTCAACTCTGTCAACTTGAAGGAGAATCTTCATTTGTGATAACTGCGGTGAGTCAATCTCCTTCAGGTCTCAACTGGAAAGACATCGTCCGGTGAACATGCAGCAAAAGCCGTACATATGGCCGGTTTGCATTAAAGGACTCTTGTAGAGCGGCTACCTTAACAATCACAGCTTTGTTCATACTGGTGTGAGGATACACACTTGTATCAAATGTGTAAAGTCATTTTCAGGGCGAACATAACTCTATGAACAATTTGTCGTTCAGTCAGGTGAGATACCACAAGTCTGTTAGTCGTGCTCAAAGCGATTTAGCTCGCGCTCTAATATGAGGAATCCTCTGCGTGTTCATTTCAGGAAGAAAAAACATTACTGTATCGCCTGTAACAAGGATTTCAGACGGTTCGACTACCTTGCGAAACAAATGTCAATTCATTCCAAGACCACATGTGCACAACGTAGAGAATGATGTGACGGTTCCTTTTCCCTAGTCACATTAAGGTTACAAGCATGGCCACCTGTTGATGGGGAGCTGCAGAGAGTCTAGTGCTTTGAGCCTACTGGATTCTCTGTGGTGACCTAGCAATAGGTGACAGAGGGCTTTGCCCATTGATGAGGTTAGAGATTTTTTTAGAATTGTGGTATGTTTTTAGATGAGATGAGAAAGTAAGTTGTATCTGTATGCCGTAATAAAAGAAACCATTAGTGGATATTTTAATAGAAAAGAAGAAGATAATTGTATGATATGAAATGTATGAATGATTGTGTAGGAGGGCTTGGATGCAAATGAATAGATGAAGAGTTAAGTTTTACCAGGGATTGTGTTTCCTTTGTGTGCAAACACTAGATACAAACCCATATAACCCCCCCCCCCCCCCTATTGATTAGTTACAATGATTTGAGCGATGTTAATGAAATTGTCTACATATCTGCATGCAATTAGATAATAAACGCCACCGGTAATGATTTGTCATCATCTTCATCTTGCACAGATTCCAGCCACTTGCCGGGTCTGTTTGGAACACAAGCCTCTCCAACGTCTTCTGTCTTCCCACCATCTCACAGCTTCCACCCTTGTCCAGTCTTCTCCTCTCTTCTTCACACTTCCTTTCACCCCCTTCAGCCACCTGTCTCTCGGTCTTCCTCTCTGTCTCTTTCCTTCCCACTTCGTCTCGTGTATCCTCCTGGGTATCCTCTTCTCCTCCATCCGTTTTACATGTCCGTACCATCTAAGTCTAGATTTCTCTATACCATCCTGTAAAGGTACCTCCTCCATTAATTCTCTGGTCCTCTTATTTCTTATTTTGTCCTCCTTTGTAGCTCCAATACTGCTTCTCAAGAATCTCATCTCACTGGCCTGTATTTTGCTCTTCTCCCTTCCTTTCATAAGCCAGGTCTACGAGGCATACGTCAGAATAGGGCCATAGAATGTCCGATACATGAACTTTTTTTTGTTCTGAGGGACATCCTTGCTCCATAACATGCTTCTCACACTCCTCCAGAATGCTTCTTTCTGTCTCCCCCGCTCATTTATTTCTCTATAATTTCTTCCATTATCTTGTATCAGGCTTCCCAGATACTTGAAACTCTCCACTATCTTCAGCTGTTCCCCACCAATTGTTATTCCCGTTGTGTTTCTCTCCTTCTTCCTTGTGATCACCATCTCTTTCTTATTTATGCTAAATTTCATCCCATATTCTTGTATTATTCCTTCCTGTACCTCCTCCTCCTTGTTTCCTCAAATCATCAAATCATCTGCAAAAACCATTGCTTTCATCTTTCCTTCCCCAATTACTTGTACCACTCGGGTCATTATGTTCGTCCATCACCACAATGAAAAGTAACGGTGACAGTGCACTTCCTTGTTTCAGGCCGTTTCTCTGTTCCAACCAGTTCGATCTCTCTCCTCCTACTTTCACACAGCTCACGCTTCCCTTGTACATCTCCTTTAGCCTCCTTATAGTCCATTTTTCTACTCTAATGTTTTGTTTTGCTTTTTATAAAACGCTGTTATTTGAAGCGGAATAATGTAGGTTTTACTGAAGAATGAAGACTTGGAGGTTTCTGAAATTGTTAAAGTGCTTTGTGATAATGGGTAGCTCCCAGATTTTGGCTGATGACTATTATGATTTTCGTTATACTAATAAATATTTGAGGCCTTGAAAACGCCAGACTCAGAAATGAACGAATAAGTTTCTATTTAACAGATTGTTGTAGTCTATGTTATACCAGCGTAATACAATTTACTTAATCTTTAATAAATTCAGAGAAGTTGTGCTATGTTTGCATTTCTGTTTGTATTCTGATTGTTTGACTGCTAAATAAAATGGATATCATCCTACTCTTAAACCTTAAACAGAAGTAATTCTTTTCTAAGAATACGAAGTCCAGTGATCAGAAACAGTGAATGAGTAAAAGACCTTTATGTATTGTCTTTTAAAAAGATTCCACTACCTCAATCATAAAGTACATTTGTTGGTGTCAATACTACTATTACTTACATACACTAAATATTTACACGTAACTTTGTTAAACCATCGCTCATGGTAATGAACAGAAAAACAGTGTACTTATCTAACCTATGTGCTTTCAAGACTGTTGGGGGCGAGTGGCGGTAGCTATGCTGTTTGTCTTGCACCCATGTGATGTCTCGGTTTTTAATTGTATGAGTTCTTCTGATGAATGAGAACGGTTGAAGATAAACAGGTCACAATAGTAAGCCTGAGGCAGTTGTTCAGAGAAATAGATAATGCATTGTCAGCGCACATTAAAATATTAGTAGCCATTTTCAGAGTTGCCTAAGTTATATATTAGAATCGCTTTTCAGAGGGCCAACTTGAGTGTTCCCAAAAAGATTGAGTGGGGAGAAACAATAATTTAATTAGTGGGTGCCTTAATTAAATACACAGATTATTTATACACTTAATTAAATAATTCTTACACAAATCGGGGTGCTTGTGTGTAAGAAGTGTTTTTTCAAGTGAATAAATAATCCATGCATTTATTTCAGGTACTAGATAATTGAATTACAGTACAGTAGTTGTTACTCCCTGCTCAATCGAATGGGGTACACTCTTGTTGACCATCTAAAAAGGGATTGTCTTAATAAATGAGCCAACACCCAATCTTTTGTAAGTCCACGTGAAGTTAGAGGTTACTGGCGAGTTCCAATGAGCTTCTTCGAGACACATCCATTTCAGGAAGATTTATCCCCTTTACATGTTATCATCAACATGTGCATAGAATAACGGGAGGTGTAGGTCGGGATATATGTGTGCCCCCTACGCATACACAACTCGGGGCAAAATAACGTACAGTATTGCAAATTTTGCAATTTTCTTTCTCTACGGAATAGTATTTCATATTATTTCGCTAGCTTGGTTATTATCAAACTTGTATATAGCTTAAGATACCCATTGTAAAATATTCATTACCTTTTGTTCTACATGTGTTCTGAATATATCCAACTGTATTGAAGGAACGATTTGAAATCTACCCTTAACCTCCGTGCCCCTCAATATATGAATACTTCTTTATTTTGTTTTTCTAGTGCTTTATTCCTTATACCTAAATTCTGATTGTTATGCCAGTCACTCAAGTAGTTTATAGATCAATCCATATCAAACTGGGAGTCAAGTTCAACTATGGGATTATATGAATATTGTACATAAATATAAAGTATTAGTAGAAAATTCAATGTGCAGAGAGAAGTGAAATGAGCATAGTACAATGCATGAATATCAATTTGTGATTTCAATCTCAGACTGTAAGGTATGGGCTGCAAGTGAAACACAGTACCACCGGGTCATCGACGCTGTAATTTGACAATACCTGAAAATTCCTGTTAGCTAAGTCATTGATCTGATAATCGAGATATCCGATGTGTAACTTTGTCGTGAGTAACTCGACAGTTCCAGATTTTTCTCCAGATGGAGAAGGAAACTGCTTTCCCTCAATTTTACGTAGATTATCTCTTCAGTCCCCGAAGGGCTCTTACACAATGAGCGTAAATAATTCTTTTAAAATCAAAATGACCTGGAAATCAGTTGACTCAGTAGCAGGTAATGAAATAAGCATTGCAATGTAGCTTTGGATTCCGACATAGTAGGACGTATTATGAAATGTCGACCGTTTCAGCTCAACGCGCATATGGCTTGGTACATCGTGGCCATTTAGCCCCATGTTCTTGTGTTTGTCTGATAACCTGTGTTATTCAGATGGCTGTATTATCGTGTGCATTTGTAATTCAGGTGAGGATTCACTTACGTATTAAAGAAGCTCGTGCAAATTAACGTCACATGGCAAAGCAAACAACTTCAGCATTATTTAACAGCTGAATATCTGGGTGTTACCTGTGACCGTATGTCCTTCAAGGAACATTGTCGTAACACCAGGCTGAAGGTCAGTGCAAGGAACAGTATTTTGAGGAAGCTCACAGCCACCACTATGGGAGCTAGTCCTCATGTCCTGAGAACTTCTGCTCTTGCTTTGTGTGTGTCCGCTGTTGAGTACGCCTCACCTGGATGGAGTGCATCTTCGCACACCAAGAAGGTTGACACTGCAGTCAATAAGACTGTCCGAGACTTGTCAGGATACATGAAGCAAACTCCAGTCGACAAACTCGACCCAATTGTTGGAAAGGTTCCTCCCACTTCAGAAGGGCTGTTGCTGCCGATGCGGAGGGGGCGAATCAGACCAATGATCCCCGTCACTCACTACATGATAATCAAGCTGTGTTTTGTTGTCTGAAATCCAGAAAGAGCTTCATCGCTAGAACTCAACCACTGGAGGGAACACCAGAGTCTAACCGCATTACCATATGGAAGAGTAAGTTGCAGCTGGTTATCCCTGTAAAGGAAGAGCTAGTCCCAGGAAACTATGTTCCCTACCCTGTTTGGAGATCACTAAATCGTCTGAGGGTGGGTGCCCCCCGTTGCAACATGGAAAAACGGGTCATCCATCCAGCTGACTGAGACGTGTCCTGCGAGTGCGAAACAACACAAGATCCAGCCCACTTGCTCATATGCCTTCAACTGGAACAACCTTGCACAACGCAGGACTTGATCGAGGCCAATAATAAGGCTATCGGAGTTGCTACGTTCTGGATATGTTGACCGGACACGGAAATGAATGAATGAAGGTGAGGATTGGGAAGGAGGTGGCTGTAACCTTACGTTAGATACCATCCTGGCTTTTACCTGCAGAGGAGGTGGGAAACCAAGGAAATGCACTTCCAGGGTGGCTGAGGTGGGAATCGAACCCACTCCTTGATAAATATACTTAGGATATAACAGCAGTAGATTTACTTCAATTGCAGAATAATAAAAGGCCAAAGAAGGAAGTCCTAATTTATGTCAGAAAACATTGTATAAAACCTAATATATTCAAAGCAGACTTCATTTTTCTACATCAATTGCTATTTAATAATACTTTAACGATTAACATCTTAACATTTTGCAACAGGCGTTCATATTCAGCACTTGAAGAAAATTTTCTACCGCTACAACCTCTTCCACTGGAGCCATTTTGATAAAGAAACCTGTGCAGCTGACTCAAATGGCGCTACACGGGGGATTGGAGTGGGGAAAAGTCACTACCAGCAGCTGAGAGTGCAGCAGGGAAAAAAATAACGCACTGCGTATAACACTTAGTATTTCTTATGGCTTTAAGGGGAAGAACAGCGAGGTCATCAGCGTGTAATACTGCTAGATATGAATTTTCCGCTTTAAAAGAAAATAAAACATTCGGTACCCATTAACGAATTTCACCACGTTAACAAGCAATAGATTGAGGCATGGCAAACCCCATGGATGTTATCTGGTGCAACAATATGTCCGAGATGATTCACACCTTACTCTATGCTAGACTGTTCGAAATCCACTAGTTCGAGTATGCGTTCACTTGAGTACTCAGCAATTTTGCTCGGAGCACGGTTGGGGAGGGACTGGGAGTGATAGCCAATTCGTCACTGGGCGAAGGTCGTAGCACTAGTCCATTCGCTTCCTGACAGCTTGATGTTGTGTTATTTCCCATCACTACATAACTATTTCAAGCCGGAGAGGCCCATTGCCTAGTCCGTGGGAAGAACCTCTTTACCGAAAAGGACGGACTCCCGCAGTGTCTGGTGTGTCAAAAAGTGCTACATTCAGTGAGGAAATGGAACGTACAGCGTCATTACACAACTCTTCATTCAGCTCTGTATGAACGAATGGAAAGCAAAGCACGGCAGAAGCTCATGGCTAGACTCAAAGCCAACATACAGGAAGACATACGATTTTAGAAACAAATATCACTGTAGATTCGTTTCACATAAACCGTTACAGATTAAAAGGAAAATTTATTCATACTTTCTTTTCCAGGCAAATTATATTGAAGAAACTACCAATGAGGCAGCAATTCGTGAAAGTTACAAAGTCGCTCACATCTTTGCATTGAATGGGAGACCGTTCTCGGAGGGGCTTATCATGAAAGCGTGTTTGCTCATCGTTGCGGATTGTTTAACTCCAGGAGAGAGGCAGAAATTTGAATTGGTCTGTCTCTCAAAAGTCAAAACAGACAGTTTCTCGTCGCATTTGCGCCATGGGAAGGGATTTGGATGGACATGGTGGCCTTTTCAGTCACACTTGATGAAGGGACATGGTGGCCTTTTCAGTCACACTTGATGAAAGTATGGAAGTAGTTTATTACGGTCAGCTAACTCTATTTGTGCGCGGTGTCGACATGCGCCACAAATGGTTGGGCGAGAGCCGGGCTTTGTCTCTCGGTTAAAAAATAAAGTGAAATGTGAATTCGGGAAGGACGTGGTGACTATTCACTGTTTTATTCACCAAGAGGCACTTTGTGCCGCAACAGTGGAACTGGAATCTGTCATGAAAGTGGTAGTGACGTGTGTACATTTTGTTCGACGTCATGGTTTTAATCATCATCAGTTCAAAGGGTTTTGAAAAAATCTTGAAGCCGCTTACGGTGATATACACTACCACAGCCCTGTTCGCAGGCTAAGTCGGGGCAAAGTTTTTGATGTGTTTTTTGCCATTCGCGAAGAAATCGCTCTTTTCCTGGAAGTGAAAGGACATGCAGAGCAATGTCTCTCTGATCCGACACGGGCGTTTCTTAAAGATATAACAATGCACTTAAACCAGCTAAATACGTCATTGCAAGGAAATGATCTATGAATCTTTGATGTGTAGGCCTACAATAAACTACGAGTGTTCACTGAACTGCTTCGTTTTTTTGAGCGGCAGATTCGAAATAGAGATTTAACTTTTTTCACTCGTCTTGCCTCTTAAAACGTTCCCCCTGAGACCTCTTTGGACAAGTATCTAAAGAAGATCATGAGACTTCTCCAGTCTTTTGAAAAGACGTACCAAGACTTTAGTGTTTGTGAAAAGGAAATTCGTTTATTCAGCACTCCTTTCTCAGTTACCCCTGATGACTAACTGTCGTCAATGCAGCTGGAAATAATAGACTTACCCTATTAAAGACATTTATTACAACACTCTGGATCTGTCACGATGGTGTCGTTCACTGCATCAAGAGACCTTTCCCAGCTTGCACAAGAACGCAGCACAGCTCATGTGTATGCTTGGGGCCACATACAGTTGCGAGGAACTTTTCTCGGCCATGAACCAAATAAAATGCAAATACAGGTCAATGCTCGGAGATCCGACATTGAAGAATGCTCTGCGCATCATGTCAGCAAATGTATTGACTCCCGATATCTCAGCACTTGCGTCCGCAGTGAACAGTGCACCCTGTGATACTCAGTAAACTAATTTTATTCTGTAACTTGGACGTGTTTATGAATATCTCCTACATTCCCACGTGCACAGTGATGCAACCCCATTGAACAGTATTCTCCATCGCAGGTCTCGGCCAGTATCCACCGCGCAGTGGCGGCAGCCCCCACAACAGACCTGTACGGTATTGCATGTTGTTGGTTTAATCATGCAAGACGGCGAGTGCTCCGCTCCACACTGGTGAGCAGCTCGGCTGGAACAGCCTGCTCTACGCAGTATTTTCCTTGTCTGGCATTCTCGCTGACTCACTAAAACTCAGAATATTCAGCGGCGGCTGGCGGGTATTTGTTCTGAGTGTTGCACTATTTTCATTTAACGGGGGTGGTGGTGTTAGCGTAAAAGACTGCTTGATATCAGACAAAACTCTATTCCATTGCACGGTACAAGTGATGTATGTCATTCATTACGAATGCTGGAGTTCAGAGAACATCACATTCTCATTGAGATTAACTTAAATAGATTATAAGTTAGTCTGCATGATAAACGTCCCGAGAACAAAACAACGTAAGTTATATATAAGGTCGAGAAAGAACTAAGAGTGTCAATTCTACGCGCAAGTACCAGTAGCGTAGCCAAAATCGACCAATGTGTGGTGCTCATCATTATATCATTATAAGGACATTAATAGAAATTAATGATATTGATATTCAAGTAATGTACAAATTTCATTGTTATGAAGACGCATTTAGCCCCAAATAGATGGCCTGGCAGAAAGGAGACAACAGAAGTGATACAGACACAAATCGCCGATTTCCCACGAAGCAAGAGTTATTATTTCATTTAAGAAATGTTTATTTAGCTGATTATTTGTTATCACTTTTATTTATAATTTTCTTGTAAAATGGCCAAAGGGGGTGTCACAGGTTTCTATCCCCACAGTAAGTTAACACTTCCCTGGCTTCGCCACTTTGCAAATTACATCGCAAGGCATGGTATCGGCATTTGACGGGGCATCTCGGATCCCTTCGTCCGCCTGTCTGCTCCCTTGTTGCAATCAGCGGGCAACGACTAGCTTAGTTAACGGTTGGGATTGGACTTATACTCTGCCATGTCCTCCACTCTTGTGATCTGGTCGGTGAGTGGCGAGCGCTCCTACACGGGAAAAAGGAACAAAACTAGGAATTCCTATGCATAAGGAAATGTTCAGCTTTTATTGCTAAAAAAATTATTATGGTATTAATTTTTGTTGTTGAGAAAATCTGGTCGTTGTAGAATTCTGCAATCTTATTACCTGCCGCCACTGAGAGTATAATAATAAGGTACTGGTACTCTCTAATTCGATCACTTTCGAAGTGTACGTCATGCAACTATTAATCCTAACCTTTTCTTCTTAATTTTGGACATTAAAAAACAGAAAAAGTAAGGTTACCCTATTACTGAGCATGTGAAGAGTAAGATTTCAGATATGGATGTTGCGGTTGAGTTTATTTCAATATAATAAATCACAGCAGAACTGTATGAACACAGTAACAGTAAGTTAATACGGGAACTGATCGGTTTAAGTTACGGTATTACAAATAGAATGTTAACTGTTCAGCTCCATTCTGCATCTTCACTGACTGCGATATCCAGCAGCGAGGGAAATCATTGTAAAATAGTGAGCATTGCAAAGAACCTTGTTGATGTAATAATATTCATACTAATTGCATATTCTGTTATGGAGCTTCAGTGCTTCGGTAGCGAAGTTGGTAGCATGCCGAGCTCCTATGCCCAAGGTCACGGGTTAAAACCCGGCCGAAATCGTCGGATTTTTAAGAGAGTTTAAAATCCCTCAGTATGCCTTCCTTCGAAGGGGAAGTCATAGATTTTTGGCATGAAACCGTCCACTAACTACACTTGTGTGAAGATAAATTGTAGGTTATATTTCATTAACGCTCTTATGTTGCAACGTTCGTCGCCAGAAGCCGACTGCAGTGGCATCTAGTAACAAAGTTCAAAACTAGTTGATCGTTGACGGTGGCGTTCTGTATTAAAAGTTGGAACTACTTGTAAGGTAGGCCTAAATGCACCAATAGTCATCATTGTTAAGACTGATTTAGTCAAGACCGCTGTATCTAGCCTCAAACTCTACTGATAATGCTGATAATAATAATAATGTTATTTGTTTTACGTCCCTTTTAACTACTGCGGCATTTAGAGACTCCGGGAATTTTGCCCCATAGGGGATCATTTAATGTGCCAGTAAATCTACTGACACGGCTCCCTCGCATTTGCACACCCTCAAATTCCAGATGACTGCGCCAGGATTCGATCCTGCAACAGCAAGCGAGAACATTACCGCTGAGCCACGCAGCCAGCCTAGACCTACGGGCATCAAAAATACAGATCTACATAATAACAATACGCTGTAAATGTTTATTGGTTCTGAAACGTTAACGCAAACATGAACATTATCGTGCACTAGTGTTCGTCACGCATGTGCTCTAATGATCGTCAGCTATGACGACTATTGGACACGATGATCAAATGACAATTTAATTAATGCAGGGTGCTTCAGAACTACATTGTAAGTATATTGCTGCTGTTGGTTTGGTCTTACAAGGAGAAATGACAGTGTGCCAGTTTTCGTCACAAAGGACGAGCATTGGTAAAGTGCGTTTTTTTTTAATCCGGTGTTCGTCACCAGCATTTCTAACCAAACTAGGAACGTGAGCATGAAATAGCAAATCACATATGTTACAGAAACAATTACCAACTATATCAAACACTTGTAACAGTTTAGAATGTCCGAACATAACACGTATGCACATAATTAACTCGCGTGCCTGCTTAGCACTTGCGAGAAGCAATACGCCGCGTCAAGACAGCTCAACTCACAGGAGATGTTTGATGCTGGGAATCACCTATTAGGCTACATTGCACCCATGATTTCGCAAAGTTGCTCGTTATCGGCCACGATGGTACCGGTATGACGAATCTCGTAAGACTTTGTGCGTTGAGAAAGACCCGTTGACATCCTTATTAAATGTACTTATATAGGCGAGTGACGACTATTGGCTCAGTGACGAAAATGGTACAGTTACCTCGATTGTCTGCAGTCCTTACTTTAATTAAAAACAGATAACACGCACTAATACAGCCGTCACAATTTAACATCTGTTATCAGCCAGATTCTACACACACCCAAAGTACACGGGACTACATGACCTCGTTGTCACAGTCCCTAAACTGAGGAACAAACCAACCAGCTTCATTCAAGATCCTTCAGAAATCTTCGTAGGAACATGTTATATGACTAGGGCTAGGATTTTTATGTAAATACCGTACCGTAGGCTACATTTTCTTTACCTTTGCTTATACCATTGATCTAGCTATAATACTACTGGATGTCACACTACTCGCATTTGCCGCACAAAAAAGTGAGTCCAGGTAATCGCTTACATTCGCCTGGAGGTGGGGAAGATCTGTTCTCCGTCAACTGTTTGACAGTATCTAATGTATGAAAGGCGGGCAATATTTTATCGAAAATGATCATTTCTTGTAAATATATTTGGTTCAGAAGAGTTTCAGACTACACATTGCTGTTAATCAGTACAAACTAATTTATGAGGATCAAAGAAGAAAGTAAATATATTTATTTTAACTCTAGAATACTAACATTATTCAATTGATGCTTAATACTAATAATACGTTAAATTTACATACATTACGAACCTTGTACTTAAGCAGCAATTAGTTGATTCGAATTAATATATATTTCGTATGTAACACTATTTATATACAATGAATCCTCCGTGGTCTTTGAAGTTTAATACGCTAAGTTTCATCTTAAATACAACAATTACAGAAGTCGTTTACTTTGACTTAAATAGCAGTACGTAATCTATCCAGCCTCTTATACTGTCTCTGGTTTTTATAATCCCTCTGAAGTGTTGTGACATATCTACATCAAATTCCCCACCTCTTTGTTATTGCCATGGAGAAACCAATATGTTGTTAAATTCAAGTCCAGGTAATTCTTTGCCCCATGATTATGCCTCTAGAACTGATTGGCATTAATAAAATCATTGACATCACCACCATAGACCAGTAGAAGCACTGTTGGAAGATGGTAGGGTGGGGACAGATATGAGATAATCAATGTGGGAACCTGGTGCTCTAAGTGTGCTCCTTATGTCCCTTAATTATTTGAATTTAATTTTGAGATCTTTGTAGTGCTTTTTTTGGATTTGATATATTTTGCACCTTGCTGATATATGTCAGCAGCGGGTGCAAAGTATGAATGAGTTTAATTTTGTTTGCTTTTTATTTTTAGCCTACTTTTCACATTTTGCAAAAATGAGGAAAAAGTTGACTTATGAGATCGATCCGGGAAAATGTGTGTCTGTCTGTCTGGCTGGCTGTGTGTGTGTGTGTGTGTGTCCCCCCCCTATCAACTCCTAAACGGCTTCAGCAATCAAAACCAAATTTAGTATGAGTAAAGATGTGCACCGGAATATCTCACGTCCATATTTGAAAATGATGTCAGTGCTACCAACTGCTGAAAAAACGCACTAGAAATTTGAGCTCCATGTTGGATATCTCGCAAGGTATGCATGGGAGCTATTTCAAAATTGGTACACATGCAGATAATACTATTTCAGTTAAATTTCCAGGAGGCCAACAATGACAGTGTTGCCAAAATAATTTTAAGCCTTCTGATAGGTCCAATGTTTAAATGCATATAACTTCTACACTATCAATTGGATTTCAACCAAATTTTGTATGTAATATCTATACATAAACAGATATGATTGAGCATATTCTTAAGAGCCACCAGGGCTGCCAACTGTTAATAATTGCTCTCTCTATTTTTTTTTTCAAGTACCAATATATCAGAAAGTATGCAAGCCAACAGCTTTAAACTATGCACACGTATATTCTGACATTTTAGATTAATTTGGAGTAACTTATATACGTCAGTTCTACCAAGCCTGCTGATAGTACCAATTTTTAAATACATGTAACTATACTATCAGTTGGATTTCAACTAAATTTCGTATGTGCTATGTGTACCATAACAGATATGACTGTAAGTATCGTTAAGATCAATCAGGGCTGCCAACTGTTAATAAATGCTGTCCATATTTTTTTTACCCTAATATCAATATATCAGAAAGTATGCAAGCCAACAGCTCTATACTTTGCACACGTATGGCACCTGACATTCTAGATTAATTTGGAGTAATTAATACAAGGCAGTGCTGCCAACATGATTCTATGCCTGCTGATATGTCCAATTTTAAAATACATGTAACTTCTATACTAACAAATGGATTTCATCCAAAATTGGCACAACAAGATATCATAATATTTCAGATTATTTCTGACCAGCACACGCATGGTATTGTTGGCAACATGCTTTTACGCGTGCTGATAGATCCAGTGTCTAACTGCATGTAACGTCCATTGGACTTCAACCTAATTTTGTATTCTGTACCTTAAGAGATGGAACTAAGAATATATTCAGTCACCAGGGCTGCCAACTGTAGTGCTTTATTAGGCTACATTATACCAGGTATATTTTGAACTAATTTGATATTTCGGTATTACCTACTTAATTTTGTCATTATTCTAGATAGGTTCATATACTGTAGAATAATCATTGGCATGAAAAGTAGGCTGTATAGTTCTTCACGGAACTTCTTGTTAGTAATGAAATTAGATTATCCCTCTTTTCGTTCTTCGCCACGGCTTTGCCCCTCAGTTTCTGGACATACAAGTCAAGGTAGACCGTCCATTCACTGGGGGACAAGGTGTTTATTATTTGTTGTTGCAGCAGCTTCAGTAATTTAATAGTTTGATAATAATAATAAAAGTGGTTGCAAGTTTTGAAGTTAATTAGTAATTTGAAGTAAGAAAGACCTCATAGTAGGTTGGTTTTGGTAGTATGAAAAGTTAAAGACCTGTAGTAGATTGTGTGTTAGAAAATAATAATAATAATAATAATCCTCAGATGTGTAATTTGGGTTCAAATGTGGGTGTATGTAATGTGTTTGTATATTGAGCAATTGAAGTGTGGGCTGTGTTTGATCGAACCCACGACCCACTGGGCACCATCCCGAATAAGTTGGCCGTGGCCGACCCTGCGGGCAGGCAACCAGCGCGGTCGTGGGTCGAGTAATGAATGTGTTAGCTGTCTGTGTAATTGAAATTTTATGAAGTTTTGTAGCGGGAGTTTGAATTTTGAAGGCGCTGAGCTCTGATTGGCCGCTCGAGTCTTGGAGCAGCCAATCAGGGCCTGGCTAGTCTGTATGTGTTTTAATGGGCTTTAAATGTACTTGAGAGTTGGGTTCTGGGTTCGAGTAGGCTATGGTTCACATGGTTATGGCTGAGAGTTGCTGAAGCAAGCTTAGCAACTGTGTCAGAGCAGTGGCGTGCGGTGTAGGAGGGGGAGGTTAGCTGTAGAGACATGAGACCTGGGATGGAAGTGTTAGAGCGTTGTCTGAGCTGTAACTGTCTTTGCCTTATGGCTGTTTTAAGGTACCTGGAACCATTATAAGAGGCTGCATGGGCTCCCCCACAATTGACGCACTTAGGCTTGTCACGAGGTACCTTACAAGTAGAGTGATGATGTGAATCACCACATCTATTTCAGCGGATAGTATGAAGGCAGCTTGCAGCATTATGGTTTAGTCTTTGACAGTTAAAGCACTGTATTGTTAGAGTAGCGTGTGGTTTGGGAGGGGTTGCTAGTGCCAGGGCTAGTTTCTTCTGTTGAGTTGGGCTGTGAATTTAAAGTTCTAGTGGCTTTAGGTTTGCGTTTTGTTTTATTTGTGTGTTCATGAAGTTTCTCTGTAGTGTGTTTTTTGTCAGGGACCAGTGAGATTTGTGCTATTGGAGTGACTGTTAATGAATGGACTGTTTGGATTTCCCTAGCATGTTTGTATATGGGCCTAGGTGGTGGAATAGGTATGGTTTGAGTGTCCCGTTCTGAGTTCGATGACTGGCTGAGATCCCGTTTGAGTGTGTAGGTCATATAAGTCTAGAGTGTGTGGATTGAAGTAAATTAGCGGTGGTATGGCTGAGTGTTTCGTGAGTGCTGTGCCCAGTGTGTTGAGATGTCTGTCATGCGTTGGGACGACTGTAACGTAATGTTGAGCAGTCTCCTCAATGCATGCTAGGAGTCTGGAATGAGGTGCAAGTGTGTGGCATATGACCTGTCTGAGAGTGGTTGGATGCAGATTGCGAGGAGGGTGGATCATGATCATAGTGTTCCATTGTGGAACTGATCTTTTTGGAGCAATAGCGTAGAGCTGTTCTGAAGTGTCAATTGTTTGGATCCAGTTTAGGCGTGTAGATGAACGTGTTGTATCCCTGAAGGTATCCCAGCACGGGTCGGCTGAATCGTACTCTTCAGGATTGTGTTTGTGAGAGGAGTTCATGTATGTTAATGAGCGTGGCTGAGTATGTATGAAGTGAATGTATGTATAGGTCAAATGCCGTGACTGACCTTAGGGGAACGTTGTTCGGCTTCGCCCAAGAGAAATACCAGACGTCCAAGGTTTCCAATTATTAAGCAGAGGGGCTGCGACAGTGGACGATCTGGTAAAAATTAAATTTAATAATTAATTAATAATTTATTAATTAATTATTGCCTGCTGGGGTGAGAAGGGATGAGTAGAGCTTGGCTGCAACTCAGGGTGATAGGATTTTCTTGACTTGGATTGACTGAGGGTGGGCTAAGAGCTTGGTTGCAGACGACAATGGGTTAACGGTTTGAAAGGGTATTGTTGCTTGAATAATGCAGGGCGGGAAGTGAATTGGCTAATGGCTGGGTAGGGATAGATGGTAGCGATGTGTCGTAGCCTCGGCAGAAGATGGACCATCAATTTGCATCAGTTCTCGAGTGTTCTTGCTGTTCGTGGCTGGAGCTCGGTGTAGTAACGTGCGACCTGTTCAGCAGCTAGACTCGGAATTCTCAGCAGTTAAATTATTCATACACGTAAATTTTACGTATTTTAGGGTTAAGGGCCTGGTTATTTGGTTGTTAAGTCAAGTTTCTCATATGAATAGACACTAGTGAAAAGGGTTCTAAATATAGGAGGAATTGCGATAAACTGTATTCTTGGCTGTCACCGCCGAGACGAGTTCGATTCCCGCCTCTGCCAAGAAAATTTTAATTCTGTTTTGAAGCCTGGAGCGGGGTACACTCAACCTCCTGAGGCAAAAATGAATAGAGATGGGTTCGATTCCTACCTCAGCCATCCTGGAAGTGGTTTTCGGTGGTTTCCAGGCAAATGCTGCGATTGTTAGTTATTTAGGTTTAAAGGGGCAGAACTACGAGGTCATCTGTCCCTATACCTAACTTAAGGCAACGGCCGTTTCCTTCCCAAATCCTACCTCAAATGCAAATACACACACCAGTACAGACATCACAGTGTCACAGGTTATCAGAAAATTCACACACACCCAAGTACACGGGGCTACATGATCATTTTGTTGCAAAGACCCTAAAACATTCTACAACAACATAAAACTCCAGCCCAGACTATTTTGGCAGTGCACAGTAGCTTCTGAAATAAAATGTATATTTCTCTCTCGGTCTTAAAAATAATGCATTACTGTAATTTTCTGGGTTGCAGGAAGGATATACCTTATTCTCATAGAACATTGCATTCACATTTTTTCAGGCTAACATATTTAATGCCAGAACTCCCTTGTTTAACTCATGTTTTTGTCTGACTCTTAGGCTATTTGGGTAATGTTTCTTGGGGCTAGAATATCCTTCCCTTTCCTGCCCCTCATGTCCCCTTCCCATTCTTATGCTGATATCCTCATTCTCTAGGGACTGGAACTCGGAACTGTGATATGAGTTACATATTAAGTACATTGCATATGTTCAATATAATAATAAAAAGGAACAATTCCCTTAGAAGAGTATTTTTTGTTACAACAAACACACTTTATTAGAGTCAAACTTCAGAATGAAATTTAGTGATAAATTGAAGTTAGTGTGGAAAAATTAGAATGTTGCCCAAATAATCCAGACCAAACGCCATCTAAATATGCAAAATTTACTCTATATATAAAAACAAGATGTGCAGTAAGGAACATATAGCCTACTTTCTCCTAAATGTATGGGTATAGTTATAACTGTATTTATCACTTCCTAATTTCTTCCAATTCGAAGTACAAATTGGCATACTGGATTTGAGAAGTGGCTTTCAAACCATAGTTTATAATTTACCCCAATATTTTGCAATTACATCAGCAAACACTCCAAACAACGTAGGTATTCAGTATATTAACACCGACTACTTACAATAATTGAAACTTCGTTGCTCTAAACGTATCACTGGGAGAAACATATTTAATGTACTGTACCGGTACCTATTACACAGCTAATTTGTAATCGCGCACGGCTAACGAGAAGGAGAGGCCATGATGCGTAAACCAAACCCTTCTGTGACGTAGGCAATGTACTGCTTGATGGTGCTTGTACGTTTAAGTCGAGAGCAATTCATAAGCAGCAGAAATGCAATATTTTATATCAATGTTCATAAAATGGACGCAGTTTAGATGTTCCGTGTGTTTTCAAACACGATAAATTATACTGTATAGGTTTGCAAAACTACGCCTTTGGAAGTTACTCGTTTCAAAAATCCACGCGAACTAGGATTGAAGGGTTCGTTGTGTCTTTAATAGCTGCAACGAGTAGGCTACAGTAAGTTGAGTTGTAGAGTCTGTGACCTTCGTTGTGAGTTAAATTATGTGCACATGAGTATAATTAGATCAAAGAATCTTGCAGCACAGTATAGACCTCGTGCGCGCCTACTCTGCTGCGCTCTGGTGACAAATCTATAGCTGGTGAGGATGACGCAGCTCTCTACTGTAAGGTACGCTACCGCTTGATGGAAAGGAATGTTCAGTTTGTCGCGACGGACGTGAGTGTTACAAAGAGTCGAAGAAACTGCTGTGTGGTTGGATGCAATTACACGTACAGAAACAGTCCTCCCGGTACTAGATTTTTTAGTTTTCCTAATGATAAACAGCATATAATAAGAAGGACAGCTTGGATTACAGCAGTGATGCGAGAGACTGTTGACAGGAAACCATGGGCTACCAGTAAAAATGCACGTATTTGTAGTCGTCATTTTTGTTAACGGAACACCTACAAGGGATCCCGACAGTCCTGGTTACATGCCCAGACTCTACTTGAAACCTACTTCATCCGACCAGCATGAACAAAAAACGGAAACTGCAGAGGCGACGAGATACAAGAGACGGAAACTCAGACATGGAAAGGAATTAGTTGACAACAATCTCGTGAAACAATGCAGTGATGCTAGCACACAAACTGATATAATGGACGTAAGTTCAGCCAACATTTATGTCAATATACTGTTTTCTTCATTAAGAAATAATGGTGAGGCTGAAGTTCAAACAAATCTACCGACACCTCGTGAGAATAAACAAACAATGACAGATACGTGTTATAAAGCAGACCGTGGTGTAAATGCGGATAGTTTGAGCATAAATAATGTATTCTGTGGCTACAAATCCGTGCAAGGAAAGGACTCGCATCTCCTTGAAATAGCGGGTGTAAAATTAGGAGTGTTCAGTGTTCTGTTATCCTTGGTACCCGCTATAAATCGGAATTGCTCTCTAGGGAGAGAAAACATGCTACTTCTTTTTCTCATGAAGCTGAAGCTAGGAATTAGTTTTGCTGCCCTTGGTATATTTTTAAATTGTCACAGGACTACAGCATCAGCCACCTTTAAATTTATTCTGCAGAATATGTTTCAGAATACCAAAGATTGGATTTTCTGGCCACAGCGGTCCACTATAAAGAATACCATGCTTAATGCATTTAAAAGACATTTTGAAAATTGCGCATGCATAATAGATTGCAGTGAAGTCCCTTGTGAAAGACCTCAAAGTGTCCGTCAGTGAATTTAAATGTTCCTGCATTATAAGAACACCTTTACTGTGGAATGTCTTGTTGCGATCACCCCATCCGGATATATTTGTTTTCTTTCTAAATGTTATGGTGGAAGAGCGACTGATAGCTACATTACAGTTCATTCAGGCATTCTGAACTACATTCAGCCAGCTGACCTTGTGATGTGTGACAAAGGATTTCCGCAGAACATGGTTCTCCTTTAATTTTACTTCCCCATTATTATTAATGTACAAATACCCTATGGGATGTTGCACAGTTTCCTTTCAATAACAGGGTTTTCCCGGCACGAATACGGACACTTGATCTCGAGAAGAGATGGAAACCCTTCATGATGTTCCCGTAGAGCAATCCTGTCTGGAATGCAGCAGAGCCATTGTTGTTCATGTTTTACCTGCCTTACCGAACATTGGAACAATGCACAGAATTCCATTATCGCATTCGTTTCATTATCCCTTCCATACCTAACTGCAGGAGTATTTATGTCTTTGGAGTTATGAATTACAGATGCTTGTTTTTGGTAATCCCAACTTTGTAATGTTATGATCCTGTGCACATTCTGACTGGCGGAAATTCGAATCAATCTCTGCTGAAACCACAAGTGACATCGAGACTGTGCCATTATCTCAAATGCAATATCGTATTTTTGCAAAAGATTGATTTTTACTTTGTCACAATAAAATCTCAACACTTCGCTGGACAACATATCTTCATATTCTTTTTTCACTTGCACTATCTTACCACCGCCCTTGTGAGTGATTTCATAGCACTTGAGATTGGTTGTCAAATCCATGGAGGCACTGAGTCACAGACTCTCAGCTAGTCCTACAGCATTATGCATGACGTGGTCTATAATTGAAGTACTTATGGAAGACGACTCTCCTTCGCATTCCACCTCTAAAACTCCCGTTAATGCGCAATCGAGGTTCTTAAGACGGGCATATAGTTCTTCTTTACTGAAATATTCGTCATTTCCCCTTTCTGGCATGCAGTAAACTGGTCGCTTAGTTGTTTTCTTCTCTGTCATTTGCCTTATGCTTTCACCTTTAGTATATCCTACGGGAACATTCCTAGGTTTCTCCCACCGCTGCAGAGAGGAAGTACTAGAATTCTCTCTTTCTGTGTTAACATAATAACACAACGCAGCAATATGCTTACAGCATTGGGAGAGGCCGGCTTTGCACTGGCATTCAGCGGATTGAAGATTTCTTTCGCGATCGATCTGAAAAGAAACACGAATTATTAAGTCATTAGACGGGCATGATAGCTTAGTGGCTGGCTTACCCATGATAATTTAAGACATATACTTAGTTAATGCTGATTGGGCCTGTTGATTTATGTTTGTTTCTCTCAATCATATGCCGGCAATTTCCCTTCCCGACGTTTCTCTCACTTTGAGTACATGGCAACTCTCATTGAGTTTTGCACCTTTCTTCAGGGTGGAAGGTCTGAAATAAGTCTGAGTCCACTGTATCCTATCAAAACCAACACAAACCTCAACAGAGCACGACATTGGAGAGGCAAATATAATTTCTTGCATAGACTCAAAGGCAACTGCGTCAGTCAATCATCCTACGTGTTGCACAAGCATCCGCTTGGGGCACCAGCGGTCAAAATCCAGCGGGGCGCACGAGGTCTATAGATATCATTAACTTATAGTTCTTTCAAGGGGCGGAACATAAATTAATACGTTTATAGAAAATATCTGCGGAATACACTCGCCACCGACTAACAACTTGTATCAATGCCTTCTATGAAGACAAGTGATAAATGAATACCAACATTTATACAGGTTCAATAATGTAGACAAGATCACTCGGTACCACACTGGCAGTAAAACGAAGACCATAGAATATTATGTTCGTGAATATATTTCAATTATAAAAACGTTTGATACATTTATGTACGGTATATCTTTCAATAATAAGACTTATACAAGCATACATTGTCCGGCGTCATTCATAGCTTTTCATAACCTTCCTGAACACTTTGTAACCGTCAAGTAATTCAACATAATTAACAAGCAGCCGCCAGGGAAAGATAACATTCGTTATGCGTATTTTGTATATTCTCCTGAAATGTATTATCTTGTGAACAACTACAACGATTAATGGTCTACTGGTTGTACATAGAGTAGACTACAGGAAGTGTTGCAACAGAACTACATTGCTGACGTCATGAAAACGCACCAGGGCCAGTCATTCTCGTTGGCCGTGACAATTGCACCTAATCTTGGAGATGTGTGCGCTCTGTTGGAAAAAATAAGAAACTTTTCAATTATACTGTAGGCATGGGTTCACTAACTGGCCGGTATAGAGCGCAGCTCGCATCTAAAAGGCTGTGGTTAGCTCAAACATAGTTCACCTAATTACTATTAGATGTCACTCCGGTGGAGAATGTTGTTTTAATTAAATATATATTTTCCAATGCAAAATACGCCATATAATGCTTTATTTTATAACGCCTCAGTACTCAAGAAACAATAAATATAAAAAAATTGAAGCAAAAAAAATTCAACTCTGATAGGAATCGATCCACGGCCAGCCAGGAGGAAGACGAAAGCCCTAACCACTCAACCCAAACGTGCACACAACAATTAAGCGTTAGAAACGAATTTAGAACGAACGTTCTAGCAAATAATGACTTGGACTAAACAATTTCTTCACTGGTGTATATTTCAAACCGAGTTAATTTCATATTGTTGGGTGTCGCCGTAGGCCGGCAGGAGGCTCTCGGAGGGAGGGGCAGTGTGACAGACCAAGACAGCTATCTAGTGGCCTTGGACAGACCCAGCAGCGGGAGAGAGAGAGTTCCCACACCCCCTCGGCCCCTCCCACCGGCAGTCACAATAACCAAGCACCTGTGAGTCATCGCGGGCTGGCCGGAAATTGCGCGAATGGTCTGGATGTGGAACCGACGAGAACAGACTCAATGCAGCAATAGGTTGTGACATTTAGAACTTTCCAGGCCTGGGACTGATCCCATATATACCAGCGAGCCGTGGCGAGGAGGGCAGTGTATTGGACAGTATTGGTCAGTGCTAGTGTGTATTGAAGTGTTGTCGAGTGAGTGAGTGCGGAGCAGTACAGCGATTATTACTGGACTTCTACGGTAACAGAGTGGAAGCCTGGCTGCCAGGGTGCAACTTTGAGTCAGGACTGTGAGTGCTTGGAGGTGTCGCGGTGCTTCGTGGAAGACGTGGTCGTGGGATCGACACGGGACGAGCAAGAGCGCACAAGGAGCAGCAAGAGGACTCTGGAAGTAAGTGAAGTGGCAGAGGCAAGGCTGTACAGAACCTGTGTAGACTGTACGTGTGAGTGTGAGCTGGGCATTGTAACGTCTCACAGACAGAGAGTACATTAATAGCGAGGACAGTAGTGTGAACGTAGGCCAAGTGTGGAAGCTATAGTGACTAGTAGTGTCTTATGAAGTGAGACTCAGTGTGTGTGTGTGCACGGTGTATGTTTGTAGACCTGCAATAAAATTACTATTTCTTTTAAAGGACCATTCTTCTGTGCTTCTACCAGTTAACGAACTTGCCACTAGGGGTGGCACGTAACAATATAAAGTTCATATAATTTTTATCACTAGGCTATATTGCATGCATCTTGCTAAAATCAGTAAAATATAGGTCAGAAAGAGAGATCAGCTGCCATCTTGTCAAATAACCGAGACGACTCAGCTTTTTAATGTCACTTCTAGACTATAATATTACAATATAAAACTTTAATTTCAAACGGGCCTCGTCGTTTAGAACAGATAAAATGATTGCTTGTTCGATAATCGGAACTGGTGGGCCCCATGTTATGGATTATAAAGTTTGCATAATTCGCACGGCCGCCATCCTGAAAAGGTATGGTTGATGACCTTGTTGTTTGGGCACAAGACGCATCCCTTATGAAGGTATGTTGTTACGAAATTTGGTAAAGATCTGATGATTAGTTTGGTCGTAATGCATTATTAAGTTTTGACCATTTGAGTGGCCGCGATTAAGGTTTGGTAAAGATGGCGGCAATATAAAACATGACATTGAGGTGCCTTTTGCCAGTGCTACCTCTGTACCAAATTTCGTTCAATTCGGTTTAACCGTGTTCGAATTGATAAGGAGGGACAGACCTTCAGAGTACACACACTCACACACACACACACAGACAGGCACACAATTTTTGGCCCTGTGTTGATCTCGTAAGTCTACTTTCATTTTTTGCAAAAATCGAAAGTAGGCTAAAAAGGCTTGATCTCCATCCTTTAATGGAATGACCCTATGAATTATTTGTTTATTGTTGTATGCATAGGGGCAGATGACCTTGCTGTTCCTTGAAACAGCCATAACTCACTTATGTATGTAGGCTACATAAATGATTGTAGGATACATATATTTATATAGGCCTGCAGAAAAAAAAGTCTGGATGTTGCTCAAGTTTGGATACCTATGCCTAAAAGATTGAAAAGCAAAAGAGCTTAGAAGTTATTAGCCTACCCAATAAGCGAACTTTTCATATTATGCTGAAATCTACTGTATTAGCCTACTTTTTTCTATTAAAGCGCATGGAAGTTAAGACTCCCTCTAGGCCTATGTATCACTTCACTTCACCTGTAGATAGTAGTCATGCCGTGTGTTTTGAAACAAAGAAATGTTGAATGTCAGCTTACACCAAATGTCTTCTTTTTCATTTATAACAGCTCGTGATAACAATTTCCCGTTAGAATTAGGGTGTTAATATGCCTAAGTAAGCATCCTTTCATCGAGCGCGCCATGCAGCTTGAGCGATGTTTGCCCCTATCACCAGGCAAATGTAAACGCAAAGCAAGATGCCTCACTCCAGCCGTGGGAGCGAGACATCCAGTAGTATTATAGAGATCAATGGCTTATACCTAACTAAAAATGATAAATGTCCGTAAATTAGAACCTTAGCTGTCATATATTTATATTTTACTGTCACATATTCTACTTATTTTGATCGTGACATTTAGGCCTACTTTTCATTTTTCTATGTCTCGTACTGTAAAGTGATATATACAGCCAACACGCCTGAGGATTTGAATGAGTTTTTGAATGGTATGGACTCTGTCTTGAAGAAAGAATTCATGATGAAAATTAATAAATATAAAACAAAAATATTGGAATGCAGCCGAAATAAATCAGAAACCTCTATGGACATCAAATTGGCAGGTGAAAAGCTGAAGGAAGTAGGAGACTTCTGTTACTTAGGAAGCAAAATAACCAGTGATGGATGAAGCAAAGAGGACATAAAATGTAGGTTGGCTCAGGCAAGGAAAGCATTTCTACAAAAAAAGGAATCTGTTGGCTTCGAATATAGATTTAGGTATTAGGAAGTCATTTTTGAAAGCCTTTGTCTGGAGCGTGGCGCTCGGTGGAAGTGAATTTTGGACTATTGGTTCAGCAGAAAAGAGGAGAATTGAAGCGTTTGAAATGTGGTTTTACAGGAGAATGATGAAGATCAGAAGGGTAGATAGGGTTACAAACAAAGAGGTATTAAGACGAGTAGGAGAGGAGAGATGTTTCTGGCGACTGCTAATGAAGAGAAGAGATAGGTTGGTAGGACACATACTAAGACACCCAGGAATAGCAAGCTTAGTTATGGAAGGAAGGGTCGAGGACAAGAACTGTAGGGGTAGACCAAGGTTAGAATATGTTAAACAGATTGCCTAAGATGTAGGGTGTGGTAGCTATGTAGAGATGAAACGATTAGCTCAGGACAGTGAGGCATGGAGGGCTGCATCAAACCAGTCAAAAGACTGAAGACTCAAACAACAACATATACAGCAATTCAAAACCGTCTGTATGACAATATTGTTCACTAGAAACTCAGGTACATGAAAGGGATTTTCGAAGCTGTTCATTTGCTGCTGGGAAAGGGCCAGAGAAGAATTCCAAGAAAGATATTAGTGAGATAAGGGAATGGGAATTCACGTCACATCCTGCCGGAGACTCAGTGACTGGACTTAAGTTTATTTCACTTGCGAAGTGAGTGCCTGAGGCTTTACATTTCAAACTGTTGTCCAGAAAGGCTGCTAAAATTCGGCCCACACCGCAAACAAAAAGTGCCCCTCTCAATACTTATTCTTGAGATCGTACGCATTTTCGCATACAAAATTATGGAATTCATTTAATTTTGCTATAATATGGACATGTTTAATTATGTTAATTAATTATTGTACCACACTTTATTAAAAAAAAGAGGAATCTGATAGTAATATCATTCATGTGTACTATATAATTTATATAACAAGAAGTTCCGTGACGAACAAAAGAGCCTACTTTTCTTAAAATTTAGGATTCATGCCAATGATTAATCTAAATGGATCTATCTAGAAAAATGTCGAAATTAAGTTGGTAATATCGAAATTTCTAATTAGTTCGAAATACAGTATACCTGGCATAATGTAACCTAATAGAACACTACAGTTGGCAGCCCTGGTGACTGAATATATTCTTATTTCCATATCTTAAGGTACAGAACAATACAACAATTGGTTGAAGTCCAAAGGATAGCATGGACGTTACATGCAGTTAAACATTGGTTCTAACAGTGCGCGTAAAAGCAAGTTGGCAACAATGTCATGCATGTGTTGGTCAGAAACTATCTGAAATAATATGATCTATTGTTGTGCCAATTTTGAATTAAATCCATTAGTTAGTATAGAAGTTACTTGCATTTTAATATTGGACTTATCAGCAGGCTTAGAATCATGTTGGCAGCACTGACGGTAACTAGTTACTCCAAATTAATCTAGAATGCCAGGCACTACACGTGTGCAAACTTTAGAGCTATTGGCTTGCATACTTTCTGATATATTGATATTAGGGTAACAAAAATAGAGACAGCATTTATTAACAGTTGGCAGCCCTGGTTGCAGTTAAGAAGACGCATAGTCATATCTGTTATGGTACACTTAGCACACGAAATTTGGTTGAAATTCAAATGATAGTGTAGAAGTTACATGTATTTAAAATTGGACCTATCAGCAGGCTTAGAATCATGTTGGTAGAACTGACGCATATTATTATACTAGCAGGTACCCGCGGCTTCGCTCGCGTCATAGTCGTGTCATATTGTTATTCAATGAATTGTAGGTTTAACCCCGTTAACACACCTTTAGAACCTGAATATCCAAACATCCCTCCTTAGTAGACGTTTTCGACACACAACAAACATATCCCCAAAATATCATTCTTCTAAGTTCAATAGTTTTGGTTGGTCGATGAGAGTGAATATCCAAAAATCCTTCCTTATTGGACGTTTTTCTTCCAGATTTTCACCCCTCCCCATGGGCCCCTTAAATTGGATTTATGATAAAACAGTCGAACACCTATTTACTTACCGTATTCTTTAAGCTGATTTCTTTCCTGCTGAGTTTCAAACTTCTGGCCTATGTCGTTTAAGAGATACACGCTCCGTTAGGAATCCTTCAACCCCCATTATTCACTCCTTTCACTCATAATATACACCACATTGAAAAGCCATTAGACATGTGTCAGCTTATTTTTAATGATTAGTTTATATGCCAAGTATCACATCCCCAGATGAAACCACTCGTGAGATATTGTTATTCAATGAAATGCAAGTTTACCCCCCTTAACACCCCTTTAAAACTTGAATATCCAACAATCTTTTCTTAGTGGACGTTTTCGACATACAACGAACATATCCCCAAAATTTCATGTTTCTGTCTTCAATAATTTTGGCTGGGCGAATATGAGCGAGTCAGGACATTTTCTTTCATTTATTTTTGAGAATTTCACCCCTCCCCATGAACCCCTTAAATGGGATTTATGAAATAAACGGTCGAACACCTATTTGCTTATTTTTTAAACTGATTTTTCCCGCTGAATTTCAAACATCTCGCTAATGTCGTTTAAGAGATACACGCTCCGATAAGAATTCTTCAACCTCCAATTTTCACCCCTTTCACCTCATAATATACACCGTATAGATATACCCTTAGACATATGTCTGCTTATTTTTATTGATTAATTTACATGCCGAATATCACATCCCCAAATGAAACAACTCGTAAGATATTGTTAATCAACGAACATGATTATCTAAAAATACATCCCTAGTGGATGTTTTCGACATACAACGAACATATCCCCAAAATTTCATGTTTCTAACTGCAATAGGTTTGGCTGGAGGATGATGAGTGTATATCCAAAAATCCTTCCTTAGTGGACTTCTTTCCCCAGAATTTCACCCCTCCCCATGGGCCCCTAAAATGGGATTTATGAATTGTGGTCGACCACCTGCTGTATTTGCTTATTTATCAAGTTTATTTTCCCCCTAAGTTTTATACTTTATGCCTCTGTCTTTTAAGAGATACTTGATCCGTTAGGAATCCTTCAACCCCCCACTTTTCACACATTACACCTCATAATATACATTAAATCAAAAATTCCTCAGACATGGTGTCATCTTATTCTTAATGATGAGAGTATATGACGATTATCGCATCCCCCAATGAAACCAATCGGGGGATATTATTATTCAATTAAATGCAGATCTACCCCTTAACACCCCTTTAGAACCGGAATATCCAAAAATCCTTCCTTAGTGGACGTTTTCGACATACAACGAACATAACCCCAAAATTGTATGTTTCTAACTTCAATAATTTTCGCTGGGCGATGATGAGTGAGTTAGTAAGTCAGGACATTTTCCTTCATTTATTTTTAAGAATTTCACCCCTCTAATGAACCCCTTAAATTGGATTTTAAAAAACCAGGTCGAACACCTATTTACTTATTTTATGCTGTTCTTCCGACCTGAGTTTGATGAGTAAGTGAGTTAATCATTTAGAACACTTTCTTTCCTGTTCCCCCCCCCCCCCCAGAATTTTGCCCCTCTCCTAGGGCCCCTTAAATTGGATTTATGAAAAAACGGTCGAACACCTCTTTACCTATATTTTAAGCTGATTTCTTTCCGCTGAGTTTCAAACTCCTCGCCTATGTCGTTTACGAGATACACGCTCCGTTAAGAATCCTTCAACCCCCAATTTTCACCCCTTTCACCTCATAATATACACCACATCGATAAACCCTTAGACATATGTCTGCTTATTTTTAATGATTAGTTTATATTCCGAATATCACATCTCCAAAGAAACAACTCATGAGGTATCGTTATTCAATGAAATGCACGTTTACCCCCTTAACACCTCTTCAGAACCCGAATAAACAAAAATCCTTCCTTAGTTGACGTTTTCGACATACAGCGAACATATTCCCAAAATTTCATCTTTCCAACTTCTTATTTTTTTTCTGGGCGATGATGAGTGAGTGAGTCAGTTATGTCATTATCTTTCAATTATTTTTACCAGAATTTTACCCCTCCCCATGGGTCCCTTAAATTGGATTTATGAAGAAACGCTCGAACACCTATTAACTTATTTTTAAGCTATCTTTTTCCCCTGAGATTGAAGAGTGAGTGGGTTAGTCAGTCAGTTTGGGCACGTTCTCTCCTTTTTTTTTTCTCCAGAATTTCACCCCACCCCATTAGCCCCTTAAATTGAATTTATGAAAGAACGGTCGAACACCTATTTACTTACCGTATTTTTTAAGCTGATTTTTTTTCCCGCTGAGTTTCAAACTTCTCGCCTATGTCGTTTAAGAGATACGCGCTCCGTTAGGAATCCCTCAACCCCCACTTTTCACCCCTTTCACCTCCTAATATACACCACATCGAAAATCCCTCAGACACGTGTCTTCTTATTTTTAATGATGACTTTATGTGCCGAGTATCACATCCCCCAATGAAACCAATCGGGAGTTATTGGTATTCAATGAAATGCAGGGTTAACCCCCTTAAGACCCATTAAGAACCTGAATATTCGAAAATCCTCCCTTAGTGGACAGTTTTGGCATACAATGATCATATCCCCAAAATGTCATGTTTCTAACTTCAATAATTTTGGCTGGGCGGTGGTGAGTGAGTCAGAACTTTTTCTTTCAATTTTCTTTTTTCAGAATTTCACCCCTCCCCATGAACCCCTTAAATTTGGTTTATGAAAAAAACTGTCGACCACCTATTAACTTATTTTTAAGCTATATTTTTTCCCTGAGTTTGATGAGTGAGTGAGTGAGTCAATCAGTTAGGACACTTTCTTTCCTGTTTTTTTTTTTCACATAATTTCACCCCTCTCCATGGGCCCCTTAAGTTTGATTTATGAAAAAACGGCTAAACACCTATTTACTTATTTTTCAAGCTGATTTTTTTCCGCTGAGTTTCAAACACCTCGCCTATGTCGTTTAAGAGATACACGGTCCGTTATGAATCCTTCAACCCCCACTTTTCACCCCTTTCACCCCTTAATATACACCCCATCGAAAAACCCTCAGACACGTGTCATCTTATTTTTAATGATGAGTTTATATGCCGAGTATCTCATTCCCCAATGAAACCAATCGGGAGATATTGTTATTCAATGAAATGCAGGTCTACCCCCTTAACACCCCTTTAGAACCTGAATATCCAAAAATCCTTTCTTAGTGCGCCCTTTCGAAATACAGCGAACATATCCCCAAAATTTCATGTTTCTAACTTTAATAGTTTTGGCTGGGCGATGATGAGTCAGTCAGTCAGTCAGTCAGTCAGTCAGGACACTTAGTTTTATATAATAGATATTACTATACGTGTGCCTAGTTTAAAGCTGTCGGCTTGCATACTTTGTGATATATTGATATTTTGATAACAGATATTAAGAGCGTTCATTAACAGTTGGCAGCCCTGGTGGCTCTTAAGAATAAGCTCAGTGATATCTGTTTATGTACACATAGTACATACGAAGTTTGGTTGAATTCCAATTGATTGTGTAGAAGTTATATGCATTTGAAAATTGGACCTATCAGCAGACTTAGAATCATTTTGGCAACACTGTCATATATGACCTCCTGGAAATTAAACTGAAATATTATTATCTATACGTGTGCCAATTTTGAAATACCTCCCATTCATACCTTCCAAGATATCCAACATGGAGCTCAAATTTCAGTTGCGATTTTTCAGCAGTTGGTAGCACTGACATCATCTTCAAATACAGCATTGAGATATTCAGGTGTATATCTTTACTCATTCCAAATTTTGTTTCGATAGCTGCAGCCGTTTAGGAGTTGATAGGGGAGACACACACACACACAATTAGACAGACAGACAGACAAACATTTGCCAAGATCGATCTCATAAATCTACTTTTTCCTCATTTTGCAAAATGTGAAAAGTAGGCTAAAATTCAATTAATCTGGTATTACATATTTTACATTCTTTAATGTAATATTACATATTGCACCTAATATTATTACATAAATACAGGGTCTTTATATTTGCATGGCATGGACATTCTCGCGTACGTGCTCCGCCAGCGATGGCTCAGTTGCCAGCGACCGCGCGCGTGTATGTACGGCAGAATACGGTGCTTGAAATTAGTATCATGCATTTTTACTCCCCATGTTTACAGTAGATGCTGAAAATGTTCCCCATCCGCTGCCAAACATAATCGTCATCTCCTTATGAAGTTTCCAGTTACTCCGGTTAATTTAGCTTCAGTATGGAAATAACCATGTCTATTTCTATTGTTTACTGAACCTCTACATTTTAACATCTTAGCCAGTTGTTTCATTCTCCGATTTATAGGAAATTTCACTCGAAACTTTTGTCTTTTCTAGTGCACGATTTCGTGCACTTTATGTACCGGTACGTATTGTGCAGATATACACGTTCACGTAACGAATATTTCACATACGGCATACAGCACTATGCACAATCACAATAAAACACTATACAATACGATATACAGTACACAGTAGCTTTGTAAAACACCCAATAAGCTCGGAGCTCACACGTCTACCGCAGCAAGAGAGTGTATCAGCCGGCTAAGGTCGAGCGGAATTGCCTTGCCAAGCTAAAATAAAGACCCTGTATGTACATACCGTATTTTGGACGTTGATATTACATTAAAATCCTAGCCCTGTATAATATAGCACATCTTCCTCTAATACAGCATTTTTAGCCTACTTTTCACATTTTGCAAAAATGAGGAAAAAGTAGACTTATGAGATCGATCCGAGAAAATGTGTGTATGTCTGTCTGTCTGTCTGTCGGTCTGTCTGGTTGTGTGTGTGCCCCCCCCCCCCCCTATCAACTCCTAAACGGCTGCAGCAATCAAAACCAAATTTAGTATGAGTAAAGATGGGCACCGGAATATCTCACGTCCATATTTGAAAATGATGTCAGTGCTACCAACTGCTGAAAAAACTCACTAGAAATTTGAGCTCCATGTTGGATATCTTGCAAGGTATGCATGGGAGGTATTCTAAAATTGGCACACATGTAGATAATACTATTTCAGTTTAATTTCCAGGAAGCCAACCATTACAGTGTTGCCAAAATAATTTTAAGCCTTCTGATAGGTCCAATGTTTAAATGCATATAACTTCTACACTATCAATTGGATTTCAACCAAATTTTGTATGTAATATCTGTACATAAACAGATATGACTGAGCGTTTTCTTAAGAGCCACCAGGGCTGCCAACTGTTAATAATTGTTCTTTCTATTTTTTATGCAAATACCAATATATCAGAAAGTATGCAAGCCAACAGCTTTAAACTATGCACACGTATATTCTGAGATTTTAGATTAATTTGGAGTAACTTACATACGTCAGTTCTACCAACATGATTATAAGCCTGCTGATTGTACCAATTTTTAAATACATGTAACTTCTATACTAGCAGTTGGATTTCAACCAAATTTCGTATGTGCTATGTGTACCATAACAGATATGACTATACGTGTTGGTAAGAGCAATCAGGGCTGCCAACTGTTAATAAATGCTGTCTATATTTTTTTACCCTAATATCAATATATCAGAAAGTATGCAAGCCAACAGCTCTATACTTTACACACGTATAGCACCTGACATTCTAGATTAATTTGGAGTAATTAATACAAGGCAGTGCTGCCAACAAGATTCTATGCCTGCTGATATGACCAATTTTAAAATACATGTAACTTCTATACTAACAAATGGATTTCATCCAAAATTGGCACGACAAGATATCATAATATTTCAGATTATTTCCATCCAGCACACGCATGACATTGTTGCCAACATGCTTTTACGCGTGCTAATAGATCCAATGTCTAACTGCATGTAACGTCCATTGGACTTCAACCAAATTTTGTATTCTGTACTTTAATAGATGGAACTAAGAATATATTCAGTCACCAGGGCTGCCAACTGTAGTGCTCTATTAGGCTACATTATACCAGGTATATTTTGAACTAATTAGATATTTCGATATTACCAACTTAATTTCGTCATTATTCTAGATAGGTTCATATACTGTAGAATAATCATTGGCATGAAAAGTAGGCTGTATAGTTCTTCACGGAACTTCTTGTTTCAAGGTAGCCTATTATGCTCTAATAAATCACCATGGTCCCATTTTTCCTTCCTTTCTGTTTGAATTTTCATTTGTATAGCGCGAATAGGTTTTGTCATCCTTGGGTTTCTGTATGAAGGGTGTAGTAACAATCGCAAAAGTACCAACAACTTTTCTATTTCGAAAACGTAATATCAGAGTGTTTATTACCTTGAGTCTGATGGTGGTCCATCCTCTAATCTAGTGTATGGGGTGTGAAATAATCTCCTGTTTCTTCTAAGGATATTGAGTTTATTGAAAAATCAGGCAACAAGAGCCAGTAAAAACAATCACATACAAATTCCTTGTCTATTCTTGCTATAGGAAAGGCCCAAGAAATGTGTACGCGTGGGCCAAAATGTCATGAAAATCCCCAAAGTTGTTGCTAGGATATTAGAATATTTCGCGACGTCTGGTCGATTGTGTATGAAACAGCTTATTAAGACAATGGTATCCGAGAGTTGAGAAGGTTATCAAGCAGCGTACAAAGTGGAGGTGTAGATTATTGGATATCTAACATTTAATTGGGACTGGAACAGGGTCTTGACAGTGAACAGCGCGACGTGAAAACACACACAGCCTTCCATATAAAATATTAATCATGATATTTGTTAGCTTACTTGCTTCTCAACCCTTTGTACTTGATTCCATAGAAATGACAGAAAGGGTTCCGCAAAATGAGTAGAGGAGAACACCTGTAGGAAAAAATGCAGGCTGCCTGTACTCTTTAAAGAGTACCGTATCCCCACTAAGAAACTTACAATTCCTTGAGAAAGTTTAAGCTGGTCAGAGTAAAAATGCTATGAATTAGCCTATACAGTGGGATATTGAATAACAATTTCAATTGTTTATGCTGCGGTATAAAGGTGTTTGCTTGGCAATTGGCGACACCAAGGGCCCGCTTTTTAAGTTAATTATATTATCCTTCCAATACCGGTAAATTTCAAAATACTCGCTGGATTTTATCTCGCACACTTAATGGTCTTGGAAGGAAATCCAGCGTAGCCGCGTCCACAGCAGTAAATAGTTACGCTGTGCGTGGTTTAAGAGTTCGCCAAAGGCCACATAAATTTGAATGGCTCCCCTTGCAGCGGTCTTCTCTGTTGAATAAACCTCGTTCCACAGTCGGCAGTTTAATGTTGGACGTCGTTTTATGTATGTTGGGCAAGTGATCCCCATCCCGTGGCGTAGCATTGCTCATTAAATCGTACACAACGTCTATGAGGGGTAGCTACAGCAAGTCCACAGATTGCAGGTTCGAATCCCGGTGCTGACCATGGATATTCTGAGTGTGGTTTTTTTCGTTTTTTTTTTCACACTCCCGCCAGGCAAATGCCGGGATAGTACCTAACTTCAAGTCCCGGGGCATGTATCTCATCCCTGTCTCTAATATGCACACTACTACAGTCAATACATAAATACGGGTTATCAGAAACTTTCAACTCACACCCAACTTCACGGACAAGACATCATATGCCCCTTAAAATGAGTTAACAAATTATCTCCTCCAGCCATGCCCTAAGAAATCTACCTTGTTAAAAATGTTCACCAAGCATTATTTCTACCAAAATCTTTCCTAATTTTTTTTTTTTATCCCCGATATATATTTTACTATTTTACTATTTAACATTACTTCCCTGACTTAGTCTCGCATAGGCACACTAACCCCCAGCCCTCTCGAGACACCAATATCTTCTCGATTTCTCTAGTTATCTTTCACATTTAATAGATTTTTAGCCTATTTTCATTTATGAAAAAATAGGCTCAAGAGAAAAAACCTTTTGTCCCTGTGTGTATGTGTGTGTGTGTGTTTGTGCGTCCGTGTGTGTGTCCCACCCTAATAACATCTAAACGGCTGGAGCAATTTCAGTGATACTCGGTAAGGTCATGGTGCTATTTCGGCCGACCCCGACCGTGTCCCTCAAATTTTATTACCTATGACCATTCCAACATGATGGCTGTGCGAAATATTTCACCAGCATTCTATATCTCCGAAACTATTACTCATATCACCCTGAAATTTACGGCGATAAAGGGCACTACTAGACGGTTAACCTATGTGACTTTCAAAAACCTGTTAACCTAACTACAAAACGAACATGGTGGCCAAGCGAAGTGTAAACATTTAAGTAGACTTTTCTCGCGATTTAACCATCCGAACGCAGTGAAACGTAGTACAGAAAATGACTATACAAATTGAAATGCACTGACATCTAATTTAGTTCAATTGTTTACATAACCTCAAGATGGCCGCTGTGATAAATTTTAAACTTAAAGTCTTTATTCCCTGTGTTCTAATCATGCGATCGAAATCAACGTTTGAATAATGAACATACACAACAAATCTCATCTAATAGTAAATAACTATATGGGCTACATATATTAAAATCCAACATGGCAACCATCCGAAATATTTAGACGGTTCTCAATATCTATCTATGACAGCAATAAAACTGAAATTTTGTATGTATATAGAGGCTATAAACATAAGTTCACCTATGGAACTCTCAATAACCTTGTGAGCACAAATCCAACATGGTATGACGCGAATTTTAAATATTCAAATGGACGTTTCTCACGGTTTAACCATCCGAGTGCAGTGGAACTTGGTACGGTATATGCTTATATAAATTTTAATCCATTGGTATCTAATTCATTTAAATTATTTTCATAACCACAAGATGGCCGGCTGAGCGAAATTTTAAAGTCTCGTTTTTATTTCTTGTGTCCTAATCATGCAATCGAAGTTTGAATAAAACACCTACACAATAACCTTCATGTAATTATACATAACTCTAAGGCCTATATATAAAAAATCCAACATGGTGACCATCCGAAATATTTAGACGGTCCTCATTATTTACGAATCTATTACAGCAATCAAACTGAAAATTTGTTAAGTTGATAGAGGCAATTTATATAAGTAAGATATATGAAAATAGGCTATTTAGTTCTTCACTGAAGGCTTGTTATAATATGCAATGCAATCTTTGTCACTGATCTTACTCTGGCCACCAATTTTGCACTCCCTACCCCTGTTTTATCCTAGAGTGAGTGTGCAAAAAGCTGAGAAATGGCCGCCGTACCCAGGATGGCTGTCTTTTAGTGTGGTGTATGAATACAGTACACTATGAGACTGTCAGTTAGACCTAATAGTTGAATTAATCTTTCTCATTATCATCTTCATCGATAAGGGCCGATAACCTAGATGTTTTTGTGTATTATTGTAGGGGTGTGGTGCTATGGAGGAGATCAACTTCATCAAGTGTGAGCCGGCTTGGTCTTCAAGCACGGAGAATGTGAGTTAACACTTTATTTCTCTGTCCACAGTATTGTGTGTTTATTTTACTTCAGTTTGCATGCATAGCTTATCAGCAGTGACTCTTTTGACTTGAGGAGTGTTAGGCTGTAGAACTAAGCGTCTTTGCTTAGGACAGACATGGGGTGTGAAGTAGGCTGGAAAGAGTAATACATATTTTGTAATAAGTCTAAAACTGACAGTTATAACGTAACGGCCGACGTATTATTTTGAAGCCAGCGTGTGTAACATTAATATTCACTGACCACGGCCGCCGAATGAAGTAATCCGGATTGGGGTGTAATTGTGCAAGTTGAAGCTTGAAGTCATCGGTTTGGCACTTTTAGCTCAGGAGAACTCGTGAATTTGGTGTCATAGGACGTCGAGTGATGTACCTTATTTATAGAAAGGTGTCAATAAATGTACTGTGAAATTCCTAGGGCTTTTGTCGCAAAGTGAAATTTTATTTAGTTATTTTAAACCCATTTTCTACATTTTTCAAAGATCTCAAGTATTTTCAGCACTTGTGACTGCACCGAGGAACTATTCTTTGAACTCAAATATGATTCAGATTCGTAGCTCAGGGTTCGATTATGCTCTGGTTTACCTTCCGATGTTTTGGTCAGAGTTATCCGGAAACTTACTACGACTTGGTTATGAATTGTGGTCGTATGAGGTTAAGATGGTTTGAGCGATTGAACGTGCTTATCTGAATTTCAGGAGATATACACTGACCGGCACGAAAAACGCAACACACAATAAATGATGTGTAATTATTGTGTAATTATCTACTTAATCAAAGTGAAGCACTTTAACCTATTTTTTAGATTGGGTATGCTATTGGCATTGCTTTGCGAGCAAACAATGAAGTGCCGATTGTTGATTGCACTAGCCTCAATTGTTTTTTCCCGCGCAACCTGTAAAACACATCACTGGATGTGAGCCAATAATGTGTTCCTGCTTTTATAGCGCTTATTGTTGTACTTTGAATTATTTCCTTTTCAATCACATGTGTTCGTAGGATCTTTCTGTGATTGTCATAATTAGCTTTCTGGAGCCAACATGCCCTTAAGCCCCGAACAAGCTGCAAAAGCTGTTGCTTTGGTGGAAGATGGTCGCAGCATGCATTACGTTGCAAAAGTGTTGAGGACTACAGCTTCCACGATTTCCACAACCATATGAAGGTACAAGGAAACTGGAGGCTTTGCAAGGAGACCACGAACAGGCCTGAGGAAAGCAACATCGGAGAGAGATGACCGCTTCTTACAAATTCAAGTTCTCCATGACCGTCACACCACCGCCATTGAAGCACGAAATCGACTCTACCAAGTTCGAGGGGTCGATGCTATTGAGAGAACAGTCCGAAGAAGATTGGAAGAAACCAATGTTCAATCCATAAGACCAGTTACATGCCCAGAACGCACCAGAGCACATCGCACAGCTCGACTACTTTTCGCAAGGGAACATCATGGCAGGACAGTACAACAATGGGAACAAGTGTTGTTCACCGATGAGTCATGGTTTGGCCTCCGATCACCTGACGGAAGAGAGAGGGTCTGGAGAAGGCCAGGGGAAAGGTATTCCCCTTGCACATTCTCATCCAGGACGCCTTTTCAGAGTGATTCTGTGATGGTGTGGGCAGGAATCAGTATGGCTGAAAGGACGAATTTGGTCTTCATGGAGAATGGGAGCCTTACCGGAAATTGGTATGTGGAGGAAATCCTTCTGGAGCATGTTGTGCCTTTCACTCCATTTATTGGTGATGATTTCATACTAATAATGCAAGACAATGCACGCCCACACGTTGCGAGAGTTCTTGGATAAAGCAGGGATTCATGCTATGGCTTGGCCTGCTCAAAGTCCTGATATGAATCCTGTTGAGCATGTTTGGGACCGGCTAGGGAGAGGAGCCCGTCAGCGCTATCCAGAGACCCTAGAGGACCTACGGAATGCTCTCCTGGAAGATTGCGACAGTCCGGCGACGATAGATTAATGGCACGTTAACTCTGTATACCTGCCAATTTGTATTATCAGTAGTGCTCATAGTTGAATCTTTCAGTCTCATTTTAAAGAAAGCTTTTTAAGACCATTTTGCAGTGTTGCCTTATTAACAATTAATATTGCTGCTTTTAGTCGGTCAACACAAAATCCAATTACTGGAATATGTGAAAAATAACCAGAAATAAATTACATGTGATTAAGATATATATGAAGGGAATAGGGAAATTTCAACATGTTCAGTAAATGGCATTGAAAGAGTTTAACTCTGTTCACTAAATTTACTTGTAAAAATATTAATCGGTTATATTTATTTTCTATCCTAAGACCTATATAATTCTTAAACCATTTTAATTTACATCTTGAGTAAAAACGAGATTATGTGGTTTGGAAGATAAACTTATGACCCTTTCTTTCCTGGTGCACAGTTTCTTCTTTTCTCGGTGTACTTAGACCTAACTCTTTGTTTCCAAAAGTACCAGGAAAGAACTTCTCATCAGCATTAAAAATAATTTAAAAAATAAAAATGGACATAGCCCGTTCTCTCCCTGCACACTACATATATATATATATATATATAATACTGCTACGGACTAGCAAAAAAAAACCTAAAAGATGACATGTTTCACTTGTCAAGCAAGCATCATCAGATTCAAATCTACAAAACAAATCACTCTACAAAACTGTATTAAACCTGCAGTAACACTCACAGACAGTCTCTGCCGTAGGCCTACAAAAACAAAATACAACACCAATAAAAATAAAAATGGAAAACACATCAGAAAACTTAGTAGGTGTGGTATTTATAAATATTAAAGCAGTAAGCACTCGAAAATAAGAACTATTATTTTAGAAATGGCTATCCCATCATCAAGACAGTTTTCCTCTCCATACTAATCTATGAAGGTGTAGCTATTATTTCTGTGATACACTCAAGCATTATGCCCTAAAACTACTGTATAATTGCAAACTTATATGCGAAAATGATTGAAATAAATCGAATAACTGACCATATATCTAAGTAAGTGAGACGTTCCATCGTTTTAAATAACGCGATTCACATAGTACGTAACACGCGCGATGCTGAAATGGCTATAGACGGTTTCTGCTTGTGTGCAGAAGATGCTGGAAGTCACTCTAGAATTATTTGGTATGACTACAATTTCGTGGCATTTAAAAATATACTGGTAAGATATCTTTCTATTTTAAATCTATGGCTGTTGGCTGCAATAAAATATATAGGATGTAACTAAATATGTGGGAAAGCTCCAGGGATTGGATAGACGACCTGAAAACAAACAAAACATGTCCTGTAAACATTTGGTGTGTGTGCGTTCGTTGCCATGTTACAAGCATTGTTTGTGGTGTGCATAACACAGACGGCGGCACGATGCTAGTTGGTTATTTGTGGAGGGCACACAGGCCACTTGTACATTTCATCGCTATTGAAGTCTGTGTGCATTTCCAAACAAATGGATAAGGCATCTGGGACCGACACTGTGGCCAGCTCGTTCTCCCGATCTCAACCTCTTAGACTGACTTATTGGGTCATTTAAAGGCCATTGTGTGTGCCACACCTATTCATAACGTGGACATTCTCCGTCAGCGAATAGAGCCAGGATGTCAGCAGATACGACCTACGCCGGGAATATGGGAGCGTGTGAGACAGTCAATGATGCAGCGCATAGACACCTGCATTACTGCTCGTGGTAGCCATTTTGAGCACCTACTGTCGAGATCTGTAAGTAGTAACGTACACTTTATCAACACAAATGACCAACCTGCACAGTGAAGCGGTCTGTGTTATGTACACCACAAACAATGCTTGTAACACAGAAACGAAGCAAATACACCATATGTTTACAGGACATGTTTTGCTTGCTGTCAGGACCTCTATCGGATCCCCGGAGCTTTCCCATATATTTAGTTACACCATCATTAGTACTTATTAGAATAGTATCACTTCCGGAGTGGTTACGCATTAAGTCGTAAGGCCCAGGCCCCAACCCATCTATCAGCCATCCTGAAGTGGTTTTCCGTTGTTTTCCAGTTTTAATTCTGACAACAATTCTAACAGTCTACAGCTACTTCCCTCAAACTCCCTGCCCTATTTCATTCAAGTTCATTCTTTAACTCATCATAGCGTCAGGAAGGGTATCTCCATAATACCATAGGCACACAGAGAATTTATTAGGCATCTTTACATATACTTTACAAATGGCAAAAATACAAGTGAAATTATTATTCTCATGTAAATGCTCTTCAGGATTAGGGAAACAACCATTACAGTTGGGTACAATCTTGTTGACCGACTGAAAAGCATTAAATTTTGAATAATAAAAGGATAAAAGCTCCAGAAGTGGTCGTAGAAGGAAGTAGCAAGTTTTTTGTACCCCTTCCTCCTAGAATTCGTTAAACCAATAACATGGATATTGTTCAGTATCTTGCTTTTCATAGACTACAAACGTATTAATTGTTTGTGACTTACACGAGCATGCACATGAGGCTGCGTATTGTTCCATTATTCATATATTGTCTAGTGTGCAGCGGACCAGCTGTTTGTCTCTCACCAAGGTAGACCTGGTTTGATTCTCGGTCAATGCATGCAAGAGTTTCGAAGTGAAATGCCATTTCCTGTGGCTTGGATTCCACGGAAAAAGGAGGTTCCGTGGCTCATGATCACGAGATTAATGGTCACGTTAGCTTCCTTCCTTCCATATATTGTCTTTGACAGCTTCACTACAGGACTTAGAAATGTTGAGCGGGTAACAGAGGCGTGTGATGGTTTACCAAGCATGCATGTGATATGCGTGTATACATCAGGGTACATCATCGGTGATCCATGGCAGAATGCACGGACACACAACAGCATTCAGAAAAATATTAATAATACAAATGCTTTATTCGAATGACACACTCTGTGGGTTGTTAAATTCCTGAGTGTAGCCTATTAATATCATTTGCTCTGGGGCTGAGCGGAATGTCTCTTCCCTAGAATAGTTTACCAACATTTCAGTAAGACACAATTCTTCACTACATTCAGCCTTTGCCATGCTTTTGGGGAAACAAGAGAATAATTGTTATATTTGGTACAAACAAGGGTAGGAGAATATATTTCCTCTTCATATTTCAACACAGGTAAATATTTTGTTGAAGTATACCTAAGATACAGTGTTAACAAAATCTAAAGAGCGACGTAATGTCCCGCTTCACAAAACAACCATGAATCCCATGAATTTATCTTAGAAGACTAAGTCACCTAGCATAGTTGTACAACTTGGGACATTTTTATGACAGGGGAAAGTTCACAGTATAAATTATAGTTCCTTACCTATTGAAGATACCCCTCGTCCACCTCTGTGAAATACCCAAATAAAATCAATAATTCTCTGTAATATTAGAGTTCTTTAACATCTTACTCACATGGTGCACTATTCAAATACCATGTGATTGTTGGCAGGAGTCCAATGGGCAGGTGGCCCATGAAGATTCAGTTCAGATCAAGTTTGAACCAACCATGATATTCTCCGCAGAAGATGAACATGAGCAGGTCGTCAAGAAGGAGGATGCTATTCAGGTGAGTCCGATTCTTCATGTCATAATATTAAACAAATACCCAGGATAATTTTCAATCATTCCAGGGTTTTTATCAAGCTGACTTTTCATGTGTAAATCACTGAGATTGTAATATTCACCTGAAATTTTTGAAATAAGAGGTTAGTAATATTTGGAATATGCGCAAGAAGAGCTTGCCTCAGAATCCTGCGCAGATCTTCGGAAATGTTCGGGTGTGCTCGGTAGTGGCAGAACATGCACCTCCCACTTTGCCGGAGGCATGCTAAACTATGACTGGGGTTGAAGTGAGATCTCAGCGCATGTATGTAATGCCTTACACAGTAGTTATTACCTCAGCCAGGACACAGTAACCTAGACACAAATTAGCCTATATTGTTTGCTGCTTCCTTGCACTCTACGCTTGAATTACAGCTGTAGACCGGCGTCTCGCAGTGAGCCCGCGGGGTTGAAGAACGCAGTGAGCCATGTGCAGTGGGCCCAGTAATCAGCATTCTGCGGTCACACAGGAGCCCCGCAATGAGCATTAAACTACGCCAATTGATATTGGTATCTGCGCATCGTTGAGTTTCGGCAAGCTCTTTCTGCGGGTACTCTAAGAATTTATTAAAATAGATAACAGTTTTTTGCCTTTTTTCAAACTCTTCAGTTGTTTCACCATTCTTCTGTATGCTTCCAGAGAAAACTAGAATTTTATGGACCGAATGAGAGTGGTAGTTTGTTACATTTCACGGGGAACTACAATTCCTATACACAGAATGAGAATAGTAATTTATAATGTTCCAGGATTTTCATGAACCTTGTGATTCGTGTGTGTGTAAACTGTGTGATATTCGATGTGGCAGATTCCACTTGCAATTTTGCAAAAATAGATCATAATCATTGTGTGATTACGCTAAACAATAATGCACATTGTGTGCAAAAAGAATGACAACTATGCAACCGGAAAGAAGCTTTTCATTTTTAAGATATTATTTTCTTGTATGTCCATTGGCTGCGATCAATAAATATATAATGTTCCTGGATGAACTAGAATACTAGGGGAAACAGGAATTCTAGTGTACACAGAATGAGATTAGTAGTATGTGATGTTCTAGATGGAACTAAAATTCATGTACAAGATGAAAGTAATAATGTATAATGTTTCAAGGGGACCTAGAATTCGTATACACAGAATGAGAGCAGTATATTTAATATTCCTAGGAGAAGTAGAATTTCCATACATCAAATAAGATAAGCAATTTATAATGTTCCTACTGAAACTAGAATAAGAAATAACAGTAGTTACTTATAATGGTCCAAAGGGAACAAGAATTCTGAATCATCATCAGGTGGCTTCGGTAGCGTAGTTGGTAGCATGCTGAGCTTCTATGCCCAAGATCGCGAGTTCAAATCCGGCCGAAGTCGTCGGATTTTTTAAGAGCGTTAAAAATCCCTCAGTATGCCTTCCTTCGGAGGGGAAGTAAAGCCGGCGGTCCCATTTCATAGATTTATGGCATGTTAATGAACCTTCCACTAATTACACCTGTGTGAAGCTAAATTGTATAGGTTAAGAATGTAAACAACGCTCTAAGGTTCCTACGTTCGTTGCCAAGAGCCGACTGCGGTGGCGTCTGGTAGCTAAGTTCTGAACTAGTAGTCGTTGACAGTGGCGTTTGGCAGCAAAAGTAGGAACTATTTGAAAAATTCAAAAGTCTGCTATCCTTACATGAATTAAGTAACAGATAACACACACTAATACAGTCATCACAATTAACACCGGTTATTAGACAGATTCTACACACACCCAAAGTACACGGGGCTACATGACCGCGTTGTCGCAGCCCCTAAACTTAAGAATCAACCAACCGTGAATCATCATCATCATCATTATTTCATCATTATCTAAAGGCTAACCCTTGTCGCTGTGGCCACAGCCCATGTTCTTCAGCAGCTCATGATGTAGGAAACAAAACCCAGTTGAGAGATTGTGTTTTTAAGGTAGGATTTCTTCCCTAGGATCTTGCCTTCGAAGACAATCTGGAGAAGTGAATGCCGTATGACATGTCCATGAAATTTAGTTTTTGTCTTCTCGAATGAACAAAGTAAGGTCCGTTTCTCCTTAACTTCATCCAAGATCTGTTCATTAGTCTTTTTTTTACCCTCCAACTCGTCCTCGTCAGTCTTCTCCAGAACCACATTTCAGCAGCTTTCAGTCTTGATTTTGCTTGCTTTGTCGAAGTTCATGTCTCGCATCCTTAAGCTAACACAATCCAAACAAAGGCTTTAACAAATTTCTTCCTGGTTTCAATTCCTATGTGCTTTTTTAACAATAGATTTTCCCTGCTCTGAAATGCTTCCTTTGCCATAGCAATTCTTCTTTTGACTTTTATAAGGCACTGATTTTCACTGGTAATGACACTAGCCAGGTAACAAAATTCTGTAACCCGATCGATTTTTGTACAGCCTAACTTAATATTTGTATTCAATTCAGTTTTCTTATTTTGAACAACCATAATTTTCGTTTTCTCTGTGTTTATTTTTAACCTGAACTTCTCTAGCGCGTTGTTTAGCATACTGAGCATTGTGTTCATGGTGTACTCTGAATCATTTACCAAAGCAAAATCATCTGCAAAGGGAATACTATGAATTTCTTTACCATTAAATTTGACTCCTTTGTTTTTTTCTTTTACAGTTTGAATTGCATATTCTAAAAATATATTAAACAGATATGGTGATAAGGGACAGACTTGCCGCACTCCTCTTCTTATTCTTGCTTCTCTTTTTGTTCCATTGATGTTTATTTCTGTGCTTTGGTCTTTGTACAGGTTAAAAAGCAAACATCTGTTCTTCCAATGAAGACCCAATGTTCTCAGAGTTTGAAATGATAACTTCCAGTCAACCATATCGAATGCTTTTTCTAAATCAGCGAAAGCTACGTAAGTTTTCCTGTTAACTTCTAGTCTTCTTTCCAGTATTTGACGCAGAGCTAGAATTGCTTCTCTAGTACCCTTACCTGCTCAGAAGCCATCTAAATTCTATTCTATTTTGCTTCTGTATCTCTGCATTACTATTATATGCTCGTAGTCTATTAGATGCCTTCTATTATCTCCAGGAGCTTTCCATGAATTGCGTCATCTTTTGTGAACATCAAAGCCTGTATTAGTTATTAATCGTTCATGTTGTTCACCTCACCTCTCAAGTACATTTCACCAAGTCCGAATAACAGTGGTAATTTTTTGTGTTTCAGGAATAACTAGAATTCCTGTAACGGAATAAGAGTAGTTACCGGTACTTATTATGTTCCAGGGAAACTAGAATTCTTATACACGCAATGAGAGTAGCAAATTTATAATCTTCCAGAGGGAACTACAATTCTTATACATGGAATGAGAGTAGTAATTCATAATGTTCCATGGTAAATCAATATTCATATACACCATATGAGAGTAGTAATTCATAATGTTTTAGGGGAAGTAGAATTCTTATACAGGGACTGAGTGTGGAATTAGAGACATTTCTTGAGGATACCTTGAGGAGACCTTGACTAAGGAAGCCTTGAGGTAACCTCCAATCTGAAGGACTCCTTGAGGTTCATTTTAACTTCAGAGTAATTTCCTTAAGGTCACCTTTCTGAAGGTACTGTGCCTGAATCTCGCATTAGCCACCATCCATATCCGCTGAGATGGAAAAGGATTGTAAGGACGTCGATACACAGCCAGATACATCAACACTTCCCTACTGGGCGAATGACTAGGAAACCCTTGACGCATACAGTCATGCAATAGCACTACAAAACAGTTACACATTTACTAGCAAATCAAATTCCATAACAAAAATGGTAGTACGAGAATCTCGGATCTCGAGCTTGAACTGTGAAGTTGAGACTACGTGAATATTAGTAACTAACTGGCAGTATTATCGCACGTCGATTGCGAAATGAAAAGATGATCAGTTTCTTTAAAAATAAGCAGACAGACCAGAACTATGGCCTGTGATTTATTCACTAAAAATTTACAAACAAGTAACGTTCCCTATCACCAATAAATTAATTAAAAATGAAATTAAAATTATTTAAGCTGGTAGATAAACTTTCTACCCTTCAAAATGCAGTTTCAATAAGAATTGCATTGCAAAAAGTTACAATTCGAAATAAATATCGAATGGATAAACTTAACAGTCACTCTGTGACTCGATCACAAAATGCAGCTTGGTCTGACATCTGCTGTTCGTTAAAGAAATAATATTTACAATACATAGCCCTACTATATACATCTATCAGTTACACACATGAATATAAAATGAATAAAATAACAACTATAAGAATAATAAAATATTTGCATAACTGAAATAACCATGTCCAACACGGTATTCAAAAATCTGTACTAAATCTGACGTGATCTGTCAATCTATAAGCGCTCCTGTCTTACAAACAATACTTTTCAACACTGGTGCACAAATAATGAAATTCTAGTATCACTTAAGTTTCTGTCATATTCAGTTGAACTATTTAAAACAAACGGTTAAGTTAATTATAGTTCTAGATTGTCATAGCAATGAATAATAATAATAGTTTCGAAGATCGAGACGGAACTACTCATTTACATAATAGACGTCGTGGATTTGATAATAACGCTGACTGACGTGAACAACTCACAAATACACTCCTAATGTCAGTTACTTTTTCAACAAACTGTAGTAATACTTTGCTCCAACGACAATACTCATATTCCTTTCATATATGTGAACATCGTCTTATGTTAGCGCCAACTACGCTTTCAACATGACACACATCTTTCCTTTCCTCTCAACGATAATCATTACATTAATACTGCACGGCATTCCATAAATACAAACACCCATCTTGCTACAAATGTGTAGAAGAATCAGTGATCTTACTACGTAAACACTAATGGTATAATACCGTTCATGATGCACTCCTAACCTCCTCATCCCTAAATTTAATATCCTCGTGCTCTTAAACATCAATAATAATCTTGTTCACAACTGTACACCTTGTATAATACTCCACGTAATTTTCATTAATACATTTCGTTTATAAACCTTTTCAACATCTTGTATTTCCACGTTACAATAGAATGTTAACTTCAAAACACGGTAGTCCGCTCGTCTTTACCGAAATAATAACAATAGTATTCGTCCTTCCACTTCTGGTAAACATTTATGAATCAATTATTCATATTTAAACTTGTTTCAATACATATTAGACTTCAGGTAGATCTGCAAATCTCCTGGTCTATAATTTCGTTATAGCAAATTATTGCAAGATAATTGTTGCTAATTATAGGCATCACTTGACTTCCATTATCAACAATGTGATCCTATTTCCCATTTATTACTGTTATATCATTTGTTTATGACCTTTATTAACGTCATATAATGTTGACATTCCTTAATTGGAATTGTTCTTGTACAATATTATTATTTATAATACTTAAAAATGTTGCAATTAAATTCTGACATATTAAAATTGTTATTATCAATGTTATAGCATTTTACAGTAGTGCTTTATTAGAATAACGGTGTATTCTAGCAATACAGATGCAATTAAATTGCTTATCATGCAAGTGTATCAATCGAAGCATTCCCTTTCATAGAACAGTTTTCGTTAAAAGTGAGTATATCAAAACGGCCCTAAAGAAATACTAAAACGGAATATCTTAGACCAAATGCTAATAAAATTACGTCTAAAACGACACACATTGACGTATATTAAAATTTACAAACTTTAAAATAGACAATATAATATAGCATGAGTTATGTAAAAGAAAATCTACTAAAATATGAAAATATGAACAAACTACTGAGATAGTAGAACAGTCATTTCTGTACCTTTCCGTCGATCTGCCTCTGAAATACCTCATCAGATAGCAGAGGCGGTTCTAGCCCTGGGCCGGGGGGGCCCGCCCCCCCCCCCCAGTTTTAGTGAAATAATTATTTTAAGATTCCTTGGTTACTAAATAAATTGATAATTTACAGATACAATGTATCTGATATAAAACAAACTAATGCATTTAATTAAATTAATTTTTCTTTCAATTTCAAGATTTATTTTATTATATGTAATTTAAACACACAATTGAAATCGTGTATAAATATAATATATTTAAAATGCTTAGTGCATACACCAAGAGTATTAAACTCTTTTCCCAACGTTATGACATGCAAGTTCAGAAGTTTCCAATGTAGAGAACCCTCCATGCGATACAAGTGCATCGATATCTCCCCAACTCTGTGACAAAAATGTGAGTGCAACTGTTTCTAATATAGACGAACCTGTACCATTTTATATCAGTGCATCGATCTATGATGGTCCATGCCAACCACGTAAATCAGTTTTTAAACAAACGTTACTATATAATAAGAACAGAAGTTTTAACAGTAAATGGTTTGATAGATATACATTTATTGAATACTCTGAGAACAAAGATGCTGTTTACTGTGTCGTCATTTTGTTCAATCTGATTCAAGCATGCTGAACATGTTTTCAGTAAATCTGGATTTTGCAATTGGAAAAGAATATGAGAAAAGCGTGCAAAGCATGCTGATACTGAATGTTATAAATCTTCAATAGTAAAGTGAAACAGTTTTCTGGTAAGTGAACATAGCAGCACAGTGATTTCGAAGCTAAGCGAGAAACCTCTGGTTATATTGCGTAACCGCTTAGCTGTGGCAACAATGGCCCAAGTCGCATTACTTTGTGCTCGGCAAGACATTGGGCTTAGAGGTCATCGCCAAACAGTTTCGGATGATGATAGTGTTAATAATAAAGGGAATTTTGTTGAAATTTTAAATGTAATTAAACTAGAAAGTGAAAGCACAAGTAAACAGTCTACCAAAGAATGCAACTTACTCATCTAAAGATTCTCGAAATGAATTTCTTGATATCTCAGCTAATATAATAGTTGAACATATTGGAGGAGAGACGAAAAACTATAACAATGGTTATGTTTCCTTAATCCTGGATGAAGTTAGAGTTGTTAGTAAAGTGGAATAGATGACCGTATGTGTCAGATAAGTAGGGCAAAATTCTATAGAGGAGCGTTTCATTGGTTTTATACATTTGTCTCATCTGAATGCTGAAAGGATAGCTAATTCAGCTTTAGAGTACCTTGTTTCAGTGGGTTTCGATCCATGTAAGTGCATTGGACAAGCATATGATGGAGCCGCGGTTATGCCAGGGAAGATAAACGGTGTGCAACGTTTATTGCGACAAAAGGTCAATAATCCGTGTGTTTATCTGCATTGTTATGCACATCGCTTAAATTTAGTTTTGGTGGACCTTTCAAAGCCAGTTTGTAGACGTGGTAGGGGACACTTTTGGTTTACTGGAAGCAATTTATGCTTTTCAGTCTATATCTACTGTAAGACACCAAAAGTTTGTTGAGATACAGAGTGATCTTCATCCAGGAGAACGTGTTTTAGAGATACCTCGTCAAAGTGACACGTGTTGGGTATGTAAATATAGAGGAGTAATGTATTTTCAGAAACGTTTTGCTTCAGTTAAAGCAGCTCTAGAGAATTTTTCAAAGTCAGTTAACAAGAAAGAGGCAGCAGAAGCAAAAGGTTTGTTGAAACAGCTTTGTAAAGTGAAGGTGATATTTGTGTTACAAATCTTTTCTGATATTCTCGAGCTTGCCAATAGAGCCTCAATGTTCTTACAACAAAAACATGTGGACTTCGGAGGGGCACATAGATTGATCTATGGTCTTGTAAAATCGTTGCAAGAAAAACGAAATGATGATTATTTTAAGGAACTATGGGCGGTTACATGTGACTCTGTTCAGTCGTTAGGCGTGAAAGTTTATAAGCAATCTAGAGTCTCAAGTATTCCAAAGAACTTTTCAGACTACGTTTTATTAATGCCAGTCTCTGCGGAGAAAGAAGAGGAAAATATCACATTATCAGAGACATGTAAAAGAAATATTTTTGAAATATTAGACAACATGGTAGAAGAGTTACTGCGTAGATTTACTGAAAATGATTTTGTGTGCAATGCAATGGATGCCTGTAACCCAAGAAGTGAAAACTTTTTAAATTTTGAATATATATATTCTCACGTTCTGTGAAAAGTATAATCTAATCTTCACAGACCGTAAGGTGCTACAGACTGAAATCAGTTAACTAAGAATGTATTTGGAGGCAAACATCCAAACACTTCCTCATTCTTTTTTTCTGAACTTCTGAAAATGGAAGTTGCTTTTCCACAGCTACTATTATTTTTCAAGTTGATGCTGACTCTTCCTGTGTCATCTGCTTCTGCTGAGCGCAGTTTCTCTGTCGTGAAACGAATAAAATCCTATTTAAGAGCAACAATGGCAACAAAGAGGCTATCCAATCTCGCAATTCTTTCAATTGAAAGAGAATTAAGTGGAAAATTACTTCACGACCCTTCTGATATAGTGGACCAGTTTGCCCAGAGTGGAAACAGAAGAATAAATTTATGTGACAGTGAAATATGCTAATTTTTACCAATGATAGTTTTTAGCCTACTTTTCTCATTTTGCAAAAATGAGGAAAAAGTAGACTAATGAGATCGATCCGGGAAAATGTCTGGGCTCCCCCAGATTTAAGCTTCTAGAACCGCCACTGTCAGATAGGTTCGATGTTTCTCCCTCGGATTGACATGTGCTGGTCGTCCGCCTGGATCGAGTTGCTGCTGGGAGCGTGGCACTCAGCTGATCGCTTCCCCTCTGCTTGGCTCGCGGACACCTGTTCTCCCGTCTCCCCGCAGTCTGACTCTTGTATCTTCTCGACTTGTGGTCTAGACACTGGAACCCGCAGTGATGAAATCTTCCATCCCTCTTCTTCATGTGGCATCTCGTCATCAAAGTAGCTTTGAGCGTCCTTGGTTGATATCTCTTCATGTTTGTAGTGGACATTTGAGTAGCATTAACGGTGTATTCAGAACACTGCGAGTTGGTTGTGCAATAGCGGTGATATCGATCCATGGTCTTCTAGATCAACTCTGAATTTTCCGTTCCATAATGCAGATTAACCTCCTTCCATGATTTAGTAGTTCATTGTAATCTTCTCAATAATCGTAGAATGCAAATATGCCCTCTGACTTGAGTCTGTCATCATGGTAAATAATAGATGAACAAGTTTCAGGATATATTCTGAAGTAATGTTGTAGCTTGTTAATGGTAAAGCTGCTCATTCTATTGTAGTATAACTTGTATAAGCGAAGTCTTCTTTCGATGCGTATGTTTCAAAGTTGCTTCTTTCAATAGTCAATTAATACTTTTGCTGTTTTCACCGGCATCTCCATATCTTCCTCGGCAATCGCACCGTCTCCTTGCAGTCTGGTGGAATCTCCTGGCCGCACTTTCAATTACTATAGCGCTCACTCGTGACGCTTTGACAAACAGGTCCGGTCGCTTCAAGAATATCAGTAGGAATGAATTCTCCCCTTCTTTCAATCGCGCGCGTAGCAGTCTCGACTGGGTTCTAGCCTCGCGTCGAGTCCTTTTATACAGAATTTCGCTAATATCTCCTCTCCTATCCATAAATATATAATTCTGTTCTTCCAAATTAATTTCGTTTACTCTTCTGGATCTGTAGAAATGCTAATCTTGCTTTATATAAGCAAATTTGATATAATAGCAATTCCCACGAAAATAATCTGATCCATTCTGATTGGCTGTTGGTTTATCATCAAAAACCTCCCTGTTCTAGCCTCTTATCAAAGGGTCGTGTGCATAATCTTGTTGTTGTCAACTCAACTAACCAAAACCGATCTTGAGCGTGCTAACTTGAAGCCTCAGACATATTCCAGCATCGAATGATCTGACTCTCCCTTGGCTTAATTATCATTCACTGAAATATTCCCAAATTTATATATTTCCAAATAATCCAAAATTTTCCAAAAACTTTTCCAAATACTTCTATTCACTTCCCACAACATATCTGTGAATAAAATAAATTTCTATTTCCAATTTCCACTTCTTAAATCAATAGGTTTACAAGTCGGTTCGATCCTCGGCTCAGTCAATGGCTGAAGCTGGGGTGAATTTTGGTTCAGTACCCTCAAGGATTCCTTAAGGCATCGTGTTCACTGGTACCTGTCACATACGGAAAGTATCACTTGTGTTACTCAAATAAGAACAAAAGTTGAAGTGTATTATAATATAATCTGATGTTGCATGATATTAACGATGATTTGTTAAACATTACACTTGATTGTCAGCTAGTCACATATGATACTTGTGTGATTAGCGCTTACTTATTCCAACATTATTTTTTGAGACGTTTGGCAATGGTCCGTGCAGCATCTGTTTCCTTGTTATCGCATACGGTACCAGTATTTCATCATTGTCTTAATACACTCAAACGTGGTCTCCTCATCGAGGGAATGAACAACAAAGAAAATTAGTGTGTGCTGAGCAGAAGCACTTTGTTCTACAAATGGTTTTCCAGCACGAAGACGTAATTGAGAATAAAAAGACAGAAGGAGTTACCGTCGATGAAAAGAAGCGAGCATGGAGAGAAATAACGGAGGCGTTCAACACCGTCCCGGAACACAACAAGGTAAGACTATTTACTCAATTTTCGTGTTATTTCTATTGTAAGACGCACCTGTTGATTATTTTAATGCACTCCAGTTGACCTTACTGGCAAAAGAACAGAAATTACAGCAAAGCAAATACTATATGTGAAGGAGTTTTTAATAAGGCAACCGTATCATAACCTATTACGCCCAATTAGCAACCAAAAAAAGGAGGTATCCACAAAATCAAAATTTTAAATCATATGATGAAACACACAAACTTTGCAAGTATGGTAGGCTACATTACTTTGAAAAAAAAAAAACTGCCTAATTTTATAAGGCATCCAACATTTAGAATGAAGCACTGGTTAGATAGGGATATTCTTCTCTCTTTCTGTTGCACGTGAGACATGTATGACGCTGTCATTTTCTAGCAATCCACTGTTGCCATATCAGTCGAAATTTTTTCTTTGTCGAAAAAACAACATATTCGGGTAGAACTATGTTTTGCCGATCTTTTTTGTCCTATATCAGATCTACGTAAACTTGATAGAAATGCTAGAAAAATTAGATATCCATTTTTTTTTAAAACGATAAACTGTGTCCCCTTTTTAGTAAAATCGATCTTATATCTTGTTGCATTGACTTTGTGATGCCTATTTTTCACTCACGTGTAGCTAAATGTGCTGTCTTGATGGTGGATTATTGAAATATTTGATACTGGCAATATTACAATTTTCATGTAGGTAAAACTTCTGAATATTATGTCATAACCGCATAGCAGCATTGAAAAAGTTCGTATGCTGCCAACTTTTCTATTTTTAAAGATAACCATGTCATGTCAGTTTGAGAGTTGTAGAGGAATGTTGGTAGAAGTTTTCTACCTGCTTATCCAGAGTGTAGGTTTATTTGTTTACATAGGCCGGGCTGTTCATTGACCGCGGATTATATGAATGAAGTTTCAAAGGACAGCGGGGTGCAGCTTGCTACTCACAGCTTTATTACTGTGCCCTTCGAGCTTGTATTTCAGTTGTTCAGCAGTCCTCTATCTTGAGTGTGTTTGCAGCAGTTCTGTTAGATTTAACGTGTTGTATTTTACGTATTTCACGTACAATAATGGATAGTTTTGTCAAAAGAAAGCGTGGTCATGTGCTCTGAAGGAGGGAAAAACAGGTCGTAATTAATGTGTTCAGTTATTTTAAAAATCTTAAACCTAACGAAAGTATAAGTAATTTAGTCAATGAAACTGCTCTGGCCACAGGAATATCAAAGACCGCCGTTTTTAAAATACGTAGTGAGAGTGAACAGGGTCCAGTACTGTCGCCACGCAAAAAGAGGCTAAGTAATACGCTTTGTTAAATATAATGACTTTATAATGACGTTATATTTAATTTAATTTAATGTGTTATGTTAGCCTACTATTAGTATTATTATACAGTACTTAATTCAAGTCTTAGTCACTGCACAATCGCTGAATGTGCGGAAAGTTTACCCGAAGCGCTTTGTACTGCCTCCTCTCATGGAGTGGCAACCCTGTCGTAACGCGCCATAAGACCAATGCTTCATTCTAAACGTTGGATGCCTTATAGAAGGTGTAGCATGAAGCATAAACCTACATTGTATGTGAATAAAACATTTTTGTGCCACAGGTAAAGGTTATCAAGAGTTGTGTAAATGCTCTTGTTCTGTGGCTTAAATACTTCAGGAAAAGCTTTACGATAATAAATTACTAAACTTGTTGGTGGATGGGGGAAATAGGCCCTTTCATAAAGCAGCAGATGGAGTTCGCAAAGCTCATAAGGGGAGTGATAATGAATCAAATGACATCGGTGTTTCATATGGTGCCACAAGGCATAAGTGAGGTCACATTTGTATGCTGAGGCTTTGCTATTGACATCCAAACAGACCCTGTCAAACTACTGTGATAGACAACACGGTGGATTTGTTTGTAAGGGTCTGATTTTGTTATGTACAGTAGATCATGTGTTTTATGAAATGAAACTTGTATTAGAATGTTTAAAACAATGTTGATTGGTTAGGTCTGGTAGATACTAAAACCATAACATGAGTCAAAAAGATAACATGACAGTTAAGCTTACTACGAAGTATTATCCCCATATATTTTAAATTGGTGCCGAAACTTCTTTTATCCAAAAATTTCTGTTAGTGACAGGTTAGGTGAGGACTGAGGATCCACTGAAAATCGCTGTTACAGTTTTTATTTATTTATCGTATGTCTTTTAGTGCCGGGAGTGTCCGAGGACATGTTCGGCTCGCCTGAGTCTGTAGCTGCTTCCAGCGGACACCCTTAGGGTGAGCTACAAGTTCCTTTCAATTTCAGGTAGTTCCAACTTTCACTACCAGATATCAATGATACCTAGTGGTGAACATTGGAACTTTAATAGAGCGTTCTGACGAAATCGAACCTAACAATTGAGCTCCACACAAGTTTAGTCTGTGGAAGGATCTTTTACATGCCATAAATCTATGACATAGGACCGCCAGCTTTACTTCCCCTCTGAAGAAAGGCATACTGAAGGATTTTTAACGCTCTTAAAAAATCCGACGACTTCGGCCGGGTTTGAAGCCACTATCTTGGTCACAGCAGTTCAGCATGCTACCGACTATGCCACCGAAGCCGCTACTGTTACAGTGACCCGTATGTTCCCTCCTGCCTATAGGCTATCATAATGGTGACAGCATATTGTTCGATGTTCCATTGGATACTCTCGATCTCATTTGTTGTGTAATAAGTGTACCGAAAAAGGGATGCTGGCATATCGAGTGTATCCGAATTGTATAACATGGTATTCTATGAACCATTTATGCCATAGAAGAACAGCAGCAGTAAAGAGGAACTTAATTGCCACTATGGGCTAGCCAAAATTGGATTACAGAGGGAAGTATCGGGGATCACTGTGGAGCAAACATCACTACATAGCCACCTGTGGAGCACGAGAATGGTTAGGACAAAATAGCCCCATTTTTCAAGGGAGGTATCTTAATTAAAATGTTTCCTTCTTAGACAAGATACAAATTGTACTGCTTAAGTGTACATACGATGGTAGGCACACTATCACATACCGGAAAACCAAGGGTACTAACTCCCAATATTTGCTAGATTCACGTAATATTGTGATGAGACTGTACAAACCGTAGGAGACTTCATAGACTGCATTAAAATCTGTATTTATGTAACTAAAATTCTGATGATAATGATATGGAAAGTTATTTATTATAATGAACATTAAAAGGGAGGAAACTATTGTAAATAGTTATAATGGACTTCTAATTCTGATTGGAAATAGAGCCATGCCAGTTTCTTGTGATGAAATTCAAACGTTTTGAAAGCAGTGCCATAAATATAATTTTGTGGGCTACTTGTGCTAATGTTGATGGCTATATAATTATATTCAGAATATTTAGGTAACAGTGAAGGAGGCGAGAACCTACGATAAAATTTTCAAAACTACTGAAATTTGCCATAAATACCTGCTGTAACTAACTTTCTTCGGCTTTTCCCAATTAGTTGGGGTTGCCGGAGCCAACCAGGCTCATTTTGGTTTTGGCCGGGGATTTAAGGCCGGATGCCCTTCCTGATGCCACGTGATTTTTCAGATGAAAATTCCACCCCGCTTTCACTGGGATGCGGGGTTGATTCAAAATACATCTGGAAAGTAGGGGTGGTTCACTCCTCCGCTGTCTCTAACTCACCCACCCATCCCTTTTAATATCACGACTTTTATAGTAAAATTCCAGCTGTGTCGGCTGTTATCCGCGTGAATTATGGCACAAGTACGGTATTGCCAACCCCACGCATATGGTACTCGTTATTTTTGTAAAAGTTACATTTGCCTAGACCAATAATTATTAAGTAGCGGTTATTCTTAAATGCACCTCTGGTTATTATCATGCACAGTTAAATACTGTAGTCTTGCATAATCTTTCTCTGGAAAATAATTACTAGGGCCTAGGTAGAGCGGCCCATTCCTGGTTTTTGTCATGCACAGTGGAAATAGTCACGCATATGACCGACCTCATGTGTTGGTGTACTTTATATCCTACATGTTGGCGCATAGGTAACAGTTGAAAAAAAGGGCTTGAGGAACACGGCTGCCATCATTAAATGAGCAAGGTACAAACTCATATATTTACATAATTTAGCACATATTTTCAGAGCACTAGTGATAATGGACGGCAATTTCAATGTGTATTTTCCCCTAGAAAGGTATGATAATCTTGTGTTATCTGTATTAACGAAGTTGTGAGTGTCAATGGCAGGTTCTTGTCTCCTTCACTGTTAATAATATGGATCATTTTTTCTGATATTTTTTAACTTGTACTGTATTTTTTTTTTTCTTTTCAGAAAATGGTTCAACAAATACAAAAAATGGGACAGTGAAAAACAAAACTAAAAAAGCAATTGTGTGAGGAAGAAAGGGAGCAAATGAGAACTGGTGGTGGGTCTCCGACCAAAATTTCTCCACAACATGACCCAACAGTGGATGTTCTTTTGGGGCAGGTTGATATTACCTTTTGCCCTGTATAGTGATACGTTCACTGAAGATTGGCAGCTCGAAGGGGCAGGGCCAGCATTGATGTATGAGTATGAAGAGCCTATCATCGAGCTGGTCGAAGAAACAGTCAAGGATGGCATCGGTAGATCGAAAGATAAAAGCCCAACAGGTTTGTCAAGGAGATAGTTTTAAGATAGTTTACAGAACAATGTTATCCTACACGTTATTATTCCCATTTTTATAGTGTCTAAGAATTTTAATACTGATAACCATGTTGGTTATAAGTTATGTGATTAGTAGTATCTGGTCACTCACATGTGATGAAGGTGAAGTTTGAAACAACCACGCTACTAGCTGTGGTTTTCAAAATGCTGTTTACACAGCCTTTGTCTTTTTGACAGCCTCGATTCTAGCAAGCATATTTCAATCAGGTGGTGGAAGGTTTCCTGGGGAATGGCAACCTGTTCTTTGTGGAGCACCGAATGGAGGAGGGATACGGATGTGATTTGTTGTGGCATGTCATGAAGACTGCATTTCCAAAACATCACAGAAATGTTCGATGGCAGCCCTCATGTGTTTGCTCACTGTAGAACAGCCTTACTTTCTATGAACCCTGTAACTTTCACTTGCAGTCGAGGCTCAGAGGGAGGGTGTAGTGGGGGGAAGTGTGTCCGGCCGAGAACCGGAAGATAAGAAACGCAGTGCTGCAGTATGTACAGCAGTTACTTCTCCGGAGTACATTTTTGCCATGAAATATAGAAGTTTCTTTTATCTTTTCATCCTTGACTTTGTACTTAACGCATACCGAGTTAGAAACATTGTGGTATGCCTTCCATAGAATGGCCCTCTTGCATAACTGCATCTCGTCCATAATAATACTAGTAACATGACAAATAGAAATAAACAGTGTCATCACTCCGCTCTCTAAGCATTGTCGTTCATGGTCCCGCTAGTGTGTGGCGTGGAAGTCTCTCCGAACCGCAAGATCATGCGACAAGAAGACCATGTGGTTAGTACTGTAATATTGTCTGTGCAAGATGTCATATATGCGAGGGAATTTATTTCTTTGAAATATTTTACGAATGTCCGTGTTAGATTCTGTGCAGTGCTTTGTGTGTGCAAACAACTAAATTTTCTACTGTTTAGAGAATATGTCATACGGTACTGTTTTGTTCCTGGATGTAAATCGGGTTACGGAAGAAAAGCTGATGGTAGACATTTTTTCACACCTTCAAAGAAACAAATCTTGTTGCGAAATGGGTGACAGTTATTCCGCGGAAAGGTAACCCATTGTCGATCAAAAGTAGAATCTGTGATGTGCATTTTTCGGAAGATTTAATTATAAATCGCTTCTCTTCTGATACCATCCTCCTGATCAATATCACGGTCAGTATCCAAGTCTTCGAATCTTGTTTCAACTTTGTCTTCAGTATCAGAGTCACCAATTTCTTTGAAATTATCATCAACTAGCGATTCGCTATCTTTCAGCAAAAGACGACACACTCACATCCTTAGGTTTTCATAAGGCATAATCTCTTTACTGATATTCACTAAAGCAACGGCTGCATAGCTCAGCAGTAACATTCTCGCCTGCTGTACCAGAGGTTGCAGGATCGAATCCTGGTGCAGTCAGCTAGCATTTAAGGGTGCGCAAATGCCAGTGAGCCATGTCATTAGATTTACTGGCTCGTTAAAGACCCCTTTCTGGGCAGAATTCCAGCACCTCGGTGTCTCTAAAAGCTAAAAGGGATGTAAATCCAATAGCATTATTATTATTATTACTTTATTGTTTTCCATTATTTCTTGTAGTATGTAAATTATTTGTAAGTACATGGTGATTTATATTGCAAATGATTTGCATTTCATGTTTATTTTGACAAGAAGGATGCTAGTAACGTGCTATTGCGTCTTAAATGTGCGGAATATCTGGGAGATTATGTTGCCGCTGAAGGTTGTCAGTACATGTATTATAAAGTAACTTTGGATCAGCACCACTGAAGCGACATATGGCAAGTGGCACCGTCCTGTTCAACGTGTCCTTGACTCAGCTCATTATCATCCAATTACTCAACGAATTGATAGGATATGTGTCTGTACACTTTAGTGTTCACTATTCTCTCTACTGATAGTGCTCACCAAACGTTGTCTTTCAGTGGGTGCGTAGGTGTTTTTGTGCATGGTATGTGATTTTGTGCTAACCAAATGCATCTGTTCTGCGAGCTTATGTAACCGCTTAGGTGAAACCATGCCTAGTCTGTGAACCATGTAATGGACAGTATGCCAGGATTTTGAAAAACGGTCATCTGGATCCAATGACAATATTCCACCCAATTTAGCCTTGTCTGGGTCAAGCAAACTCTTGAACAGACCCGGACTTCTTCGCATCTCCCGAAAACTTCGCACATGAATACCCAGTCTCCTGCCACAGACACCTTAAAGACTTACGGGGTGATCGCTGTAATTGCTCTTGAACATCCACAGCAACCATCGGAAGTCTAGACAAGCAATGTTGCCAGTTTCACTTGTTTTCAAATTATGTACCAACGCTAGTATTGTGTCCCTGTGTGGACGATTGTGAACACCAAATTCCATCTGGAATGCCCTGAGCAGCTATGACCGATATCATTATCCAATAGTTTTTAAATTTCAAAAAATTCTATTCTTCTTCTTCCTCCTAGCATTAATCCCTTGCGGGGTCTGCTACTTTGCTACATCTCCTCCACTTCTTTCGGTCGTTGACATCTTCTGGTGTTAGACCAACAGCGTGCATGTCAGCCCTGATGTTGTCAGTCCACAGCTTTGCAGGTCTTACACGTGGTCTTGTTCCACCTGGGTTGATGTGGAGTGCTCTTTTGGCAACTGAGCTGTTCTGTCTTCTCATGACGTGACCGTACCAGCGTAGAGGAGCCTCCCTCACCTTCTCGACAATTGGTGCAACACCAAATCTTTGCCGGACGTCTGTGTTCCTTGCGTGGTCAAATCAGGTCAGCCCCATCGACCATCGGAGCATCTTCATTTCCATCGTATTCAAAATTTGCTCGTGTTGTTTGGTCATAGGGTGACATTCAGTCCCATAGATGGCTGCTGGGCGTACCACAGACTTATAGACCTTTGCCTTTAAATGCAGAGGCATCTTTTTATCACAGAGAACTCCAGTGACTTGTCTCCACTTGAGCCAGGCTGCGTTTACCCTCATCCGAGTATCAGGAGTGGCGTCACAATTTGAAGTGACAGTGGACCCTAAGTACTTAAAATGCATGGTCTTCTGCAGATTTTCTGTGCTGATGCTGATGGTACCTCTAGTTTGGGGGCCACATTCCAGGTATTCTGTCTTCTGAATATTGAGGTGTAGTCCATTTACAGCCAGTCTGTCGTTCCACGTTTGAACCCTGTGCTGGAGTTCAGGACAGGTTTTTTGGGCAAGTACCACATCATCCGCATAGAGAAGGGTCCAGGGATGTGAGGTCTGTATGTCCGCCGTTGCTGTATCCATGCAGAGGATGAATAACAGTGGTGATAGAGCAGAACCCTGATGAACACCCACAGTGATTTCAAAAGGTGGGGAGACTCCAGCTGGACTCCGAACTACACTAGTGGCATTGCGATACAGAAGTTGCACCCAGCTTACAAATTCCTCAGGGACTCCATGGCAACGAAGGGATCGCCAAATAAGATCATGAGGGATACGGTCAAAAGCTTTCTCTAAATCGAGAAATGCCAGGTGTACGCTCCGCTGTCTCTCTCTGTGCTTTTCCATTAAAAGGCGTGTGGCATGGACAGCATCCCTTAACAAACCCACACTGATTTGGTGTTACAGTGACAATATTTCTGAGTCTAAAATCAAGCACACGCTCAAATATTTTAAACGTATGACAGAGGAGTCGAATAGGGCGATAAGTTGAGCAGTCACCCACATCACCTTTTCCCTTCCAGATTGGAACTGTTATGCTAGTTGTCCATGCATGGGGAAGTTGGTTCTCAGCAATGATCCGGTTAAAGAGTGTGGCAAGGAATTCTGAGGCAGGCCTTCCTAGAATTTTCCATATTTCCGTCGGTAAGTCATCTGGGCGAGTTGCTTTCCCACTCTTCATCTTGCTAATGGCAAGCATTACTTCCTCGGATGTAATTGGAGCAACGGGTCCTAAGGTAGGATCAGGTCTTGCAATTGGTGGGTGTGGAAATTCTCCATTGCAGATGCCAAAAAAGTAGTCTGCCCAACGTTGGAGGATAGATTGCTGTTCTCGTAGTAGCTTAGCGTTCGCATCCTTGATATGCATGACATGTCCAATGTCCTGAGTTTAACGATTACGGGACTTAGCAAGACGATATACATTGTTTTCTCCTGATGGTGTGTCAAGCTGGTCGTACAGGTCTTGATAATAATTGTCCTTTGCAGCAGCTACTGCTCTTTTTGCTGCTGATTTCAGGTTACGGTATTGCTGGAGGTCAGTATCAAGACGCGAGTTCCACCAAGTCTTATAGGCCATCTTTTTCTCCCTGATAACTTGCTTGACTTCATCACTCCACCACCAGGTCTGTTTATCAATGTATTTTCGTCCGGGTATGGTTTTTCCCACAGTTTCTTTCACCGCCTGATGTATCTGTTTCACAGCATCCCTCCACATGCCATCAACTGATTGATCAGACTTCACGGAGAAGTTTGCCAAGACTGTGACCAACTCATTGCGGTGGGCATTCAATCTCCACCACTTGATATGCTCAGGCCCAGTTTTAGGTTTTGTTTTGGGTCGCTTAACGTTTTTATGAATATCAAGGACAAGCAATCGGTGTTTAGGGGCAACGCTGTCATACGGAATCACTTTGGTATCTGTCACCAGCTCCATATCTTGTTGCCGAACTAGCCAGTAATCGATCTGAGTAGCATGTCCTCCAGTGGTATAAGTAGCCAGATGTGTTAGCCTCTTTTTGAAATATGTGTTGGTCACAATCAAGTTATGAGCATCTGCACAGTCAAGATCCGACATCCGTCATCATTGCGCACACCAAGCCCATGTCCTCCATGGCATCGCATATATCCTTCACGCTGAGACCCAACATGTCCATTAAAGTCTCCTCCAAGAATAATGGACTCATCCTGGGGGATTGCTCGAAGGTGGGTATCCAGACTGTTCCAGAATTCATCTTTCTCATCCTCTGTACATCCAGTTTGAGGTGCGTAGCAAGATATAATGTGGGCAGTGATTTCTGTTGAATCAATCTTGATAGACATAAGCCTATCTGACACCCTGTTGACATTGGTGACACTGTTGCGGTAGTGCTGGTCTACGATTATTGCTACACAGTTTCGTGCTGCGCTGGTACCGTGATAGATGAGTTTGTAGCCATCTCCAATTTCTTAAGCCTTTGAACCCCTCCACTTGGTCTCCTGGATGCAGGCAATGTTGACACGCCTGTGTTTAAGCATTTCTGCTAGCTCACGATGTCGGCCAGTCAACGTTCTAATATTGAGGGTAGCGAATCTTAGTCTTAGTTGTTATGGTTGAACTAACTTCTTTAACCTACCCTGTTCATGAGTAGGTAACCCTCGCTCATTTCTCACGTCACTCGGGCGCAAGTGGTGCGCGTCGCTTTGGGGGAACGCCCTAGCATGTTCCGAATTTAGAAGAGACGTAGCCATTGATGCGACAGGAAATACCTCAACCGACGGGTCGCTTCGTCTGTCGTTGAGGGCATTTTAACGCTACTGCCAGCATATAATTCGGCTGCCCCTAACATGGGGTACAGACGCCGTGTGTAGCCGCCCGCTCCGGGTCAGACGCTACAACTGATATCTACCCCCAAAATGAGGATGATGCCTTTTACTCAATTAATCCCGAGCACTGGGCTGCCACATATGCCATCTACACTGTACCGAGGATTATCCTCTCCACTGTAGCTGCCGTTGAGGTCTTCACCGTAACCCTGGCAAGGGACCCTTACATGGGACTACCAGCCGGGTCAGCTGGACCAAGGTTTTTTAAAGAGGTGTTACTCCTCTATCACTGGCCCTTTGTTCTGACTTGTGACAGGCAGAGCCTGGCTTCCCAAACATTGTATCCAGGTTGGTGGGGTTTTCAAAAAAAAAAAACTATTAAATAGAAAATATTCTTATAAACTGTACTTGCCAGAAATATAAATAGATTGCAACTTCTAAATAACTATTATAAAGGACAGTGAGGAGGCCAAAATCTTTCATCAGTATGGACTCTCATTATATCTCATTCCTATGAAGATTTCCGCACATATCGATAAAATTGATTGTAATTACATCACAGTAAAATATTGTTTCCTTTATAACAAAGCCCATTTAATATAACCTATAGTTTACATGAATTATCAAAGGATCTTGTTCGTAATATGAGTTACATTTATGTCTTATATGTTTCAGACCCACTTCCAATGAAGAAAAGACAGAGAGAGCCTTCTGCAATGGCTCTGAAGAAAAGAATTGTCGACTAGGAAATGGGTTTTCGGATGCAAACCTTGTTGGCGCAAGAAAGAAAACTGCATATTAAGCAAGTCAGGGAAAGTACCTTGAAGTTAAAGGAGCAGAGACTCACATTAATGGAGCAGGAGTTGCGAATACAGGAGCAGTGATTGAAAGTACAGGTGCAGGAATGAATTCTCAAAGAGAAATGAGATGTGTTTATTTGTTGTACAGTTTATAAATAAATATCTATGAAATTGAAGCCTTGCATTACTTATTTAAAATAAGAATTCAACTATAGAACATTGTAAACAGCTGCTGAACTTGTAGGCTATTATTGAGGATGTAACGTAGCCAGTAGAGTAAAAAGATGGGGGCACATCCCTTTGCTGTTCCACACCTTTAAACAATAATAACAATCCTCAGAATAGGAAGATGATTACTCACAAATAGTTCATTTTTAGCCTACTTTTCACATTTTGCAAAAATGAGGAAAAAGTAGTCTTATGAGATCGATCCAATAAAATGTCTGTCTGTCCTTCTGTCTGGCTGTGTGTGTCCCCCCCCCCCCTATCAACTCCTAAACGGCTGCAGAAATCGAAACCAAAATTAGTATGAGTAAAGATGTATACTGGAATATCTCAAGCCCATATTTGAAAATTATGTCAGTGCTATCGACTGCTGAAAAAACGCACTAGAAATTTGAACTCCATGTTGGATATCTTGGAAGGTATGCATTGGAGCTATTCCAAAATTGGCACACATGTAGATAACACTATTTCAGTTTAATTTCCAGGAGGCAGTACATTACAGTGTTGCCAAAATAATTTTAAGCCTTCTGATAGGTCCAATTTTTTAATGCCTATAACTTCTACACTGTCAATTGGATTTCAACCAAATTGTGTATGTAATATGAGTACATAAACAGATATGACTGAGTGTATTCTTAAGAGCCACCAGGGCTGCCAACTGTTAATAATTGCTCTCCCTATTATTTTATCCACATACCAATATATCATAAGGTATGCAAGCCGACAGCTTTAAACTATGCACACGTATAGTACCTGACATTTTAGATTAATTTTGGAATAACTTATATACTTCAGTTCTACCAACATGATTCTAAGCCTGCTGATAGGGCCAATTTTTAAATACATGTAACTTCTATACTTTCAGTTGGATTTCAACCAAATTTCGTATGTGCTATATGTAACATAACAGATTTGACTATAAATATTCTTAAGAGCAATCAGGGCTGCCAACTGTTAATAAATGCTGTCTATATTTTTTTAAACTAATATCAATATATCAGGAAGTATGCAAGCCAACAGCCCTATACTTTGCACACGTTTAGCACCTGACATTCTAGATTAATTTGGAATAATTAATATAAATCAGTGCTGCCAACATGATTCTGTGCCTGCTGATAGGTTCAATTTTAAAATACATGTAACTTCTATACTAACAAATGGATTTCGTCCAATATTGGCACAACAAGATATCATAATATTTCAGATTAGGCTATTTCTGACCAGCACACGCATGACATTGTTGCCAACATGCTTTTACGCGTGCTGATAGATCCAATGTAACGTCCGTTGGACTTCAACCAATTTTTTTATTCTGTGCCTTAAGAGATGGAACTAAGAATATATTGTCACCAGGGCTGCCTATTGTAATGCTCTATTAGGCTACATTATACCAGGTATATTTCGAACTAATTAGACATTTCGATATTACCAACTTAATTTCGTCATTATTCTAGATAGGTTCATATACTGTAGATTACTCATTGGCATGAAACTTAATTTTAAGAAAAGTAGGCTCTCTAGTTCATCACGGAACTTCTTGTTTTATCTCAAAAAGGTTTGCCATTGTTGCATTGTGACTTATTATCTAGTTGTTTTTTTTTAGCATGTTGCAAGAAAGTCTCGTTGAGACATCAGAGCCCACATGTACAGATGGTCATTAGTTAGGATGCAGAACATTGAGAACAACTGTTCCTTGAAACAAGTTGAATTTCAATTTTGATTATTTAAAAAGGCTACTGTAAATAAAATAATAAGATAATACTCATAGTAACATTACGGTGTAGCTATACGTGTCAAATCCATCATCGGACCCAGGCTCTGGCAGTGACCAAGGATCATGTAACTATTAGATCGGTCACTCTTGTATATGTCGTAGTCAAATAGTGAGATCAGTCATTTCATGAAAAGCCGGCATATGATCTAAAAATGTACAGTTGCACTATCTGACGTATGGTTTCATGAAATGATTACATTTAGCTGTCACATAGTGTAATTCTTTTTGTACATTATCTGACGGGGAGTCCAGCTTGTCACTTCATGAAGTAGCGGCAGCGGTGTCAACGACATGTGGGGTAAATGTGGTTTCCAGGATTTAATCGGATAAACTTTTGGACACCGAAGGAATGTTGATTTCTTCAGAAAGTGAACACTGTGAAAAATGTCGAATGGTCCGGACCTAAGTCTTCCCCTAAATTCCCTTCCCAGCATCTTGGGTTTGGGTCTACAAAGAGTCGTATTTTTTGTTTAGTGTATGGCTTTTAGTGCCGGGAGTGTCTGAGGACATGTTCAGCTTGCCAGAGTTTGTAGCTGCTTCTATGCGGACACCCTTGGGGTCAGCTACAAGTACCGTAGCATGTGGAGTGTTATCTGGGGAGGAAAGTGTAAGGACTACGAATTGGAAGGTAGTGGCTGTGGCCTATAGTTTGGGACCAACCCCGGCATTTACCTGGAAGGAAGATGGGGAAACCACAGAAAACCATCTTCAAGGTTGCCGGCGGAGGGATTTGAAACTCCTCGCCTCCCGGATGTGAGCGGCTGCCTGCAACCACGCCATAACGACCACGGCTAACTCACTCGGTTTGGAGTCTTTTGCTACTGTACCCTGAACGGAAGAAGGTCGTACATATTTCATAGAATATGTGATATGTCTTGGGTTTGCTGTCCCATCCTCTAAAACAACAAAAATGTTTGCCAACTAATAATTTCTGTATTTTTAGCCTACTTTTCACATTTTGCAAAAATGAGGAAAAAGTAGACTTATGAGATCGGGCAAAAGTGTGTCTGTCTGTCCTTCTGTCTGTCTGTCTGTCTGGCTGTGTGTGTGCCCCCCCCCCCCCTATCAACTCCTAAACGGCTGCAGCAATCGAAACAAAATTTGGTAGGAGTAAAGATCTATACTGGAATATCTCAGGTCCATATTTGAAAATGATGTCAGTGCTACAAACTGCTGAAAAATCGCAATTTAAATTTGAGCTCCATATTGAATATCTAGGAAGGTATGAATGGTAGCTATTTCATAAGTGGCACACATATAGATAATAATATTGCAGATATATTTCCAGGAGGCCATACATGTCAGTGTTGCCAAAATGATTATAAGCCTGCTGATAGGTCCAAATTGTAAATGCATATAACTTCTACACTATCAATTGGGTTTCAACCAGATTTCGTATATGGTATGTGCACATAAACATATATCACTGAGCGTATTCTTAAGAGCCAATACATGTATGTCATTGTTGCCAACTGTTAATAAATGCTCTCAATTTTTTAAATTCAAATACCCATATATCAGAAAGTATGCAAGCCGACAGCTTTAAACTATACACACGTATAGTACCTGACATTCTATATTAATTTGGAGTAAGTTATATACGTCAGTGCTACCAACATGATTCTAAGCCTACTGAGAGGTCCAACTTGAAATACATGTAACTTATATACTATCATTTGGATTTCAACCAAATTTTGTGTGTGCTATTTGTACCATAACAGATATGACTCTGCTAATTCTTAAGAGTAACCAGGGCTGCCAACTGTTAATAAATACTGTCTCTATTTTTGTTACCCTAATATCAATATATCAGAAAGTATACAAGCCAATAGCTCTAAACTTTGCACACGTATAGTACCTGGCATTCTAGATTAATTTGGAGTAACTAATATAGGCCTACGCCAGTGCTGCCAACATGATTTTTAGCCTGCTGATAGGTCCAATTTTAAAATGCATGTAACTTCTCTACTAACTAATGGATTTCATTCAAAATTGACACAACAATAGATCATATTATTTCAGATTATTTCTGACCAATACCTGTATGTCATTGTTGCCAACATGATTTTACGCACGCTGTTAGATCCAATGTTTAACTGCATGCCTCCATGCTATCCATTGGACTTCAACCACATTTTGTATTCTGTACCTTAAGAGATGGAACTAAGAATATATTCAGTCACCAGGGCTACCAACTGTAGTTCTCTATTAGGCTACGTTATACCAGGTATACAGTATTTCGAACTAATTAGAAATTTCAATATTACCAACTTAATTTCGTCATTATTCTAGATAGATCCATAATATAGATTAATCATTGGCATGATTCTTAAATTTTAAGAAAAGTAGGCTCTTTAGTTCGTCACGGAACTTTTTGTTTTGTTCTATCTGTACATTTTGTTATAGTTCCGTTCGATTGTTTTCTTGTTGTAAATTTATTTTAATGGCTAGGGACATGTTGGTCATCAGCCCAGTGTATTTGGGTGGATGTTGTATGATGGCCTGTGTTTGTGTGTGTAGCTGTAAAGCAGACAAGGGCAATCTTTTTACGGAACAGATCCAGATGCAATACAAAATAATCCAGGCGGGCCGAAAATAAAACAACACGTGTTTACAAACAGATTATAAACTGTTTATTTCTGAATTTTAAATCAAAGAAAACTTATAGGCTGCAATGGTAGAAGAACACACCTTGACGCCGCTTGGACCACGTGGCTCCTAACTCTGGCGACCTTTCCTTTTAGCCCAGTACTGTATTCCTTCATCTTTGCACTATGAACACACCTTCATTATTTGCAAGCTTTGTTATTTGACACCCAAAGGGTAGCTTGCATGTCAAATTTCGTTGTTCCTTGAAGCACTATGAAAGTCAAGGAGGTTAGATATCTAAGCTCCATGAACACTATAGCGCTTTCTAGCAGAGAAATTAGGAACTTTGTGTTGGCGGAAACTCCTGAGATTTAATTTTGCCATTATGAACATGGCCTACTGAATTCAAATAGGTTCTTTGACATGCCAACATCGTATGACATGGTGTCGTAATTTTTGCCACCTTTCAAAAATGTCTTACCACGGCCAGGAGCGAACCTGCAAGCTTGGGGTTAGTAGACCGACACGCTATCCACTCGCCCACCGTGGCCAAGCTATTTGTTAGAAGAGGAAGGAGTATGTAACAAGTGTAACTGTGACTGTGCTTCTAAAAGTTTTTCATAATCTGGTTGAAACTGGGATGAGCTGATTCATAGTAGCACAGCTAAATGGTGGTCTGTCAATCTATTTCCGACGCTATTTCTGCGAAACTTGGTTGTAGAGAACACCTGTTCAGAGATATAGGAAGATGCGAACATGGCAGTTATCTTCTGTGCATGAGATTTCAAGTTTGGGAAACTTGTTGTGTAGAACTCAATTTTCGAAACGTTGAGGAATAGTTGCTTCAATTCATTGCTACATTGTAACTCAATCAGTTCTAGCTGCTACTCTATCAAACAAAACATATAAACACAATGAGATTGAAACAGTTTTTCACTTCTAGGTACAGAACAGAAAATATGACCTAGGGTATGTGTAATTGTAGATAATATAATTCGAAAGCATGTCGCGGGCCGTACTTTGCCCATGACTGCTGTAAAGGGTAAATAATTTGTGAAATAGAGTATGGTACTGCCCCCGTAAATTGAATTATATTGAGACCACGGTGGCTGTATTGGCATAAGTGAATAAAGTTATGGCTGTCATAGTTGTGACGTGTATATTCATGACGTAGGCACGGATGACGCAGACTTCATGCAAGTAGGCTGGATGAGCTGAGATTCTTGGTGACGTCATGATTTTGTTCGATAAAGATCTAAGATTTACGACGCAGTCGCAGGGAAACAAGGAATTGTGCTGAGGAAGAAGTTACGCTATTGGAGGAGAAGCTCGAACCAATGAATGATAGCTTGGAGGGAGACGGAGATTACTGAAACTACCATATTTAATTACTTTTGGCATGTAGAATTGTGGAAAACTATTTTCAGTTATGGCATTGATTTGGAATTTTGAAGAAATTAATTATGAGTTTTTGAAATTTGAAAATCCGTCAAGTATAGCCAAAGTTAGAACTTCTAGCAATGACGGAGGAACAAGCTATGGTAGGGATGGATACGCCCCTTAAGAAGTTGATAAAAGGCCTTGCACAGCAGAGAGGAGGCTCTCATGGCTCATTTTTCTGATTCTCACATTGTCAGACTTCGAGTTATTCAGTGAAGCAAGTCGTCATTAGCACGTGTGGCAGAGCCCACAGCATCGAACAAGCACGGAGCGTGCAGCAGTACAATTTTACGGTTACTGAAACTAGGCGAAGTTGGAGCGCACACATAAACGAGTCTACAAGATTATCTATCAAGAGTTAGCTACTGCCTTTATGCTAATTCAATTGTGCATTACAATATTGAGGTGTGTAGGAAAGTTGAACATTTTCACGATTATACTTTGGAAGATATTCGCATTTTAAGACTGCAGACAAAAGTGATTTTCTCGACACCTGAGAAGCACTTTTATAATACCACATTCTACACTACGGCTGACACGTGTATTGCAACCGTGATACTGAATATTACATTTGGTGATACAACGCTACGTTCTACAATGGAACTATATAATCTGGCAGTACTTTCAACTATTATTATAACGGAAGTGGAGATGGAAGACTAAAACTTTAATGCAATTGGGACATATATCAATGGAATGAAATAGTAACATGGAACTTCGTTAATCGTCATTCTACAAAAGCGAGCATGTAATGAACATCCAACTACACTCATGAATCGTAGTCCATCGCTGAATTATATCAAATGGCAGTGGAAATATCTTCATACTCTACAATTATGAACATTTCTTCGGAAATAATTGCAATAAACTTCATGGCGAATTTCTACCAGAACTTCAGGGAACTATCAAGAGAGGCCAGGGTGGACCCGGCTCACAAAGAAGAGTTTTGCCAGAAGGATGTCTATCGTCTACATGGAGCAGTGCAATTTCCGGAGGAGGAAGCAGTTCTATTCTCCGAGGGCGCTGGTTCCAGGTTCGAGGTCGGAGCACATCTTTACGGTGGTGAAATGGAACCAACAGCAGTCTTCTTTGGAAATTTTCCTCTAGAACTTCAATCAACAGATAAGGTAGTCGTGAACGTTTCTTGTTTTATTTGAGCCATTTAGCGGTATCTGAGCAACCATTTTTCCATATTTTCTGTCCCATATATTTTGCCCCATATTCTTGCTTGATATTTCTGTACGCCGTACACTTTGATGATTTATGCCTTTTTCTATGATTTATTCAGACATTATTATGTCATTGGCATATTTAAATAATTTTGTATCAGTTGAGACTGATAATATATATTCTTTCAGTAATTTGCATATTTTTGTAGTCACGATTTAACTGTAAAGTTAACGATTTTCTATGGCAAATTTGAATTCAGACAGCATGTCATTTTATTAAAGTAATTCTATTCAGTAAATTACTTTGACCAATTTTCTGTCATCCTCAAGAAAGAAGAATGATTAAAAGATTTTAGAGCGTTAAAATCTATTACTTTATCGACGATCTTAGAAATACTAGTCGTTTTAGGAACATGATTGCAACATAGACATTTATCGTCAATTCTGAAATACCATTGCATTATAGACAATTTTATGAAATATGAACTTTGAGTACGATTTATTGAGTACACTATAGTAATGAACATTTGATAGGAGTTTTTCTCAATTCTAGATTGGAACAATAATGTTTGCATTCCACAGTCTAATTGTATTCTATTCGATTATTTATGCAGTTTAGATGAACTTTGATTGAAGATAGTATTTTTATACTGCGATACTTTGATGATATTAATCTCAATTTTGATAGACCAGGGAGGCGTGTCTAATCGTATTTGCTATTAAATTTATTTGTGATTGGCAAATTTTTACTTCATATCGCTTCATGAATGAAACCCACGAAGGTTAAATATAATAACAGTTTTTGATACAATTGAGGAATATAAGAATTTTTAAAGAGGAACTATGGATGTATAATCGTTAGTTCAGTGGACGTGTAAAAGTCGCTGATGAATAATGCCCTGTAATAAGTGAAGGAGGTTCCCACAGTAATATTGATGATGTTGATGAATTTGTAAGTGGAGGTTTTTTGTATGTATTGTGGAAGATTTTGATGCCATATATAATGAGATATATGATGAATTATGGGCCAATTTTGGTGCAATTTTGTGCGTTTTGAGCGAGGTATTTTTCCGCTGAGTGTATTGTTCAGGTCCTTTGAAAATTAATCATGTGAAGTTACTGTTAAAATTAACAAGAGTGTTTAAATAATTTGAGATAACGATTTTGAATGGAGGTTACCGTCACAAATAATAATAATTATTAAATCTTATTAAACCTGAATCTAAAATTTAAATATAACTAACCTTCATTGGTCGATTATATCACCACGATTTAAGTAATTATCAACCGGATAAACGTGTGGTTTAATGTATTTCTAATATAAATAATATAAATAATGTAAATAATTATGTAAATATCTTTAATAATAATTTGAAACGAACGGGATTAATAGAGGCGTGTATAAATTTTTCAATTGTCGTTTGACAATGTTATAAACAATTTAAAATGTTATAAATAATTAATGAACATTTTGTTATAAACATTAAACGTTTTCGTTATTATACTCTAAACAACGCTAGTTCAACAATTGGAATATACAATTAAACAAGATTTGGGATTATTAGAGTAATCCATTGATATTTGAACGGAGCATTTAAAAGATTTGCGTGATAATATTTGAGTTGAGACGTGGACATTTAAAGTGTTTTGAAAAGGAGCTAGGTTCTGATGTAAGTAGCATATGCTAACATTGGATGGACAGGTGGGTCCATTTGACGGTGCAAGCATGCGACATGGTGCAGGGTGTATCGCAGGTGGCCAGACAACTGTATGATAGAGGCCAAGGTCATCTACACAGCAGCCTTGCGGTTATAAATAAAAATGTGAAGTTCTTGAAAAAGGAAAACAAATGCTATATGTCTCGTCCCAGCTCCCTTATCCATTCCAAGTGCATTATTATTATTACGTTCTTTTGAGCTAGAGAAAGCTGAAATTTTGTATGTAAAGTCTACAAGTCCTACAGGAGGACATGGTTACATTGACAATGGCTTCTGATTGCCACGTATATTTTGTTGTTAAATTTTTGTTAAATTATTCTCTTTATGTGAAATAAATTATTGTGCAGTTTAAAGTTTCTTGTTTCCGTCTTGGTTCATTTTAAATATCGTGGTGGAGGTTATTGTGAGGGCATACTATTAAGTGATCCAGTTGAAAACCCAGACCCGAGATTAATTTGAATAGGTAAGTAAAAGGTAAGTATGAACCCCCGTATATTTTGGTGTGTTCCACAATAATTTCTTCTTAACTACTGTGCTCTAATCTCGGTAGTACCTGTCAGTGCCATTTTCATTGATGTAGCTGTGCCGGTGCGATTGATTATTGGCAATCCGATTGAGGGGGCGGATATCTGACAGCCTACTATCCGGATTATCGGGGACAGTAGGATTGGCGCCGCAACTACGTGGGGCTCAACAAAACTGGATTACCAGGTTGAACGCCAGTAGGATTGGCGACCCTAATCCGTGGGGCTCGATTGACTCGAAGTTCGGAGTGCTTGAATATCATTGGATTACCAAGTTATTGGAGTAGGATTGGCACCGCAATTTCGTGGAGTGCTCGAATAACATTGGATTACCAAGTTATCGATGTCAATGGGATTGTGAAGACTCAAATAAAGAGGTTGATTCTTTGTTAGATGTCTTGGCCAATTGTAGAATTTGAGAGTGTGATTATATAGGGATTAAATGTTGTGTTGTATTAGGAAAATTACACTCAGAAAAGATCAGATCTTATACAACTTGAGAGAGGTTAAATAGGCTGGAAACTTAGAAAAATCGCCTATGATCTGGAGTCTTATTTTATTTGACCGGCTTATGACATGTTTAGTCATATTAAAGATAAAATTAAACTATTTGGATTGTAAATGTAAATTATTTGTGTTAGGATATTTTAAAATGAACCAGGGAAATTTGAACATGTGCTTGAGTTTATTTCAACATGGGGTGTCTACGAAAGTTAATTATAAGCTAATTATAAGTTAGATTTAAGACAGAAAATTGCTCAAACTTTATATATGGTAAAAAAGGTTGCTCAGATGTTGTTATCTTGCTCTGTTTGATGTATGTCCCTAAAGCAGTCTATTATTGAAATATTATTGAGATGGCAGATGAGAGTATGAGAAAGATGTTGGAGGAGATGTCCAACAGCTTGAAAGATAGCATGAATGAAAGTGTGAAGGAGATGAAAGCTAACATGAATAACAGTATGAAGCAGATGATGGAGGAGAATGCTAGTAATTTGTCTATTAGAATGGAGGAGAATATGAAAGTTCTTCAGACCAGTTCTGCAAACTTGGAAAATAATGTGTCGCGTTTACAGACCAGTACCCAGGGAATCCAGAATGCCGTGACTGACATTCACAAGGATGTCTCAGATGTTAAAGTAGATTTATCCAATGTCCATAAAGATGTCTCAGATGTTCAGACTGATGTTTCCAAAGTACAGAAAGACCTTACTATGTTGAATCTTGATGTTGCTAATGTCCGGGGTGATATTTCATGTGCTAGAGCAGAAGTAATCGTTGTTAGGAATGATGTTGCTACTGTACAAGACAAGGTAGAAGAAATTCAAAGAGAGATTAGAAATGTTCGAACCGATGTGTCAAACGTTCAAGTAGACATAAATAATATTCATTCTGATGTTAATGATATGCAAAGCGATATCAATAAGATACAAATAGAAGTTAATACAGTTTTTGTAGACATTGCCAAAGTTCAAACTGATGTTAATAAAGTTAGAGAAGAAATTGAAACTTCAAAAACGCTTTGTACTCGTAACATTAGTGCTTTAACAACTAGATTGGTTGACGAGTCTGTTAGGACAACAGCTTCTCTAGCTGGATTAAAATATGATGTAGAGGGCATGAGAACCCAAGTTTTAGATCATAATCGTTTACTTAAGGAAGACATTGAAGTAGATATTGCTGAAATGTTAACTGCAAATGTAACAGTTTGGAAAGATGAATGGAACAGGTCAAGTGGGGAACATGTCAATCAGATTCAGGAGCGAATTGAACGAAAACTTGCCAGTACACAGGTAGATATAAATAATGAAGTAGTTCAAATTAGAAAGGATTTCAGTATAAGGATGGATTCGCTATCCGAAAAGTAGGTAGAGGATAGAACTCAAATAGGTCAGGACGTGCAAACATTAAAGGAACAAATTCATAAGGTTGTCTCTGATGTTAATGTAACTACGAGCAAACTTCAGAATTTGAAACTAGGAGAAGCTAGTATGATGGAAACCTATAAAGAAGAGTTGATTAGGAAAGTCATCACGGAAATCACAGATAAGGATCCAGAAGGATTGACGTGTGAAGATGATAGGAATTACGTCAGAAGATGTAACCTCGCTACTGAAGAGAGAGATATTAGTCCTGAGGAACGTATATTCAGATTTCGGGAAGAAGAAGAGGATAGGAATATTGAACCTGAATGGAAATATCGTGATACTGGGAAGAATTATATGGATCCATATCCGAGAAATGTGACAGTCATCCGAAACTTTGGGGACAAACCTCAAAAGTTTAGTAACACTGATAGTCTAACACCGATAGAATATATCAGGAACCTGAAAGACTATTTTATTGAAGCCCATATTCCTAGAGAAAGAGAAATGAGAATCGTAGAAAGATTTCTAGATGGAGGACCCCTTGAATGGTTCCGAGCATTTCGGTACACTTTTAGTAATTTCGATGAATTTGCAGAGGCACTGATAAAACGATTCTGGTCAATAGAAGCACAAAATTCATTAAGAGCTGAGGTATACTCGAGGAAGTATTCGGGTACTCTTCCAACACGGTACGCTGATTTCTTCACGAGCCAGTTATCGCGCTTGAGATTCTTACAACCCCCATTGTCGACAGAGCAGTTGATAGATGCTATTTCACTTATGCTGCCTGTGGAGGTAAGAAGACTTATCATATCGTCAAATATCAGGGATTTGACCAGTATGGACGAACTATTGAGAAGGCTTGACTACACGAGTCCAATGCCAAATTTGGTTCAAAAAGGTCAGAGACACGAATTCAAAGACATTAATACAGTCTACATGGATCAAGTTCAGCAAACTGATACGCCTGCTGAAGAGAAAACTGAAAATGTAGGTCCTCACAGGAACAATTATTTTCGCAACAACAGATCACAAGGTTACCGTCTATATCAGCAAAGACGAGGCTGGAATAACAATAGAGGGAATTATAATAACGGAAGAGGTAGATACTATTATAACAATGGGTACAATAGGAACTACAACAGAAATAACCAGTACCAGAATCGGAATCAGAATTCTCAAGGTCAGGTTATGACACCGGACAAGTATCAAGAGAGAGAGAAAGAAAGTCAGCAGTATCTGAAGGAATTACGAGAGAAGGAAGCTGAAAACCAGAAGAAAAGACAGGATGTAGTGATCGATCCTGGTCCTTCTACAAGCCAGCAAAATTTGGAAAACAGGAATACAGGACAGAAGAGAAAGTAGAGAGGAGAGAATGCATTAGCCACACACAACCCAGAGAAGAAGAGAATTATGATTAAGGAACATAGAGGAAATATCATCCAAGAGTAAGCCAATAATAATTCAATTTCGTGTTCAAGTGAATTCAGATATTTATAACACAGAGTTTAAAAACAATTTGCAACTGTTTTTAAAACGTGGTGAAGGGAGAATGCCCCCGTAAATTGAATTATATTGAGACCACGGTGGCTGTATTGGCATAAGTGAATAAAGTTATGGCTGTCATAGTTGTGACGTGTATATTCATGACGTAGGCACGGATGACGCAGACTTCATGCAAGTAGGCTGGATGAGCTGAGATTCTTGGTGACGTCATGATTTTGTTCGAGAAAGATCTAAGATTTACGACGCAGTCGCAGGGAAACAAGGAATTATGCTGAGGAAGAAGTTACGCTATTGGAGGAGAAGCTCGAACCAATGAATGATAGCTTGGTGGGAGACGGAGATTACTGAAACTACCATATTTAATTACTTTTGGCATGTAGAATTGTGGAAAACTATTTTCAGTTATGGCATTGATTTGTAATTTTGAAGAAATTAATTATGAGTTTTTGAAATTTGAAAATCCGTCAAGTATAGCCAAAGTTAGAACTTCTAGCAATGACGGAGGAACAAGCTATGGTAGGGATGCATACGCCCCTTAAGAAGTTGATAAAAATCCTTGCACAGCAGAGAGGAGGCTCTCATGGCTCATTTTTCTGATTCTCACATTGTCAGACTTCGAGTTATTCAGTGAAGCAAGTCGTCATTAGCACGTGTGGCAGAGCCCACAGCATCGAACAAGCACGGAGCGTGCAGCAGTACAATTTTACGGTTACTGAAACTAGGCGAAGTTGGAGCGCACACATAAACGAGTCTACAAGATTATCTATCAAGAGTTAGCTACTGCCTTTATGCTAATTCAATTGTGCATTACAATATTGAGGTGTGTAGGAAAGTTGAACATTTTCACGATTATACTTTGGAAGATATTCGCATTTTAAGACTGCAGACAAAAGTGATTTTCTCGACACCTGAGAAGCACTTTTATAATACCACATTCTACACTACGGCTGACACGTTTATTGCAACCGTGATACTGAATATTACATTTGGTGATACAACGCTACGTTCTACAATGGAACTATATAATCTGGCAGTACTTTCAACTATTATTATAACGGAAGTGGAGATGGAAGACTAAAACTTTAATGCAATTGGGACATATATCAATGGAGTGAAATAGTAACATGGAACTTCGTTAATCGTCATTCTACAAAAGCGAGCATGTAATGAACATCCAACTACACTCATGAATCGTAGTCCATCGCTGAATTATATCAAATGGCAGTGGAAATATCTTCATACTCTACAATTATGAACATTTCTTCGGAAATAATTGCAATAAACTTCATGGCGAATTTCTACCAGAACTTCAGGGAACTATCAAGAGAGGCCAGGGTGGACCCGGCTCACAAAGAAGAGTTTTGCCAGAAGGATGTCTATCGTCTACACGGAGCAGTGCTATTTCCGGAGGAGGAAGCAGTTCTATTCTCCGAGGGCGCTGGTTCCAGGTTCGAGGTCGGAGCACATCTTTACGGTGGTGAAATGGAACCAACAGCAGTCTTCTTTGGAAAATTTCCTCTAGAACTTCAATCAACAGATAAGGTAGTCGTGAACGTTTCTTGTTTTATTTGAGCCATTTAGCGATATCTGAGCAACCATTTTTCCATATTTTCTGTCCCATATATTTTGCCCCATATTCTTGCTTGATATTTCTGTACGCCGTACACTTTGATGATTTATGCCTTTTTCTATGATTTATTCAGACATTATTATGTCATTGGCATATTTAAATAATTTTGTATCAGTTGAGACTGATAATATATATTCTTTCAGTAATTTGCATATTTTTGTAGTCACGATTTAACTGTAAAGTTAACGATTTTCTATGGCAAATTTGAATTCAGACAGCATGTCATTTTATTAAAGTAATTCTATTCAGTAAATTACTTTGACCAATTTTCTGTCATCCTCAAGAAAGAAGAATGATTAAAAGATTTTAGAGCGTTAAAATCTATTACTTTATCGACGATCTTAGAAATACTAGTCGTTTTATGAACATGATTGCAACATAGACATTTAACGTCAATTATGAAATACCATTGCATTATAGACAATTTTATGAAATATGAACTTTGAGTACGATTTATTGAGTACACTATAGTAATGAACATTTGATAGGAGTTTTTCTCAATTCTAGATTGGAACAATAATGTTTGCATTCCTCAGTCTAATTGTATTCTATTCGATTATTTATGCAGTTTAGATGAACTTTGATTGAAGATAGTATTTTTATACTGCGATACTTTGATGATATTAATCTCAATTTTGATAAACCAGGGAGGCGTGTCTAATCGTATTTGCTATTAAATTTATTTGTGATTGGCAAATTTTTACTTCATATCGCTTCATGAATGAAACCCACGAAGGTTAAATATAATAACAGTTTTTGATACAATTGAGGAATATAAGAATTTTTAAAGAGGAACTATGGATGTATAATCGTTAGTTCAGTGGACGTGTAAAAGTCGCTGATGAATAATGCCCTGTAATAAGTGAAGGAGGTTCCCACAGTAATCTTGATTATGTTGATGAATTTGTAAGTGGAGGTTTTTTGTATGTATTGTGGAAGATTTTGATGCCATATATAATGAGATATATGATGAATTACGGGCCAATTTTGGTGCAATTTTGTGCGTTTTGAGCGAGGTATTTTCCCGCTGAGTGTATTGTTCAGGTCCTTTGAAAATTAATCATGTGAAGTTACTGTTAAAATTAACAAGAGTGTTTAAATAATTTGAGATAACGATTTTGAATGGAGGTTACCGTCACAAATAATAATAATTATTAAATCTTATTAAACCTGAATCTAAAATTTAAATATAACTAACCTTCATTGGTCGATTATATCACCACGATTTAAGTAATTATCAACCGGATAAACGTGTGGTTTAATGTATTTCTAATATAAATAATATAAATAATGTAAATAATTATGTAAATATCTTTAATAATAATTTGAAACGAACGGGATTAATAGAGGCGTGTATAAATTTTTCAATTGTCGTTTGACAATGTTATAAACAATTTAAAATGTTATAAATAATTAATGAACATTTTGTTATAAACATTAAACGTTTTCGTTATTATACTCTAAACAACGCTAGTTCAACAATTGGAATATACAATTAAACAAGATTTGGGATTATTAGAGTAATCCATTGATATTTGAACGGAGCATTTAAAAGATTTGCGTGATAATATTTGAGTTGAGACGTGGACATTTAAAGTGTTTTGAAAAGGAGCTAGGCTCTGAAGTAACTAGCATATGCTAACATTGGATGGACAGGTGGGTCCATTTGACGATGCAAGCATGCGACATGGTGCAGGTTGTATCGCAGGTGGCCAGACAACTGTATGATAGAGGCCAAGGTCATCTACACAGCAGCCTTGCGGTTATAAATAAAAATGTGAAGTTCTTGAAAAAGGAAAACAAATGCTATATGTCTCGTCCCAGCTCCCTTATCCATTCCAAGTGCATTATTATTATTACGTTCTTTTGAGCTAGAGAAAGCTGAAATTTTGTATGTAAAGTCTACAAGTCCTACAGGAGGACATGGTTACATTGACAATGGCTTCTGATTGCCACGTATATTTTGTTGTTAAATTTTTGTTAAATTATTCTCTTTATGTGAAATAAATTATTGTGCAGTTTAAAGTTTCTTGTTTCCGTCTTGGTTCATTTTAAATATCGTGGTGGAGGTTATTGTGAGGGCATACTATTAAGTGATCCAGTTGAAAACCCAGACCCGAGATTAATTTGAATAGGTAAGTAAAAGGTAAGTATGAACCCCCGTATATTTTGGTGTGTTCCACAATAATTTCTTGTTAACTACTGTGCTCTAATCTCGGTAGTACCTGTCAGTGCCATTTTCATTGATGTAGCTGTGCCGGTGCGATTGATTATTGGCAATCCGATTGAGGGGGCGGAAATCTGACAGCCTACTATCCGGATTATCGGGGACAGTACCATCCCAGCAATTGCCTAGAGGGTGTGTGGAAAGAAATTGGGGAATACTACACAGTTAGCGATGGGATTTGAACCAGACTTGTGGAATCAAGTATGGTCACCAGGGATAGAAACTACAGGTCATGGTTCGATTCCCCACTCTGCCAAGGAATTTAATTATGGTCTGAGGGTTGGATCGGGATATACTCGGCCTTGTGAGTAAAAACTGAGGGTTGGATTCCCACTTCAGCCGTCCTGGATTTTGTTTTTCCGTGGTTTTCCCCTTATCCTCCAGGCAAATGCCGGGTTGGTTCCTAACTTAAGGCCAGTTTTGTTGTTAATTCGAGGGACATGGCTTGGAGAGTGAGATTTTGGAGAACTTCAAATAATGTTGCATATCTCAAAAATGATACAAGCTAATAACACAATACTTTCAGGATGACATACCAATGGTGTCTTGAATGACCCTGGCTGTAAACAGCGGATGAATTTGAAGCCGGTGTGTTTCATGATGCAGATATTGAGGGTATCCATTTCACTGTGTGTTATGAACAATATTACTACACATACACATCATACATAGTCCGTTTTTATGTATCGGTACATTACAGAGAGTATAAACTACACAAAAACGCATCTACAACACTATCGAAATCCTTCTGCAGGCCCGGTTGACAGTGAAAGGAATATTCTACTCCATGTTAGCTGCATGCAACTCTCGCCACCCCCACTGAATGTCACCATCAGCTGATGGCACACTGGTATGTCCTAATTCTTCGTCTTCCTTTTCAAGAGGCAACAACTCTTCTTGGGCATAATCTACATCACTTTCTGCACTACCGGAATCACTAGCAAAACTACTTACACTACCGGACTGTCTTCCTCACCTGCCAGAGCACTTCTATTTCAGACCCCGTAAGACGTTGCGAAAGTCATTTCTTACGGAATTATTAGGGACGTCCCAGGACAATACTCCGCATCCTCATGTATCAATTACAAGAGTTTAACATTCTTACCACTGATGGCAGTCAAGAACACGGCGAATGTCAACGTGTCATCTGTTTCTATTTTGCCTCAATAGCTGGCACGATAATTCTCATTTCAATGTTCCTCCCCCGCCAAAAAGAAAAAAAAAGGAAACCTATGAACTATTTTTTGTAAAATTACGTGGTTAGCAAGGTCAAGGCTTCTAAAATACATTAGTATAAGCAGTTGGCATATGAGCTCAACAGATAGCCCACAAATGCAGTTCTCGCGCAGGGCTGTGCGAAGCGTATACCTGTACGGCAAACTGCCAGAGCAGGAACTACTACCGTGAGTACACATGTACATAGAACCGGCCTGAGAGGTTAATTATGGTCTGAGGGTTGGATGAGGGTACACTCAGCCTCGTGAGGCACAACTGAGGTGTTGGGTTGGACTCCCACTTCAGCCATCCTGGATGTGATTTTTTTCATGGTTTCCCCCTTCTCCTCCAGGCGAATGCCGGGTTGGTTCCTAATTTCAGGCCACGACCGCCTCCCCTCCAATCTTAACCTGAACTACAAATACACACCACAATAACACAGGTTATCAGGCAAATTCCACAGACTCCCAAGCAGCCTTCACAGAGCTAAATGACCACGATGTCGAAGCACCTCGAATGAAACATCATCATACTTCGTCTATTGTGTCTCAGTATACATTGTTCTGTAACTCAATATCGTAAGAAGTATGAGGGGCATACGCAAAACCTTTGTTTTGTTGTTTTATAAAAAAAATAGTTAATTTAATGGAGGGTTCAACTTCGAGAAAATTTCGAATTCCAGCCTATTTAACTTATTATAAACAGAAATTTTTGAAAGAATGATTTCTTCTTCATTGTGCATGTCTTACCTGTTATCGTTCCAGTTTTGTTGTTGATTCATTCGAGGGGCATGGGACACCTTGGTCATCAGCACCGTTTTATTGGGTGTAAATTGAACTCATATTTATGCGATGACTAGGGCCTGGATGTTGATGACATGTCATCTTCTTGCTGAGCTGTGTAAAACAATACTGAAGTACATAGAAACTCCGGACGGGCCACCTCGTCTTCAAATATGTCATTTTCATTTTGCATCTTTTTGCTATTATTCGATTTTAAGAGCATTTTCTTAAGTTTGGTAAATTTTTTTGGTCTTTAGCAAAATCGGACTTTTAAGGTCATCTTTTTCCAATTTAGTTATGTCACAGCTTTATATGAGGGAGTTACGTCTCTCAGAGTTAAGAAGAAGCTAGTAGCTAATACAAGATAATTTAAAATATTGAAATATTGATTCCATTTCCTTAATCAAGCAGCTGGAAACCAGTCTTAGCTACAATCATGGCGAAATTGCAGTGGGTATTGCATCAAAACTGGAAAAAGTGCTGGACATAAACACCGGGTATAAAACATTATGCAAAATCTCAGACACTCTTTCTGGTGAATACTAATGCATGGATGGGATTGAGGAGGATTTAGCAATAAACGACCTTCCTCACTTCAAGTACGCTCCGATCACATCAGTTGATGTTGAACGCAGCTTTTCGAGATATAAAAACTTGTTGGCTCATAACCGCAGATCATTTACGTTTGACAACATCAGAGCGACATTCTTAGTGCAGTGCAACTCAGACTAAAGTTGATTGACTTTTCAGTTTGATCTTAATATTGGTGAGTTTATTATTATAAGATCATGTTTCTCCATTTTATAGTGCATTTTTCGATTTTTGAAATATTGATGAGTTTATTATTATAAGATCATTTTCTACATTTTATAGTGCATTTTGCGAATTTTTAGGTCATTTATTACAGTCATTTTTGAAAATTTTAAGTGCAGATTTTAGACTTTTTTTACGGCATCAACATCTGGGCTTTAGTGATGACTATAGGGTGGGTGGAGCTGTATTAGGGACAGGGATGGGGTAGGCACCCCCGGACTTGAAGTAAGGTGCTATCCCGCCATTTGGGTTGAGGGAGTTTGAAAAAGCCCTGGTGTGAAACCACTAGCCTATGAATACTTTATTCTAGCAGTCGATAAAATAACATCAAGTCAATGCAAAACTACATATTTATTCGACAAAGGCAAATAATACATACACAGTTATTTACTCCACATCCTCCTCATCAACTTTAGCAACATCACCTTCTACAGCACTATTCAGTACGTTCACCAATCTCAACTGCCATTCCACAGCACCTTCAGCCATGAAGTAGTCAGCAAATGCATCCTGTTTCTGACGGGCATCCGCTGTGAAATCCTTCTCCCTCGTCGATGATAAATCGAGCATTCCCCCTGAGGGAGGATCAGATCTCCATGCTCCGGAAATAAATCTACCATTATCGAGATCTTCATAATCTACTGTAATATCATAGCTGAAATGAGCTGTTTTCCTAATGCAGATGTGCATGGCACAAGTGGCTTTAACAATCTTAACAACTTTCTGTGGATGTACATCTATCACTCTACGCAATATGCGAAACCTATTAGCCTAGTTTCCGAATGCATTTTCAATTATACATTGAGCTCGGGAATGTCTGTAGTTATACACCCTTTCCTCGAGACATTGATTGACATGTCTAGAGTATGGCTTCATCACGTACTCCCCTTCAAATGAAAGGCATCATCTCCAACCATGACACTGTTTTCAGGCAGATCTAATTTATTTTCATCAATGGCAACCTGTAATGCAGATTTATCAAAAATTCCACCATCAAAACGACTGCCATAACTCCCCACATCTATGCAAGTGAAATTGTAATTATCGTCCACTAAAGCAAGGAGCACTAAACTAAACTGTGCCTTGTAGTTGAAGTACAGTGAACCAGTGTTTTTGGACACTTAATAGTGATGTGCTTCCCGTCAATAGCTCCGACACATTGTGGGAAGTTCCACCTGCCGTTGAATCCACTCACAATCATTTCCCATTCTGATGTCGCTCTTGGTACCTAGGTAAAAGAAATAGTTACAATGAATATTACAGTATTGTAATAAGTCCTGTATTGGATGTCAAAGTGCATATAGTAATGAAAGAAATTTGTTTTCCAGAACCTTGATGTTGGTGAAGATGCGTCACAGAAATACTCACAAGAAAATAACGTTAATGAAGAGGTAAACAGTAGGAAGAGAACTGCACAGGACATCATGATAGTGTCATCTACTCCAACCTCTTCACGAAGAAGCAGCAAACAGAATGGTGGTAGTGACTCTACAATCGCTACTGCTAGCACCGAAATTAGCAAGGGTCGGCCAGTGAGCAAATTACCGGAAAAAATAATGATAAACTACACATTGAAGGAAGCTGTTGACACTCTTAAAGTTGTGAGTGACATCTTAAAGTTGAATGATGAATTCACTGTTTTTGGACGAAGTGTCGGAATTCAGTTATCAAAACTTCCTATTTATAAAGCTCTAGAAGTTCAACATGAAATACAATCATTGTTAACTCGAGCTAGGCTCAGTGAACTGGTACCTTCCTCTGCCACCATCACATCTCCTTCCCCTAGTGCTTGTTCTACTTACACAACCCCTTCCCCAACTGCATCCATATTTACCTTCACACCCCTTCCTCCAACTTCCTGTACTGCAAACAATGAAAGATCGTCACGGACAAGCATACAGAATAGTGAGGTCATGTGTAGAGGAACACAAGTTGAAGTGTAAACATTGCTTGGTGAAACTGAAGGTCAACAGTTAAGAGCCCTTGGCACTTTCTTTGTGAATTGAAAATCGGCTTAAACCGGACTTGACGAATTTCATATTTTTACTTTACTTTTTACAATATGTCCAAGAAAGTTGAGTAATAAAGTACTATCTCTTTCGGAATACCATATAGATTATTGTTACCTGCAGTGCACAATATATATAGTGCCCAAAACGTCCGGCGGGAATGAGCTGATGGTATTCTTTGGGACTCTATATATGTACTAAAGCAAGATCAGTGAGTCTCCTGATGCTACATAACGAAGTATCACTTGTAAGTTTAATCCTGCTGGAATTACATTCCTCATGACAGTGTTAGTTTGCCACGGTTGGTGAGTGGTTGTCCTGTCACACTTCTAACCCCAAGCTAGCAGGTTCGTTTCTGGCCATAGCAAGTGATTTTTGAAAGGCGACTGTAATCACGGCATGCATGTCATACGTTGTTGGCATGTTGAAGAACCCATTTGAAATCAGTAGGCCATATTCATAATGGCAAAAATAATCTTGGGATTTTCTGCCAACACAAAAGTTCCTCCTTTCTCTACTAGAAAGTGCTATAGTGTCAAGGAGCTTCAATATCTAACCTCCTTGACTTTCATAGCGTTCCAAGGAACGACTAAATTCGACATGCAAGCTGCCCTCTGGGTGTCAAATAACAAAGCTTGTACCCGCCATCCCAGGCCATACGATATTATTACGAGGGTTGGGGCAAAAGTCATGGCAACTATTTTTTTCTTGTAGATATGTGAACGGATCGCAAACGTGTATGTGTCGTGTGGACGTTCTGCAGGCATAGTGTGTATGCAGAACAACAGATGGCTCTGTGATAGCTGGTAGTAGTGCAGCGAGGGCTGTGAAATCAGTCAGATGGTGAGTGTCGTGCGAGATGGAAGTAACCCGTGTTGAGCAGCGCGCTTACATCAAAATAGCCGTTCTCCGAGGGAGAAATGCGATGGAATGTCACAGTGTATTAGTAGAAGCCCTTGAGAATATTGCCCTGCCATACCGTTCAGTAGCACGGTGGGTAGGAAAGTTTCAGCAAGGACGTGTGTCAACCAGTGATGAGCAACGTTCGGGACGACCTGTCAGTGTGCGGACCGACGTGGCACGTGCCATCATCGAGCAGCTCCTGGATGAAGACAGACGAAGGACTCAACTGGAGTTAAATAGGGCAAGTGGAATCGAGAAACGCACCGTCCACAGGATATAGCGTAATGAGCTGCAACTCCACAAAATCACATCGCGGTGGGTACCGTATGCACTGATGGAAGTTCAAAGGTGGGTGCGCTATGCAATATGCTCCGACCACCTTGCACGCTGGCAACAGGACGGCGATCAATTCTTGTCACAAATAATCGCCAGCGATGAATTTTGGGCTGGGCATACAAACCAGAACTGAAACGTCAGTCCGCGGAGTGGTGACATGCTGGATCACCAAGGAGGCAGAAGTTCCATCAGAATCCTTCCCCAGTCAAATTGATGGTGATCGTTGCGTATGCCATCAGGGGTGTCATTGTTTGCGTCTTTGTTCCACATGGCAGAACAGTGACCGCACAGTGCTACAGGGACTTCCGGGTGCGACAGGTACGACGTGACGTCCGGGAGAAACGTCCGGATCTTGTGGACAGTGCAATAATCCTGTACGACAATGCAAGACCATATAAAGCAGTGTGTGTAGGGCAGCTGCTGCAACGTTGGGGATGGGAAGAACTGGAGAACCCACCGTACTCTCCTGACATTTCACCCTGTGACTTTGATCTCATTCGAAAGATTAAGGAACCAATACGTGGTAGGCTGTTTGCAATACGAGAGGACATTGCTAATGCTGTGCGCCAACAGGTGACCCGATTCACACATGGTGCGGCAAATGCTGAGGCAGATGCTATTCAGCGCCTCCAGCTTCGTTGGCAGCATGTGGTGACAGTAGCAGGGGACTACTTTGAGGGTCTTTAGGCCCAGGCTTGTTATGTCAACTACTATGTGTACTGTGTTGTCATTCTTTTGCACCGTGAAGGCCATATTGCCCTGTATACTACTGTAATACATTAAATTAGAGTGGAATGATATTTCAGTGCTATTCATTGTCCATACATGTAGTTAACACCTTGTCCTTTTGTCTGTATATGTCATATTTTCCAACCGGACTGGTATCTTCATGGAAAAAAGAAAGTTGCCATGACTTTTGCCCCAACTCTCGTATTATTATTATGACAGTGTTTTGTTTTTGTATCTTGGGCCCGACCTGGAACAATGTAAATTTAAAAAATCATGTAAAAACATTGTGTTCTGCTGTAAACGGGGGCTTTTCTAATGACTGTTTAGAAATATCAATTTATTGCTTTTTTACTCCACTCACGGTGTTTTTACCTTTCTTAAGAGTTCATCGAACATATTCTCGTCCATTCGTAGAAAATTGCTGAATGACCGAGAATCTTCCAATGCCAATTCTCTCAGTAGCGTTTCTGATACACCTAGTTTTTCTCTGCGTAGCATCCATTTTTACAACCACACTTCTTTCTCCTTCTTCCTACATGTTCTCTCCTCCAGAGCTATCAATTCTCCGATAACACTGGCAACCGCACAAACAACGTCCACCATGTTGCATGAAAAAGCCACAAAAGCCCAAACTTCTGAACCTATCGTGTGAACAGGTAACTGCCATGGCAGCGAATGCCGTGACATTTCATGACGGCAATGTCGTAACATCAGTGCCATCGTGAGAACGAGCACACTATTGGCACATTTCGTCTTGGTTATGCTGTCAGTTGTCTGCCAATTGATGGTGCTCCATTTACAAATGTGAGGAGGTGAAGTGCAAAGTTGTCTGCTAAAAGCGAATGGAAGTAGTTTTCCTGCATAATTCATTTAAAACATTAACAAATCTATTGTACAGAGAAAACAATTTACTCAATTTACTCACGAAAGTTTAATAATAGGACAGCTACATACAAGTTAGAATTACTGTCGGGTAGTTGATGTCTTCAAACCTGCAGCCGTGTTCTGCACTAAACGTCACACATGTACATTGCATATCAAAGGTTCTTTTTCTTCCAAGCTACATCCTGTCTATGGAGCATACACCTGTATTATCTTCAGTAATTCCTTATTATTTACGTGTATTTGCATTATTATAATTCTTTCATTTACATACTCAACTTCAGCTATTGGTCCAACATTTTGATTCACTATAAAGCCCACTCCATTTCTTTTCTCTTTACGGTTACCCATCCAGTACAAAGTGTACCCCTTACTTAGTTTCTTCATTCCTTTTCACTTCCGTTTCACTTCACTTAATCCCAGGATGTCGAGTTTTCGTGTCTCCATTAGGTCAATCAATTCATTTTCCTTGTCATTCAGTGTTAAAATATTTATTGTTCCAAATCGGGTTTTGTTCTCTGATCCATCATATGGATATTTAATTTTCACACCGAGTTGTTTTCAGGCGATGTCTCATAAAGCATAGCTGCCAGGTACAGGGCAAAATGTGTAGGTGCAAGTATACGAAGGATAACCATTGGCATTATCTTTGCTCTCTTCCTGTAAGTATTTTCTATCTAAATTGCATTTTGTAAATATTATCAATTCAAATAACAGTACAGTAAGTATGTAGTTAGTTGTAGTTGTAAGTAGGTAGTTAGTTTGTCTATTAGATATATGTCATTGTTCTATTAGACTGTGGTGTGTGAGTGTGTCTGGTAACAGTTGCATTGTTTATTAGTTATAGTTCATTGTTTCAGTAGACTGTGATGTGTGATTGCATGTGAGTGTGTCTGGTGACAGACTGTTTTAGTGGTAGTATTTGTTGTTGGTGGAACTTTAGTATTTTTCGTTAGTAGAATTTTGGTATTTAATTGTTAGTACAGTAGAAGGTTAGTATTTTTGTTAGTAGAATTGCTCTTTACTTATTCTGAAAGGGAGTAGCAGCCTTTCAGAATAAATCAATTCTTTACTAGTCTTATAGACGGTTAAGATATTGATAATATAAGCCAAATAATGGCTACACTGCGACCTGCTGCACGGCTGAAAGCAAGGGGAAACTACAGCCGTTTGCTATTCCCGAGGATATGCACCTCTCTATGCATAAATACATGTGATGATGGCCTCCTCCCTTGTAAAATTTCAATCCGGAGGTAAACTAGTCCCCCGTTCGGATCTCCGGGTGAGGACTACTCGAGAGGGGGTTAACATCACAGAAGTGACAAAGAGGAACTCTGACATTCTACGGATCGGAGCGTGGAATGTTAGAAGTCTGCTAGGAAATGGAAGGTTAGAAAACTTAGAAAGGGAAATGGATAGGTTGAGGTTGGATTTGGTTGGGATTAGTGAAATGCGCTGGCAGGAAGAACAGGACTTTTGGTCAGGAGACTATAGGGTCATTAGCACTAAATCAAACAATGGCCAAGCAGGGGTTGGCCTCATATTGAGTAGGAAACTTGGACAGCGGGTGGAATATTATGAGCAATATAGTGAACGGATTATTGTAGCAAAAATAAATACTAAACCTACCTGCACCACAGTGGTACAAGTCTATATGCCTACCAGTCAAGCTGATGATGAGGATGTTGAAAAGGTCTACGAAGAAATAGACGAAATTCTGAGGTATATCAAGGGTGATGAAAATGTTATAGTAATGGGAGATTGGAATGCTGTGGTAGGAAAAGGGAGAGAAGGGAAGATAGTAGGAGATTTCGGATTAGGTGAAAGGAATGATCGAGGAAGCAGGCTGGTAGAATTCTGCACTGAGCATGAGTTGGTCATAGCTAACACCTTATTCAATAACCACAATAGAAGAATATACACATGGATGAGACCAGGAGATACAGGGCGTTACCAAATCGACTTCAGTATGGTCAAGCAGAGGTTTCGAAACCAGATTTTGGATTGTAAAACATATCCTGTTGCTGACATAAACTCTGACCACAATCTGGTTGTATTGAAATGCAGATTAAAGTTGAAGAAACTGAAGAAAAGTCAAAAGACAAAAGGTGGGCAATAGACAGACTGAAAGAGAAGGATGTAAGCGAAAGATTCAAGAAGAGTATAAAGGAAGGACTAATGAAAAACCCTAAACAAACTTCAATTGCAGACGAATGGGCACTTTTGAGGAATGAAATTACAAAATCCGCAGGAGAAAACATTGGTAGGAAAGAGAGAATAGGTAGAAAACCGTGGATCACTCAGGATATACTCGAATTGATGGATGAAAGGCGGAAGCACAAGAATGTAAGAGATGAAAAGGGGAAAGCAGAATACAGACGTCTGAGAAATGAGGTTAACAAGAAGTGCAAGGAAGCGAAAGAAGAATGGTTGAAAGAGAAATGTGCTGGTATAGAAAATTGTCTGAAATTAGGAAAAGTAGACACAGCTTATCGAAGGATTAAGAATACTTTTGGGGAAAAGAAGACTAAGTGCTGTAATATTAAGGACACAAATGGAAAGCCTCTAACAGATAGGGAAGAAAAGGTTGAGAGATGGAAAGCTTACATAGAGAGTTTGTATAAGGGAAAGGAGATTGAGAATCATGTAATGGAAAGGGAGGAGGAAATTGATGAGGATGCGAAAGGAGATTTAATATTGAGATCAGAATTTGATAGAGCTTTGGAAGACTTAAGCTGGAACAAAGCACCAGGCATAGATGATATACCGATTGAGTTGCTACGCTGCATAGGAGAGGAAGGTCTGATCAGGTTATTTCACTTGGTGTGTAGGATTTATGAGACAGGTGAGGTACCCCCTGATTTCAAGAAGAATGTAATCATCCCTATACCAAAGAAAGTGGGAGCTGACAGATGTGAAGATTACCGTACAATCAGCTTGATTACTCATGGTTCAAAGATCCTGTCTAGAATAATTTACAAGAGGATTGAGAGCCAGATAGAAGCGGAGTTGGGTGAAGACCAGTTTGGTTTCAGGAGAAATGTAGGAACAAGGGAAGCTGTACTAAGTCTTAGGCTGATTTTGGAAGGTAGAATAAGGAAAGATAAGAGAACGTTCATGGCTTTTGTAGACTTAGAAAAGGCTTTTGATAACGTTGATTGGACTAAATTGTTTGACATTTTGAAATCGATTGGAATAAAGTACAGGGATAGGAGGGTGATATACAATCTATACAGAAACCAGAGAGCAGTCATTCGAGTTGAAGGACATGAGAGAGAAGCTGGTATTCAGAAAGGTGTAAGGCAAGGCTGCAACTTATCACCCATACTTTTCAATCTTTACATTGAACAAGCAATGAAGGAAATTAGAGAAAAATTTAAAGTGGGAGTGAAGATTCAAGGAGAAATAATTTCAACTCTGAGATTTGCTGATGACATCGTCATCTTGGCCAACAAGCCTGAGGATTTGAATGAGTTTTTGAATGGTATGGACTCCGTCTTACGGAAAGAATTCATGATGAAAATTAATAAATGTAAAACAAAAATACTGGAATGCAGCCGAAATAAATCAGAAACCTCTATGGAGATCAAATTGGCAGGTGAAAAGCTGAAGGAAGTAGGAGATTTCTGTTACTTAGGAAGCAGAATAACCAGTGATGGACGAAGCAAAGAGGATATAAAAAGTAGGTTGGCTCAGGCAAGAAAAGCATTTCTACAAAAAAGGAATCTGCTGACATCGAATATAGATTTAGGTATTAGGAAGTCATTTTTGAAAGCCTTTGTGTGGAGCGTGGCGCTCTATGGAAGTGAAACTTGGACTATTGGTGCAGCAGAAAAGAGGAGAATTGAAGCATTTGAAATGTGGTGCTACAGGAGAATGATGAAGATCAGATGGGTAGATAGGGTTACAAACAAAGAGGTATTAAGACGAGTGGGAGAGGAGAGATGTTTCTGGCGACTGCTAATGAAGAGAAGAGATAGGTTGGTAGGACACATGCTAAGACACCCAGGAATAGCAAGCTTAGTTATGGAAGGAAGGGTCGAGGACAAGAACTGTAGGGGTAGACCAAGGTTAGAATATGATAAACAGATTGCCTCGGATGTAGTGTGTGGTAGCTATGTAGAGATGAAACAATTAGCTCAGGACAGGGAGGCATGGAGAGCTGCATCAAACCAGTCAAAAGACTGAAGACTCAAACACACACACACAAATTACAATGAGAGAATAGTTTAACAAATAAGACTGACCATGTTAAGCAAATGACTCGCAAATCAGTTTTATATGATGCCGAAATGATGGACCTTCTTATAGGCATTTCCTGAGTGCTCCGTTAACTTCACTGAGTGTTGTGACATGCCCATTTCCTATACCGGTACACATTTTTAATAGGACGTCATACCCTCTCTGCCTGTGAATTGTATTACATTGCTGTTAATAAAATGTATTTATGTTTGGAAGAAGCAAACAATACTCTACAATCCAAGACATATATTAGTATTAGGATAAGAGCAAAGATCTTTTCCCTTAATATTTCACCTGGAACCTAAATTAGGTTATTTTCACAGGACTGGCAGGGGTCAAGTGACGTCAATGACAATCTTTCAAATGAGTAAGTACGTAGTTATATTTCTTCCTACAACATCTCCTTCATACCACAATGACAAAACAGTAACATAAGGAGTATTTATGTGCTTATATTCACTGTCATAAGAATAGAACATCGTTAGATACTTAACGTCAGAATAAAAACTCAGGACTATTACCCGTTACCTTTATGATATATTTCCTAGTTTTATACTGAAGGGCTATGTATGTTGTCACAACAACTAGAATACCTACGAGTTGTTGAAACTTTCAGATAGCACCGTTTCTTGTCAAGAGCCCAAATGCAAGTGAAGTTAAGTAACAGCAAAGGGAGTTTGAGGTATTGTGTAGTATGCTGTGTTTCACTGTAGCTCAGTTGGTAGTATGTTATGTTCAATGCCTGAGTGGCTAGAAACTTGAGTGGAATTTTTAGCCTACTTTCTATTTTTGCAAAAAATGAAAGTAGACTTATGAGATCCTCACAGGCCAAGAGTTGTCAGTCTATCTGTGTGTGAGTGTGTATATCTCTCCCACTATATCAATTCAAACACGACGGAACCAAATTTATCAAAATTTGGTACAGAGGTAGCACTAGCAAAGGACACCTCAGTGTCATGTTTTATATCGCCGCCATCTTGACGGATACATAATGGTGACCAGCCAAATATTCAAAGCTTAAATCAAATTACGACTAACCTAATCATCCGATCTCTACCAAATTTTGCAACAATATACGCTAATGTGGTAAGCGTCTTTTCCCCAAACTACAAGGTCATCAGCCAAATACTTTCAAGATGGCGAACGTATGAATCATGCAACTATTATAGCCTAACCGTAACTTACGATTCAACAAGGCCCAGCCTAACCAAATCCAGTTAGTGTGCAGAGGGTGGTTTAAACTTACCTCAAGGAGGTGACCGGTAGAATATTGTCATTTTATATTAGAATATTACACCGCAGTAGTGGCTAACAGTTCAGGCTGATCATGCTGGGCCATGCCGTCCCGTTGGGTCAAAACGGAGGCTATTGTGTGCTCGCGATTCCATATACCAGTAGATTGATATCCTTTTACGTATGTACTGAAAAAAAATACAAAATTAGAACCAAACGGTTTATTAAAATGGCTGAAAACTCTAATGAAATCGTTCATTGCAAGACAATATATTCTAGGCATTTATACTAAATCTGTTGTTAACGCAGTGTTAGCATTTGGCGTGTGTGGCGTAGTGGTAGCATCTGAGACTCATAGCGCGGAGGTTCATGATTCAAATCCAAATGAGTTCATTTTTTTAACTTGATTTTTTAATATTAATTGATTGATAACTACTCACACGTTATAATGTTAAGCATAAATAGTGTGTATTTGCAATCAAAAATATTATATATACCTAGTGATGTAAAATACCCAGGTATTTATAAATTGGGGTAAATACCCAGGGTATATACTCTGGTAAATACCCAATTTGGGTAAATACCCGGGTATTTTAGTTTTTTCATTAACAATCATGTGTCGTGGTAAGTTGAACCTTAAAAAAGGATACCGGTATGCAAACGATTTTACATTAACTTTTAAGAAATGTAACAACATTAGATAGTTAATAAAATAAAATTTAATTAGAATTGGGAATTAGCTCAGGAGATATAAACTAACAAATCCACTACACTGAAAAAGTTAGCTTAAGTACAGCAGGCATCAAATAAAGAATAGAAAATGGGAGGGAAGTACAGTGTCAGTTTGAATTCTGGGTAGGATGAGCTGAGCAGTGTTGCCAGCCCATATGCTTGCTGGCATACATCTTCACCCATTATAGAGCCCACATACTACAAACACTTCCTGACATGCATTTATATTATTGAAGAGTATGATTTAAAAAATGAATATTCTTTTTATATTTAAAATTTAATAAAAAATAACTTAAAGCACTTTTACTGATTTTTTTTATTTCAAATGTCTTTTCTATTAAATATATTTTATTACCATTTGAGTTTTGGCATACACATTTCAATTAATATGCATATAGCCTACTCATATTACTACAAAATTAGCTTTTCCCTCCCACATCTTTGTTGCTCATTTCCAGTACCGTAATAAAACTCGACCTTCTCAATATCTTGGTATTTATTAAAAATTTAAAACACAAAACAACCAAAAGGGTTTATCCAATATTTTACTTTAGTTTAATAAAAAAAAACACACTTAAAGACAAGGTTACAGTGCCAAAACATATAAATACCCAAAATACCCGGTCATCCATTTTCCTTTTCTTTTAGTTTTGAAGGATCAATATTATTCCTGATTTCAATTTAAGGCATCAAATACCTGTGTTTCAGTCCTTGTTTGTCCAACACTTAATCAACACATCTTTAAGTGTTGTACAAAGCTCAAAAAACTGAAAATACCCTCATTTTGGGTATTTAAATGACCACTGGGTATATACCCGGGTAAATACCCAATTTATATTTACCTTCCCACTGGGTATTTACCCGGCCCACTTCACTATATATACCTACCACATATATCAACACTCGACTACAGCGATTAAAATTAGTTGTCAATGATCCATGGTAGAGTCTGTTGTTGTTGATTCCTTAGGGCCTTAGCGGCATTATGGTCATGTAGCTCCGTGTGTTTGCGTGTGTGTAGAAGGTTTCTGATAACCTTTGTCACTGTGATGTCTGTATTAGTGTCTGTACTTTGAAACGTGGAAGGATTTGGTTAGGAAGCTGTTGTTGTTTTATTTGAGAGGCTTGGACATCATGGTCATTTAGCCCATGTACTTGGGTGAGTGTGGAATTTAGTCTGATAACCTGTGTTATTGTGATGGCTGTATTAGTGTGTGTATTTATAATTCAAGTGAGGATTCAATCAATCAATGTATAATTTAGCATTTGTATTTCAACAAGTTACTACAACCAACATTCAATTATACTCCTTGAAAAGGACAAAGAGTTATAACTATACCCAGGCGTCTATGAGAAAGTAGGCTATATGTTCTTTACTGAACATCCTGTTATAATTGTGTACCCATTGAAGGTAACTCCAATTTAAGAACACTGCATAGTACATGTGAAATGGTAATTATGACTTTAATTATTCACAATGAACTCCGTAAATCTTTTCCCCCTCCCCCCTCCCCCCTCCCACACACACACACACACACACACACACACACACAAAAGAAAGAAAGAAAGAAAGAAAGAAAGAAAGAATAACAACTCTTATTCAGTGAATTAATTAAGTCATTTAAGTCAATACGGAACAAAAAAGAATGAATCATGGATTTTAGCATAGAGATTCAATTAAAATACTCTCGGCAATTATAGATTTCAAGGTGATTTAAAAACACACCACCTTATTTACACTGTTTGCAAACTTCAGGATGTACACAAAGAACCAGTCCTTTAGTTCATTTTCCTGATCATTTTGTAAGGATTTCAGTAGTAGCAGACTTGAGGTAATAGAACTGAAGTAGTCAAGGGGGCAATATCAAAAACATGTAAAGCATAAACAATTATTGTTACTCTTTTGACTGGTTTGATGCAGCCTTCCATGCCTTTTAACCTTGGTCTACCCCTACAGTTCTTGTCCTCGACCCTTCCTTCCATAACTAAGCTTGCCATTCCTGCGTGTCTTAGTATGTGTCCTACCAATCTATCTCTTCTCTTCATTAGCAGTCACCACAAACATCTCTCCTCTCCCACTAGTCTTAATACCTCTTCGTTTGTAACCCTATCTACCCATCTGATCTTCATCATTTTCCTGTAACATCACATTTCAAGCGCTTCAATTCTCTTCTTTTCTGCTGCATCGATAGTCCAAGTTTCACTTCCATAGAGTGCCACGCTCCAGAAAAAGGCCTTCAAAAATGACTTCCTAACACCTAAATCTCTATTCGATGTCAACAGATTCCTTTTCTAACCGAACAGCTGTATATTGATAAAAGCAATATGAGCCAAACAATATAATACAATCATGTTTTATACTATAAATATTTGTGGGAACAATAGAAAAATTATGAAAAAAAGACACTACAATTCTGTCTTCTCAGAGAGACTCAGTTTCTTCCTAACAGATGAAGTAATGTAAATAACAAGAAATACACTCAAAGAGAGTGCAGTACAGACCCTTTTATTTCAAATAATTATTATTTACATAAGTTATGATCATAAATTTACAATTTTAGAAATTACATCTCTTAATTTTTATTATCATTGCATAGTACTGTGCCCGTTAGTCCGGAGACCAACGCCCATATGCGTGAACCTCGAAATCGGTTGAGCACGACTCAGAAAACACTCGGGGATAACTGGGTAGAAAAATGGTGCCAAACCGAACTCTAGTTCCAGGCATGAATATAGGAAAGGATTAACACAAAATTCTAAAGAAAAACACTCCACTTGTATTCAATTAAAATATTACACACAAAAAATAGAGACACTCCTGCCTAAAACACAGGGTTGTAAAAATAGAGTCCTTTACCCTGAGATTCCTAATTGTAATAACATTTTGTGAACATTCACTTTAAATAAAAATGCATCCTATTAAATAAATAAGTGTTCAATCGTGTCCACACATTCTGACCATTCACTAAGTTATTACTCACGTGGGTTATTTAACACACGCACTTTGTTTTCAACTATTCACAAATTATATTTAATCGTTGCACACAAATTATCATAATAAACCTGCTTGAAATTTCAAAATCAAACTATTAAATGCAAGTTGGCACACGATAATAACCTTCTAATTTGCATATTTGACTAATAGATTGCTCAACCTCAATTAACACTTTAATCATGACATGACTGTACTGGAAAATATTCAAATTTGGAATAGGCCTACACACTCTCTGCATTGAAAAGACCACCTTCTGAGTAGCTAGATTCCATTGTGTCGTGACATCATTCACCTCAAATAGGCTATTACCGTTCTAAAAATAATCATTCTTTCTCATAAATTTGCACAACCTATTTCACGCAGCTCGTAACCAAAAATCATCATCAAATTTTCATAATATTTTTTTTTCAACCCTCTGTGCTTGCTTGAGCCCTATTATTCTCAATATAACAATGCCATGTCCTCGACATGCCTGTTCAAATGAGGCTTTATCTGCCTCCAAAGAATGCAAACATTCAACTTTATTATTCATTGTCACAACTCATCCAAAATAATATCAAAATATAGGCTACTCAGAAATTCGGTAAATAAAGTTTCGGTTTACCACAGAATGAGAATTGAAGTATTCCAGAATATGAAAAATTTTCAGTTGGTCAGCTTATTAGTCACAGATCTCACCACTGATTTATTATGACTAATTTCAGGCTATTATTATTATTATTATTATTATTATTATTATATCTAACCATATTTCATATCTCTGATAAGTTTAATAACAATATGATATATGCAATGAGAGATTATAAACATATCTAGGTAGCACTATAAATGGAAATAATGACATCAACATTGAAATTAATAACAGACTAAGTAAAGGTACCACATTTTATCATCAAGTCAGAGAAATTTTATGGGATGACAGAGTACCCAAGAGAACGAAATTAACACTATATAAACAGTATTTCATACCAATTGTAACATATGGACTGGAAACACTGGTAACGAATAAAAGGCAAAATAGTAAGCTACAAGTAGTACAGGGTGGGGCAGAAACAATGACCCATTTTAAACATGTTATTTAACCATGAAGAAATACAACTACATATTATTACTGTACACTGTTCAAAAGCACACATCCTGCCATTAATTACACATGTCACTTTTTGTAAATTATGTCCTTCAGGTGTCCACCATTGTTGGCGATGCAATCTTCTGCACGAACATGCAAATTCTCCATAACCTTACGAAGAGTGTCACCTGTTATGGCCTCAATTTCGGCTTGAATGTTGTTTTTTAATTCTTCAATAATTGTTGGCCTGTTAGCATACACTTTGGATTTCAGGAATCCCCACAGATAAAAAATCACAAGTCGATAAATCGGGCGAACGGGCTGGCCAGTTGACATTGCCAAAGCGGGATACAAGATGATCTGGAAACATTCTCCGTAAGACTGTCATGGATGTTCTGGCCGTGTGAGCGGTTGCACCATCTTATTGGAACCAGAACGACCGCAAATTGATATTCTTAAGGCGCATTTCCTGCATTACACACTGTTGCAACATAACAACATATCGATCTGATGTTACTGTGACAGCGTCACCTGCATCATTTTCGAAAAAATACGGACCAATAATACCCTGCAGACACACACCACACCACACAGTAACTTTTGCGCTATAAAGTGGTCTTTCGTGCATCTGATGAGGATTGGTAGGCGCCCAGTACCTACAGTTTTGTTTTTTTACATAGCCCGATAAGTGAAAATGGGCCTCGTCAGACATCATGAAATTGTTGAGAAAGTCGGGTTGAGTGTTTATCATCTCCAGAAGCTGTGTACAGAATGTTTGACGTGCCTGGAGATCTCTGGGCAATAATTCCTGCACCACTTGGCGTTTGTAGGGATGGAACTTCATATCCAGATGCAACATCCGTCGCACACTTCTGGCCGAGATGTTAAGAACTTGTGAATGCCGACGAACTGATCGCGTTGGACTTTGCTCGACAGCAGCTCGCACGCGTGCAATGTTGTCCGGGGTGCGAACTGTACGTGGCCTACCAGACGGTTTCTTGTTTGTTGCAGATGCTGTTGCTCTGAACTGCTGGACCCATCTCGTAATCGACTTCCGAAACGGAACTTGATCATTCCGACCAATGTCAAAATGTTGCCGGAACAAACACTGTGTTCGTACGACACTGTCACCACATTTGAAAAACGTTTCTATTGCAAACGCACGGTGTTCGTTTGACCAACGCTCCATACTGACTGGCAATGCTTTGAACTGCACTACACACTGGTACCAATATCAACTCTCTAGGAATTTAAAATGGGTCATTGTTTCTGCCCCTCCCTGTAGAAATGAATTTTTTAAGAATTTCAGTTAAAAAAGCAAGAAGGGATAGAATTCAAAATATTAAAATCAAAGAAGAGTTAAATATGGAACCGTTAAATCAGAAGATACAGAAAGCAAGGTTACGTTGGTTCGGACATGTAAAAAGAATGGGTAAGGAAAGAGAAGTCATAGGAAAGAGACCAGTTGGAAGACCGAGAAGAAGGTGGTTGGACCAAATTTTGAAGTACATTAGAGAAGCTGGATTGGATGTGGCAGAAGTGATGGAACAGGAAAAATGGAAAGACAGAAAGGAGTGGAGGAGGCTTCTAAACCACACCCGGGTGACTGGAGTAGGACTTCGATGATGATGATGATGATGATTATTATTATTATTATTATTCTCACTTGACCCCATTCAAAAATAATCTGATAATGTATCAATTGAAAACAAGAAATAGCACAAAGACTCCAGTTCGAATTCTACTACTGCAATTTAACTCAGGAATTGATCCAAATATGGCTATCGATGTTGAACGTCGAGCGGGCTTATGGATACCAAACTCACATTTTCGTAATTTATACGACATTGGGGAAATAATATCGCATATTTCTTTACGTACCGGAAGGGAGCAAAGATTAGACCGAAATACTGCTGCTAGGTTACCGTATGTGGGTAGATACCCACGAAACCCCAAGGCAGACCTATATTGAGGCATACTAGGCAAGATGAGGAGTGAGGTAGTTTGGCATTGCTTTCCTCATTTAGTCAGAACAGCAATACAGTACTAACCCTATGAGTAGAACCTTTCGTAGCATTCACAAGTAGCCTACTGACTGTGCCCCGAATGTCATTACTAAGCACCACCTATACCTCAGTAGCTTCCATATAATCACAGCCATGAGTGAGACTGAGACATCGGTGAAAAGCCACATTTTACTCTAGCCTGTGCCAACAGACAAATGCAAATGTACTGCAGTCACCAAGAGATGGCAAACAGGCCATATTTGGTGATAAATGTGGCTGTTGTGTTCCGTAATACTCTTGCATCCAGGAACCTCTCTTGTAAATTATTAATAACAAGTCCAACTCTGAATTAGCCCTACTGATTTTTGAACAGAATTGGTTTTGTGTAGAAGATTCGTACCCTCACACTATCGGTATAAAGTACCTCAGTGCGAAGTCGTGCCTCCCGGTTGAACCTCACTTTAACGTACTCAACCAGAACACCTTGCTTTAGCTGTTGGATGTGATTTTGCAGGGGCGGAGAATTTATCATATGCTCCTGAGCAGCATTGAGAGTTCTTTTAATTTTTCAATGAAAGTCCTATTTCTCCTTTTCCCTTCGCAGCATGTTATAGAAATTACTGTATTAGTGTTTGATGATATTTTTGGTGTACTTCGTGAATTTCACCCTTCATAATTGGTGAACTGGATATATTTTAAAGGGCATACGAAATGAACTATAGAAATTTTGTGAAATCCACACTATCAATTTGAGTGTAATGAGGATCCTGTTACACCACATGTTTCCTTAGCATTCTCTCTTAACATTTTACTAGTATTGCGAACAGCATCAATTGTTTTGTGATATGAATATTCTCCCTTGGTCCCAGTACTTTTCCTTAGTAGTTTATTCTAGTAAGTACCGGTAATTGGTTATAAATTGGTCCTACTATGGTTTGTTGGAGGGGACAATTTTTTTAAGCTGGGTAATAATACGCTGTAGACCTTGTAGTAGCCTAATTCTTGTCACCTATGCAATATGCTCCAATTGCAACTGAAAATAATTTAAATAAGTAAATTATTGATGAGGTGGTTAGTTATGTCCTAAATGCTGTGTTTGTTCATTTCAGAGGTCTGGAATTCAAAATTTCCCACTTTGGTATTCTTTTTTAAAATGTTTCTGTTATTGGTATTTTGAATGTGATTATTTGTCGAGGATCATATTATTATCTCCACACCTAAAGACGTGCTAAATTCTATTGGGAAGATTGTGATTTTCGGAATTTTGAAGTGGACAGAGCATTTAGAACGAGAATATTTATAGGAACGAGGGGAAGGGGTGGGGTAGATGCGAGCGGGTAGGAGGGGTAGTGTTTACAAGCTCTGCTCACAGGTGGTGCTACCGGTCGACCTGTTGCTAGTTCGCGGCCATTCACTAGACAGCGCTGCCAAGAATTTGCATTGCTGTCGGCCATAATATGGTAATCTGTGGATAGCTGCAGTCTTGTTTGAGCGAGCAGCCTATATACTGCTTTATACTGCACGGTCCAGATGACGTAATGCTCCATAGCTTCTTTTATTCATATCTCATGAACGCGTAACGATAGAATTAAATTCTTTTTATAGTTTCTTCATAAAATTTAGGTTTATTTTATAGAGTAGTCATCACCTCTGTTGGACAACGGGATAAGCTTTAATAAGATATTCTGGCAAAAATTCGATGACTTGTCATTCGCTGCACGCTCGCACTCAGCAGCGGACTGGCTCCCCACTCTCCTGGTGCTTGTTTGATAATGCAGCGTGGCGCTTCGTTTAAACTCTTCAAACGACATGACTGCTCCCGGTCACGGGTACAGTAGGCTACCTTAAATAAGAAATTTTCTTGAAAATGATCCTAATGAATCTGCACTTTTTTCATGGTTTGTGGTATAGCTTTCTTTTGCTAGTGAGTACCTTACAGTACTTACACGTGACTTGTGCAAATTTCAATGCTGAAATATTAACAATGAAAGTCCTTTCGAGAGAATTTTCAAATGGTTATTGATTTCTTATCGATATAGATTTATTTTGCAAAAAGTAGATAAAGTCTGTGGAATCTCCTTGTAAGTTATGTTGCGGAAAGGCCATGTGGCCAATGTTCTCCGAGTGATCTCTCCGACCATAAGATTCTGTCCACTGTCTGCTCCTTTTCTTGTGATTATCATCCGGTCTAGAATCCTTCATAAAAGAAAGCATGTTACGTACGAATCATACAAGTCAGGATAAGAATAGAAATGCTCTCCCCTACCTAGACTCCAACTCTTGATGTCGCAGGTGATTTGCAGTCTTCACGCCTTGGTGCGATCTGCTATTTCTTCGCTAACCGAAGTCACTTTGTGTAAATTTACCACTCAATAGCTTGGTATATCTGTCCGGGACACAAAGCATGGCTGGATTGCGTAGCTGGCGTTCGAAATTACAAGGTTAGACCAATGTAAATATGTGAACGCGTTCACGGCGAGGTGTTTGGGGTTGGTGAACAATAATATTTGGTTGCCAGTGGTAAATTGACATAAAGTGCCTCCGGTCGGCAAAGAATTTACTTCAAATGGCCGTTTACCGGCAACGAAATAGAAGAAATCGGGGGAATACCACCTTGCGCTAACAGAACTCGATCTTCGGAATCCCAGCCCGAATGTTTGTCTACCAGAGCTACCGTGAATAGAAACTTTTTCTCTACATGGCAAGGGTAAATCTGTTGGGCTACTGTTTCCATCTCAAGAGCACTGTATCGGTAAGGATCGCTGTGGGCCATATTTGAATTTGTATTTTTCATGACCGTCTGAATATCATTGCTCTTTCGTAATCAGTTATAATTGCTGCTTTGATGACATAACTCTTGTCGATACCTATGAAACATAGGACTCTGACGGAGTAATGCACTAGGTACAGTACCTGATCAGCTTCATCCCCAATCATCCTGTTGCCATTCTCGTATCTAGGCGAATTGGTGGACTCCAGTCTCAACAGTTCATAGTATGCCTGATCATACTTGATAAGTTTTCGTTTCTCCAGGTAAGCACACCTTATTATTATTATTTAGTATCATAAACTGTAGGGGTAGAGGAAGGACACCAATTCCATTGACATTCATCCTTGTCCTGATATTAGGCCTGGAAGATTTGCTGCTCTCCGCAATTCGGTTATAATTCTCCTCCTAAACTTGGAACAAACAATTAGTGATTTAACCATAATTAAAAACCTACAAGGAAATGGTGTATGCAGATCGTCTGTGCCTGGACGTAAGATGACAGTACCATCCTTTGTTCCTCTTAAACGAAAGGTATTATTATCTGGGAAGAAGATTAGAAGACATAGATCCGGATAACAAGTCATTCTTGTATATTCTCTATGTGTGTTCGCTGTACTAGTTTATCTCGTGTTATTGTATGGCTATTAAGTGATTATTTAATTTTATAGTGAACTAGCAGTCTCTCGTCATTCTGTAACAATTTGTTGAGCGTCTCTATTGTAGTTGTTTATGCCATACTATTCTGACCAATTTACAGTTTCCAGTTCATGACATTCAAATTCGCACGGTCGATAAAGAACATTATTTTACAGAGCCTACGTCTCTTATGTTAACTGGACATCAACAGCGCCATTTGTTAAATACAGTACATCAAAGAAAATTGAGCTAAATAGAAAATAATTCTTATATCTCCTTAGCCATATGTTGAATCATGTATGACATAAAAGTTTATAAATATTATTCCCAACAACATTTACCAGAGAGCCTAAGTTTAGGTTTATTGGATTGCCCTTTCAGATAAAACTCGTTCCATCGTCAATTTCTGTAAGAGAAGGATATAAGCCACATCTGCTCTCACTGCTGGGAAAAGACAATTATATGTATTTCACAACATCTTTTGCAACACTGATATCTTTCTCTGTCGATCCATCATATTGCTTTTCTAAACTATTTGCTCTGCGTCATATCAATTTAGTTAATGTATTTTATATCTTTCCTAATCGTTAACATCCACGTAATTCAACGGCGTCCAACTATTCTCCCCATTTGATGACTGTGTAAGGGCCGGAGCATGTGGTGAGAGATAAACCTCATAACACAAAATTACGAGCGCGTTACGTTTCCATACATTTTGCCTTGAATATACGTTACCTTGAAACTCCCAGCTTTATATTCATTCCGAATATTGTCTTTTATAGTAATACTTACTGCACAACACATTATCTTCAATTTCTCTTCGCACATTTATTGATTTTGTGCCGCTTTGTTATGTCTGATTTGTACCGTACTTGGGGTGTGGCATTCTAAAATTATCTTTGTGATTCTCATAAATAAGTATCATCCCTTCTATATGTTGTCATGCGTTGTAAGTTTGAATTACTATTCCGTTTCTTTGTGGTCACCCATAAGCTCTGATTTCATGTATCTTTCAGTACACAGGTTTCGTCATTTCAGAACATTGCTGAGCTGTCTTGCACGAGGAAGAAAGAGAAAACATATCCGTGTACATCGTGCGATAGGACCTTCGGTGAACGGAGACGGCTTGACAGACACATGATAATACATTCCGGGATCAAAGCTTTCACTTGTGACGTTTGTGACAAGAAATTTAGTCGCAACGACCACCTCAAATCGCATTTCACCATTCATTCCGGTGTTGGCGCCCATCAATGCCCGGTCTGTAACAGAGTGTTTGCAAGACGTGATCATCTCAAGTCTCATTCGCTCGTACACTCTCGTGAGCACTTCTGCGTTCCATGCGGCAGGTCGTTCCTCAAGCCATCACAACTAGAGTCCCACAACTGCCTATCTTTAGGCGAGAATCCTCATATCTGCAGTACTTGAGCAAGTCTTTCACCTGTCGGTCATATTTGAAGCGGCATCTCCCAGTGCACTGGCAGAAAAAGCCTTATATATGTTCGGTGTGCAGCATAGGATTCACACAACAAACATACCTCAAGAAACACAGTGTTGTTCATACTGGAGAAAGGAAATACACCTGTAGCACTTGTGAGAAGTCCTTTGCCCGACGTGCAGAACTCAATGAGCACTTCTTCGTACACTCACGGGAAAGACCACACATTTGTCCTACCTGTCCGATGGCATTCAGTTTACGGTCTAATTTCAAAAGACATCTTCGTGTTCATTTAGGGAAGAATGAACATTTCTGCTCCACCTGTAACAGGAAGTTTAAGAGATTGCGCAATCTGACGAAACACATGTCAACTAATACCGAGACAACCTTTACGAAATTTGTTGAATAATAAGTTGTGGGATAATTAAGAAGAAGTGTGTGTATGAATTTTAGTTTCTTGTTGCTTTTATGAATCCACTTGTTTGTGTTGCTATCTTTGTAGATAACTATTTTACTTTAGCTGGAGGAATTGGTTGTTTCTGTCATTGTCCAGTGCTTAGTGGCAGTGCTCCTAGAAGAGGGTTAATGGTGGCAATTATGATGTGTGTGTTTGAGTCTTCAGTCTTTTGATTGGTTTGATGGAGCGCTCATGTCATCCTGTCCTGAGCTAACTGGTTCATCTCTACTTAGCTCCCACACCTTACATCCGAGGCAATCTGTTTAACATATTCTAAACTTGGTCTACCTCTACAGTTCTTTCCTCGATCCTTCCTTCCGTAACTAAGCTTGCTATACCTGGGTGTCTCGGTAGATGTCGTACCAACGTATATATTCTCTTAGAGTTTTTGAAAATGCCAGACTAAAATACTATACGAATTTGTAGTCAACTGATTGCTCTAGAGAAAGTTATTTTTGTCTTATATAATGCACTCAATATTTAGATATATTTATTAAAGTAGTGATTTCATATGTTGTACATTATATGTTTATTGTTTGACACCTACGTGGAACTGCATATTATATCCTCTTGTAACGCTTGAAACACAAATCATTATTAATTAGACATGTGTTGTCCAGTTATCATAGTGTTCAACTGCAAATAACCAGGATGTGATGTGTTTGAAAATATATCTACCACTATTATCGTTATGTGATTTTAATGATATTATTAAATATATAATGCAAACAAATCCATTTTATCTCCAGCAAACTCTAGTTTTTTTTGTGTCGTTTGTCTGGCTGCGTGGCTCAGGGGTAACGTTCTCGCTTGCTGGGCCCAAGGTTGCAGGTTCAAATCCTGGCGCAGTCAGCTGGCATTTGAGGGTGCGCAAATGCGAGAGAGCCGTGTCAGTAGATTTACTGGCACGTTAAAGATCCCCTTCGGGGCAAAATTCCGGCACCCCGGCGTCTCTAAAAGCCACAGATGTTAAAAGGGACGTAAAACCAATAACATTATTATTATTACTTTTTGTCGTTTCAGATAACATTTACAATTCACTGTGTATATTCATGGTTAAGGGGTTGTTTCTTAATGATCAGTTTACTTATCTGACGTACTTGCATCAAGACTGTAGGGAGAAGAGTGGCCGTAGACTGTTTAACCTGCACCTGATAATCTAGGTAAGTTTCAGGAACTTCATTTGGACACGCGCATTTCCGGAAGGTTAACTTCTCACTTTACCAATAAATCGTAAAATTGGCCACAGAATTGGGTTTAAGTAAGAATGTATCGTCTTAGCATGCAGAACTCTGAGATGTATACATGAACGCGAATTGCACTATTCTAGTTAATTATTGTTGCTTTAAGGGACGTAATAGTGGGGCCACCTGCACCTATTGCAGAATTCTCTCCTTCCTCTCACCACCATTTCATATTTCTCTATGTTTGAGTATTCTTGGAAATGTATATGCTGCAAACGTCCATAATTAATTTAGTTCAACACGTTTTATAGATATATGCAACTGTTTTGATGGGATGATTTGAAACTGTCGCTTAATTGCCATGCCCCTAATTATCTTAGGAATATATTGTAGCCTGGTTTTCTAGTTCTCTTCTGAAGATGCCTCCTGCTTAAGGTAAGAAAAACCTGCCTATCTCGCCCATGTTAAATCTTCACATATTTGGTGCATTTTACTCAAAATCTGTTTGGGTTAGCCAGCTAAAATTTTCAGGGATTGCTGTTTGGATCATTATCTGAAATAATACGAAGGATTATTGACAAAAACGAAATACTTTTGGCAATATGATTTTCTTTGAAGGTACGATGTTTTAATCCAAAATAATGTCGAAAAATATTTATATTTCATATTGTATATTATTTAAAGGGATATCCCTTCTTATTACTTTTAATTAGGATGATGTTGATAGATCAAACAAAATTAATGGACCTATCTTTATTAGTTTTCTTACAAATTATACCAAAGTAGTGAAAACGTCAAACTGAGAAAAATGAGGTTGAAGTTTTTCATTACATTTTGTTACCTCTGACAATTCTTAGAACATTTCTGCCCCATAACTTGCATTATTTCGTGTATCGCTGGTTATTTTCCTTCCTAAGACTCCTACTTCCTCTAACTCTTAAATAAGTAAATGAAAAAATAATAATTAAATGCGTATTTCAACTTATCTTTTTCCAAATAAGTGGACTCTTTCCCCTCTTCAAATCACCGATTCAATTAGTAATGGGGATGACCTCGCTGTTCCTCCCCTTAAAACAATATTTCTTCAACAGGTCAGTGCAAAATCACTGATTATAACAATATGACGATGTTCAGTAACCACTCGTAACATAAACAATGCAGGAAGTTGGCATTGTTACCAACACAAAGCCTGCGCTCAACAGAGCATACAAGATTAAGTTCAGAAATCTATCTATAATACCGTAGTTCAGAAGATACACGCACAAAAATAAATCTCTGTAAAAATGGGCGTTGTCTTTCATGGTGCAGCATAGTCATTTATATCATATAAAATGACCATTTTTCATATTTTATCGACCTTTTCTTTACAAATTCCTGTTCTCTACATTGTACATAACTAAAAACGTCAAAAAATAATTTTTAATTTTTTTCGTCCCTAGAAGGGTCTTTCTTACCTTAAGTAGGCTACTTACTTTATGCAACTCACTTAATAGTCAATACATCAAAACTATTCTAATATTCATTGTATACGGAGATTAGTGAACTGTTAATACACACGAATATACATTTATAGAAGTGTAATCGCAGATCCGATTCTATCCTCCGAACTGCAAGAGAAGCACAACACTTTCGAGTCACGACCAGTGTAGTTTAGCATTGCCTAAGAATGTATGGTTTTTAGTCACTGGTCTGCTAATCGAGATATCTGATGTCTTAATTTGCCTTCAGAAAATGTACGCTGTCATGTATTTGTCTCCTGATCAAGAAGAAAATGGCTTTCCGACGTTTTCGATTTGGGAAGTATACGTAGGCAGATGAGCGTAAATAGGCTACATATGAACGTTTTAAAATCGAAATAATCTAGAGATTAGTTGATGGTGTAACACCATCATTTTAAGATAAAAGTAGCCGTGACGTGTATAGCTCTACACTTCGATATGATATAACTTCGTGTTGTTTGTTGCATCTTATTGAATTCAATTTTACAAATATTAGGGAAAAACGAAGTAAAGGAGAAGTGCAAAAAATGTATCCTCTTCACTAATTGTAGCGATGTAGGCAATAAATGACTATAAACAAGTAGTTCCGTTAAGAATTAAAGCCTATTTTCATAGATAGATAGATTTGATTAATTCCATTTGATCAAATACATGTATACAATGCATTTTTGATGTAGGACACGTCAGAATTTACATCTATAAAATAACAAGAAGTTCCGTGACGAACTAAAGAGCCTCCTTTTCTTAAAATTGAAGATTCATGCCAATCTATATAGACCTATCTAGAAAAATAGCGAAATTAAGTTGGTAATATCGAAATTTCTAATTAGTTCGAAATATACCTGTAGCCTAATAGAACACTACTGTTGGCAGCCCTGGTGACTGAATATATTCTTAGTTCCATCTCTTAAGATACAGAATACAATATTTGGTTGAAGTCCAATGGGTAGCATGGACGTTACATGCAGTTAGACATTGGATCTATCAGCGCGCGTAAAATCATGTTGGCAATAATGTCACGCATGCGTTGAGCAGAAATAATCTGAAATATTATGATATCTTGCTGTGCCAATTTTGGATGAAATCCATTTGTTAGTATAGAAGTTACATGTATTTGAAAATTGGACCTATCAACAGGCTTAGAGTCATGTTGGCAGCACTGTCGTATATTAGTTTCTCATAATTAATCTAGAATGTTAGGTACTATAATTGTGCGAAGTTTGAAGCTGTTGGCTTACATACTTTCTAATATATTAATATTTGGGTAAAAAATAGAGACAGCATTTATTAACAGTTGGCAGCCCTGGTTGCTCTTAAGAATAAGCATAGTCATATCTGTTATGGTACACATAGCACATAGGAAATTTGGTTGAAATCCAATTGATATTATAGAAGTTACATGTATTTAAAAATTGGTCTTATCAGCAGTCTTAGAATCATGTTGGTAGCACTGATGTACATAAGTTACTCCAAAATAATTTAGAATGTCAGGTACTATACGTGTGCATAGTTTAAAGCTGTCGGCTTGCATACTTTCTGATATATTGGTATTTGGATAAAAGAATAGAGATAACATTTATTGACAGTTGGCAGCCCTGGTGGCTCGTACGAATACGCTCAGTCATATCTGTTTATGTACACATATTACATACAAAATTTGGTTGAAATCCAATTGATAGTATAGAAATTATATGCATTTAAAATTAGACCTATCAGCAGGCTTAGAATCATTTTGGCAACACTGCCATGCATGGCCTCCTGGAAATTTAACTGAAATATTATTATCTATACGTATGCCAATTTTGAAATAGCTCCCATCTATACCTTCCAAGATATCCAACATGGAGCTCAAATTTCAATTGCGATTTTTCAGCAGTTGGTAGCACTGACATCATTTTCAAATATGGCCATGAGATACTCAGGTATAGATCTTTACTTCTACCAAATTTCGTTTGGATTCCTGCAGCCGTTTAGGAGTTGATAGGGGGGGGACACACACACAGCCAGACAGACAGAAGGACAGACAGACAGAAGGACAGACAGACAGACAGACAGACAGACAGACAGACACACATTTGCCCGATCTCATAAGACTACTTTTTCCTCATTTTTGCAAAATGTGAAAAGTAGGCTAAAAATACTCATAGGTATGTAATACTATAACCATTTATACCTTATTATAATAACAGAACTTAAGAGATACAATCTTATTGGACAACTATATCCTACTTATGTTAATTGCCTCTATCAACATACAGAATTTCAGTTTGATTGCTGTAATAGATTCGTACATATTGAGAACCGGCTAATATTACCGATGGTCGCCATGTTTCATTTTCATATATGTAGGTCTTAGAGTTATGTACTATTACATGAAGATTGTGTACGTGTAGTATTCAAACTTCAATCGCATATTAAGGACACAGGAAGTAAAGACGAGATTTTAAAATTTCGCACAGATGCCATCTTGTGATTGTGAAAAAAAAAATGAAATTAACTAAGCATTTACCGTACAAAGTTTCGCTGCACTTGGTTGGTTAAATTGCGAGAAACGCCCGTTTAAATATCATTATTTCGCGTCGCCCCCATGTTGGATTTGTGCTCACCAGGTTATTGAAAGTCCTATAGGTGATCTTATGTTCATACCCTCTATGAACATTAAAACATTCAGTTTGATTGCTTTAAAAGATTCGTAAATATTGAGAATCGTCTAAATATTTCGGATTGTTATATGTATAGGCCATAGAGTTTTGTACTATTAGCCTAAAGGAAAATTATTGCGTAGCTTCATTATTCAAACTTTCACATCGGTCGCATGGCGTATGTAAGCAATTGAACTAAATTAGATGGCAGTGCATTACAGTATGTATAATCATTTACTGTACCATATTTCACTGCGCTCAGATGGTTTAATCGCGAGAAAAGTCTATTAAAATGTTTCAACTTCGCTTGGCTGCAATGTTCATTTCGTACTTTACAGATGTTTTAAAGTTGCATGGATAAACTTATAGTAGTGCCTTTTATGACCGTATAAAATTTCAGGGTGATAACCGGAATAGTTTCGGAGATATAGAATGCCAGTGATATATTTCGCACAACCGCCATCTTGCCGTTATGTAAGAAATTGAACAAAATTAGATGCCAGTGCATTACAATATATATCAACATTTGCTGTACCAAGTTTCATTGCGTTTGGATGGTTACATCGCGATAAAAGTCTATTTAAAAGTCTCAAATTCGCTTAGCCACCATGTTGGTTTTGTAGTTACCAGGTTTTTCAAAGTTTCATAGGTGAACTTCTAGTAGTACCCTTTATCACCGTACACAATTTCAAGTTGATATCAGTAATTGTTTCGGAGATATTGAATGCTGTGAAATATTTCGCACAGCCGCCTTGTTGGATTGGTGAGACCTAAAAAAATCGAAGGGCATGGTCGGGGTCGGCCGGTATGGTGCTATGACCTTACCGAGATTCATTGAAATCGCTCCAGCCGTTTAGAAGTTATTAGAGGGACACACACACGGACAAAAGGTGATCTCATAAGCCTTTTTTTTTTTTCATCAAATGAAAATAGGCTAAAAAATATCAACAATTTATTTGAGAGGCAAGGCTGAGTATTGAAAAATTCACGAAGCCTTATATCACCAATACCGATCTTCAAGGAGCGTCGCAAATTTGTGACAGTCGATCGTCATTAGGTGAGTTCCACATTACTGGTGTCACTGCCCAGCACGAATGGTATAGCTGAACTGTGACATGGAAATCATGAATGTGGATAGTTATCACTCTGGTGGTTAAGGAGGGTCTTTTGTTCGGTTATGAGACGAGGACCCTATGAGAGAAGAGGTCTTATTAATAGGATTCGGCGATAGATAACTACCCACTCGCTTTAAGATTTGAAAGTGAATATCGGTATTAAGCTGGACGTTGGTAATCAAGTATGGTTTGACAAGGATCTAATGACGTCCCCGAGAGCATAAGATTCTTGCTGTTCATTCACTTTTTGTAAAATTGTTTAGAATCAGAAAATAAAATGTCTGAAGTATAAATCAGTTTTTTTTGCGGATTAGGGGAAGTTATTTTGAAAATATCAAATAGGCAGCACGTCTTGTGATCCTGACGATTTGCTTGTAGGAACATTCCATATATACCGTGTGTACAGTGGCGTCACTAGGGGGGTGCGGACCTCACCGGGTAACACCATCACAAGGGGTGACACCAAAATTAGGGCGGTTCGTAAAAATTTCATTTTTGAACAAATTTAGCACAGCAGAACATCGATTTTTTACCAGTGCTAAGTGTCTGCCTTGTCTGCCTTCACTTCATTGGTTATAAAAATTATGAATTCATCATTTAGCTCATGAACGGTATGTATGTGGCTTACGTTTATTATAGGATGTCATCAAGTACATAAGTGTGAGTATTTTTGCATTTTATTCAATTTTATAAATATGTTTCGTTTCAAACAAAATATCATTGTCTATGATTCTATGTCACTCCATGAAATTATTCTTATTAAAGGACGTTGTTCAATAAATAAAAGATTTTCAAATATAATTTGTTTAACACTTAAACGAAATCTTCATCATTATCATCAATAGTAGGGCCTAGGGGGCTAGTGGAACTAGTCCTAAATGTGATACAAATGAGAAATACCGGTATGAATGTTTTGTCAGATGGTCTTATCACGTGTCGAGGAAGCATGTGTATGATCTGCTTTGAACGATGTTGAGAATCTTATTACTGTACCGGTATATTGACCAATTTTTGAAACCAAATCTTTTTAACACATCCTTTTATTGGTATGCTTAAGCTAGCTAATACAGGGTTGTGTTTCTCCAAGTTGTTTTAAGGTAACATATTGATGTCATCTTGCCGTCATTAATTGTTCATATTTGGGAGCAGTAACCCACAGTTAAAATGGAAGTTCCGTGGTTCATGGTCAAGAGATTAACGATCACGTAAAACTACAATCTTCCTTTTTAAATGTGTTATCAATAACCATTCTTCCGCATCGGAGGCTCTTTGTTGCTATGGGGCTGACTCCATGTAGTCCTAGATCATGTAGCTCCTAGGAACAGATGACATACCTCTTCCGTCCCTTAAAACAACAGTAACTAAGTAACGTCTCCTGGGTTATTTTCCGTCGTCAAAATGGAGGGACGGTAGTAATAGTGTTGGGCACCTTGGTAAATAGTCCTCATCTCAGCCATATGGTCTTAAGTGAGGGTATATTGTTGTTTAGAGGGATATAAATCTTAACATTATACTTAATAACAACCTGAAAGGATTTCTTTTATCCACCATCATTTCGTTTCTCAGTAGGCCTACTGAGAATAAAGCATCTACTTTGGTAGACGTTGGTCTGGCACTAGAACCACATGGTTGGTCCACTGATATTAATGGTTAATGATAATTTAATTCAAGACTGACTTGTCTTAGTTCCAGAGTGAGAGGCTCTGAAGCTACTACGGTAGGGTACTGGTTTGAGTCCAACATTTCGGGATGCTTATCTGGGTAGCCTGTATTTTGTAAGTCCTGCCATATACCGTAGGCAGGGCCGTCGCGAGAGGTGCGGTCTCGCCAGGTCCCGCGCTCAGAAAGGCCCCGCGCTTCACGCTATTTTTTTCTTCTCCTAAATGGAAAAAATAAAGATAGTGTGTTTGATTCGGTTCAGCCCAAATTAAAATAAGCCAACAATGTAAAATATGCTGTGTTTGTATGGGGGACCCTCCGGGTGGTATTAATTACTTGGATCTGGATCGTCTGAATTAAAGTCAGTTTGTTGACAAAACTTGGGTCGGTCCTCGATCTCCCAAACAAAAGTGACGTCACATCTTCTTGGAATATGAGTAACAGATTCTATTTTTTAACTTCTCCAATGGTTTGTCTTTGATAATAGAGGGCTTGTGGCGGCCGAACGGCCACACAAAATCAGAAAAAGGAGTAGCGGCAGCTTAGATACTCCTCGCAGTGCTCTACAGCGGACAGGCACTGCTGCGGACCAGCCGTCTCGCCGCTTCGCTCAGCACCAGCCTCGGTAGCGTAGTGGATACCGCGTTCGCCCGCCAAGCACGCGGCCCGGGTTCAATCCTCGAACTATGTCCTGGCCTCCTCAAACTAAAATCATTATCTAGCACGAGATGGGAATGTAGAACTGACAGTGTCAAGCCTATCAGGTACCAGTTAGGCAAAGTAAACGAAGCTCTAGAAAAAGTGGCAGAAACTACCAAAGATCCTGTTACCCAGTCAGAGGCCTAATGTCTGTTGCTTCATACAAGTTCGTATGAATTTGTTTTAAGCCTCGTTATCTGGTACGATATTTTATTTTCTGTGGACTCAACAAGTAAAACTCTCCAATCTGAGAAGACTTCGTTAGATACGGCTTTAGCCGAACTTCAAGGCCTTAAGTCTTTTTTTTTTCAAAATTATCGCAACACTGGCAAAACCCCGAAGAAGAAAAGGAAGGAAAGGAAGCTTGTAGTTTAACGTGACCGTTAATCTTGAGATCATGAGCCACGGGACCCGAAGAAGAAATTCAATAAGAAGCTGAAAATAAATTCCGGGTAAATTACTTTTTATCTGTCGTAGATAATGCACTGAGATGCGTAGAAAATAGATTTAACGAAGTTAATTTCTTTTCGGAATACTTTGGATTTCTTTTCGACCCTTCCAAGCTTTCCAATTTGGAGGAAAAGCAATTGAAAGACCATTGTCAAACACACTCTAATTTTCTAAAAGACGGGGAGCTTGAAGATTTGGATGCAGAAGATCTTTTTCTGGAGCTTTAATTATTTAGGTACGCTGATCCGTCATCTGTAAAAAGTGCTTTAGGTGCACTACAGTACTTAGCCCCGATAAAGGAGTCCTATCTTAATTTAACGACGGTCTATCGAATTATGCTTACATTTCCTATAACGGTTGCGTCGGGCGAAAGGAGTTTTTCCATTTTGAAACAAATCAATAACTATTTGTGATCAACGATGGCACAGGAGCGTCTGAACGGTTTGGCTACTCTGCCAATCGAATGTGAAACGGCCAAAAAATTAGAAATGAACGATTTAATCAGCACTTTTGCCCTAGCAATGGCCCGAAAAGCGCCTTTTACATAAATAACAAGTAGTCCCGTGAAGAACTAAATAGCCTATTTTCAATATGCTACTAATATTAATTGCCTCTATCAACATACAAATTGTCAGTTTTAGATTCGTAGATATTGAGAACCGTCTAAATATTTTGGATGGTCACCATGTTGGATTTTTATATTATAGGCCTTAGATTTATGTACTATTACATGAAGATTATTGTGTAGGTGTTTTATTCAAACTTCAATCGCATGATTAGGACACAAGAAATAAAAGCGGGATTCTAAAATATTACTCAGCCGCCATCTTGTGGTTATGAAAATAATTTAAATGAATTAGAAGCCAGTCGATTAAAATTTGTATAAGCATATACCGTATCAAGTTTCACTGTGCTCGAATGGTTAAAACGCAAGAAACGTCCATTTGAATAATTAAATTACGCGTCGCCGCCATGTTGGATTTGAGCTCGCCAGGTTATTGAACGTCCCGTAGGTGAACTCATGCTTATAACCTCTATACACTTACAAAATTTCAGTTTGATTGCTGTAGTAGATTAATAGATATCGAGAACCGTCTAAATATTTCGGATGGTCACCATGTTGGATTTTTATATTTGTAGGCCATAGAGTTATGTACTAATAGATGATGATTATTGTGTACGTTCATTATGCAAATGTTGATTTCGATTAGAACACAAGAAATAAAAACTTAATTTTCGAAATTCACACAGCCACCATCTTGAGGTTACGTAAACAATTGAATTAAATTAGATACCAGTCCATTACAATGTGTATAAACATTTGCTTTACCAAGTTTCATTGCGTTTGGATCATTAAATCGACAGAAAAGTGTATTTAAAACTTTGAACTTCTCTTGGCCGCCATGTTCGTTTTGTAGTTAACCGGTTTTTGAACGTCTCACAGATGAACTTCCAGTAGTGCCCTTTATCTCCGTACAAAATTTCATGGTGATACCGGTAATACTTTCAGAGATATAGAATGCCGGTGAAATAATTCGCACAGCCGCCATCTTGAGGTTATGTAAACAATTGAACGAAGTTAGATGTCGGTGCATTACAATGTGTATAAACATATACTGTACCAAGTTCCATTGCGTTTGGTTCGTTAAATCGCGAGAAACGTCTTTTTAAAAGTCGCAACTTCGCTTGGCCACCATGTTGGTTTTGTAGTTACCAGGTTTTCAAAAGTCACATAGGTGAACTTCTAGTAGTTCCCTTTATCACCGTACAAAATTCCAGGGTGATATCGGTAATTGATTCGGAGATATTGAATGCTGGTGAAATATTTCGCACAGCCGCCATGTTGGAATGGTGAGACGTAACAAAATTTGAAGGGCACGGTCGGGGTCGCTCAGAATGGTGCTATGAACCTACCGAGTTTCATTGAAATCTCTCCAGCCTTTTAGAAGTTATTAGGAGGGACACACAAAACTCCTCTCTCACACACTCACAGACAGACACACGGACAAAAGGTGATCTCATAAGCCTATTTTTTTCATAAATGAAAATAGGCTAAAAAGCACTAAATTCTAAACCAAAAAAGATTTTTTTTAGAAAAAAAGCCTGCCTTTTAAACCATATTATTTCTCGAACAAATGGGCCGTTCAGCTCATATTTATCGGTGAAAGTGGAATAAAGCACATTTAGTAGTTTAGTTTATGAAAAACTGTATAGCCGTAGAAATGTTGAAATATGTAAACGTGATTGCATATTATTATTAATTATGTGCGTTTGGGTAAGAAAGTACATCAAGCACATGGCTCGTATTCCATAATATTGTTACGTGCCACCCCCCTAGTGGCACTTTTGTTAACTGGATTACGTTGGGTAGAAAGCACAACACCAATTACTGCTTTAAAAGAGAAGTTAGCTTTATTGCTTGCAGGAAGATACACTACTCATCAGCAAATTCAAGCAATTGGAACCTTACTCCAGTTTCCTCAAGTCTCTTGCTTATGGAGAGCCCTTGCCCTCTTTCACTTGTCAACAGTTAATCTTCTCGCTAATGAGTCTGGTGGCCTTGACAGAACTACATGCAACTCTCCTCTATGTACACAAATTACAGTTACTTACGAAAACACAGGCAGTCCCCTGTATGCTTCTCACTTCCTCGCTGTCAAGAGAAACGGCTTCACTAGGGGTTTCGCAAGTCACCACACTTCTGTCGCTCCCGATAAACGCTCGCATTAGCTCGTAAAACACAACCACTGCTGCTTGACAGGTCGCTCTTATATAGCAGGCCGGTGACTCAATAAATGCTTCTAGACCCATCCAGGGTTCACGGCTTCTCGAGGTTTCCATCGCTGGCTCAGTCACGAATATTCTGGACCACCCCTTTGTCCTAGCAGTCCTGTTGCATAAGGCGCACGCAATACACTGAGGCCGAGCAGCCCAGCCCTGGGGCAGTTGTGACTCATGCGGCGAGCGATGGAACAAACTCACAGCCGTAACACCACCCCCTTCCTAAAAGGCTGATCGTCCCGATCAATCATTGGTCCGTCTGTGTCCCTCCGTAGGCTGCCAGGCGATCTCGATGCACGATCTTCATCTTCGCCCTCGGGCTCCGCTGGATCCTGTAGACGACATCGTTGATCCGTTTCACGACTCGGTACGGGCCCTCCCAGGACTTCTGCAGTTTGGGTGACAGGCCTTTCTTCCGTAATGGGTTGAAGAGCCAGACCAGGTCGTCCTCGTGGAATCCGCCGGCATCCGCCTGCTGGTCGTATCGGGTCTTCATTCGGTCGGTCTCGATCCGCAGTTTTCTCCTCGCGAACGCGTGCACGTCCTCCAGTTGGTCGACCAGTTCTTGACAATACTGGCTTACCGAGACCGGATCATTCCCAGGTCGGCCGAAGGCAAGATCGACAGGTAGACGGAGCTCCCTCCCAAACATGGCCCGGGCTGGTGCGCACCCGGTGGCTTCATGCACGGCGGCGTGGTAGGCCAGGAGAAATAGTGGAAGATGTTTGTCCCAAGCCCGTCGGACTTAGGGTGTAGCGGCGTTGTCCTCGTCTTCCGGATTCCCAGCAGCTGGCATAGGTTCTGGAATACCTGCGACTTGAAGTTCCTCCCTTGGTTGGAGTGCAGCTCCAGGGGTACCCCGTACCGGCTGACGAATTCCTTCACCAGGGTCTCTGCAATCGTCGCGGCTTCTTGGTTAGATAGCGCATACGCCTCCGGCCATTTGGTAAAGTAGTCGCTGACGACCAATATGTAGCGGTTCCCTGCTTCGCTTAACGGGAATGGCCCAGCAACATCGATGGCCACTCTCTCCATGGGGCCGCCCACGTTGTAGGTCTTCAGTGGACCCCGTCGTCTTTGTCCCGGGCCCTTGCTGGCTGCGCAATCGTGGCACCTCGCGCAGTGGTTCTCTACGTCAGTTCGGCATCCGATCCAGTAGAACCGCTCTCTCAGCTTCTCCAGGGTCTTCTTTATCCCTAGGTGTCCGCCAGATGATCCTCCATAGACTTCCTTTAGGACTTCCTCCGTCATAGCCTTTGGAACGACGACTTGTTCCCGAGATGTCTTCCCGTCGGTGCTCTCCCAGGTACGGCATATGAGGCCATCCCTCACAACCAGCGAGTCCCACTGCGCCCAGTAGGACTTAAACTTTGGGCTGCAGTCACTCACAATGTTCCACCCGGGTCTGGGGACACAGGCCCTCTTCCATTCGGCTATCAGTCCCAGGTCATCATCTTCTGCTTGTGCCCGCATGATAGATTCGCGGCTCCGGCTCCCTTGTAGTTCCACGGTAGTCCTTCGGCATTGTATCCCGGTGTTCTCCTCCCTTCGGGCACAGAAGGTGCAGTCTTCGGGGCACGGTCTTCGTGACAGGGCGTCGGCGTTAGAATGCAGTTGGCCTTTCCTGTGCTGAATCTCAAAGTTGTACTGTTGAAGCCTCTCTAACCGTCGCGCGAGTTGACCCTCGGGCTGTTTGAAGTTCAGGAACCACCGCAATGATGCATGGTCGGTCCTGATGAGAAATTCTTGTCCGTACAGGTACTTGTGGAAGTGTTGGACGTACTTCACGATGGCGAGCAGTTCCTTCCTGGTGACGCAGTAGTTCCTCTCTGGCTTTGACAAGGCTTTGCTGAAGTAGGCCACTACTCTCTCCTCGGCGTCCACTATTTGCGACAGGATTCCCCCTATACCAAAGTCGCTGGCATCGGTATCGACGATGAACCTTGTTCCAGATCTGGGGTAGGCCAGAATAGGTGCGGTGCACAGAGCCTGCTTGAGTTGTTCGAAGGCACTGTGGCATTCTGCTGTCCACGTGAAGAGTTGGTCCTTCTCAGTCAGTCGATGCAGTGATTTGGCGATGTCGGCGAATCCTCTCACGAAGCGACGGTAATAAGTGCAGAGTCCCAGGAAGCTTCGCAGTTGGGACTTGTCCTTCGGAACTGGCCACTCCCTCACAGCTGCGGTCTTCTCTGGGTCAGTGCGCACCCCTTCCTCGGAGACGATATGCCCAAGGTACTGGACCTGCTTCTGGAAGAGCTGACACTTCTTGGGGCTCAACTTCAGCTGGGCAGCCCGTAGCTTCATCAAGATCTCCTTCAGGTTGCTGTAGTGCTCCTCGAAGCTTCTTCCCAGAACGATGACGTCGTCTAAGTAGACCAGGCAGGTCTTCCAGTGTAATCCCCTCAGAATGGACTCCATTAGCCTTTCGAAGGTCGCAGGGGCGTTGCACAGACCGAATGGCATGACGGTGAACTGCCAGAGCCCACTGCCCACAGAGAACGCAGTTTTCTCGCGGTCCTTAGGGTGGACCTCCACCTGCCAGTAGCCACTCTTCAAATCCAAGGTGGAGAACCATCTTGACCCTGATATGGTGTCCAGGGTGTCGTCGATCCGGGGTAGAGGGTAGCTGTCCTTTTTCGTGACGTCATTCACCCGCCTGTAATCCACGCAGAACCTGGTGGAACCGTCCTTCTTCTTCACTAGCACGACCGGAGAACTCCAAGGACTATGTGATGGCTCGATCACCCCTTGCTCCTTATCTCTTCTACCATCCGGTCGACTTCAGCTTGCTTGGCGAGCGGGACACGTCGGAATGGGGCCCTAATCGGTGCGCTGCCCCCAACGTCGATTCTGTGCTGGACCAAGCTTGTCCTACCGAAGTCTTTGCTCCCCACGGAGAAGACATCCTGGAATTCGCGTAGCAGGTCCTGAAGTTGGCGTGATTGCTCCTCGTCTAAATGGTCCTGGGATCCTTGGTACAGCTTCTGTAGTTCTTCTGGCACGGCGCGTCTTCTTCGGTTGTGCGTCTGCAGGTGTCCGTCCGTCGTGTCTGTGATGCGGGCAATCCAGGTAACGGGCTCGCAGACTCCTAGGTTGGTGTCCCGGTGAACCGTAATATCGTAGTCGTTCAGGTTGGACAGGCGGACGTACGGCCGGGACGTCGTGTTGATGAGAGTCTTGGCAACTAGCAATCCTTTTGTCTGGATGTCCTCATATTTTGGCTCGATGACAGCCGCCACACCCTCAGCTATTCCGTCGACAATTACGGCAGCGCTGACTTCCGTCCTGGCGGGAACGATGACGTCCTCTCTGAGCCTTACTCGTCGTGCGGCGACGGCCTCGTGTGCTGGTCGCAAAGCAAGTTCCTCCCTTCCGAAGTGCAGAGTGTTGGTACTCAGATCCAAGATGATGTTGTTCTGGTCCAGGAAGTCCAGTCCGATGATCACTTCATTTGATACGTCAGCCACAAGCACTGGATGCTTTATCGCCCGTCGACCAATGACGAACTCCAGTGATGCTTCGCCATGTACCAGTGCGGTCTCTCCGGTCGCGGTTATTAGCTGGAGGTTCCTTTGTGTGGGTTGCACTCTCCACTTCGGGATCACGGTGGGGCTGACGATGGTCCTCGATGCTCCCGTGTCGATTATAATGGTCCAGCTCACTCCGTTGATGACTCCGTCGACCATCAGGCTGCTATTGTCCCTCCGTAACTTCGTCACACGGACTTGGATTGCCGGGGCTTGACGACTGTCACAAGCCAACCTTTGCCCCCCAAGGCTGGCTAATACTCGTTTCCCTGGGCCGCGCGGTTTTCAGACGACTGACTTCCCGTCGGATACCCTCGGCGGCGGCGATCACCGCAGTCCTTGCTCAGGTGGCCTCTCTTACCGCAGGTCCAGCAGGTCGGTAGTCCTCTTCCGGGCCGCCTCTCCGGTTGTCTTCCGGCTGTGTCGTTGGTGGTAGTGCCGCGACTATCGAAGAAACGGCTTAGTGCCTCCATCAATTCGTCGGCTAGGGGCTTGGTCTCGTTGGTTTTTGCTGGTTCGTCGACGTCCACTTGACGCACCCGCGCGTGCATTCTAGATGCATGTTTCGCCGTCTCGAACTCAAGTGCGTGGCTCAGCGCATCTGCCAGGGTCTTATTGCGCGCGAGTCGCAGCGCCTGTTGAGTGTCCGAGTCTCGTAGCCCATCGGTGAAGGTCTGCGTCGCAATATGTTCCAGAAAGTCGGCCGGCGCTGTTGGGTAGGCGAGCCTTACGTGGCGTGCGATGTCCATCTCGAACTCCTGCAGGGTTTCCGCGTTCTTTTGTACCCGGGTCCGGAGCTGCATCTGGTATGCCTGCTGAAGATGGCTATCCCCATATCGGGACTCCATATGGGCGATCAGTGAAGCGTAGTCCTGGGATCCAGTCGGGATGGCCTGAAGAACGTTAAGGGCGTCCCCTCTCAGCGCTACAATGAGAGCTGTAGCCTTTACCGTGCTGTTCCAGTTGTTTATGGAACAGGCTGCCTCGAACTGACGTAAATAGGTGCTCCACGGGACCTTTCCGTCGAAGGTTGGGGGCGTCACTCTGCTCTGTCCCGTTCCTGATGTCCCCGGTGTACCTGTGGGCGGGCGTCGGCGCAGCTCGGCAACTTCCTCTTGAAGAGCGTTGAATTTCTCTTCCACCCCCGTGAGTGGGCGTTGGCGCAGTTCGGCAACTTCCTCTTGTAGGGCTTTGACTCTCTCATCCACCCCGGTCGGCGGGCGTCGGCGCAGCTCGGCGACTTCCTCTTGTAGGGCTTTGAATCTATCTTCCATCCCTGTCGGCGGGTGTCGGCGCAGCTCAGCGAATTCCTTTTGTAGAGCGTTGAATCTCTCTTCCACCCCCGTCAGCGGGCGTCGGCGTAGCTCGGCAACTTCTTCTTTTAAGGCGTCGATCTTCTTTTCCACTGCCGTGACTTCCTCACGCAGACCCAGTTCTAATTTCTTCAGGTCCTGTGCTAACTTATTCTGCCCGTCTTCCATCTTCTTCTGGCCGTCCTCTATCTTCTTGGTTAAATTCTTTTGGCCATCTTCTAATTTAGCAGTTAGGTCCTCGTCAAACTTCTTCTGGCCGTCTTCTAGTTTGGCAGTTAGGTCCTTGGTTAAATTCTTCTGACCGTCTTCCATCTTGGTTTCCATGCCACTTAACTTTTCTAGCAATGCTGCGAATTGCTCTTCCATTTTAGATGTTTGTCTTGTAAGGGGCATGCGCTCACAGGTAAATTTAAAAAAAATGACCTGCTCGGGTTTTGAAACCAGGACCGTCAGGTGTTGTGCTTGTGCTTGAGTTCGTAATCCGGCTTCTGACACCAGTTGTTACGTGCTACCCCCCTAGTGGCACTTTTGTTAACTGGATTACGGTGGGTAGAAAGCACAACACCAATTACTGCTTTAAAGAGAAGTTAGCTTTATTGCTTGCAGGAAGATACACTACTCATCAGCAAATACAAGCAATTGGAACCTTACTCCAGTTTCCTCAAGTCTCTTGCTTATGGAGAGCCCTTGCCCTCTTTCACTTGTCAACAGTTAATCTTCTCGCTAATGATTCTGGTGGCCTTGACAGAACTACATGCAACTCTCCTCTATGTACACAAATTACAGTTACTTACGAAAACACAGGCAGTCCCCTGTATGCTTCTCACTTCCTCGCTGTCAAGAGAAACGGCTTCACTAGGGGTTTCGCAAGTCACCACACTTCTGTCGCTCCCGATAAACGCTCGCATTAGTTCGTAAAACACAACCACTGCTGCTTGACAGGTCGCTCTTATATAGCAGGCCGGTGACTCAATAAATGCTTCTAGACCCATCCAGGGTTCACGGCTTCTCGAGGTTTCCATCGCCGGCTCAGTCACGAATATTCTGGACCACCCCTTTGTCCTAGCAGTCCTGTTGCATAAGGCGCACGCAATACACTGAGGCCGAGCAACCCAGCCCTGGGGCAGTTGTGACTCATGCGGCGAGCGATGGAACAAACTCACAGCCGTAACAATATATTATTTATGCCTAAAAATCACCTGTGTTAGCTTATAATATCAGGTTTCCATTGATATTGCTTGTTGCTTTTATCTGATCAGGTGCCTCCTGTATCAAATTCCATGCTTATCCTATCTGTTGAGGTTTGTTTAGAAACTAGAAATGTAATAAAATGAGTTTTAACTAGCCTAAAATTGTAATTTCTTTTAAAACATCTCTCTCCGTACAACACAGACACTTACAGTCTTAACTTTGCATTTACTACCATTCCCCCGCGAACTCATGCCTACTAGGTCCCGCGCACATTCTCGCGCCAGGCCCCGCGTACCCTCGCGACGGCCCTGGCCGTTGGCCTACACATCATGAATTATACGTGTATTTAAGTATTTTGACAAATTCAGTGATGGAATTATTTGACATATAATCTCATAACAAATTCGAATTGTCTAAATGATCGAGGTCAAGAAAAGTCACAATGAGAGTTTTGTTTTAATGACTGAATATGGAAGCTACTTGCCACAAAACCGCAATATGTGTCTCTTTAAAAATTTCTATGTTAAATAACTGGTAGATCATGTATAGGGAACAACATATTTATGAAAGAATATGCAAGTGTCAAGCATAGAATAAAACTTGTAACAACAACATCAACAATATTCTTACCCCATGACAAGTCTCTTGCTTGGAATTATTCACCCACGAATAGTTGCATTTTATGTGTTGAAACTTATTGGAAAATAAGCTTCTAACCAGCTGTTCCACTCAGACTAGCATTCAGTGCTGGATTACCCATTAGGCCCGACTAGGCCCAGGCCTAGGGCCCCCAATTATCTGGGCCCCCCCAAATTTTATTCCGAAGATTTAGAAAAATTTTATCCAGAACTGAGACAGTTTCAGCATTATAATAAATTACAATATCCTTTAAAAACTGAGTTCACTCATTCTGAACTACGAAATTATTATTTGAGACAAGCTTGAGTCTGTTTTTCCAAAGGTTGAAATTGCTTTTCGCATTTTCCTGACCCTCTGTTAACGAATTGTTCTGCAGAGCGCTCGTTTTCAAAATTGAAACGGATCAAAAGTGCGCAAAGATGTATCATGTCACAAGAACGATTATAAATGCTAAGTTTAATGTATATCGAGTCTGATGTTCTGCGGGAAATTGATTTCGATGACATTGTAGAAGATTTCATTGACCGAAAAAAAAATTGATTACAATTTACAGAAGTAAAAAATTGTTCATCAAATCATCTGAAATGTTTTCAAATAATGATGATCGTTTCAATTGAAATGTATGTAGCCTATATATGTATATATGATTTAATAAAAAAAGTGTATTATTCATCTTGAGAAACAAACTCTTATACATAGTCTACTTTATTAAATATACAGGTGCTAAAAATAAAAAAAATATTTGAAAAAATAAAGGGGCCCCAAAATTCTGAGGGACTTGGGCCTCAGTTTACCTTAATCCGGCATAATAATATTTTTTAGGCAGATCACCTCGCAATCCTGCCCGTTAAAACTAAATCATTATCAACAACATCAAACTTGTTTCATAATTGGGCTTATCCTACAAATGTCAAGTCCACTTAAATTGCATTTATTTTGAAATGTAACAAAAGGAAGGAGTAGATTCCTCCACGGAACAAAATATAATTGTTACACTAGATTTGAACCTCATCATCATTGCTTTCTGAATACCAGCGCTTGTACCATTTCGTGTAATTTAAAGATCTTCCTGGAGTGCAATTTACTTGGTATTTCTAATTATTCTGGAGGGGAATAAGATGCGATGAATTTCTACGTGGCGGATATTTTCGACGGCAGGATGCCCATTCTGAAGTAGATTTCACAATAGGAGTTAATGAGAGACAAACTGGAGATAAATGAGCCTGGACAAGGTGTTGGAAAGAAGCAACCATGGTGAATTAGAACTTACAGTCCCTGATTCGTATAGAGTTGAAAATGGGAAAACCAAGGAAAACCATTTCCGACTGGCTGCGTGATGCAACGGTAACGCTCTCCCCTGCTGTGGCCAAGTTTAATGGTTGAAATCCCGGCACAGTTCGACATTTTAGAATGCATAAATGGTAGAGACCATATCAGCAGATTTACTGGAACATTAAGTAACTCCGACAAAATATATCTAGAACAGTAGTATAATAAACGGGAGCGTTAAACCCTCATCTTTAACTGGTTGCTGACCACTGTTCTGTACGAAAAGGAGATTATGTCCCAGGAATCGCCACCGGAAAATATACCTAAGAACACAACTTCGAAACATAAATGTAAAATAATATGATCCTTAGTTGGTATATAAATTACGCCATTTAAAGATTTAGTACTCGGGGCTGATTAGCCATCCAAGATTTCCGTAGCCCTAAAATGAATCTCCATCAATTGATTGCTGGAAGCAAGTTTGTTTGCATTAGGCTTACATTAAATAGGTTGGGCTATTCTATGGAAATTGTTCATTTGGTTTTCATTTTATATTTCTCATTCACATGCTTATAGAATGAAAATTGGGTGAAATGTTAGAGCTTTCACTTAGGTTATATTAAATGGTCTTGAGCTACGCTTGCCGGCTGTCTGGTCATCAAACATAATCTCAAAGACGTCTGCAATACGGTAGGCTATTTGTGAAACTGTTGAGGACATATCTTATTTCTGGGGGAATATCATTCCCATAGCTGTTACCATATCCTAAACGCTACGTGGTATATGTGAATTTGTAGTAATTAATACCTTTGGGACGGCCAAATTGAGACTCACTTTCTACACCAGCAGTCTATCTGACAAAGGTTGCAAGTGTAAATACTCAAATAGTGTGGTGTATGTTGGCTGCTGCGTGGGCAAAGAGAGAGAAATTTGCTAAAAACCTATCACTCGCGCAAACGACGGAGTAAATCTTACTGGCGTCAAAAGTATGTCAGATTTTATCAGTACCGCAGCAAGTAACCTGCACAATTGGACTGCGCCCATCTCCTAAACTCCTAGCGATACAATTAGGCCAAATCATGTCCGCATAGAAAATTAATGCATTTTGAAACAGGAATAAATGAGCATTAGTCACGGTTAATAAAGTGATTAAATAAATGAAATATTCAAGAAATCTTTTGGAAGAATCGTAACATCACATTTTTTGAGAAGATGATATATTGGCTTTCACGGCCAGTGAATTAACACTCAGCAATTCTTCTAGGTTTGTGCCGTGTCTTGTGTGGGGTTATGCCTTGTTCTCACAGTGAAGAGGCGCAGGTGCGCTTTATATAAAGGGAGGTAACGCGCACTTCGCTACTCCAGTGGGGGTCCGGGCGGGGACACCAAGAGCCCGCTGATGAGCCAGCATAGTGTCCTAGGCGAAACCCCACACAAGACATGGCACACACCTAGAAGAATTGCTGAGTTTTACATTTTTAAGGTTTCGCTAAAATTGCCATGAATTTCTGGGGTCTATTTTTTTCATCATACCTTCTTCTGGATACACGTCACTATAAATATTTCTGTCTATGCCCTTGAACTCGAGGGTATACAGATACCGTATGTCATTCATGCTCCGCCACAAAAGTTCGCGTGAAATAGTAGCCGCTTTATAATGCACAATCCATTTAGCCTTTCATTCCCCATCGTAGACCGATTGATGAGTCGTACAATGATCGTACATATCTATATTATATGATCATGATTCCGAGAAAGGTTAAAAAAGCATTGTATTTTCATCACACCAGCAACAAGAATATTTCATTTCGAAGTAAGGTACTTGACGTACACATGGCCCTATGTAATCTACCATTTGCCGCACTATATACATGAATGGATAATGAATTCCCAAATATTTTTTTCAAATTAAAATATGTACAACTTTCTCTTTAATTATTAACAATGACAGAATTTTTACGTTTCGAAATTTTAGTGACATATTTGAAGAAAAAATGAACTGCAGCTCGTGGTTTGAATTTGGGTAACGGTCTTCATAGCAATTAAAATGTAGACACCATACTTTGTCGTATTACTAAAATATACGGCTACAACAATGCCCTTATCTCCGAGGAGCGGAAAGCCACATTTTTTGTAATGTGTCACGTCATCTTAGTGTCCAATTACAAATGGTCGTAAATAAAGAAACTCGATGTCACAAGCAGACAATAGAAAGAAAATGGTGCGTTTGAAAATCAAGTTTATACGGTAAATAGGGATCATGAGGTGATATCAAATTCGAACGGAACCTCTCCCTAACCTAATTTCTAAATCAGCAAGAAGAGGATCCTGCTTTTAATTAATTCTTATAGAAAGATAGAGCTAAGAATAGGGATGCCCAGAAAAAACACTGTGTACGAAGACTTTACCCAGTAAGGCTGATTGCAGACAATAATCTAAATATATGTTGTTAATTCTGAAATAACATCAAAATTCAAAATATGTGAACCAATTTTGTAAGAGGGAAATTGTTAGGTTCACTTCTCAATAAATCACATAAACTCCTCTAGAATGCATATTTTTATTATTTGTTGTGGAAAGGTTCACAATTCACACGATACACACCATATTGATTTGACACTGAACTTCACTGATATCAAAGACTATGTCAAAGATACTGCACTACACTCTTGTGCTTGCTGCCAACTCAACATTCTCCCACCTTGAGTTGTGGAGTGAGAACAACTCAACAAAACAATAAAATAACATAACACATATATTTTCACAAAATAAATGAACACAGAAATAAATAAGTCACTCAAAATATCTCTTTGGTTTAACCACCACTCTCCCACTACTGGTTTTGATGAGATCAGAAGTATTAGTAGATGGTTTAACCGTCTTTGGATTTTTCTCTTCTTCTCATTTTCATTCCGCTCAACTTGCAGTCTTAAAGCATGATCTTCTCCAGATGTCACTTCAAGTGGATACACCCTCTGTACTGGCCTCAGTAGCTCTCCTTTTGTAGTCGCCAAGCGAACAACTCTCACGACACCACTCTTGCCAGGGATGACCTCCGTCACTCTTGCCAGCGGCCAGTCTAGTCTCTTCGTGTTGTCACTGGCTACCAGTACTACTTCACCTACGCAGGGTTTGTGATGACTTTTCCTAATGTGGTTCTTCTGTATTAGCTGTCCAAGATATTCATTCCTGAATCTTACCCTTAATGTTTCCTTTACTTTCTGTCTGTACCTGAATCTTCTGTCAAGTTTTATGTCCTCGATCATGTCGATATCGGGCATTCCAATCTCCTTGACTTCCTGTAGGAACATTGCAGGGGTGATAGCCATCAAGTCTTCTCCATCATTGGACAGGTAAGTAAGTGGTCGTGAATTCATGACAGCTTCAATGTCACACAGAACAGTCATCATTTCTTGGTACGACAGACATGACTTTCCCAGAACTTTCCTGACCATTTGTTTGAGGACACCAATCAGCCTCTCCCACCGTCCTCCCCACCATGCTGCAGTGGGAGGATTGAATTTCCATTTTATTTGGTGTACAGAACTATATTCAGCAATTTTATCCCACTGAATTGTCTCCAACATATTGCAGGTGCCTTGAAAGTTTGTCCCATTGTCACTATAGACAATCATTGGCCTTCCACGTCTGCACACGAAGCGCCGAAAAGCTTCGAGGAATGTTGCAGTAGCCAAAGATGTTACTAGCTCCAGGTGTACTGCACGAAAAACCGCACACGTGAACAGACAGACCCAGGCTTTCTCTCCACCTTTCAAAATCAGAGGCCCGGCAAAGTCGACCCCTGTTATTTCAAAAATTGAGGCTTCTCTTACTCTATGGGGAGATGAGTTTGTTCTGCTTCAAGATGTTTTCCATGGTACCTCCTGCAGACAACACATGTTTTAATTGCACCCTTCACAGTTCTCCTTCCTCCAAGGATCCAATATTTCTGTCTGAGCCCACTGAGCAGAATCTGGGTTCCAGCATGACATACGTCTTTGTGCTCCTCCCTAATGAGAGCGTGAACTGCTGTATGCTTCGCAGGAAGGATAGCAGGACAACGGAAAGCATAATCATCTTTGCGCGATATAATTTTTGTTTTCAGTCTCATCACTCCCTCATCATCCATGAAAACACATAGTGAGTTGAATCTTTCATCCTTTTCACCAACAAAACACTCCTTTTGTATGAACTTCATCACGACTTTTTCTGCTTCTGTGGTTTCTTCAATGGATAGTTCGGTAGTTCTTCTATTATTTTTCTGTCGACAATTATACAGAAACCTCAAGATCCATCCTATCATACGAACTGTTCTACGGAAACTTGAGAAATAGTCAAGGTGCCATTCTTGGGTATTGGACTTGTCTTCTAACACCGTCATAGTGTTGACTTTCTTTTTTCTTTCTTGGAAGACTTCATCATCGTTTGTTGAAATTTCGGGGCTAGGCCATTGTGTAGTGGATTGTTTTAGCCATTTTGGCCCTTCCCACCATCTCTGTTGAAGTAACTGTTTTGTGCTACATCCCCTTGATGCCAGGTCAGCCGGATTCATGGTTCCTGGAACATGCCGCCACTGTTCTATTCTGGACAGTCTTCGAATTTCTTGCACTCTGTTCCACACGAAGGTCCCCCAAGGTTCGTCTAACTTGATCCAGGACAACACAGTCGACGAGTCACTCCAATAATAAGTAACGATTTTTTTTACAGTTAATGTTGGCAGTACTGACGTCACTAGTCGAACCCCTATTGTAGCTGCTAATAATTCCAGGCGTGGTATGGTGATACTCTTCTTGGGTGCCACTCTTGTCTTGGCTTGTACAAATCGTAGCTCTATATTGTCAACCCTCTGTATTCGCAAGAATATAACTGCAGCATACGCAGTTTGACTGGCGTCGCAGAACACGTGAAGAGATATATCTTCAACCGACTGGACACTACCGATCAAACATCTAGGAATCTTAATCTCAGTCAGCTGAGGTAGTTCTGCCAACCACTTCATGAATCTTCTCTTTGTTGTTTCGTCTACTCTGGTGTCCCAACCCAAGTCAGTGGCCCATAGTTCTTGCAAGATTAATTTTGGACAGAGAAATACCGGACATGCGAAGCCAATAGGGTCAAACACCTTATGTACAGCTCCTAGTATAGCTCTTTTAGTGATTACATCATATTTGAAATCGTTAACATGAGTTAGATTCAGTCCAATGGTATTCCAAATGAGCCCTAGCACATGAGTAAGATTTTCAGCTGTACCATCCTGAGAATACTCCCACCCTCGGAGATTGAAATATGCCTTATCCATTATTATGCTTGCCTCTCGCATGAATGAATGAAGGTCATTTCTGTTGTTAACACTAATAGCACAGTTATCCACATAAAAACATTCTTCCAATCTTTCTATTGTTGAAGTTGAGTAGGAACTATTATCGACTGTTTGTCTCTTCAACTCGTTCAAGTGGAGTTTGATGGTTGCCGACAATAGGAACGGAGAACATGCAAGTCCAAAGACAACTCTATTGTGACGGAACACTTCTACCTTCCCTGTACATTCCTCCTCCCACCAAAGGAATCTCAGAAAATCACGGTCTCTAGGATTGACACTTTTTCTACATCAGCCGTCACACCGATCTCATTTTCTCTGAACTTCAGTAGCGAACTAGGGATCAACTCTATGAAGTTAGGCCCTTTTTCAATACATTCGTTGAGAGATGGAGCGTTTCTCTGCTTAGCCGAGGCATCAAAAACAGGCCTGATCTTGGTGGTGCTGTTTTCTTTGAAGACAGGTCGGTGAGGTAGATAGTGTCCACTATTCTTCAGTTCTTCTTCAGGTACCCTATCGATGATTCCTTGCTCCAAGCAACTTCGTAAGACATTATCGTAGTCCTGATAATGTTGTTCAGCTTGTAGTTTCTTTGTAGTGATTTCTAATCTGTGCTGAGCAATTTCTATGTTGTCAGGGAGAGGTGGATGTTGCTCACTCCAAGGCAGACACACTTCATATCTGTTATCTTCATTCAGTCGTGCAGTCTCAAGGAAGTTATTTCTAACACGCTCATTCCTCTCGACGATAGATTCTTTCACAACAGGGTCAGTAATTCCAAGAATTTCTAAGTCCCAGAGATCAGAAATTCTTGTATGTTGGGAAAACAATGATGACACTAATAACGTTGCCGAATCCCTTTGGGCCTTGTTACCTATGACTTTTCCCATTAGTGTCCACCCTAGGGAAGTCTCCACCAAAACTAGGCCACATTTTAGTTGATGTTTCCTCCCAGTGAGCAGTTCACCCGCCTTATCGGCCCCAATCAGAATCTGCACAGGCCCTCTCTCTCGTACATCAGTTAAACATATTTTCAGATCCCTTATCTCCTCACTCCAAGAACCATCCTTAATATATAGGACATCTTCACAAATTATCTCTTGGCTTAAAACTTCCAGCTCCTTGGAATAGTTTCCCTCCAATCGCTTTAAACTTATCCTGGAACAGTCGTGTTTTGCTTCTCGAGAACGTACTCCACCAAACAAGGAATGTATTAACGTTTCCTTCCTGATTGACTGATACCCCATTTCTTCGGCTAGGTCACGTGCAATGTAGGATTTAGTAGACCCAGTATCAATGACAGCTCGTACAGTTTTTTGTTTACCCTTTCCTTTAACGACAACTGCCAGGGTTTGCAAGTACACCTCAGGAGAACAAGACACATTAGCTAAAGCCTTATCCACATTATTGACATCCTGGAGAACCAAATTCCTGTCTCCCTCGTAATTCTGTTTGGACACACTTTCATTTTCTTTGTCACGGAGCTTATAACACATTAATACCACATGTTTACCACCACAAACAATGCACCTGACAATAGATTTACAAGCTCTACTTGCATGGCCCTTCTTTAAACAATTGAAGCAACAGTGTTTATCAGTTAAGATTTTCCTTTTCTCCCCTACAGTCATTTTTTGAGCTTTAATGCACTCTGGGCTCGAATGAGGTTTAAGACAAAAACACACTCCTGTCTCTTAGAAACATCAGCAAACAAAGCAGAAGCAGTAGGTATATTTGGTTCAATGACATCCCTTGGTTTCTTGTCTCCTTTAATCTTAGATCCTTGGGATGTGCTAATACTAAACCCTTTCATAGCCAATGAAATTCTTTCTTCACTTACTACTTCATTTTGAAGAAAAGCCATGAACTGCTGCAAACGATCTTTGGATATGGAATCACACCTGAAGGAAGTATTCCTCTGCTATGCTCTTAATAGGTCTTCTGGCAAAGATGATTCAATTAGGGAATACAGCATTGCAGTACATTTTTCTGTAGTAACGCCTAAACTTTCCAGCGATCTGAGATGTGACTCTAATTTATCATACAAGCTACTCAGTGTTGGCCTTTCTTTGGAATTGACTGCATTCGTCAATACTAGTTTGAGCAATTCACGAACATAAACTTCCACCTGCAAGTCCTCTCTACCAAATCGAGCTTGAAGACTCTCTATAGCTTTGTCATAATTCTCGGCAGTGGGTGGAAAACTAGTAACTAATTCATATGCTCTGGAACCTTCCGTCATAGCCTGAATTAAATATTGGAATTTATCTTCCTTCCCAATGTCCTCATCCTCGTGAATTTTACGGAACTGGCTCCAAAAATATAACCAATCAATTATGTCACCAGAAAATTTCTTAAATTCTATTCTTGGAAGTCTATATTTCTTTTTATCACAAACATTGTCATTCACTACACCTTGTGGAGGGGTAATGGAAACAACGGGATTCATAAAACGTGTTGCTTTTGTTCTACAGCTAAGGAATTTGTGTTTGTAATCATCAGCTGATTCACATTCCGCTTCTATTTCGTCATCCTCACACTCGTCGTCTATCATCTGTTGAAATATTAATCCATCTAAATTAGAGATATCATCATACTTTTCTTGAAGGATTTCAAGTTGCACATGCACTTTTTCCGTTTCAGTTTGATCATCTTCTAACAACGCCATTAGTTGATTGTGTGAGCGCGTAAATAACCGCCGCTTTACGGTTTTTTCTTTAGCGAGTCTTTCCATCTTCTTTATTCACGGGAGCCTTTTACTATGAATGAGTCCTGTCACGGTCGCCAGAAAATGTTAGGTTCACTTCTCAATAAATCACATAGACTCCTCTAGAATGCATATTTTTATTATTTGTTGTGGAAAGGTTCACAATTCACACGATACACACCATATTGATTTGACACTGAACTTCACTGATATCAAAGACTATGTCAAAGATACTGCACTACACTCTTGTGCTTGCTGCCAACACAACAAACACCCTGTGTGCTCTGTGTGGCAAATTACCGTAGTTTTCATTTCTATATGAGGGATTCATAAAGGCCTCCCCTTATTTGGAGTATACTATTCTACAGTACATAGCATAATTATCTCAAAGTTATAATAACAATTGTGCCAAATAAATTGGTCGCTGAGATCGCAAAGCTATTGACAATTTGTTCAGAGACACGGAATTAACTTAGGATTTTGGCGGGTTCGTTCTTATTGGCCAATGTTGCAATTAGGAGATCTCTATTGCAACACTTCATAAGCTATACTTGGCAAGATCTTAACTTTACTCCACCTTAGGAAGGCACAATGCAAAGGAAAAAGAACAATGCGAATACAATTTTAATAACAAAACTCTATTTTCACAAACTAATATTTTTTTATTTTCAACACATTCACTAATATTAGGCATTTTCCAAACAGAAGTAATATAACAATACTACAAATGTTAACATCAACTCGGATATTTTCCACATTCTTACAGTTAAATTAGAAATAGTTACAACTTCAGTTCATTGATAGAGTGAAACATCAATCAAAATACATTTGTATAGAATAATGATCCATCAAATCTAAATAACCACACATACTCGAAGAATCAACCTTTGTTCTTCTTATTAGAAACATGACAGTAAGAAGTCATGCTCCTTCGCACTACTGTAGTAGGTATAGTCGGGATGAAGGAATAGTGGAAGTAGCATATAAAGTAAATATCCGTTATATTTTTCACAACCTACCAAGATCTAGATTGGGCAGTGTTATGGAGTCCATATCCTGAGACAGATAATTGCATTATTTTGAATAGCCACAGGACAGTATTATTAAGACATGGATTTGTTTCTTGGGCTAAAGGCAGATGACCTCGCTATTCTGCCCCTTATATCAATTCATAATTCAATTTCTTTCTTTGAATTCCAAAATCTTTGGTTAATACATATTATATAACATAGATGATTCTTATATCTTTCCTTGCATTGACACTGTTGTTTGAATGCAAGCTTGGGTATGGTATTTCATTCTTACATGATCTGAAGACATTAAAAGAGATAATTGCTTTTATTAAAGGTACTCAATTCAAAGAATTTAAAGCAAAAGTTCATGTTGTTTGAGTCTTCAGTCGTTTGACTGGTTTGATGCAGCTCCCCACGCCTCCCTGTCTTGAGCTAATCGCTTCATCTCTACATAGCTACCACACCCTACATCCGAGGCAATCTGTTTAACATATTCTAACCGTGGTCTACCCCTACAGTTCTTGTCCTCGACCCTTCCTTCACTAACTAAGCTTGCTATTCCTGGGTGTCTTAGTATGTGCCCTACCAACCTATCTCTTCTCTTCATTAGCATTCACCAGAAACATCTCTCCTCTTCCACTCGACGTAATACCTCTTCGTTTGTAACCCTATCTAACCATTTTATCATCATCATTCTACTGTAACACCACATTTCAAACGCTTCAATTCTCCTCTTTTCTGCTGCACCAATAGTCCAAGAATTATTGCGGCTGCATTCCAATATTTTTGTTTTACATTTATTAATTTTCATCATGAATTCTTTCCCCAAGACGGAGTCCATACCATTCAAAAACTCATTTAAATCCTCAGGCGTGTCGGCCAAGATGACGATGTCATCAGCAAATCTCAGAGTTGAAGTTCATAACCTAGTAATAGTTGACTAAATCAAAGAGGGGTCTCAGCAAGCTGTAGACTTTCCACAATTCCGATAAGTATCCACTTAATATCTTTCAACACATTACAGTAGAAAAACACTATTTCGTATGTTGTAGTTTATAACCTTCTATTATCATCATATAAGAGTACTTGTTGGTCATTTCTCCATATTAGATTACAATTCTATAGTAGTGTAGTGCTAATTGCTTAAGTGTGTCACAGAAATAGTACTTACACCTTTATACATTAGTTGGGGAGGAAGACAAATTTGTGTATGGAATCGTCAATTCTAAGTTTTGCAACATTAAAATAAATAGTCTCTTTTTGGGCGCTTAATGCCTTAATATTTATGAGTAATAATTATAACACTTACTACGTTTTCTGACAGTATTTTATTTTTGGGTTATGGAGGTCAGAGACTAATTGTATGTGTCACTGTAAGTTCGGTAGTGTTTTGTAGAGCAATCTTGTAAATTTTTATCTGATGATGCTCACTTGATGAGCGAAACATGTCGTCCCTTAGTTTTCTCCTTCTTCAATAGTCCATGACAATACATAAATCTTAATCATATGTAATTTATTTCAGGTTAGTCTTTCAAACATTCCAGTAATTATGACATTGTGTTGACCGGCTAAAAGTTGCAATTTCAATAACTGCCAGGATCTTGAAACCCCATTGGTTATGTGCCTAGCAATTACTTCTAAAACAAAAAAAAAAGTCCTTACAATCAGGCGCAAGGAGTCTGAAACCCAAATTTTCACGTTTGTAACATACAAACACACGAACAATGCGTGCATTCTCCAGTGAGAAAAGAATATTTCCATACAAAATTAACTTGCATGGTCATGAAATACATAAAAGAACGCGTGATGACACAATGCCAAATTGACCTCAAACATCATTTGTGATACAATCAATATCCTCCTAGGCTATGAATAAGCATGTGCGTCTTCAAACCCGTGGGCTTATTGAAAATCATTTTACAAGTCCTACAAGGGTACTGTCGCACCCTGGTATGAATTAGCATATGTTTCTTCAAATATCGATTTTGTTTAAATGAAGTCTCGCAAATAGTGCACATGTAACGCTCAGATATAGTATGAACGGACATATGTTTCTGAAGATTCTGTGGATGTTTAAATATCTTCGAGCACACTTCGCAGGGATATATGTCTTCGGTGTGAAGTAACGTATGTGATTTCAGATTACAGCGGTATTTGAATGTTTTATTGCACGTAGCACAAGAATGTAGCCTATTTTCTGTGTGGAGTAACATATGTCTTGAAAGATACTCTTTAAGTTTAAAGTTCTTTTCGCATATAAGGCAGGTGAATACAGTCTCACCAGTGTGATGACGCATATGTCTCCTCAAATTACACAATAATGAGAATGTTTTGTTGCAGATACTGCACGAGAAAGGGGTTTCTGTATTGTGGACAGCTAAATGCCTCCGGAAATTTATTCTGTTTGTAAAATTTCTGCTACATGTATCGCAGGTGAAAGATACTGCTTCTTTTCTCCGCACAGTCGTTCCACGTTTAATTTCAAGTACTTCGGCGCTCTTCGAAGAGGTCTGCAAACTGAAAAGAATTATATAATTCATAGCAACACCTGTTGAGAATGATTACAAGGTAATAATTATTATAAACGCCTGTTTTATGGTGCACAACACATGCGCACAAACCATGAATTCTGTGGATGGAATTTGTCGCCAATGAGTGTACCGTGTGGCACTCAGTTCCTTCAGAGAATTCTGTGCTCGAATCAGACCGCATATTGTCAATTATGTTTAAACATTCTAACATTTAACTTCATATCAATTCTACATATTCTACTGTAAATACACCACACGTTCTAACAACACAATGCTTCATTGATCAACATAATTTCCTAGTAAAATACTTACTCATTTGTATCATCCACTTTGAAGTCACCTTCTTTATTCAGAATTTGCTCATCCTCATCCTACGGAAAGAAAGAAAAATCAATTTTCTAGTCCTTTCACACATTCTTACAACTGTATTTACGTTTACAAAAATGCTCGATCTTATTTATGATAGTAATGAAGAAGGAAGGTTGCACATTAACGTGCCATTTTTCGGAAGATCATAAGTCGAGAAACGTCCTATTTACGTTGAGTTCGAATCCCGTTCGCCTTGGCGAAAGACAAGCAGTTTAACCTCTTAGCCATTACACCCCATTAGCCTACTTTCTATTTTTGCAAAAAATGAAAGTAAACTTATGAGATCTACACAGGGCCAAAGATTGTGTGTCTGTCTGTGTACTCTGTAATTCTGCCCCCCCCCCCCCTATCAATTCAAACACGGTGAATCTGAATTGAACGAAATATGGTACAGAGTTAGCACTAGTAAAGGGCACCTCAGTGTCATGTTTAATATCGCCACCATTTTTACCAAAACTGAATGGCGGCCACTCAAACGTTCAAAACGTAAAATCAAATTACGACTATACTGATCATCGCATAAAACATATGAATATCGCGCCAAACAACATTGCACGTCTACACGAGTCAATCCTACCAATCAAATTTACTATTTGCACCTTTTAGGGTAATTTTAGGTCCTCTAAGTACATTTACTGTTTGTCTACTCAGTTTAAAGAATTATTGCTGTCCTCTATTGGCCCCTTGCCTAACATATTTCTTAACATAATCGTACGTATTGCACACGAACATCTGAGACTCTTTAGATAGAGTGTCTGTTACAGTTTTCACCATGCCTCATCGTTATTATTATTTATGAATTGCACTCGAATGGCCATAGCAAGGTGTTATAATTGAATGCCCGTGGGCTCCCAACAAGCTCAATGTCAAACAGTTCCAACGTTGGCTACCAGATGATACTGTCACAAACACTAGCGGCAAACGTTGGAACTTGGTAGAGTGTTTCTAACCAGTCAAATATACCCTATCAATTTAGCTACACACTACCAATCGTAGTGGTAGGTTCATCTATATGCTATAAATCTATGACAAGGATCCGCTGGCTTTACTTCCCTTCTGAAGGATGGCATACCAAAGAATTTTAATGCTCTTAAAAACCCGACGACTTCAGTTGAGTTTTTCCTTAGTTCATTTCCATGTAAGTTCTGTTCGTCTGTGTCATTATTAGTAATGTGGAGGCCTTGGGAAGGCTATACAGTCAGTGGAGTAGGATCACTTCACCATGATAATGAAGAATACGCAAAACGTGTTAATATTAATGGTTGTAGAGTGGTATCCGATGTTGCTTCCAGTATTTCCACTCCTTCAACAAGTCTCTCCAGATCATATGGTTGTGAGGGGCGGCTTTAGGAACAGAAAACACTGTCTGTGAAGAAGAAACTGGGGGTTATAATAACGATATTATTACGTCAATGGCTTCCGTGGCATAGTCGGTAGCAGGCTGGTATGATACAGACATAAAAGATCCAACATGTTGTTGCCTACAACTTTTTCTTACCTTAAATATTGCTATAAGGCAAGTATTAATAGATGTTTGAGATTTTTATTTCAGAAAATACACACCCTTCTTATGAGGCATTTAAATAGGGGTTTCAAAATATCCATTCAAGATTTATTTTTAAAGAGGAGTTTCCTCCCTGAGTCTCACATTTCTCGCTTATGTCGTGTCAGAGAAACATCCACAGTTAGGAATCTTCCAAATTATCCCCTAAATACTCCAGATGAAAACCACTCACACATGTGTCTGTTTTCTATTGGTTAGTGTATATGCCGAATGTCACTCTTTTAAAACCTTTTAAAACATGAATACCCCAATATATCTTTTGAAAACTCATTTACGACATAAGGGAAGTAAACTCTCTGAATTTCACTTTTCTTGGTGCAGCTGTTTTATAACAAACTGACCACTTTGGAAAAGGAGTAAAAAGTGATTAAGGGCTCCTTTTGCAGTAAGAGAGGTTTATTTTAGGGAAGCCTATCACTTAAACACAAATTTTCATGCAATTCTTTCCGGTAATTTCGACGCCAACCCATAACAAACTCACAAAAAGTAAACTGAGTGTGCAAGCGGTGATCAAAAAGTTTCCGTTTGACAACCAGAGTCGGTTTGCCAATGGGGCAATGAAGCACTCATCCCACCGACGCACCAGGTTGATGACCCCGTGTGGTAAACACTGTGTCCCGCTGAGTGGACAAGTCCGTAACCGTCTGCTGCACATCCTCGTCCGACAGGAATCGTCGACCCTTCAAGGCCATTTTAAGGCGTGATAATCACATGGGGAGAGATCATTACTACAGGATGGTTACTCGAAGTGTCTCCCACCTGACTTGGTGTACCTTCTGCGTTGCGACTTTTGCGGTATTGGAACGTGCGTTATCATGAAACAGTAGCACCCGTTGTCGCAATTTCTCCAGTGTTGCGCAGTATCGTTCCCCAGTGATGGAGACGCCAGGTTTCTTGAAATCAATAAGCAATGGGCCCCGGTAATCAAAGAACAGGGTGAGCATCACCTTGCCAGCAGATGGTTGGCTCCTGCACTTCTTGAGACGAGGGGACGGTGGATGACACCACTGCAACGTCAACGCTTTCAATTCCGGTTTCCAGTTGTGGCACCATCTTTCGTCGCTGCAACAATACGTCCCAGGAACGTGTTGACTTCAAGATTGCTGCAGGCAAACAGTCGTCCGGGGTGCTTTTTGTTCGGAATTCAACGCCCGGGGTATCGCTGCAGCAACGCTCTCAAACGGATAGATTATGATAACGCTTTATATAATTGATCATTATACTCCTCGATCGGGATAAGCACATACCGGTAGTTCTAGCCGAGAATCTAAAATGTTCAGACGGCAAGTTTGTATAGATATTATGTATAATTCTACGAGAATGCATATGCCTCGACGACAAACAATTCTTGTCATGGTAACCACGCTATTCACAGATCAGCGTATAACGTATCCATATTAACACATTGAACGTTGGGTCGGAAATGCATCGTTCTGGCTGCAAACAAGCAAATGTATTGGAAGTTGTTCACCAAAAATTATTGTTTGTTGTATGAATATCAAAGCAATTACATGTAGTTTACATCAACAATTAGTGGAAATGTCGGCGTTTGACCTGGTTACACATCTCCGCGCATGTCTCAAGATGGCCTGATGACGTCGAAGTACCAAGATCTAGCTGCTCCTGATTTCATTCCCTGTTTAATTGTTCATTACACGTCTTGTTCATGGATTGTAAACATACCACATTAGGATAGCTTATGTGCACTCGGTTTGTACTGTGTTTACACCGCTGTAATTGCGAACCAAGGTGTGTTTTATCATAAAATTCATATGGATGTTCCTTACCGGATCATGAAAAACCTGCACTTGTTTTCAGAACACCGTCCTGTATATACACACAGTAGCTCATACATGTAGGCTGCTATACATGCTATTGGCGTTCCCTTTCAATAAGCTAAAAAGTCTTGGATACTTTACAGGTAATTGAAACCAGAATTACGTGACTATGTACTTGAAATTTGCATTTCACCTGCTCCCAGTACCACCATCGGTATGGGGACACGAAACCAGGGAAGAACTGAAGGAGATGACTTATGCCAATGTGCCATTTCTTTCAAAGCTTAATAAGTTATTTTGCTACGCCATCCCAACATCTTTGTTTTCACAGGCACACACTTGGGACTTTAAGAAAATACTTAAATTTACAAGAGGAGAAGGATTAGAAGGCACACTAAGGTAATCAACATGTGTACTGCACACTTGTATGAACGTACCGTTCATATGTACACAAAATAATATTAGCCTACGTTTGAATCTTAAAATGCTTCATGCTTCACACTCAAACTAGAAGAAAAATTGCAAGGTACCGACTAAACAGTTTTGATGAAATACTTCACCTTCATAGAAGTAATCATGTCAGGGTCACCAATTTACAGCACGGTAATAAGAAATAATTAATTTCTGTGTAACAGAACGTTTTATTTTCAATTATCGCAGCAACCGTCTTAATCAACTTAGTCCCTATCACCAAGCTTCATCAGAAACAAAACACACATTCAGTTCCACTACCAACTGTTGCCACAGAGGGTTGCCCTACAATTTGTTAAACTACGCCCGTGAAGAATCCTCGATGTCATAATTCTCAGTATAAGAAGTAGGATGGGAACCCTTTTGGTCAACTTACTCCTAAACTCGTATCTTACCAATTAGGTAGATCATATGCTTGTTGTGGTAAGTGTGCATCATATGGCGAGAGGGGAGAGGATCTTATACTTGTGATGGAATTTATCAACTCCCATCTGGGATTTATGTAAGGAAGAATAGAAATGTAACTTATATTTGAATGTATGGTAGCTTCTCACATGAAATCCTCGAAGGAATATAATATTTTCATCAATCGTATTTTAATTGTTAAATGTTGGTCTTTCTGCCTTATTGTTTATCTCTAACTCTCTATAGATATCAACATATGTCTAATCTAGGATCTCTCACTGTGAAGTTTCCCTACACAGAGAGTATACGAAGTAGGCGACAATAGAACAATAAACACATGTTTCAATGCCCATCCTCACTGACTGAGGATAGACTATTCGAAGTATCTCAAAAGTGGAGTTATTTAAAATCTTTCGAGAGATTACCTGAGTAAGATCTTCGTCCTTGAAGAACTCGAATCGTTCCTCCTTTACACTTTGATAAGCAAACGTATCATCTGGTTCAACCTTCGTTTCCTCCAGATTATAAAGTACTTGTTCCTGAGGAAAGAGAACGAATTATAACATCTTCCGGGGATTTGTTCTTAATATAGAACCTAAATACTCATGCTTACACAATTCTACGACAGTTTCCCTACACAGAGATTATACAAAGTAGGCAACAATATAACGATAAGCCTATGTTTCAATGCCCATACTCACTGACTGAGGATAGACTATTCTAAATATCTCAAAAGTGGAGTTATTTGAAATCTTTCGAGAGATTACCTGAGTAAGATCTTCATCCTTCAAGAACTCGAGTCGTTCCTCCTTTATACTTTGATAAGCAAACGTATCATCTGCTTCAACTTTCGTTTCGTCCAGATTATAAGGCTCTTGCTCCTGAAAAGAGAGAGAAAATTAATTACACATCTAGTGCAAAAAGCGGAGCGCTTAACACCTTCCGCAGATTTGTTCTTATTATAGAACATAAATACTCACGCTTACACAATTCTATGACAGTGTTTTCATATTACGACTCACTTTAACTGAATACTTACCAAAAATTCCATTGTTAATGGCATTTAAGTGGGGACAAACAAATATGAACATATCCTACTTTATCTGATATCCAGGACTACCCACTGAATTTTAGGTGGTGCAGGCCTATCAACAAAGTAGAAAAAATGTTTCTCCCTGTTTTGATCGAATTACTGTGTCTATTCTGCTTCACATTCTTTCGATATCATTTCAACTGTCTCTTGCAAGACACTCTCAGATCTTATGCGACACCATCTCAGTGATGGAATCGTATGGTTCTATGTACCCCTGTTCAGATTTTAACAAATTCTAGCCGTATCTTTTCCTCTTTATTTACCCCAGCCTGACATTAACGAACTACATTGAAGATTATCCTGTTCGACATTGTACTCAATGAAATTCGATCACCTATATTCCTTAAAAATATCTCCTTTCAATCCTAGGAATTAAAGCAGATGTACTGTATATTTATCAGTAAACAACACACTGTACCAATACAACAGTTTATACCAAATAAATGAAAAAGAAACCTGGAAAGGTGACATGACAGCAAAAAGTGTCTAATCACTTAGCAGATATCAAAACAAGAGTGTATGGTTTAATTGGCGATTCTACATCAGTTATCATTACTCGAAGATTGGTGATCATTGTGAGATCATTTCTTTTGCCTTGAGAGGAACATTAAAATAAGCAGTTACATATCGCACGAATAATGCTCTAAACCTTGAAAATGCAATTCATCAGAAACATGTACAATATAAAAGTGTACTTACAGTATCCCTGTCCTCTTGTATTTCTGGTTCACATTTAATGAAGTGTGGGACCTCCATCATTTCCGAAATCAATGACTACGAACAGCTATAATACCGTACTAGAAACATAGAAACAAATAAAGAAGTAAATCAGATAACTTATTTAATATAGTAGTAATAATGTTATTGATTTTACGTCCCTTTAAACAACTGCGGCTTTTAGAGACGCCGGGGTGCCCGAATTTGCCCCAAAGGGGACCCTTAACGTGCACCCTCAAATGCCCGCTGACTGTGCCAAGATTCGATCCTGCAACCTTGGGAACAGCAGGCGAGAGCATTAACGCTGAGCCACGCAGCCAGACTTAATATAGTTCACTAAAATCCTTGAAAAAAATAGCATTAACAGTGAAAAAGTCGAGAACCTGCCTTAGACACTCACAACTTCGTTAATACAGATAATACATGATTTTCATACCATTCTAGGGGGAAATACCAATTGAAATTGCCGTCCATTATCACAAGTGTAGGGGAAATATGTGTGTTAGTTTCTTGCTCATTGAACGTCGGCCGCCATGTTCCCCAAGCGCATGAGTTTCCTTCAACTGTTACCGAGGCGGCCTCATTCACGACACATTGACGTCACGGTAATGATGCCAACTTGTGAGATATAAAATACACTACGGTACCGCATGAGGTCGGTCATATGCGGGACTATTACGCGGCACAACCTAATAATTATTGGTCTAGGCAAATGTAACTTTTACAAAAGCAATTAGTACCGTATGCGTGGGGTTGGCAATACTGTACTTGTGCATAATTCACGCAGATAATCCGACACAGTTGGAATTTTACTATATAGGTCGTGATATAATTTGGAACGGTGGGCAGGTTTTAGACAGCGGAGGAGTAAACTACATCCTTTCAAGATTTATTTTGAATCATTACGGTAGGAATTCGTGGCTAATTTCTATAGTTTAGAAAATGTTATCGTGGATTCTCGTCTACTTCACTGTTAGCAGAAGAGTACCTTAGAAATTAGTCGCGGTTCCGTGGGGTAGACAAGTTAAGCTTAGTCTGCCTGGAAATTTTGAGAAAGAAAACGTCCCTTACATTTTATATTTTCTCCTTATGTAAATGTTTGACGCTATTTTTCAAAGTTTCCATTATTTTTGCATTTCAGCCGGTCAACGCAAATGTGCCAATTAAATTGGATGGGGAAGAACACTTATCTAATGAACCTACTACCTGAAAAAATTAACATGAATCATTTAAACCACTTGTCTAATGAAAGCTTTCAAACATCATCAGATCCTGTGTCACTTAGGCCTCATTAGGAATATGTATGACTTCTATGTACAAAAATATACCGGTATCTACTATTATTAAGTTATCTAAGTTGTTCAAATTTCCTAATTCTTCGCATTAAACTGTCTATTTGATTTATTGATTCTAAGGCACCCGGGAGCTGGCGCTCTATGGAAGTGAAACTTGGACTGTTGGAGCAGCGAAAAAGAGAAAAAATCAAGCGTTTGAAATGTTGTGTTACAGGAGAATGATGAAGATCATATGGGTAGATAGGGTTACAAATGAAGAGGTATTAAGAATATTGGGAGAGGAGAGATGTTTCTGGCGACTGCTAATGAAGAGAAGAGTTAGGTTGATAGAACACAGTCATGCTAAGACACCCAGGAATAGCAAACTTAGTATTGGAAGGAAGGGTCAAGGATAAGTACCGTAGAGGTAGACCAAGGTTAGAATCTCAGATTGCTTCGAATGTAGGATGTAGTAGCTATGTAGAAATGAAACAATTAGGTCAAGACAAGGGAGCATGGAATGCTGCATCAAACCAGTCAAAAGACTGAAGACTAAACAACAACAACAACAACAACGTCTTCCAGTCATGTTGCCAGCCCACAATCTAGCTTCTGTTTGAAACTTCCGTAAGTTACTTTTATGTTTCCTGACTTGCCAATACATAATCAGCGTTTTAAGAAATGTCAGAAATTGTAGGCACGTAAGATGGAATTACCGACACGTCAAGGTAATTCTTCGGGAGTGATGAACCAAGATCCTACAGTTTCACTTAGCTTATATATACGACTGTCATACCTTATTTGATATTCCGGAAGTCATAAACAATTGAAATTACTGTTCATTGTTACTACTGTACAGGAAATATGTATTAAAGTACATACAGTAAATGAATGCGTTTGTATCTTGTTCATTGAACGACGGCAGCCATGTTGCTCACGCGGTGAGCATTCGTGAACTGTTATCTGGAAGGAGACATGACACATACACGTCACGGTAGTGTTGCTGGCATGTATGATATAAAACAAGATGTTGAGCAAAAAACATATAGCCTACTTTCTCCTAAATGTGTGAGCACGATCGACTCTAGAAAGGTCGGAAGGTTCGACCTGACAACACTGTAGCTATGGTTGAGGTCAGTCATACTTCGTCGCGAGCGCATGAACAGCTGTTTGCTCGTGTTTGCTAGCGAGGGAGGCGACAAAAACTACTGAATTAATACAGTATTGGACAAACATATGCACCGGTATATGTTTAGCAAAACATCTGTCTATTTTTATTTATATATGACCAGTGTTACAATCGGAAATAATTGAATAACGTGCACATGATCATGAAAAGTTGTTATAAGAGCCAGGCAGCTGATATTAGACGTGAATGACACGGAAATAATTTACCAATATAAATGTGGTTAGCAAAATAAATAAAATTCTTTTAGGCTTCTTTTAGTATTTTACTACCCTGAAGTAGGGTAATAATATAAATTGGCGGTGTTATAATAAGAACATGGAGTAAGTAGATGCAATTGAGAGTTATGTGATGCAAAAATTTACGCTATCTGCCATAACATCTTTACACTGTAGGCCTATAAACCCTCAATTCCGCCACACATGTATGTAGATAATTTACTATGATTATAAAAATTCTCTGTTGCTGCTGGTATTTCATACTTCTGTTTCCTTCCTAAAGTGTCTGCAACTTCCTCTTCCCTTAACCAAGTTTGCTGACATCAATAGCATCATTCCTTGCCTGTGAATAATTGTTTAGCAATACATTGGCAATAACTGAAAGTATTTTTTCACTTAGTAGACTAATTTCTACTCCACAAAGGCACACATCATTTGGAAAACCAGTATCACCAAACAAAATTGTTTTAGACACAACTACTAGCACCCTCTTTTGATTTTGACACTTTAAGAACCTGTCATCATTATTATCACCATTGGAGATCAATGCACTTATGACACAGCTAGCAGTGTCAGCAATGTGGTACACTAGGTCTGATGGAACAGTGAGACCACCTCTGTTAAGGGTTTCAAAGTAAGGATCATAGGTAGATGCCTCTTTTCCTACTAAACAATCAACACAAAGTGAACAGTCTAGCTTTGAGGAGACCTGGAATGCAGCATAACCTGATATACAGTGTACAGAAGACAGGGAGACTCAACTTGAAAGTCAAAAATATTTGTTTCCTGAACAATGCTTAAAAATGGGGCTACATTTGCAGAATCTGTCCCTTCCGTATTTACATTTTGTAAGTCTTTGTAAGTGTCAAAGGACCATTTAAGAACACCATACTTGGCAGATTTTATGTCTAAGAGAGATTTCAATCGCAGTTTCTTTACTGCCCCCAAAACTTGAAGAAATGAAACATTGTAGTTTCTTCCCGATAACTATCTGTAGCAACTGAAGCGTTCCTCAAGATTGTCTGTTTGTAACATGCCAGGCAGCAAAAACTCTACTTAAGGGTTTGCAAACTATACTCAATAAATTCAATCCAAACTGAAGTCCTCTGAAACAAAGCCTTATGGGTATCACGGGTTAACCCACCTTCCTCAACGCATTCCCAGTGTTGCAGCCATAGTGAATACTAGGCGATCACCTTCAATACTGTAAAAGGGATTTTCCCATTCATTTATTTTTAGAGTACCTATTAGCTTCGATTTAACATTTACAATGGTCCACCACTTAAGGGTGATGAGAATAAACTGACAAGTACCTTCACTCGAAACAATTCCAGAACCACTTTGAAATTCGTCTGTTAAAGCATTGTAAGTTGACTCGTGGAAAATATTACAATCTAGTGAAACCTTCTGTCTTTCAAAGTTACTCGGATACAACGTTTTGCGATTCAGTTTATGTGCTGGTCTCAACAGTGGGCTGGCAAATTTACCACGGAGGTATATTTGTTATAAGTCTGAAAACGTTGCTATCAAAAGGGTGTTGGGTTCCTCAAAGTCTGGAAATCTTTAATAATATCAAACTACAGACCATTTTGAAGGTTTCCAGTCCTTCCGAGGAATTTTCCTAATCCAGGCCTGGCGCAAATTTTCGTCACTTCGGAACCTAAACACTGGCGTGTAGCCTACCTTACTTGGATAATTTACGTTACAGTTGGGGACACAACATTTATCTGGCATTTTACGGTGCCGAAACATACCTGGAAAATCAAAGTTCAAAACATGAAGTACGACATGTGGTAATTCCATGTAACGTATTTGCCATATTTGCCAGATACAAAGCACACTCGTCAGTGTGTTCTCGATTAGGGATTACAGTTAAAAAAAACTCAACTGGAAGGGTAGAATAAACGCTATCATAAAGTGTATAAACGTAAAAAGCGTACAAACAAAATATTGAAGGAAATATCCCTGTTTGATAAACAAGAACACCTGCCAGACTGAACGTTCCCTTCGTGTTCCCGCCTGCAAGGGTATGACTGATGAACATGTTGCCAAGTCGCAGCCTTCCGACCTATCTAGAGTCGATCGTGGTATGAGTATATTTATAACTCTTTGTCCTTATCAAGGAGTAGACTATTGTAAGGTACCTGTGAGGGTTGCCTGTACAAAGAATTAACCTAAGAGATGAAATTAATGTGTTAAGGGGGAAAGCTTGGCAATTACTTGTAAGAGGTATGGATTATCTAGTGGTTTGCGATCGTCAGTACGATCTGCAAGGAGAACTCCCCAATGTACTGCTTGTCGGGGTAGTTCCGGGTGAGGGTGTGTAAGAAAAGGTAATTTAATGATTACTCTGTGCGCGATAACTGTACCACGCGGTCTGCTGCAAGTCGTGAGCAGGCGAACTAAGAGTAAGCCTGCTGCGGTCAGCGCGGTGCTGTGACGCTCTACTGACGACACGAAACAATTAAGTAATAGAGTTAATTCTAGATCCTACCTAAGGGGGAAGCTAAAAGGGTAGGATCTTATCAGCTAATTAAATAAAGGACAAGACCAGTGACTTCTGTTACGTTTGAATTTAATGAGTACTTCGATTTGGAAGTACTCTAGCAAATAGCAGTTCAGTTAATAAGAAATAAATAATTATTACAGTCCAAGCACAGGGGGATGGGAGTGTAGTGTGATTGTGCGTGTAGTGATCGCTTGAGTCACTTACGCTTCAGCTAGCGGCAGCGGTTCGTCACGTAGGTAGCACTTAGACAGACTGACCTGGGGGCATGACCTCCCGGAGTTCTTATAGATTCCTCATGCTACGTCTGTGGAATCCGCACATTCCTCCTAAGTCATAGCCCTCGCTGGGGTCGTTGGCTGGGACACGAGGCTACCTGAGTTCAGAGAGGTGATAATTTATTGGTTTTATAATTTTGTACCTGTATTTGTAGATGTCTGAAGTGAGTGTTTGGAATTTGGATTTGTCGGGGATTTTAGTATTAGGGGATGATGGTAGCGTACCCTAGGGGTACAACAACCCCCTTTGTTGGGTTAGTTATCGTCCTCGATAACTGGACGAAGACGTGGGGGTGGTTTTTGTAAAATAGGACACCTTCTTCTTTCTTGTAATTCTTCTATCTTCTCTTCTTTGAATTTAGTTCGGAAATGTATTGGTGGCGTCGTCGGGGGTGTGTGGGTAGCCTCGTGGTAGATAGGGGTGAGTAATGGGGTAGATATAAAATTTGTAGTGTGTGAGTAGTCGTCGAAGGTCGAAGGCTGTGTAGAAGTGCCTTCTATAGATTGTGCCTCCAGGTAGTGCTCAGCGATCATGTGTAAGTGTATATGGTGAGGGGAACAATATTTCTTTACAGTGTATTTCGAAAAAGTGCAACATCAGGGTGTGAAGCTTACATGTATGCCCTGGTAATATTCCTTCTAATGATATCATTATTATATTGGCGGGATACAACATTTGTCCCTATTGGAATGGGTAATAAATTACAAAGTATATATATATATATATATATATAACAAAACATTAAAAACATCATAAACAGTAAACCATATCATTGTCAATTCAACTAAAGGGGTGCAGGAACACAACGAGAGGGAAAAAACGTACCTCCGGTGCGGATGAAAAACTGCCCTCGCATGCCCTGCACGTGTGTAAAAGAGATAGGGTGGAGAGAAAGAATCAAAGAAATGTCGCAGGTTGTAATTTAAGGGAATATAGTGATAAGTGTTTTATTGTGGGGAAGAAATGCGACAATTTTACAACAGGGATTTTAGAAGAATAGAAAGAAAAAACACTGTGTAAAAACAATCATAATACCTTCATAATCTCGCAGCAATAATCTTACCATACCAATATCGTATTTAGTCATTTGGAACACTATTAAATTCTATTAACTATACCATTATCCCAATAATATCCAATTTGCGCAACTATATTATTATTATTATATTCTCTCATTTACAAAAGTACGTACTCTATCAATGATAACACTACCTTGAGTGCACCCTTATTTACTATCTATGTTTAAATTATCATTTAAGACCTGCAGGCTATCTAACTACATGTCTATAATATGACTATAGTATGACTCGCTCCCTGTGGGAAAGCGAAGTCATCTTGGCAGCACAACTCGTCCTTCACATAAATAGGCGCGAGCTGTGTGGCCGTAGTGCACCTCTCATTGGAGGTGGCAAATTGTTATTGTTGATCCGACCTCCAGTGGAGGGATATCCCACAGGCATATCTCCACCGTGGTTCGGATGTACACCTGGAAACATATATCATGTGTGTGTGGGGGGGGGGAATGGTGTATTGGCCGTGTGAGTGTGAAATGTGGGAGAGGGAAATGTGTGTATTAAAAAATACATTTATTATTGGATATGCTATATCATGTCGCCATCTGTTGGGACAAAAGACACATAAAATCACAATAGAGGGTATCCACCCTCGGCATCTGTGGGGTGAACCTGTGGAGGTATACAGAAAAACATTTCATCCTGAAAATATGTCATATTATTTCACTTTAATCGATTATCTCGGCGAGTGCCCAAAATGGAGCTACTCCCGATGTATATGCGCAAAGTATGCACCACTATGTGCGCTGTGTCAGGATTCGGCGCCTCAGGTTTTCAACCTGCGCTGAAAAATTAATACATAAATATAAGCATAAAACATAGATCTAAAATAAAAACTGGCCATCTGTTATTTTATACCTTCATATACCTTCATGTTTGTTTTATTCATTAGTCCTTATTTCCTATATCTTCGCATTTCCTTATTCTGATGCATCATTTTCCTATATCTTTGTGCTACTTCATTCTTTATTCATTATGGGCTATACCTTTGTATTTCTTTATTCCTTCTTACGCATTATTGCCTATAACTTAACTTTTCATTAATCCTATTCATCTCTTTCCTATATCTTAGTGCTACTTCATCCTTTATTCCTTATTGTCTACACCTTTATATTTCTTTATTCGTTGTTCATTATTTCCTATACCTTCGCGTCATTTCATCCCTATTCTTCACTTCCTATATCTTTGCGCTACTATTTCCTTTATTCAATATTGTCTATACCTTAGTATTTCTTTATGCTATTGGCCCTTCCATTGAAGGACACTCACGTGAACGGTATGGACCGTTCCTTTATTCTATCGGCCCTTCCACTGAAGGACACTCACGTGAACGGTATGGACCGTTCCAATCGGGCGTACGCATTTGGCGCTTATATATTGCCATCTAAGCAATATCAATATATTCCTCCCCCCTGGGGCACAACCAGAGCGCTCAACGGTAGTTGTAACCTCGGCCAGGGAGAGAACCGTAGTTTCGTTGTATATTTCAAGTTTCAAATATCATGGGTGATACCATCCGGGGGTATCAACAGAGGAGATCATCGGTGTTAGATACCTCGTCCCGGGGATCATATATTCATTATTTCATTTCATTACTTTATCATTTCATTCCTTCCTTAATTCATTATTCCCTTATTTCATTATACCATTTCATTATTATATTCTTTCATTATTTCCTTACTTCATTATTTCATTATTCCCTTAATGCATTATTCCATTTCATCATTATTCAGTATGATTCATTGTCATTCATCTTCACCTGCCGCTGCAGGACTGGCCCCCGCTATGGAGCATTTACTTAATCTTACAGGCTAACTAACGTCAAGTCATATGGGTCGTCTTGGGAAGGAGGATGTATCCTGCCCGATGCGGGGGTAGATAATTCCCTCATCGAACCATCAAGCCTCCATCCGCAGGTATAGCTTAGACGACGATAGGGCATAAAAATGGGTATAACGAACCCCGTGCTAGGGGAGACAGGCTAGGTACGTCCTCTAACACAGGCGCTTGCCCACCCTAACATGTCACCACTATGACCTCCCGTCGGTCGTCAACGTTGAAGTCATATCATGTCAGGTCCTGGGCTCTCCTTGCCCTCAGTCCTGGGTACAACTTACCAATGCCTATTTTCCCCTGGAAAATAGGGTCACGTCCATCATAGTGCACCTCCGTGCACAAACCATGAAAAGAGAGTGTCAAGCGGTATTGTGTTGTGTAGGGTGTCATAGTTATACGGGGGGGATGACTGTGGTGGCACAGTTCACTTTAGTTGCGCCTGGCTCGTCGGATATCCAGCTAATGTCAGCTGCGTATAACTCCCTCTCACATGTTAGTGGGTAAGTTAAGGATTTGGTAAGGTATTCCCGTGTTAATGGGCAGTTGTAATTATGTTAGAATTTGTAAGTATCGGGTAAATGGATGGTAAGATAGGTCCAAGGAATCGTGGTCCTATGGGGATGTTGGGGATGTTGGGAAACGTTAAGTGGTAGGATCTCTCGACCGGTGTGGGTGAGGATATTATTGGTTATGACCTGGGTGTTCAGCGTGGTTGTTAGATACCGTACTGAAGGAGGTAGGGTGGCATTTATGCTCTAAACTGGCATGCAGGGTAAAAATGTTGGTTATAAAATTAAAATAATTCATGCACTGGTGTTAGCAGGTTATGCCTGGGACGCTAAGCTGTTAGCTTTAAAGTTCCGAATGTTGATTAACATTCAGCCACGAGCGATAAAGCATGGCGTACACCCTGGTAATTGCATGATTACCAAGTGCCGTTCATTAATAAGGAACAATTGTACAAGTGTGTAACTGTAGAGTGTTAATATGTATATTGGGAGGGAGCTGTGCTTTTAAGCTTGGACGCACTAGTCGCAATATATGGCATCTGGGGCCATAATAATAATAATAGACTGCTGTCTGTACTCGTAAAATATATACACTAGACTTATATACTATGAAGCCTATATTCTAAAACTGGTCATCTAGGATTATTATATAATATGATCCCTTAACTTAGAGATTCTGTTTTATATGTATATATATATATATATATATATATATATATTCTAAACCAGGTTATATTGCAGCGCACTATACTGTATGTGTGGCCTAAGTCCTTCCTATAGGGGGGCTTATTGCTGCAAAAAATATCCTATCGGGGGATCCATAAGTGTGTATTGCCATTCTATTAGTTGGGGGGATGGTATATGTAAATGCCATCTATGTGGTAAACGGGGCTAGAAATTCCACTAAATGTGGTGTTTTAATTGTGGAGTTCAAGAGGGGTAAAATGCGCGGGGGGGGGGGAACATTAATGCGCTATCGCTGTAAATGAGTTTGCTCGTCCGAATTTGGAAGATAATATTTTGTGCAATATCGCTGTACCGCGAATAAAATAATTTAAAACCTCCTAATTGGGAAGTAGATTTATTTGTATGGTCACGGAGACATGCTCGTGTTTTCATATGTCGGATGGTGTGTCTATATAAGGGTGTATTCGAGGGCAAAAGTATACTAAAGCCCGCCGAAAGATAAAATACGGTGTATTTGTGTGACGCGGCGCTGTGTGAATATCACCGATAATACAGGCTTCTTGCCGTGAAATATGCTGTCCCGGTGTTAAGTATTGAGGGATGAAGGGTGTGATCTGAAAGAAAAATATTTGGTTACCCTGCTGAGTATAGTATATTCCGAAAATCATATGTCGCGACCTCACTGTCGTTTGAATTCAGCGCGCAAGAGTATAATAATTATGGCTGCCCGCTAGTTACTCGTCACGTGAGAGGTGTGGCTTGTGATAACGTGTGTATACGGAAGGTATCACATATCGGCTACTACGAGGCGGTACTGAAAGTGCTGATTGGCTGGCGCGCTGCAGTAGTTCATGCTTATCGTAGCGCTACTCTGATTGGACCTGAGCTCTAAGAGTGGGTGTACAGCATGGCGCTTTGTTGTTATACAGTAGATGAACTGTCAAAAACACGTGTTATGTGTCAAATGGAGTGGTTGTCATTTATGCATTGTCTTCTGCTATACAGCCTGTGTAGTATGTAATCTGGGTGTAGGCTATTGACTTCCCGTCTTTTTATCGGGGAATCATGCATGTCCTTCTGTTGGGGAACTCTAATGGGATTACGCTGTCATCACAGCGTACTCAAATGTGGCAAATGATATATATATATAATTACTGTGCTTCTTGTATACAATTTATGGAGTATGCTGGAGTGTATTGTGCATGTCCGGAAGCATATGGCGATTCCTTGTGAATGCAAAAATGCTATGTGTCATTCTGTAAAAAAAAGTGTTTCAGAGGTTTACTCCCGCCTACTTCGGGAAAATGAAAAATAATGCGGGGTGCAGTAATATGCTGGGTGTCCATCTATAGACAAATGTTTCTGTGTTTTACTTCCACTTACTGCGGGAAAATGCAAAATGGTATATATAAAAATATTTAGTTTTTCTGTACTTAATTTACAAATTGTATTATACTGTACTAGAAGCCTCCGTGGCTTAGGCGGCAGCACGCCGGCCTCTCACCGCTGGGTCCGTGGTTCAAATCCCGGTCACTCCATGTGAGATCTGTGCTGGACAAAACGGAGGCAGGCAGGTTTTCTCCGGGTACTCCGGTTTTCCCTGTCAACATTTCATTCCAGCAACACTCTCCACTATCATTTTATTTCATCTATCATTCATTTAATCATTGCCCCAGAGGAGTGCGTCAGGTCTCGGCAGCCGTCACAGTTCATATCCTCGCCGCTAGATGGGGGCTTCATTCATTCCATTCCTGACCCGGTTGGAGACTGGAAGCAGGCTGTGGATTTTCATTTTCATTATACTGTACTGTGAATGTGTGGCCGCATGTAGCGATTCCATGTGGGTGTATCAATGTTGGGTGTCACCCTGTAGGAAAAGTGTTTCCGTGGTTTACTCCCGTCTACTTCGGGAAAATGAAAAAATAATGTGGGGTACAGTAATATGTATATGCATAGTGGATATTGTATTCCCCAATGTTGGACTGTCCGTGTAGTAGCCTAATGGGCTACATTAACCGGGCATTCTGCTGTATGGAAGTGAGATTTATACAGTGTATTCCCAGAACTGAATGTGTTGGTGTGAAGATGATGTATTCCTATTTCGTATCTTATGTTTGTGGAATCAAGTGGATATTTAGTCTATATATATTAAATAAAATCATTGGGCCTGTGTTAATCGTTATCTATAAAATTCGGCATGTCTATGTCTATGGTCGATACTTATTCCTTATCGTGAGCCTAGGAGGGTAGGCTCTAACCTGCTCTTGAATTAATTACGCCGTAGGGACACGTGGAACAGCTATGGACCAGCAACGTATTGGTTGCCGAATATATTTATATCTGTGCGCTCATGGCTGATACTCATCCTATAGTGTTTTGACCCAGGAAAGTAGGACATAACCTGTCTTTGCCTTAATTACGCCTTAGGTATACTTTAGGAAATTTATGGGCCATGGCGTTATTGTGATACTAATGGACATATATATAGGTATGTGCCATGTCGTGTCACGTTGCCTCAGAACGAAAATATGTAAGTTTAATGTGGCCAACTTATGATTTTAACGCTAAGTTTGTATCTACTGTGTAGATGTGAATTAAAGGGGATTTATATAAGGAATTGTGGTCCTGTTGGAGCCTTGTGGCACTTATGAAATTATGAAATTACGAATATCATTTTCGTTATAGAGTAGATCATTATGAACAGTTTGTACTTAGCGTAAGGATGATAAATGGATTCCTAAGTCGACTGTTAGAGGAGTACCCCAATCCCCTAGATATTTCTAGGAGTCCAATCGGTCGTCGGCTTGGATGAGATGATTATAATTATAATTGTAATTTAAATGATTTCCCTGCTCCGTCGGCTAATATGGAAAGTCGCCTCGTGGGAAAACTGTTCCTTTTGTCTGTCTTTAAGACGGTACTTGGTGGTCAATGCCACTGTGATCTAGAAATAAAATGTAATGATCCCCTGCAAGGAGAAAAAATATATGAAAAGGAGTATGTGATAACGTCATGCGTGCTGTATATAACTTGTGAGTCTTTGAGTGCCGGCGTCTCGTGTGTCGAGAAGCTGCATTGTATGCAAAGCGCGACTCACTGTCTATGTGCAGTTTGCAGTACTTAGTATGTGAAGTGATTTTATATGTATTAAAGAACATCACTTGGATTGCAGTGTATGGGATATGTAATATGTGTAAGTATAAGTTAACCTTATTCCCAGTGTTTCCTAACTATTTGTTCATCTGACCTATATAGGCTGATGCTGTGACGGTATGATAAGCTGTGTGATTGTATCAAATCCTATTGGCTGCAGAGGTAGTAATCCACCTGTTTACTAACGCAATTGTGTGCGGAATTATACTAAGTGTCGCTATACCCTGTCATGAGTGTTAATCTGCTTTGGCCTATAGGGAAAGCCGCTAACCTGTGTTGTTGTATGCCTACTTCTATGCCTTTGCAAGAGGTCGCTAATCAGCGTTAGTGTATGCGTATTGCGTCCCTTTGGCGAAAGGCCGCTAACCTGTGTTCTTGTAGATGTTAGGCCATTGTGTGTATGCACTGCGGCTAACCTGTGTTATTGTGTTGTCTGTAACACTATATGTGCTTTCGCTACTGCTGGAGTAATGGCGTTCGCTATATAAATTGTATTATATGTTCCATAATGTACCGTTTGGCCCTATGTATCAACTTATTGGCCTATTCTGTGATAATGTATCGTATTGGCCTGTTATCCCGCCTTAATATGGGGTGACTGTTGGAATCCGTGCACTTTCTAAAGTGGTGTTAGTAAAAATGTTGTGTATTAATCTCCTAAATGTGGTCATTAGCCATGGGAGTGTTAGTCCCTCTAGTGTTATGGGAAATGTATGTATGCGCCTATTATTTATTACATCTGTATAAACAATTAAGTTATTCATCGATGCTTATCAACTGTGGGCTGTGAGTATATTTGTGTGGGAAGGGTACGTTACTGTATCGTCCCTTGTGACAGGTGAGTTGATCTTCAGTCGGTCGCCTAATGCTCGTGACCGTGTATGGAAATCTATATGCGGTTAAGTAGGTTAAAAATGTGCGTTCTGTATAAGCTTGTATAAATAAGAAGTGTTTAGATATCTTTCTATGGTAAAGGAATCTTTCCGTGGTGTGCTATGTGCCCTCCATTTGTGTGAATGACCCGTGTTACGCACGGCCATGTATGAGCGTGGTAGTCTACGTGACTAGTCGGAAAGATCTGTTGCTATGCATGGGTCGTGTAGTGCTGATTGAGCATTACGGCTCTCGTTACTTCCGTGTGTCGGGGCAGAGGATTGACCTCGCTTGCTGAGCAATGTGTATTACATATGCAAGGCCTTGTCTACAATATATTACCTGTAAAGACATACCTGCACTGTACATATTATAAATATGGAACTATTATTAATAATGTTAAGTTCGCATCTCCTATTTGTAATTCTGCAACTGAAGACTACTTATGGTGTGGGGCCAAACTGAGATTGGTGTTGACCTCTGTTTCAGACTGTGGTTACTAGATGCCATAGTGCAATTGGCGCTATTGCCAATGCTTATTTGGCGTACCGTGTTCATGGGGACTTAAGAGGAATGTGAGGCATCTGTACTACTAAATATATATATATATATATCTAGCCTTGATCTGTCTTAGACTAGTGTATATGAAGAGAATTCATAATCCTAGAAAGACATTACACTTGTACGTCCTTCTGTAAGGGCGTGTCTATGGGGATATAAATTGTGTATGGCTAGGTAAGGGTGGCGTTTAAAAATGTACTATCTATCGGGGCGGGCTTGGGTTGGGTATAAAAATATTATCGGACCCTTATTTCAAACAATTTTCCCAGTTTTGGGTGGCGTTTGCTTGGCTTAGAAAGAGGTTTTAGGTTCTAGGGATCTTTTCCGCGGAATAGGTTGTCTGTACTCCTGTAGGCGTTGTTTTAAGACAACGTCGCGGTACCTAGCGCCTCAACCATTTGTAAGGTACCTATGAGGGTTGCCTGTACAAAGAATTAACCTAAGGGATGAAATTAGTGTGTTAAGGGGGAAAGCTTGGCAATTACTTGTAAGAGGTATGGATTATCTAGTGGTTTGCGATCGTCAGTACGATCTGCAAGGAGAACTCCCCAATGTACTGCTTGTCGGGGTAGTTCCGGGTGAGGGTGTGTAAGAAAAGGTAATTTAATGATTACTCTGTGCGCGATAACTGTACCACGCGGTCTGCTGCAAGGCGTGAGCAGGCGAACTAAGAGTAAGCCTGCTGCGGTCAGCGCGGTGCTGTGACGCTCTACTGACGTCACGAAACAATTAAGTAATAGAGCTAATTCTAGATCCTACCTAAGGGGGAAGCTAAAAGGGTAGGATCTTATCAGCTAATTAAATAAAGGACAAGACCAGTGACTTCTGTTACATTTGAATTTAATGAGTACTTCGATTTGGAAGTACTCTAGCAAATAGCAGTTCAGTTAATAAGAAATAAATAATTATTACAGTCCAAGCACAGGGGGATGGGAGTGTAGTGTGATTGAGCGTGTAGTGATTGCTTGAGTCACTTATCCTTCAGCTAGCGGCAGCGGTTCTTCACGTAGGTAGCACTTAGACAGACTGATCTGGGGGCATGACCTCCCGGAGTTCTTATAGATTCCTCATGCTACGTCTGTGGAATCCGCACATTCCTTCTAAGTCATAGCCCTCGCTGGGTTCGTTGGCTGGGACACGAGGCTACCTGAGTTCATAGAGGTGATAATTTATTGGTTTTATAATTTTGTAGCTGTATTTGTAGATGTCTGAAGTGAGTGTTTGGAATTTGGATTTGTCGGGGATTTTAGTATTAGGGGATGATGGTAGCGTACCCTAGGGGTACAACACTATAATTGAATATTCCTTGTAGTAGCTGGTACTGCAACATGGCGGTGGATTAATATGTATCTTGTACGCCTCTGAGTGCTGAATGGGCAGGCAGATTGAAGCAATCAGGAGGGTTGCGATCCAGCTGGCAGTGCTTAAAGGTAATTGGAGTGCAGTTATGGCTTGAATTTGAACTAGTACAAAATTGTAATAATTCAGGAGGCCAGGGATCTGCAAAGCGGAATGTTTGGAACAATTAAAACTCAGCAATTTTTCTTGGTTTGTGCCGCGTCTTGTATGGGGTTTCGCCTAGGACACCAAGCTGGCTCATCAGCCGGCTCTTGGTTTCCCGCCCGGACCCCCACAGGAGTACCGAACTGCGCGTTACCTCCCTTTATATAGAGTTCAACTGCACATCTTACCTGCAAGAACTAAAAGCTCAAGCAGCCATAACCTCCCTATGAAGGCTTCCAAAAAGATGGTATATTGGCTTTCACGGTCAGTGAATTAAAACTCAGCAATTTTTCTAGGTTTGTGCCGTGTCTTTTGTGGGGTTTCGCCTAGGACACCAAGCTGGCTCATCAGCGGGCTCCTGGTGTCCCCGCCCGTTCCCCCACATGAGTAGCGAACTGCGCGCTACCTCCCTTTATATGGAGTGAAACTGCACCTCTTACCTGCGAGAACTAAGAGCTCAAGCAGCCATAACCTCCCTATGAAGGCTTCCAAAAAGATGGTATATTGGCTTTCATGGCCAGTGATTTAAAACTAAGAAATTTTTCTAGGTTTGTGCCGTGTCTTGTGTGGAATTTTCGGCTAGGACACCAAGCTGCCTCATCAGCGGTCTCTTGGTGTCCCCTCCCGGACCCCCACAGGTGAAACCCCACACATGACACGGCACAAACCAAGAAAAATTGCTGAGTTTTAATTCACTGGCCGTGAAAGCCAATATACTATATTTTTGGAAGCCTTCATAGGGAGGTTATGGCTGCTAAAGCTTTTAGTTCACGCAGATAAGAGGTGCAGTTGCATTCTACATAAAGGGAGGTAGCGCGCATTTCGCTCCTCCTGTGGGGTTCTGGGCGGGGATACCAAGCTCACGCTGATGAGCCAGCTTGATGTCCTAAGCGAAACCCCACACAAGACACGGCACAAACCTAGAAAAATGCTTCGTTTTAATTCACTGGCCGTGAAATCCAATATACAATCTTTTTGGAACAATTACCCACGTAAGCAGCAAGAGGACAGCAACGTACAGAGACCTTGAGAAGGCTATGGATGGCAACGTGTATCTTGTTTTTATATCCTTTTTTTTTTCTTTTGTCTTCTGTTTATATGCGATGCTGGGGCTGTGATTATTAATAAACGAGTGTATACATTAGTCTCTCATTTTAGCTAAATAGTATTTTATTTAGTATATGTGGAAAGAGCTCGTCCACATATATTGTAAAAGAATTAAGTTTTAAAAAAAAAGCTAACTCTAGTAGGTTTCAAACTCCAGCCGACCACGTGGGAGACTTACACTCTAGCACAGAGCCAAATATGTCCATAACATCTCAGGGTTATTAACTGACTTAGATACATATTAGCAAATAATGTCTTGAAATAAACGATTTCTTCACTGCAGAACATCTTCATTATAAATCATTTCATCCAAAGTTGATATTATTTCTATCAGTAGGCTATATCTCATGCAACATACTCAAACTACTGGAGTATAGGACAGGCACAAGAGGTCAGCTGCCGTCTTGTCATGTGACAGAGACGGCTCAGCTATTTCAGTCACTGATAGAATGTAATATTACAATATAAAATTATAATAAACAACGGGTCACGTCATTTAGGATAGCTAAAACCACCCTTGGCTCGATATTCGGAAATGGTTGGTCCTAAGTTATAAATTATAATCTTTGCATAAGCTAATTCATGAAGCTGCCATCCTTAAATGGTATGCCTGATGACCTTGTAGTTTGGGCACAAGATGCGTCACATACGAAGGTATGATTTTATCAAATTTGGTAAAGATCCGATGATTAGTTTGGTCGCAATTTAATGCTAACCTTTGACCATTGGAGTGGCCACCATTAAGTTTTGCTAAAGTTGGCGCCAATATAAAGCATTACACCGAGGTGCACTTTGCTAGTGCTACCTATGTACCAAACTTCGTTCAATTCGGTTTCGTCGTGTTTCAATTGATAGGCGGGGACAGACACACACACACACACACAGATAGACACACAATTTTAGGCCCTGTGTAGATGTCATAAGTCTATTTCATTTTCGCAAAATCGAAAGTAGGCTAATACACCACCTCAGGAGATCATCCGTGACTAAACTAGAGAAAGATTATTTCACGACTATTTCTACTGTGCATGACAAAAACAGGGATGCATATATGGCTAATGCAGCCCGCAAGCTAAAACCATTGTCAAAACCCATTGAAATGTACAAAACAAAGGTTAGAATGGCCGGGTTGAGGTACGGCCTTGGCCGCGGGAAGCTAGCGGGGCACTGTTGACGGCAAGTTAACTGTAACCACTGTCAAAGAACCATTGCTTTGGACGTGTTAGGCTGTAACTATTGTCAAAACCAGTGTTTTTTATTTTATTTGTACCTCTCACAGAACACTACCCATACCGCCTATACAATTAGGCCTACCGTATGGGTGGGATTTGCTTGGGGTTGGCAATACTGTGCTTGTGCATAATTTTCGCGGATAATGGCCGACACAACTGAGATTTCAGAATATATTATATATTGTGTTATAAAAAGGAGAAGATGGGAGGGCTATAGACAGCGGAGGAGAGAACATTTATTAGGACATCATTTCCACAATTATTACTCATCATTACACAAGGTATGTCGGCTGATTTAAGTACTGTAGTTTTATACTTGGTTCATCACTCCCAAAGTGATACCATTCATCAAATTCTCTTTCACTTAGGCTTCATCAGCGGCGGCTCGTGGGATATAAGTTCTGTGCAGCCCAACACACGCTCGTGTGCAGTAAATGTATATATTAACTAAAAGAACAAATATCACTCACATTCGGTCATGTCTATTGCTTGTATGTTAAATCTATTCTTCGGTCCTTTGAAGCAGCGAACTTGTATATGATGTCATCGTAAAAGGGCACTGTATTCATTAAATCGTTGAGCAGTGACATCTCCAGGGATATGGTTGCCAGCAAAGTCAGCCTCTCCTGGGATGTTGAATTCCTTAAGTATGTTTTATCATTTTAAATGATCTTGTCGACTTCGTCGTTCCGCTGAGGTCTGGCGTTACGTTACGGTGACGGGACAAAATGTACCGAGAATGCACTGAAGTGTGTGACGTCATAGTACGATGTAACAGCCGAGTACCAAGTAGGCAGTGCGAGAACAGAGTTTCAAGAAGGCAGTGCGAGAACAATCAAGTAGGCAGTGAAGAAACAAAATAGAATCTTGAAACTCTGTTCTCGCACTGCCTTCTTGGTACTCGGCTGCTAGTATTTAAAATGATATAAAGTCCAGTCTTTCAGACTGACTATCCGTGTCTTTTTATCCGCTTAAGGCACGAAAAGCTTCTTTCTACTGATGAACTGGCAGACGGTACAGTAAGTATTAAATACAATAATTTATACGCTTCTTTGAACACGTCCTTAAGTTAATTCTTATTGAGCGACACAATTATTTCCTCCAATCTGGTATTTTTGTAGGTAGAATCAGAATAGATGTACTGAAGTTCGTTTTTTAACCTGTGTGTGTCAAATGTCGTGGGATAAGAGATTTTTAAGTTCTCTAGATAGAGCGTCAAGAGGGAGGATTTTAGAATATTCTTCCAACTTAGAGCTATCTCCTAAGCAAAGAAACTGGAGCTTCTGCATATCATGAAATCTCGTTAAATTTTAGTTTTCTTCTCAGCCATATGAAAATAGGTTTTAAACGTTACTTCATTCCTTTTACCTAGTAGGCTATCAGTTGCCGTGTGGTGTTTATATTTGAGAGGCAGAAGTAAATGTGCAGAGACTTGTTTTGGAGCACGTTAAATAATATATTAGCAAGCTCAAAAATGTCATTGAATACTATTGATAAAAATATTAATTGGAAGCTACTGAAATTATTATACAACCCTTCTGATTGACGAATTGTTTTCTCGTCTGACTGAGGGTCGTCCATTAGTCTTTCAAAAATACCTTTCAATCCCTACCACTCCTCGACAACCACGTTTAAAAGTTTACCATGTGACGACCAACACGTCACAATTAATGCGCCACACGGCCACGAATCACAATTTAACAGCACAATTTTTACTATAAAGGAATACTTCGTATACCACACGTTCAAATTTGTAACAAGCTTCTTGTTGCCAGGGTCGGATTTACCCAAAGTTTCGCTATAGGCATCTCTCCATTGAGCGCCCCTCCTCACTTGAGGCCCCCCCCCCCCCTGATTTTTATGATAAGGCATAGCCACTCGCATGAGGTAAGGTTCGGAAAAAAGAAATTAACAGATATATGGCTGACAGCGAAAGTTTATGCTTGAATTTTTACGCAGGAAAAACATAGTCAATTCGATAAAAATAACGCTTGGAGTAAAACTACATGAAACAGTTTAACTTTTATGCAACCAAAACACATTATGAATACCCTTTCCAAAAATAATGTCTAGCCTTAATTCATACAACAAAAAGAAGAGTAGCTTCAAAAATAAAAACATTATTTACTGCTGTAACTGAATGAACTGCGGTAGCACGAAATATAGTAAAACAAATAGTAGAACACATACTAATTTTAAAACGCATGAATAGCAGTGTTACGAACGACATTTTAAATTGACCAAAGCGCCTCTAAAATACAAATAAGGCCAAATTCATATCTTCGTGCAATATCTTAAAGAGAAATTAAAGTGTTGATTAAAAACAGGATTGAAGACATAACGGGGCCTGCCTCAAGCACAACGAGAACTACTTCAAAAGTTTCCTTCTTGCCTTCTTTTCGGCAAATTAACTAGGGCAACGCAGTTCAAGTTTTTCGTCATATCTTTTTCAATCGCTAGGAGTGCAATAGAGTTTAACCTTTCTTCTTTAGTGACTGGCCGCAAATAGTTCTTGACGTGATTCAAATACCGAAAATGATCTTTCTCCAGAACAATTGGTCACTGGAATGGTGAGAAGTACCGTATCCGTAAAGCAATGTTTACGTTCGGGTATATATCGTGTAAATCTTTTTCATGAAGGAAAGTGCTGAGCTCAGAGACTGACTTACCTTTTAAAATCTGCAATTTTTAAATGTTCCTTTAAATGCAAGCACTCGTCAGTCAGTGCACTTTCTAAGTATAACAGGGTTTCTAGAAAATAAAATCTCTTATGGAGGTCTTTGTAACCCTCACTTCGCCTCTTAAGCTCAGCACTTAGTACATCCAGAATTTCATAAAATACATTGACGCGAAAATTTTCTGAGCCCTCTGACGGTACATATTCTCCTTGCTTTGTCTCATCATTCCTAGTTTTTCGTTCCAGTCTTCTCTTTAGGGCATAGGAATATTGAGCAATACCGCGTAATTCTTTGGCTTCTTTCTCATACACATCGAAATTATCTCTTAAACTTTGCACAAATTCCGCTAACGAAGCGTAACATTCTACCACAGTGCTCAAATTAGTGCTAACTTTATGGAGCTTCTGGCTGACATTAATAAATCTTTTTAGAATGGTACTCCAGAAAAGAACTAGGAAAGCAGTTTCTAATTGTACGGTATTGCTTAAGATGCCTTTGGCTTCACTTCGAGTGTTTGCCTTTTGATTTCTGTCTTCGTGTACACTCTCAAGAGCTGCCACGATGCCACACCAGCCTTCCCTCAGAGCTTGACAAGCGTCATATCGTGCCGACCACCGAGTCACTGACAGGCTTTTTAGTACGCGCGCAATATAGATCTTTAAAATTTCCCATCGGTAGGTCGAATCAGTAAAAATGTTGTACAGATCTTGAACTGTTAAAAAATACCTTACAGATTCTGAACAAGATTCAACGGCATAAGTTCCAACCAAAATTAATGAATGGGGTGAAGATGGTGCATAGAGAGCTAAGGGATTCAAGGCCGCTATTCGCGCTTGCAGCCCGGAATATTCGCCGGCCATATTACTTGCGATACCGTAAGATTGGCTTCGTATATCCTCCACTTTCGAATCCAGATCTTCCAACTTCGCCATTGCTGCATTAAAAAGCTGCTCTGACTTGTGCCCGAAGCTCGCCATAAAACATAGAAACCTTTCTTTTGGTTCACCATTGGCCGTAACATATCTAATGATAAAAGTCAACTGATCGGTGTGGGTAAAATCGACGGTAGCTTACCTCAAGTTGCTGAACACCATCGCAGTCAATGTCGTGAACCGCAGAGCAAGAATTGTTATTGCTATCCGAATTTGTCGTTGGAGGTGTAGGATTCACACGCGGACTAAACATCACATTTATCTTCCGACATTTTGATAGCGTAACCTCGGCTTCCTTATTCTCTTCAGCTTTGCGGACACGGTTTTGGTAACCAGATAACGTTTTGCTGCCCTTAGTTTAAAACATTTACTTGCAGATCACATCACAACACAACAAAACAACACAACGCAATCTCGAACTCGCACACAGCACAGTCAAAGGGGGTGGGGCGCGGGGCACTTCGATGCTACTACAATGCAAGCAAACCCAGCTACCGCAACAACAGCCCGCGCAGCACAGCTCTACTCGCCTGCCTCCCCACCCCTCTCACAATTGTCGGGACGAAAGGGCGTCGAGCGGCATAACGAAGAGCGAAGTGGAAGGGCATGGGCGGGCATGCGACAAAGACACGATAATATTTCTAAATGTCTGAGCTCATTTCTCAATATTTATTTTAGCATGTATACTGCTATAATCCTAACTTAGCACATTTAAAGCCGTAGCAAAGAGGGCGCCTGACGGCGGTGCCCTTCGGGGCGCCTCCAGTACAGATCATTGCCGGTTGCCTAACCGAAGGGGCGCCTTGCGGCGCCCCTTGGACTGTGGCGACCCTAGGCACGTGCCTATTTTGCCTCACGGTAAATCCGGCCCTGCTTGTTGCAGCTGTTGGAACAGTAGCCACAATTCTCGCGACAAAATATACTAGTAAATATGTCTTTGCATGATTGTGTTTTAGCGTGATTGAGATACTAACATTGGCAGCAATGGTCTAGGAGCGGAGAGCGCGGGTTATATTCGGGTGCGTTCGGAATAATATCGTCACAGCTCGTGCGAGGCAACCAGATATTCCAGTTGCACGCTGGGCAGCACCAAGCGAAATACATCTGTACACATACCGCAGGCAGTTCGGCGCGTTGTCATGGCAACCGTTGAGTTACACGTCACAAGTCAGCCCATACTGCTGTGAGCATTCGCAGGGCTGCACTCAGAAGGCAAGGCGCAATCGTGAAGGAAACGAACTGCGGTGCTTGCTTAATCTAATATATAAAAGTGAAAGTCTGTATGTGGGTATGTGGGTATGTGGGTCTGTTCCGTATACAAATCCACACCGTTCCACCAATCTCAACCAAATTTTGCATACACATAGTTTAGGACCCGGAAGGAACCGCTGGCTACATGAATTTTCGATAGTCTTTCTCATTCTTTTGATTTAGGCCCTTTTGGACTCAAGCACAGGCTAATCAAATCATAAAGTATACTCATAAAGGAATGGCAAGGCAGATAGTTTCCATGGCAACATAGCTCAAGTCGAGACACGGCCGTCTGGATGCCAGTTGCGCTCTGCACTACTGGTATAGAAAATGAGCATCTTTACTTGAAATCCCGTTAGTTACTCACCTACTCACACAGCACTGTCAACCGAGTTTAGCATAACAAAGACTTGACACTATCTTCTACTATATATTTGTCAAATACCACTCACTCACTCATTCATTCATCACGAAATCTCAGAAACCACCGAACGGATTGGAATGAAATTTGGTATGCAGCTTCCCCAAGGACCGCAAATGCCCACTAAGAAAGGATTTTTGTATATTCAGGTTCTAAAGGGGTGTTAAGGGGGTAGACCTGCATTTCATTGACTAGCAATATCTCCCGATTGGTTTCATTGGGGGATGTGATACTCGGCACATAAACCCATCATTAAAAATAAGAAGACACGAGTCTCAGGGTTTTTCGATGTGGTGTATATTATGAGGTGAAAGGGGTGAAAAGTGGGGATTGAAATATTCCTAAATGAGCGTGTATCTCTTAAACGACAAAGGCGAGGAGTTTGAAACTCAGCGAAAAAAAATCAGCATAAAAATAAGTAAATATGTGTTTGACCGTTTTTTTATAAATCCAATTTAAGGGGCCTATGGGGAAGGGTGAAATTCTGGTGGGGGGGGACAGGAAAGAAAGTGTCCTAACTGATTGACTGACTCACTCATCAAACTCAGGGGGGAAAACTGCTTTAAAGTAAGTAAATAGCTGTTCGACAGTTTTTTTTTTCATAAATCAAATTTAAGGGGTTCATGGGGAGGGGTGAAATTCTGAAAAAAGAAAATTGAAAGAAAATGTCCTGACTCACTCACTCACTCACTCACTCATCATCATCGCCCTGCCAAAATTATTGAAGTTAGAAACATGACCGTTTTGGGATATGTTCATTGTATGTCAAAACAGTCTACTAAGGGAGGATTTTCGGATATTCAGGTTCTAAAGGGGTCTTAAGGGGGTTAAACCTGCATTTCATTGAATAACAATATCTCTCGAATGGTTTCATTGGGGGATGTGATTCACGGCATATAAACTCATCATTAAAAAGTAAGAAGACACGTGTCTGATGGTTTTTCGATGTGGTGTATATTATGAGGTGAAAGGGGTGAATAGTAGGGATTGAAAGATTCCTAACGGAGCGTGTATCTCTTAAACGACATAGGCGAGGAGTTTGAAACTCAGCGGAAAGAAATCAGCATACAAAATAAGTAAATATTTTTTGACCGTTTTTTCATAAATCCAATTTAAGGAGCCCATGGGGAGGGGTGAAATTCAGGGGAAAAAACTGGAAAGAAAGTGTCCTAACCGATTGACTGACTGACTCACTCATCAAACTCAGGGGGAAAAACTGCTTTAAAGTAAGTAAATAGCTGTTCGACAGTTTTTTTTGGATAAATCAAATTGAAGGGGTTCATCGGGAGGGGTGAAATTCTGAAGAAAAACAAATGAAAGAAAATGTCCTGACTCATTCACTCACTCATCATCGCCCAGCCAAAAATTTTGAAGTTGGAAACATGCCATTTTGGAGATATGTTCGTTGTATGTCAAAACCGTACACTAAGGGAGGATTTTTGGATATTCAGGCTCTAAAGGGGTCTTAAGGGGGTTAAACCTGCATTTCATTGAATAACAATATCTCAAGAGTGGTTTCATTTGTGGATGTGATACTCGGCATATAAACTAATAATTAAAAATAAGCAGACAGGTGTCTAAGGGTTTTTCGATATGGTGTATTATTATGAGGTGCAAGGGGTGAAAAGTGGGGGTTGAAGGATTCCTAATGGAGCGTGAAGGCCTATCTCTTAAACGACATAGGTGAGAAATTTGAAACTCAGAGAAAGAAAATCAGCTAAATAAATAAGTAAATCGGTGTTCGACCGTTTTTTTTTTCATAAATTAATTTAAGGGGTTCATGGGGAGGGGTGAAATTATCAAAAATAAATGAAAAAATGTCCTGACTGACTCACTCACTCATCATCGCCCAGCCAAAATTATTAAAATTAGAAACATGAAATGTTGGGGATATGTTCATTGTATGTCGAAAACGTCCACTAAGGAAAGAGTTTTGGATATTCAGGTTCTAAAGAGGAGTTAAGGGGGTAAACGTGTATTTCATTGAATAACAATATCTGACGAGTGGTTTCATTTGGGGATGTGATACTTGGCATATATACTAATCATTAAAAATAAGCTGACACATGTCTAATGGTTTTTCCATGTAGTGTATGTTATGAGGTTAAAGGAATGAAAAGTGGGGGTTGAAAGATTCCTACCGGAGCGTGTATCTCTTAAAAGACATAGGCGAGGAGTTTGAAACTCGGAGGAAATCAATCAGATTAAAAATAAATAAATAAATAAATAAAATAAATAGGTGTTCGACCGTTTTTTCATAAATGCAATTTAAGGGGCCTATGGGGAGGGGTGAAATTTTGGAAGAAAAACGTCCACTAAGGAATGATTTTTGGATGTTCACTCTCATCGACCAACCAAAACTATTAAAGTTAGAAGAATTACATTTTGGGGATATGTTCGTTGTGTGTCGAAAACGTCTACTAAGGAGGGATTTTTGGATATTCAGGTTCTAAAGGGGTGTTAACGGGGTTAAAACTGCATTTCATTATATAACAATATGACACTCATTCGTTCATTCATTCATTTATTTGCAATGGAGGGTGTGGCCCCCGGAGGCAAATTGGATATACATAACAAATAAATAATTACACATAACAATTCAATAACAATTATACAACAATTAAACTGGAGTATTTACACAAATAGTCAGTCTTTTCTTAAACACACCTATATGTTTGGGAAAAGGCTCTAAGACTGCGGCAGGTAGAGAGTTCCAGTTATCAATGGCACGGTTTACAAAATAATATTTACCATAATTTGTTCGCTGTGGTCGGCCCTTAACTTTGAAAGGATGATCGCTCCTACCCATGTAAGTAATGTAAGTAATGACGCGAGCGAAGCAAGGCTAAAAATGAGATGGTGTGTGTCTGTGTATTACTCAATCACGCAAGTACCACTGGTCCGATATACGTGAATTTTACATGGAAGTAGCTGATTTACCTGGTTAACATATAGGTTTCTTTTGATTACAATACTTTGCACTATTTAAAGATGGCGACCATTTTAGTGACGTCACTACACCCTTTGGTTTCAAACTCATATTTCCATTTGAAATAAAAAGAGAACGCTAAGAAATAGCAAACTTTTGATGGCATATACGAGGTTTAAAACGGTTAGCGAGTAAAATCTAAATTTGTGCTATAAAACACGGTCAACGCCGAGCGTTGTAGTTGGACAAAATGTTTCATCCTTAATCTCCCTCTGCGCAGCACCTCGCCTATCCCCTATTTTAACTGTCACCTTCACATTTTAATTTATTTATGACGCGTAGCGAAGCACGGGTACTTCAGCTAGTTACTAATAAGTATGAGCGCTGCACCGGTTGTGTAATCACAACATATAATGCGCATTCTTCGTTCTTTTTAACGAATACGGTAGGGTTTAAAGATAAAATATAGGGATTCAGAAAATGATAGACAATTGTTTTGAGAAATGTTAGTGCAGCCGGGCTGTACCTGATGCACCTGAAAAGCCGCTAATGGGCTTCATTTCGGTTGTAGACAATATTTACAATTAGTAAGTTACACAACCGGTATCTAAGCTGTTCAAGTTTTCTAATTCTCCACAATAAACTGGCCATTGATTCTACGTCATCTAATCATGTTCATGGCTCACAATGTAGGCTATATTTTCGTATTTGTACATTACTTTATTTCAAGTTCCCTGACTTGCCTACATAGTCGTGTGGCCTTTGCCATTGTGAGCGTTCTGGCTTTGCAATTTGCTGACCTGCCAATTGTTGAAATATGTGACCATGGTTTGTGTTGGTCACACTGTTAATTATAAACCTGGTCCATAGAGATATGTTTCTCTTTTGTTTTATGGTAATGGTGTGTATAAAAGGAATGTTGTATCACCTTGTCAGTTCAGTTCTGTTGTAGTAAATGTCAAGTACATTAAACGTGTGTTCCATTTCAATTGCCTGTGTGCCTCGTAATCCTTCAGGTTATGGGCCCAGCCACGAATCCACCGTGCGAATATAAAGTGCGTATGATAGACTGATTGTTATATGAACTGTGAATTCGGCTACGTAGTGAAATTCAACATGTCTGCAACCAGCACCTCGTTACCGGCTATAGATAAGCTGCGAGGTAGTCTAAATTACGTGGATTGGCGATTCGAGATGGAAAACGTCCTAAGACTCGAAGATCTGTGGAGCTGTATAGTTGGCTACCCGGATGGAGATACTACAACATCTGCGAAGAAAGCAAAAGACGAAAGTCGGGCTAGGGCCAGACTTAACCTCATGGTGGATAAATCAATTTTCCCAATCGTCATGCCTTGTAAGACCGCGAAGGAAGTCTGGGAAGCTCTTGAAAAGGCCTACTCCGATAAAGGAGTGAATCGGCGGATCTTCATCTTGAAGAAATTGTGCAAAGTTAAATTAAAGCACTACAAGACGATGGAAGAGTATGTTAGTGAGGTTATGGGACTTGCTCAGCAACTTGCGTCTATGAATAAGGCACTGGACGACGAGTTTGTTGCAGCTCTTATGCTGAAAGGTCTACCAGATGAGTTTCAGCCTATGATTATGGCTCTGGAAAGTTCCGGAACAGACCTTACTGCAGACACAGTCCGAACCAAGTTGCTACAAGATACTACTTGGAGTGGGAAAAGTACTTCCAAGCCATCCAAGGATTCTGTTCTGTTTTCACGAGAAGACAAGACTAAGAAGAAGCCTTTCTGCTGGAAATGCAAGAAGCCAGGACACTGGAAGCGGGATTGCAGGAAGGAGGAGATGCAGAGCTCAACTCAACAGAAGTCGAAGAAAGACAAGATGATGCTGGCAACCGATGGACAGGCATTAAGTGCAAGGGCCTCTACAGGGACCTGGTTCGTTGACTCTGGTGCTACTAAGCATATGAGTTCAAGCAAGTCTGCGATGGTGAACTTCACTGCTGGTCCTAATCTGGAGATCAGTACAGCAAACAATCAAAAATTGTATGGCCAAGGATCTGGTAATGTAACTGTTCAATTAGAAAATGGTATTTCACAAACCTTGTCCAATGTAGAATATGTTCCTGGTCTCACTGCTAATCTTTTATCTGTGTCTGCTGCTACTCAAAAGGGTTATGCTGTGGTATTCACCGACAATACTTGTGAAGTTTATGATAGTGAAAACTTTGTTGCTACAGGTAATGTAGCACTGACTGCGAGTAATGTGGGGGGTGTTTACCAAGTCAATGCTCTCAGTGGTCAAGCTAATATTTGTTCAGAGGACTCAGAATATTTATGGCATAAACGACTAGGCCATCTTAACAACCACAGTATGAAGTTGTTAAGAGATAGTCTCACTCATGGAATTAATTTCTCAGATAATGGTTTTAAAAACTGTTTTTCATGTGCTGAAGGTAAACAAGCTAGACAACCATTTAAGTCAAGTAAGAGTAAAACTGTATGTAAAAATAAGCTAGATCTTATTCATTCAGACTTATGTGGGCCTATGCCAGTTCCATCTTGGAGCAATGCTCGCTATTTCTTGACCTTCATTGATGATCATTCTAGAAAGGTTTTTGTGTATTTCCTTGCTAAGAAAAGTGATGTTTTGGATTGCTTTATTGATTTCAAGGCACAGGTTGAGAATCAGTGTGAAAGATCTATTAAGGTCCTACGCACTGATAATGGTGGTGAATTTTGTAGCAAAGCTTTTGAGAGGCTACTTAAATCAGAAGGTATTCAGCATCAAACTACAACTAGCTATTCTCCACAGCAGAATGGTGTAGCTGAACGCATGAATAGAACATTGCTTGATAAATGTAGAGCCATGATGAGCGAGTCTAAAGTAGATAAACGCATGTGGGCTGAAGCAATAAATACAGCAGCCTATCTTGTAAACAGGTCCCCAACCAGAAAAATTCCAGGTAAAGTTCCAGAGGAGATCTGGACTGGTAACAAGGTCAATATGGAGCATCTAAGAATTTTTGGTTGTGTAGCACAAGTTCATGTCCCTGATCAAAGGAGAAACAAGTTGGATCCTAAAAGTGAAAAACACATTTTCTGTGGTTATTGTGAGGACAGTAAAGCCTATAGATTCATGCATCCTGTTACTCATCAACTTGTTAAGTCCAGGGATGCACAGTTCTTTGAAGATGTGTTCCAGGAGGTGTCTGATGTGTCTCCAGGTAATGTTGGTCCATCCTTGCAGATTAATGAAACTGCAATGTTGCAGATCTCAGTTCCCACTGACAGTGAGGCAGAACCCGACAACTCAGGGGATGGGGCAGAGTGCATTTCGGAACTTGAAAGCGTATCGCCCATTAGCAGTGCTGGTGTGGCTGAGACTGTTGACTCAGCTGATTTAAGCTATGTCCCTAGTGGAACAGATTCAGACTGCAGTGATTCTGTGGGCTCTGCCACCATCGTCAATGAGCCAATGGAGGGGGATGCCGAAGGTAATCAAAGGTATCCTAGGCGCCAACAAAAGCCTGTAGACATGTCAGACTATGTGACATACTTGACTCTCACTGATGACTCTGAACCTAGCACAGTTAAGGAGGCACTGTCCATGCCTGATAGGGTTAAGTGGGAGCAGGCTATGAAAAGAGAAATGGAGATACTTCAGTTAAATGACACATGGGATCTAGTTGATAAACCCCAGGGCAAGAATGTTGTCAGTAGTAAGTGGGTTTTCAAAGTAAAAAGAGACTCTAAAGGTAACATTCAAAGGTATAAAGCCAGACTTGTGGTCAGGGGCTTCACCCAAAGGTACGGAGTAGATTTTTCAGAAACTTTCTCTCCTGTTGTTCGACACAGCACGTTAAGGATGCTGCTTGCCTTGGCTGTCCAAACAGATCTGAAGGTGGTACATTGGGATGCTGAATCTGCTTTTCTCAATGGAAAGTTAGATGAAGAGATCTACATGTATCAGCCAGAAAGTTTTGTCAAGAGAGGTTCAGAGCATAAAGTTTGCAAGTTAAAAAAATCTATTTATGGCTTAAAACAATCTTCTCGCTTGTGGAATGAGCGAGCTCACTCTGTTCTTGTCAAATTGGGTTACAAAAATTGTGCTGATGAACCCTGTGTATACTTTAAGAAACAAGCCCAAGGTATGGTAATTATTGCATTATATGTGGATGATTTCATTGTGGCTTATAATGATGAGTCTGAGATCAAGTCATTGAAGACCTGTATTGATAAAGAATTTAAGGTACGAGATCTTGGGCCACTTTCTTATATTTTAGGTAATAAAGTAAGGCAAGATAAGAAGAATGGTACAATGTATCTTAGCCAAGAGCAGTACATCAGTGAGATTGCAAAGAAATATGGTATGCATGATGCACGTCCCATTGGTACTCCCTTGGAAACCAAACCAAATCTTGGTGTTTCTGATACAGAAACTAGTGATCTTCCTTATAGAGAACTCATAGGTTCGCTCATGTATTTAAGTGTTTGCACGCGTCCAGATATAAGCTATGCGATATCATATCTCAGTCAATTTAATCATTGTTACAATGAATCTCACTGGTCTGCTGCAAAGCGAGTACTGCGGTATTTAAATTGCACAAAAGACTTGTCACTTAAGTATGTCAGGAATGGAGGTCAATTCATGGGATTTGTTGATGCTGACTGGGCTAATGATAGCAATGACCGAAAATCATACAGTGGTTTTGTGTTCAAAATGGCAGGTGGTGCTGTATCATGGGGGGCTCAAAAGCAAAAATGCATTTCCTTATCATCTACTGAAGCAGAATATGTTGCACTGAGTGAAAGTGTAAGAGAAGCTGTTTGGTTGAAACGTGTTTTGTCTAACTTTATAGATCTCAAGTCACCCATCATATTATTGAGTGATAACTTAGTCAATCAGCTCAAAAACTGGCAAAAAATCCAGTCCACCATAATAGGACCAAACATATTGACACTAAATATCACTATGTTAGAGATGCTTTGTATTCTAAAGTCATATGTATCAAATATGAGGAGACTTCAAAAATGTGTGCAGACATCCTAACAAAGCCTCTTCCTAAGCCTAAGCATATTTATTTTTGTAAAGACTTGGGTCTTAAATCATGTCCTCTACTCCCACAGGTTTAAGGAGGTGTGTTGAAATATGTGACCATGGTTTGTGTTGGTCACACTGTTAATTATAAACCTGGTCCATAGAGATATGTTTCTCTTTTGTTTTATGGTAATGGTGTGTATAAAAGGAATGTTGTATCACCTTGTCAGTTCAGTTCTGTTGTGGTAAATGTCAAGTACATTAAACGTGTGTTCCATTTCAATTGCCTGTGTGCCTCGTAATCCTTCATGAGCGAACCTATGAGTTCTCTATAAGGAAGATCACTAGTTTCTGTATCAGAAACACCAAGATTTGGTTTGGTTTCCAAGGGAGTACCAATGGGACGTGCATCGTGCATACCATATTTCTTTGCAATCTCACTGATGTACTGCTCTTGGCTAAGATACATTGTACCATTCTTCTTATCTTGTACTGAAGCAGAATATGTTGCACTGAGTGAAGGTGTAAGAGAAGCTGTTTGGTTGAAACGTGTTTTGTCTAACTTTATAGATCTCAAGTCACCCATCATATTATTGAGTGATAGTCAATCAGCTCAAAAACTGGCAAAAAATCCAGTCCACCATAATAGGACCAAACATATTGACACTAAATATCACTATGTTAGAGATGCTTTGGATTCTAAAGCCATATGCATCAAATATGAGGAGACTTCACACAAGATGGCGTCACAGTGAAAGTGCAGTGAAATAGCAGCTAGTGTAAATATTTGATAAAAGTGGTAAAATATTATAACAGAGGCTTAAAATCTATAAAGTTACTTTCCTCAGATCAAGTGTAATACGGAATATTGATAGTATTTAGAAATTCTTGTTGATAATTTAATAAACTTAAACTAAGTTGTGGGAACGTGTATCCAAAGATTCGGTGACTTCTTCAATCACTGTTTGAACCAAGTAGAGCAGTGGTGCTTTTACGAGACTTCACCCGATTGGAAGATATACGTATTTCACATTCTTCTTTATTGGTAGGTTATTAGATTAATTCTATTAGGTAGTAATAATTAAATTAAATTTAGTGTAATTTGGTGTAAACATCTAGGCTCACTTAGATCTCTAGTATGACGACAGTAAACAGTGTTAGTATCTCGTCAGGTTGTGTAACCGTAACGGATTTATGCTCGTCGTGCAAAATAAAAGTAAAAAATGCAAATAAAATCATCACAAGATCTCAGGTAAAATTGAATGAGGAGAAAAGTGAAACCGATTGTCGTAATGTAGGCCTACCGCTACCGTCATGCGAATGTCATAACCTGAGAAACGAACTGTCCTCAAAAGACGAAATTATAAAGCTGCTAAAGGAAGATATTGCTAAGTTAATGGAAGAGTTGAATAAATTAAAAGGAAACAGAGAGGAAAGCAAGGAAACTTGGTCGACAGTGATTGCTGGTAAGGTAAGATTGAATAAGCCTAGGCCTATAAATGGAGTACATGTAACTGAAATTCCCGTCTCAAATTCATTTGGAGTGCTTGTCGAAGAAAATGATGACTTTCCTCAAGAAGAAAAGAAGAAAGTGATAAAGAGAAAATCCAGGAAGATGCGGATATTTGCGGATAGCCACGGGCGAGATGTAGCAGCAAGCGTTTTGGAGAGAAGCCGAGAAATGGAGGTCACTTCGACAGTGAAGCCAGGAGCTCAGATTGCAGAAGTCACGAACGGGATGATAGGAGAGTGTGCGTCCCTTACTGCAAAGGACTACGCAGTGATCATCGCTGGAGCAAACGACGTCTATAGAAATGAGAGTAAAAAGGTAATCAAAGATTTAAAGGGTACATTGCCATCCATGCAAAAAACAAATGTCATTATTGTAAATATTCCGCAGAGACACGATTTAATTCCCAAGTCATGTGTAAATGTAGAAATAGAGGCTACAAATGGAAAAATTCATAAAATTTGTAAGAGTTTTCCAAATGTCCAAATTGTAGATGTAAGTAAATTAGACAGGAAGTTCCACACTCGGCATGGCCTACACTTAAATAGATTAGGAAAAGAGTATCTTAGTGATGAAATCTGCAAAATTGTAAATTCAAATGGTAAGAATAATTCAACAGTAATATCATTAGAGTGGAAGCAGGGAAACTGGTAGAAGAAGCCAAACGTGAGGTTTGGCATTCACATCTTTTGAAGTCAAATTTAACGGAGTGCAACAATGGTATTTCGGATTTGTCTAGCAACAATAATAATAACAATTATGATAATAATAATGTAAATAAATCACCAACACAAGCTTGCAAAAGTAACAAATTTAAAATTTACCACCAGAATGTCCAGTCTCTTTATAATAAAATTGATTACATAAATCTAATGCTTAAAAATGAACTTAAAGACATCTCAGCACTATGTATTTCAGAACATTGGCTGAAAGAGGAACAACTCGAATTAATTCAATTCCCAGGGTTTATACAAGCTAGTAAATACTCTAGATCTAATATTAGCCATGGTGGTACTTGCATCTTCTTAAGAAATAATTTAGATCATGAACAGATAACAGCTTATGATTATCTAATTATGGAACAGGATTTTGAATTCTCTGCCGTAAAAATTCAGCAGTTTAAGTTAATAATTGTATGCGTATACCGTTCTCCGTCAGGAAAGTTTCCTCTATTTATAGATAAACTAGAATTGTTACTCAATAACATGAGCAAAGTAAATTTCGATATAATAATTTGTGGGGATGTAAATGTGGATTTCTTAAAACTTGATAGAAATTGTGAATTATTAAACCAGTTACTAATTTCCTATGGACTGAAACCTACAGTAAATACACCAACAAGAATAACAAAATTTAGTAAAACCACTCCTGATCAAATTTTTATAAATACAGATAAATATCACCATTCAATAGAAGTCTATTGTCCGGGTTTTAGTGACCACCATGGACAAATACTGAGTTTTGAAGTATCCGAAGTAATCAATAATAATGATAATGGAGTAAAATCAAAGTGCAGGTCATTCACTGAATCAAATGTTACATATTTCAATGACTTATTAAATAAGGAAACATGGTCAGAAATTTATGAACTAGAAAATGTAAATGATAAATTTAATGCATTTAACAGTACCCTAAAACACTATTTTGAAATAGCATTCCCCTTTAAACGAAGAACTGTTCAAAATAACAAAACTAGCAATTGGATAACAACAGGGATTATAAATTCATGTCAAAGAAAGAAATTTCTACACAAATTATATAAACAATACCACACAACACCTGAATTCAATTTATACTACAAAAAATACACTAGCATATTAAATAAGGTAATAAGACTAGCAAAGAAAATGCATAATGATAATTTTATTTCCCAATCATCTAATAAAAACAGGGCTATGTGGTCTGTAATAAAGAAAGAAACTGGAAAATCTGCTAAAATACAAAGGAACATTACACTGACCAGAAATAATAAAGTGATTAATAATCCAGAGGAAATAGCAAACACTTTTAATGACTATTTTCTGGAAATTCCGCAAAAATTATTAAATAAATCACAGGTAAATACACTAAATTCTAATAATAAAATAAATATATGCAGTGATTCTTTATTTATAAATCATGTCACAAGTGAAGAGGTAAGAATAGTTATAAAAGAGCTAAAAAATAAATTCTGTGCTGGCATTGATGGCATCCCTGATGCAATTTTAAAGAAATGTGCAGAAAATATAATAAATCCACTTACGCACTTAATAAACAGTTCAATTCTCTCAGGAACTTACCCGGATATTTTGAAGTTATCAAAAGTAATTCCAGTGCACAAAAATGGTTCAAAAGATGAATTAGATAACTATCGTCCTATTACCTTACCAACTGGTATTGCAAAAATTGTGGAAAAAATTATGTATAAGAGACTGATAAGTTTCATAGAAAAAAATAAAATATTATCAAACTCACAACATGGATTTAGAACGGAAAAATCTACACAGACAGCAATTTACGAATGTAGTAATAGTATACTGAAATTAATTGACAATAAGGAACATGTAACTGGCCTATTCTTGGATTTATCGAAAGCATTTGATGTAGTTGACCATAAAATCCTCCTTACCAAACTAAATCAATATGGTGTTAGAGGTCTAGCTAATAAATGGATAGAGTCTTACTTAACAAGGCGTAAACAAATAGTAAGCTTGAGACACAAGGATGATGGAACCAAATTACTTAATGAAACATTGTCCAATGAGGGAATTATTGAATTTGGAGTACCCCAGGGATCGGTTTTGGGCCCACTACTCTTTCTTCTATATATCAATGATATAACACAGAACGTTCATTCACATAAGGAAATTTTGTTTGCGGACGATACAACACTCGTAATAAAAGGTGAAACTAAACAGGTCATACAGCAGTCTGCTGACTCCGTTACAGGAGAGTTAACCAAATGGTCACAAGATAATCGCCTCATAATAAACTATAAAAAGACAGTATGTCTAAATTTCCACACTATACAGAATAGGAATCCTGCGATGCTCAATATAACATTAAATGGTCATCAAATAGAAAATAAATCAGAAACAAAGTTTTTAGGACTATGGATACAACAAGACTTGAAATGGAATAAACATATACAATATCTGAATACTAAACTGAACTCGATGTGCTTTGCGTTACGTATTTTGAAAACCTGCACTAGCATGCACACATTAAGAAATACTTATTTTGCTTATTTCCATTCATACTTAAGATATGGGATCATATTTTGGGGTATGTCGCCAGATGTACTAAGCACGTTTAGGATACAAAAGAGAGCGATTAGAATTATGGCAAATGTACACTCTAGAGAATCATGTAGACCTCTGTTTAAAGATTTAAACATTCTCCCACTGCCCTGCATATATATCTTTGAAAGTATTATGTTTTTTAAAAAGAATTTAATGAATAAAGATGTTTTTCTTAAAACAAACAATGATGTTCATAGGCATAACACAAGACAAAATCAAAACATTCATATTTCACACACACACACAAGCATATATCAAAAAGGAACTTTTCACACTGGAGTTAAATTATACAATAAACTACCCCAGTATATAAAACTGGCCCCAAAAATAAAAACCTTTGATAGAATGTTGAAAGCTTATCTGCAGTGCCATTGTTTTTACTCAGTAGTTGAATATTTTAGCGTATAGGAGTGATGGAATCTATAACTATATTTTACTTTTTTAATTTAATTTTAATACCTAGCTGTATGTTGTTGTATTTATAGAATTAAGTTTTCATATTATGATAATAGAGTGAGGTGTAAATAGTTGTGCAATAAGATTGTATCTATTAAGATTTGCTATTATAATAAGTTATAAATAGTTTTAATCTTAGTAATATATACCTGTTAGTTCTTTTATTTTATGCATGTAAATTCTGACGTGTCCTATATCAAAAATGTATTGAATGCATGTATTTGATCAAATGGAATTAATAAAAATCTATCTATCTATCTATCTATCTATCTATCTTCAAAAATGTGTGCAGACATCCTAACAAAGCCTCTTCCTAAGCCTAAGCATATTTATTTTTGTAAAGACTTGGGTCTTAAATCATGTCCTCTACTCCCACAGGTTTAAGGAGGTGTGTTGAAATATGTGACCATGGTTTGTGTTGGTCACACTGTTAATTATAAACCTGCTCCATAGAGATATGTTTCTCTTTTGTTTTATGGTAATGGTGTGTATAAAAAGAATGTTGTATCACCTTGTGCCTTCAGTTCTGTTGTAGTAAATGTCAAGTACATTAGACGTGTGTTCCATTTCAATTGCCTGTGTGCCTCGTAATCCTTCACCAATAGGTAATCGTAATTAAATAACACTTTGAGAAATGTCTGAAATTCGAGGGACGTAAGACGGAATTGGGATCTTTCTGCTTCAGAATGGCTCAACAATCTCCATAGCTTATTCAGTGAAAGTTCAACATTTCTCCGTGTGAAAATTCAAACGCCTCTTCCTCAACGGGCCTATTCAAAGATTTTGTCTCATGGTTTTGCGCGGTAGCTACCGCGGTCGGTACCGAACCAAGTACTGTATATTTTTGTATGATTGCATTAATTGAACTTACCAAAATCTCGGTGATTCTTGCTTTAACTCCATAAATGTCCTCTAGAAATATTCACACTCACTTGTCGATGGATGCAAGTGCACTGTACGCAATGCTGCGTAACATGATACAATTAATCTGTTTGCACATAACGGACCAAGTCTTTTATGGACTACAAAAAATATTATTCTCATCACTCATTCGTGCACGGAGTATTGGCTGCATGCAGTGAGTTTTGTATTGAACAGTGTGTTGGGCAACACGATTGGAAGCGTTCAAGCGAACAAGCAGAAGTGCGTTCTATCATCCGAAGCAGTAATAAAGGACACATTAATATTTTGTGATTTCTTTTCTGTTATTGATCAGTTTCATTAGGCATATGGTAGGTAATAATCAGACATGAGGGGGTATGGGAGAGGACGACTTGTTTGAAGCACACGGTAGAGCCTATTATGATAGGAAGACGACAAGGCATCTTTCATTCAAGAAGTATCTGCGCATAGCAGTAGAAATATTCTGTATTAAAGAGGTTACATCCCTCGAAATTACTGACGAATCATGGCGTTTCCCTTGCTGTAATGAAACCGCATAACAAGTCTTTCCGCTAAAAAAAATCAGCTATGTTTTACCAAAGAAGGCTTCATGTAAGTCAGTTATTCCCCTTTAGACGCAGGGGCGGATCCAGCGGGGGGCGATCGCCCCCTCCAAGAGAAAAGAAAAGAGGGTAAGGGGAAAGGAAAAGGGGGAAAGCGATGGAGTGGAGAGAAGGGGGAGGAGAGAAGCGAAGGAGGAGACGCACAAAACGAACTATAAACAACGATTTTAACCTAACTAGTATTCAGTTAATAATCGTGCAATATAAATTAAATTAACTAGCCGGGACGCTCTCTTATCGCTACCCCGCTCGCACTGTTGCTATTTTTGTGACGAGCCGAGCTGACTGAGCACAGCGCAGTCGCCGCGCCGCCTTTTCGAACGGAGCCGAGTACAAACGAACAATCCTCTTCGGCCCGCTCCACCCGCACCTGAGATTATGTCTATCGAGGTAAATTGTATGAAGACTTCATAAGCTTTATAAATCTCCGAGAAACAGTGCACAGCCGTTTAAGGGGAAAATATTTAATTAAAGGGAAAGTAAAAGGAAGAAAAAAAGACGAAATCCCAGTATCCGAACAGGAAGATATCGCCCGAAACGAAGGGAATGTCGATGGAAAGAGAAATAAAATTAATATTGAAGGGCTAGCGCAAGAATCGCCAAATCTGAAAACTGGAGAAGAGCAGCTAAATGATGACAATACTGAAAAAGCAAACAGCGTTACGGAAACAGAAACCGAGCGAGAGCTACAGGAAGGAAAATAACCAAAGAAAGCAGAAACCGAAGAAGAAATCCTAGATGCCGCTGGAAAGAAGAGACCTCAGGTATCGGAAACAGAAGAGGACGATGTAAATCCAAATGTGTGAAAAAATTAAGAGAACAGCAGAAACGGAAATACAAGCAAGAGATAAAGATGGAGAAGAAACTAAGGAGGATTCGAAGAGAAAATTCCAAGCCAAAAATAAAGCCAAGAAACAAGAAACCAAAGAAATTGCAGAGCCTACTATCGAAAAAAAAGAAGAAAGAATGTAGCAGAACCAGAGGATGAAGATGAATACGACTAACAAACAAGAAAAGAAGATGCAGATGCAAGAACTTAGAGGAGAAGAAGAAAACGCAAACCAAAGAGAGAACCAGCAAGAAACAAGAAACCGAAGAGTCCCAGAGCCTATCGTAACCGGCAGAGACGTGGGAAAAACTGTGTTTAGTATTCTCAAGCATCACAGTCTTGTCGGTGTGTTGGCGTTGGTACTGACGGGTGCGCTACGATGGCATCAGAAGCTTGTGGTGCTGTCGCCGAGGTGCAAACCGAAGCAGAGCATGCCGTTAGGTGCCCTTGTTATAACCACGCTCTGAATTTGTCTATTTCGAAGTCCTCAAAAGTCGTCGCCGTGCGAAATGCAATAGGAGTTATGAAGGCCACTATTACATTCATTGATTCGTCCTCAAAACGCCCCTATGTATTTAAAGCAACTCTAGGTGAACTTTTATGTGGACTTTGTGAGACGCGGTGGATCGAACGGCACGACGGTTTTGTACAAATTTGCTCTTTACTCCCGAACATAGTCGAGCGTTTAGACTCGATTACTTTATGGAAGGATTCAGAAAGTGCTACTATGGCAAAAACGCTCATAGCTGCTCTTTGTGAGAGTGATTTTATAGTTACCGTAATTTGCTTGTCAGAAATCCTTGGAGACATTAAAACACTCAGCATTTTGTTTCAAAAAGGGCAAATAGACTTGAAGGAAGCCCAGGATGCGCTAGACGACACTATTACTGTGTTGAGCAAGAGGCGCGAATAGTGCGAAACACAATTTGCAGAACTCTTCCAAGAAGCAGAAGCTCTGGCAAAACAACTTGGAACCAAACTTCTGCTCCCACGCATCGCACGACTGCAAAAGCACCGCGAAAATCATCCAGCGTCATCCGTAGAAGAGTACTATCGTCGGGCCGTTTTCATACCCATTTTAGACTACGTCCTAGAAGACCTAAACACTCGCTTCCCTTAAGCAACGCAGGAGTTACACTGCCTATCAGCAATGATGCCAGTATCATCATGGACGTCAGCGGATGTGGACACAATCGCTGCAAAGTACTTCAAACTTCTCCATCAACAATCTGCCGCGTTTGCGGCAAGGCTTCTACAGGCTGAACTTCGTATGTGGAAGGCAAAGTGGTCCCGATAGCTTGAATCGGGGTCAAACATCCGAAAGAAAGCTATGGAAGCTTTAATTGCCTGTGGTAAAGAGTTGTACCCCAATATTCATCGATGTCTCAAGCTTTAGCTACTTTACCCGGCAGCGCCGCTTCATCGGAAAGGTCATATTCTTCTTTGAGAAGGCTGAGCACGTGGTTGCGGTCAACTATGTCCGATGGACGATTAAATGGACTTGCTTTGTTGCACGTCCACTACGATGTTTATGCTGACCCATCTCGCGTGATTGATCGGTACACGAAAAAGCCAAACCGGTGACTAGAGTTTGTTGTTTGGCTTGAAATTGTTTTTATGAACAAAACTGCCGTATTTGTGATATTTACGTACAATTAGCAATACACATGTACCTGTCATAATTTCGGGTATCCTTGTTCTTATTTCGCTCGACCTATACCACTACAATACATGTTGAATATGGTTTTAAACTCCCGTAAATCTGATTAAATTGTGTCTTTTACGATCTTTTTCTCGTCGATCGATTAAAATTCCTCGGGCCTCGAGCCGGGTTTTTATTTAATCTTGAAGCTATTGTCTAAGCTATACAGTATAGTTATTTTTACGGTTGTCAGTCAGCAAACTATATAACTCTGATTTTACTCTCCTACCCTTTAATTACATTAATACAGTAACTATAAACTATGAACCCGGTATGATAGCGTTTTGGATAAAATTAAAAGTCTATCTTTACGAAAGCGCTCTAGTGATATTATTGGAATGGCAAATGATAAAATGGAGTGCAGTGTTGAACTGGCCAATTGGGAAGAACGGGAGTTCCCATCGAGGCCTCTAGGAGACTCTGAGTGCCGAGCCCCGCCCCTTAGGCCCTTGCGCAAATAGGCCTGTGACCCCAGTTATTAGCTAGCTAATATATTCTGCGTCTTTGTTTACATCTTAAGAGAGGGAGGGCTACTCGCAAAAGGGACAAAGTCAATCATTACCTATGAGGAGGTCCGGGGGACTTTTGACCCCGCTCGGACCATTCAAGGCATCTGAGGCATCAAGGGGCCTCGGGGCTTTAAAATTAATGACCTCGGCCCTTGTGCCAGTAGGCCTCTAACATCAGCTTATCATATTGTATCTAAAATTGGGAAGTGGGGTGGGTAAGTTCCGAAGGGGGCTCATTACGATCACAGTATTTCAACGCGCGCGATCCCCGTGTCAGTAAACTCCGCATAAAAATTACAGCAAGTCACTGGGGGGAGGGGGAGGGGGAGGGGAAGGCCCCTACTCACCCGCTCCCGTCGAGGTCTCTTAGGGCCAGTCCAATACTGATAGAGTGTACGTAAGTATAGGTAAGTATGAGCAAACAAAATATTGTATAGTGACCACACAGAAAGTAGGAAAGTAACGAAAAATTTCACATTTCAAAAAAATATCACATTTTGGGTAAAGTATGCGCAAATAATTCGATGTTTATTGTTAACTTTTAAATTTGCATACCTAATTATGATATATTAACCACCACCCCCCCCCCTCCTCTCCATTTTGAGGAGAGATATCATGACCGCCCCTCCCAATACCAGTGTCTGGATCCGCCCCTGTATAGACGGCACGGTCGTAATCTATATTTGGAACTCTTGTAGTATACGTTGCCCGTCGTCATTAAAATCCGAGAAATTTTCTATAGAAATGGCCAGTGTTACTAATATACAGCAGTTGAATATTTCATCGCTAGAGAGTGTTACTGTATTTTTTCAGAGTGCCAACATTATTGTTTCCAGACCAATATTTTCATCCAGCCCAATGGTTTTCGTCTAGGCCAGTAAAGGTTAGGTAGCGCGGCCCTGCGGGCCACGTTAGACTAATAGATAACAACCCTGGTTTTTGTCACGCACAGTGGGGATGTCACGCATCAATAATCTTTAACCAGGCCAATGATTTTGCCTAGTAGTACAATCAGTGAGTTGGCAGCATTACGTAATCAAACATGGCGACGTGCTTTTTGATAAGTTTATTACTTGAAAGTTAATGTTGACAATTTCCTTTTTTGGAAGTGTTTACGCGGTGTTTGTTAATGGCAAATGGCTTTAATAACGTGGCAGAGTAAATACAAACCATTTTCCGAGTGCTACTAAGTAAAATAACGCACTTTCGAAACGGGGAACGTATACTACAGGAGAGCCCTATATTTCCTCAGATCTGGATAATGACCAATCAGGTTCGACTATATTTGTCACCAGGAGGCCAACGTATTTCGACATCCCATCATGAAACAACAGGATAATCGAATAAAACAACATGACATCGCCATGGGGGATAGAAAGAGTTGCCAAGATGTTCCTCCTTGGGTAAAACTCGCACCTTCCCATACTTGTATTAATTTTAATCACTGTTTCAGCATATTTTCACATTTTGCCCCGTCTTTCTTATGAAACTAAACAGACAGCAATTTATGAATGTAGTAATAGTATACTGAAATTAATTGACAATAAGGATCATGTAACTTGCATTTGATGTTGTTGACCATAAAATCCTCCTTACAAAACTAAATCAATATGGTATTAGAGGTCTAGCTAATAAATGGATAGAGTCTTACTTAACAAGGCGTAAACAAATAGTGAGCTTGTGGCACAAGGATGATGGAACCAAATTACTCAATGAAACATTGTCAATTGAGGGAATTGTTAAATTTGGAGTACCTCAGGGAACGGTTTTGGGCCCACTACTCTTTCTTCCATTTATATCAATGATATAATACAGAACGTTAGTTCTCATAAGGAAATTTTGTTTGCGGACGATACAACACTCGTAATAAACGGTGAAACTAAGCAGGTCTTACAGCAGTCTGCTGACTTCGTTACAGAAGAGTTAACCAAATGGTCACAAGATAATCGCCTCATAATAAACTATAAAAAACAGTATTTCTAAATTTCCACAGTATACAGAATAGGAATCCTGCGAAGCCCAATATAACATTAAATGGTCATCAAATTGAAAATAAATCAGAAACAAAATTTTTAGGACTATGGATACAACATGACTTGAAACGGAATAAACATAAACAATATCTGAATACTAATCTGAACTCGATGTGCTTTGCGTTACGTATTTTGAAAACTTGCACAAGCATGCACACATTAAGAAATACTTATTTTGCTTATTTCCATTCATACTTAAGATATGGGGTCATATTTTGGGGTATGTCACCAGATGTACTATGCACGTTTAGGATACAAAAGAGGGCGCTTAGAATTATGGCAAATGTAAACACTGGAGAATCATGCAGACCTCTGTTTAAAGAGTTAAACATTCTCCCACTGCCCTGCATTCATATCTTTGAAAATATTATGTTTTTTAAAAAGAATTTAATGAATAAAGACGTTTTTCTTAAAACAAACAATGATGTTCTTAGGCATAACACAAGACAAAATCAAAACATTCATATTTCACACAAATACACAAGGAACTTTTCACACAGGAGTTAAATTATACAATAAACTACCCCAGTATATAAAATTTGCCCCCAAAATAAAAACCTTTGAAAGAATGTTGAAAGCTTATCTGCAGTGACATTGTTTTTACTCTGTAGTTGAATGTCTTAGCGTATAGAAACGATGAAAACTATAATTATATTTTACTATTCTATTCTATTTTAATTGTAATACCTAGCTGTAAGTTGTTGTATATATAGAATTAAGTTTTCATATTGTGATAATAGAGTAAGGTGTAAATAGTTGTCCAATAAGATTGTATCTCTTAAGATCTGTTAGTATCTCTCTGTGGTTAACAGCCGTGAGGCTGGTTGGCAACAGCTCGCCATTCTTCCCGTCTCTCAGTCTTCCTCTTCAGTTCACAGTATGAGCCACAACCCATATCTTGCTGTATTTGACTCATGTACTCCAGTCTGGGTCTTCCTCTATAAATCTTGCCGTCTACTGTTCCCTCGATTATTAGTTTAATCAGTCCATTGAGTCGCAGTATGTGGCCCACAAGGTGATTCCTTCTTTTTAAATATTTAAGGAAGCATCTTCTCTCTCCCACTCTTCTAAAGACTTCCTCATTTGTGACCATTTCTTTCCAGCTGATTTTCATAATTCTTCTATAGCACCAGGTTTCAAATGCTAGTAGTCTTTTCCTCTCTCTCTCTCTTATTGTCCAAGATTCGCTGCCATATAGTGCGACGCTCCATACATAGGTCTTCAACATTTGTTTCCTCACATCAAGACTTATGTTCCTTGCAGTAAATAGGTTCTTCTTTTTATAGAAAGCGGTCTTGGCTTGGGTAATCCTACTTAATATCTCTCTGTTGCTTCTTCCATCATTCGTTATTTTACTTCCCAGATAATTAAACTCATTCACTTCTTGTATCTTTTCATTTCTTAACTCTATTGCTATCTGGTTTTCGCCATTTCTACTGCAGACCAAAATTTTTGTTTTGTTTGTATTTATTCTCAAAATAAATTCTTCATCCATTATTTTGTCCATCTTGCTCAGGATCTTTTGTAAGTCTTCCTCACTTTCTGCAATTAGCGCTATATCATCAGCAAACCTTATCATGTCAACCTTATCTCCATGAATATTCACTCCTGTGACAAATTCTTCTCTTACTCAGTCTATCGCCTTTTGTACATATACATTGAATAGGTATGGGGAAAGGGAACAACCCTGCCGTGCTCCCTTTCTGTTGTGTGCTGTTTCTTCCTTGCTACCACAACAAACTATTCCAATTTCTTGCTTATAGATATTGTAGATATGTCTTCTGTTTCTAAAGTTGATACCTGTTTGATGAAGAATGCTGAATAGAACATTCCAGTTCACATTGTCAAACGCCTTTTCAAGGTCAACGAACGCTAAGAAAGTAGGTTTGCCTTTCTTCGTCTGCTTCTCTATCACTTGCCTCAATGCTAAGATTGCTTCTCTTGTTCCTACTCCTTTCCTAAAACCAAATTGATCATCAAATAGGTTTTCATCGATTTGTTTTTCTATTCTCTTCATAATAATTCTGGTGACTATTTTTGATGCATGACACACCAGACTCAATGTTCTTTATTGTTTACATGACCTTGCATTTGATTTTTTTTAGGTATAGGTACTATTATGCATTTTACAAAGTCTTCAGGCAATTCTCCAGTCTTGTAAATAATACATATTAAGTTGCACTGTTCCTTTTTTAACTTATCACCTGATTTGTTCAATAGTTCTCCTGGTATGTTATCAACTCCAAGAGCTTTCTTTCCTATGAGGTCCTGCAGCGCCTTCTCAAACTCTTCTTCCATAATAGGTGCCCCCAGGTCATCCTCTGTTATTTCATCTTCTTTCTCAATGGGCAAGTTAACACAGTATCCACTGTATAGTTGTTCCGAATATTCTTTCCATCTTTTCACTATCATTTCGTTATCATATATTAACTTCCCATCTTTGTCCTCAATGCTCATTGTTTTTGGCTTCCTTGTTTCAAAGAACCACTTAATATCTTTATAGGCCATATCTATTTGTCCAGATTTCATGTTGTTATTTATGCCTGCACATATTCCCATTAAATGCTGTTTTTGTCTTGTTTTACCCTCTTATTCATCCTGTTTCTTAAGGTCTTGTATTTTTGCTTTTCAACATCATCATTTGAGTTTTTATACTGTCTTCTTTCCTTTATTGTATCTACAACTTCTTGACTTATCCACTCTTTCCTATTTTCTTTTTTCTTTTTTCCTAATACAGTTTCTGTTGAGTCTAAAATGCTCTTCTTTATTTATTTTGATCCACTTCTCTTCTACTCCCAAGTGTTCTTCAACGTCTCTTATGTTATTGTTTGTTTCATCCATATAGAGTATTTGAGTGGACTCATCTTTAAGCTTAGAAATATCCCAATGTTTAGTGTCTTTCTTCTTTAATCTTTTGAACTTTAATTCACAGCGTATGACGACTGGGTTATGATCGCTGTCGACATCAGCTTCAGGGTATCTTCTACTATCTTTCACCTGGTTCTTAAATCTTTCCTTTACTAATATGTAGTCTATTTGGGCCCTTCTTAGGTCTCCCAGGGCTTTCCAAGTGTATCTCCTCCTTGGATGGTGTTGGAGTATAGTATTCGTTACAACTAATTTATGTTGTATACAAAACTCTACGTTTCTCGCCTCTCTCATTTCTTCTCCCCAATCCGTATTTACCAACAACATTTTCTTCAGTTCCTTCTCCGACAATTGCAATCCAATCACCAAGTAAAATAAGGTTTTCTTCCCCCTTTATTTTAGCTATAAGTTCACTTAGATCTTCATAACATTTCTCTACCTCTTGTGTTGTCGGCATATAAACTTGGACTATCACAGTATCCTTTGGTTTAGTTTCGATCCGTACTAAAATTAATCGTTCATTATATTGCACGAATCCCTTTACTCTGTTTCCTAGTTCTTTATGCAATATAATGCCAACTCCACCATATCCTGGTTTAGTATTTGCTGTACCAGAATGAATTATCCGATAATTTCCACTCCCAAAGTCTCCTGCATGTGGCTATCTCATTTCTGCTATACTCAATACATGTAAATCCATCCTTTCCATCTCCATGATCAAGTTCTTTATCTTTCCTGTCTGGAGTAAGGTCCGTACATTCCAGGCATCTATTCGTCTCTGCTTATTTCTTAAATTGGCTTCTATATCTGTCCCCCTCCGGAGATCCGAGTGTGGGATTATTTTACCTTCGGAAAAATTTACTGTAGGAGCTAACATCATCTTGAGCTGCTGATACTTCGGATATCCTAATAGATCTTTAATTAAGTGGTTTCCCTTTGCCTTATTCATCCTATGCCGTTGGCCAACTAGTGGCTCATCCGCCTTTAGGGGAAGTTTCCTACCTCAAGGGCTTGAGAGAGCCCTGGACCTCTACCCGCTCATCCGCTCTCTAAGGAGACCGTTGGCACTTGGTAGAAGGGGACTCCTTATACCGGGAGTCACTCGGACTTTAATTGAAACAAATAATTACAAAATGGCTAGGACCATATGTTAATAAAGGATATCTATAAAGAAAGTTCATATAAAATTGTTAATAATTCAGAAGATAGAGATCATCATCTACTACAAGGAGGAAGGATGTGTACATAATAATAAGTTATAAATAGGTATTGTATTAGTAATATATACCTGTAAGTTCTTTTATTTTATAGATGTAATTTCTGACGTGTCCTATATCAAAAATGTATTGTATACATGTAATTGAGCAAATGGATTAATAAAAATATAATATAATCTAAAGCCTTGCGTAGTTCTCTCATATTTCTATTTTTGGCGTCTAAAGTGATACAGCTGGTTGGTGCCAAGTAACGTCATGTAAGGTGTGTATTCTGCCAATCCAAAAAAAAATCTTGAATTGGCATTTTAGTTTTATGTCACTAAAATCCAAGACTAGTTGGAGTTGTTTACGGCTTTAAGCAAAGGAATAGCCATTTTACTGCTACTCAAAGTGGGCGTGACAGCTGAGTTATACGGTGAGATTCTTTTGCTGGAGCGGGGCCGGCGGCCGACTACCTGGCGCGCGCGTCTTCCGCCAGCCAACCGAGCTCGGGTCGCAGGGTTGCGCGAGGCGGAGGGAGCTAACCAGTGTCATTAAAGTCTTTAAGTCAGTAAACTTTCATCAACGAGGGTGTGTAGAGTCAGCGCACAGATACGAAGGTAACAGTAACAACAGCTGCAAGATTTAATTAAAGAAGCACAGATGCTTTTTATTTCTTGGGAGTCTGGATGACCTCACGTCACCAGTAAAAGGTTATAACTTATCTTTTCACAGAAGATACTAACATTGTTCTCCCTTTATGTAGCTGCTCCTGCACCCCTCCCCCCCCCCCTCCCCTTGCGTGTTTATTGTAACTAATCGAAGCACGAACCTAAGCCCGTTTTATGTTCAATTGTGGGCTAATTTAAAATACAAAATGTACTGATCAATTACCCGTAGTGGGGCGCGCAGAGAGTGATAAAGGGGGTCGCCGGCTTTGATTGAAATATTTATATTCTGTAACAAATATTACTATCCTCATATTCATGAACCTATCATAGGCAGGTAGCTCCCAAGACCATCCAAGAATAATAAACTCGTACCTTTGCTGTCTTATTTCACAAGAACTGACCAGTAGATCCTGACAGCAGGAATTCTGAGAAAAGTTGGCGAGTAACGTTTCCCACACAGCTCCATTTCACTCGCCACCCGTAGTGACATCTCCTTAACAAACACCAGCCGCTTGACAATGTGACCGCCACTTCCTTTCAAAAATGGCTTCCAAGAATGGATTCTTCTATTTCTGCCGATTCGAATTCAGATAGGCCTTTCCAGTCAGTTCAAAGACAGTGAGTCAACATGTGAATTCTAGTGCGTGGTTAGCCAACTTTATAATAAACTGATACGAGTGACGCCATTACCCATTGATAAGTAGCTTATTAGAAGTGGTTAAATGAGACCCCGTGAAAGTGATAGTGCTTGCCCTCCTTCGGAACAAGAACAAGGTTCGAATTTAAACAAAGAACATTTTTCTTCCGCGTCTACTTCTGCTCCGCAGTGGCGTACCGAAGGGGGTGCGAACGGGGCGGCCGCCCCGGGCGCCGTAAAGGTAGGGGGGGGGGGGGGCGCCAAAATCAAAAAACATATTTTTTTAGTTTAAGAAGAATGTATTTTTTTTTTTTCAGGAAAAATATATGGTTTTAATGGTTAATTTTTTATTTCTTTGTTAAATACTGCAGTGATATTATTTAGAAACGAAATAAACGTTTCGTTTTAAACTATTTATAGACAATACGAAATAGTTCGTGGGCGCCGAGCACACAGGAAATTATTACGATGTACGGGTTTAAAGAGCGCCTGAGCCGGAATCAGAGCGGAGATGGAGAGGGGATGCGTGGTTGATGACGGCGCTGGCCGGCGCGGGGTGGGGACATTAAGTCACAACAGAATTGACGATTGCTAGTTTGCTAATCATGAAGTGTATTCCTTAACCTTAATCCTCAATTTACTTTATTCGTTTGTGGAGTTGAGTTGCGTTTATTTCGCAGTCGTTGTGTATCAATGAATTGTGAATAGCCTATGCAGTGTGTTTACACGTTAAGTTGAAAAGTACGAGTAATTCCTGTTCATGCACAACTGGGAAAAAGGTAAGTGCAATTAGCACTAGGAAAAAATATTAGGTTAAATTCTCTAAAACAATTTAAAACTATAGAAAAAAACATTACAGTGTTTCCTCTCTATTTCGTTTGCTATAGGCTGAAGCAATTTTAACTTAGAATCATTATTGATCAACACCAAGAATCGTAATTGATAATAGTAAAAAGTAATTTATTTCAGTTTCCATTATGAAACGAAACAAGGCAAGTGGGGCTCAAAATAAACAACTGAAACAGTAACGTACTCTACCCGTATCCATGTGGTCTTACCTGTTGGAATCCGATGGAAAACCTGGATCGTAGAATCTGGAAGTACCCGGCTGAAATAACCCCCAAAACTCTACCAACTAGGATCAACCAGGGATAAGGATACCTCAATATAAAAGAATGTGATAAGAAGATACCAGTGGTCGACGAAATGAAAACCAGCTCAAAATGAACTAACAAGACTCTTAAAAATTAAATTAATCTCGGGCATAAGGCTAAGCATTCAATAAAATAACCCACTGGTCCTCGTAGCACATCCTGGTTCTAATATAAATCATCCGAAGAAAATTTAAAATAATATTGGATCAAGAGTTTATTGTCTAAGAAACTGCTGCATTGTGGAAATTCTCTCCACTCAACAAAATATGTGTTTGCTTCTACATGAAGCACATGATAGTCAAATGTGATATTAGCCTGAAATTTGGCTAAATTATGCTGCTCAAATGGTACAGCATTTTAAACGAAGTTCAAAATAAATGTCTTTGAATTTTACAATATCATACAAATTAACTTTACAAATACAGAAACCCTAATAAATTCGTATTAATCTATATACATTTATCCATTTAATTCGTTGTTCGAATCTCTCCTACATCCTCAATCCATTGACAAGTGTTCTATTTAGTTCTGCTATAGTGTTATTTGGTCATATACGACGAACAATGAAGTTAATCGAACGTAATATCGCTTCAGAAAATTATAACAATTCATTTTAAATCATTCACAAAATGTTTAAATTATCTCTTAAACTTTCACTTATTATTATTATTATTATTACACTGTTATACAATTATTATTACACGTCTTTCTAATCGTAACTTTCCACTGAAACATATGTTAATATTAGCAATTCATTTTAGATTAGTTGATACAATGCATAACTAGGTTTTAAATGTTGGATTCAAAAGTTTACTAGCTTTCTAGTAACTGAAATCGTGACTGTAATTCATGTTCAAAAATGCACATTTATTCACTCAGTAATAGCTTATCAGCTTATTTAATACTGGAAATCTGATATTGACCATCCATCGATGTCTAATATCTGTCTCAATATAACTCAACTCACGCAAACATTAATTGCTTTACCCGTATGTTAGCTCTCAATAGCTATAAATAATCACCAAACATTTTTAAGATTCAAAAAGCTTTTATACAACAATCGTAATACCATGTTTCACAATAGACAAAAGTTAGAGTGTCATGGACAATTTTTATCAGAACTGTGTTAAATATGTTGTATTCACATGCTCAAATAGTAGTATTTGTGATTTTCCAAAATTGTCATTTCGTTTCATGACGAAAATATTTTATATAGAGATTTATTTTCTTTCAATAATATTTCTCATTGTACTTTCATATTTCACAAATATTTCTTTCAAAGAATATAGAGTGATCACTATAAAAAGAATAATTCAGTTTTCGCCTAAACAAAATTCGAAATGGAAATCCTCCTCTAAGGAAACACGTAAGAAACTACACCATGAAAAATAGCCTGTCTTAAGACAGTACAAATAATCCATTAGAATCAAACGCTTAACCAAGTTGGAGTATTAAAAAAATGAAAAACTGAACGAACTCGAAAAAGTGACTATATTCAATAAATTCAAAAACGTGGATCGCAAAAGCCTAATCCAAAAATCGTAATTGTTCACACTAGAAATCACTATATTTCCAAGTCCATGTCGAACTCGATGAAAAATAGACTAACACATCTATCAAACAATGTTGCATGTAATGGCAAAATATTCTGTTTCGTTGCTTAAATAGTTCCAAGTACTTATTCCGAATAATGTTCAAGTATACGTGAAATATCGGTCATCTTCTTGCTATCGACTTTTCTTATATAATTTTATCGTAGTCTTGGCCCTGTCTTCTTATATCGTGTCTTCACAACCAAATATAATGCTCAATTTATCGCCAAAGTAAATTTTGAAAAAAAAAGTAATGCTTTAAAAATAACATCACATTTAATATTAATATTAACTACAAATAAAATACATGTTTGGACAGAAATGATAAAAGTATCAAGTCTAGCCCTAGAATGCACTTTCTATCAACTGAATAAAAATTGGTGAAAAAAGGACATTCTAAAATATGACTAATTCATACTGTCTACTTATATGAAATGTTTCCAGCTACCTTGTTCGTAATCATCTCGATGAAAATGTAAAAGAATGTTTGAAGCACACATTCCTGGTAGGGACTGAACCCTCGTCCATACGTTGCGTATTTCTCATACCGCCTGGAACTGCGTAGAATCGAACCCCGTTCCCGTCCGGCTCGAAAAAACAGCTGTCCGCGTTGCAAAGTTCATCGCACCGACACGTCTTAAGTTTGCTCGATAGCCTAGTTGAAAATTCCATTGAAAGTTCATATTGTAGAAATACAAATGTAGTGTCAGTAGTGTGGTAGTGACAGAGCTGTCTCACTTAGCAAGTGGTGAGCCCCTGCGACCTTGGAATGGAAAGAGCCATGCTAGGAGGGCGTGCTTGGATTCGTTTTTTTCGTCTCGTCATGCTCTTTACGGGAATGTAGGTATCGAAAAGGTGAACTTAGGGTTTTGGGTAAAAAAATGCGTTTTTCACATTTTTGTCGATTTTCGGAAAACGGGCCATGCTAGGAGGGCGTGCTTGGATTGGTTTTTTTCGTCTCATGGTGCTATTTACGCGAATGTAGGTATTGAAAAGGTGAACTTAGGGTTTTGGGTCAAAAAATGCGTTTTTCACATTTTTGTCGATTTTCGGAAAACGGGCCATGCTAGGAGGGCGTGCTTGGATTCGTTTATTTCGTTTCGTTGTGCACTTTACGGGAATGTCGGTGTCGAAAAGGTGAAGTTAGGGTTTTGGGTCAAAAAATGCGTTTTTCACATTTTTGTCGATTTTTGGAAAACGGGCCATGCTAGGAGGGCGTGCTTGGATTCGTTTATTTCGTTTCGTTGTGCACTTTACGGGAATGTCGGTGTCGAAAAGGTGAACTTAGGGTTTTGGGTCAAAACATGCGTTTTTCACATTTTTGACGATTTTTGGAAAACGGGTCATGCTAGGAGGGAGTGCTTGGATTCGTTTATTTCGTTTCGTTGTGCTCTTTACGGGAATGTCGGTGTCGAAAAGGTAAACTTAGGGTTTTGGGTCAAAACATGCGTTTTTCACATTTTTGCCGATTTTTGGAAAACGGGTCATGCTAGGAGGGCGTGCTTGGATTCGTTTTTTTCGTCTCGTTGTGCTCTTTACGGGAATGTCGGTGTCGAAAAGGTGAACTTAGGGTTTTGGGTCAAAACATGCGTTTTTCACATTTTTGTCGATTTTTGGAAAACGGGTCATGCTAGGAGGGCGTGCTTGGATTCGTTTATTTCGTTTCGTTGTGCTCTTTACGGGAATGTCGGTGTCGAAAAGGTAAACTTAGGGTTTTGGGTCAAAACATGCGTTTTTCACATTTTTGCCGATTTTTGGAAAACGGATCATGCTAGGAGGGCGTGCTTGGATTCGTTTTTTTCGTCTCGTTGTGCTCTTTACGGGAATGTCGGTGTCGAAAAGGTAAACTTAGGGTTTTGGGTCTAAATATGCGTTTTTCACATTTTTGCCGATTTTTGGAAAACGGGTCATGCTGGGAGAGCGTGCTTGGATTCGTTTTTTTCGTCTCGTTGTGCTCTTTACGGGAATGTAGGTGTCGAAAAGGTGAACTTAGGGTTTTGGGTCGAAAAATGCGTTTTTCACATTTTTGCCGATTTTTGGAAAACGGATAACGTGATGATGACGTGCGTGATAGTATGTTTTCGTCTCGTTGTGCTCTTTACGGGGATATAGATATGGAATAGGTTAAAAGCTGGAAACATGTTTTTTTTAGTCACAAATGGGTTTTGTGATTTTCCCTCATATTGTGAAAACCGAAAACGTGAGAATGACGTGTGTGATAGTATTTATTTCGTTTCATTGTCCTCTTTACGGGGATATAGATATGAAAAAGGCAAAAAGCTGGAAACATGGTTTTCTTATGGAAAAGGTGTTTTTTGTTCATTTTCGCGTTATTTGGAAAACGAATGAGGCGATTTTTATGATGGTCATGTCGATGTATTTATGTCGTTCTGTTTACGGGAATGTAGGTATGGAAAACCTAAAATGATGGTTTCCGTTATTTTTTTTCGAGATCGTTGAGGAAAACGGGGAAAAATGTAAGAAACCAGATTTGAAGTCACGTTAGGTTATGCGCTATGATGTTAGTAAAACATTTATGCATTATTATTATTATTATTATTATTTGTCTTGACTGGTCAGGGCTCACACGCAGAGAGAGAACATGTTTAATGCAATGAGAATTGAAAGCATTGAAGCTAGCCCACGGCGATCCAGACAGACACAGGTCTTATCATCGTACGTGCCTCGCAGCAGAGAGAGATAAGAGGCTGGTGTCATTATACAGTGTGCGGATTTATAATGTGTATGTCATAGCCTAGGTTCATTATGGACTCATCATGCAATGCAAAGTTTGAAACAATGAGTGAGTGTATAACATCATGATAACAGATTGGCATGGGCTCGAACAAAGCGGTTATTGGACATGTAATAAACAAAAGGGTGGGAATAATGAAAGGTCATATGATACATTTTTTTTATTTTTTATTTTTTTCAAAATAATTAAATAGGGTTTTATTACAAAAAATTATGTTTATTGACCCATGAATTATACGTGGAAGGAAAACCTAACCACTTTACAAAATATTTTGCACCTTTGACTTTAATTACTCGTTCAATGAGATAATCGTTGGGATATAATGTTTTTTGCACTTCTTCATAATAGAATCGTCCCTGAATGGGTTGACCGCTCTGATCTTCTAAGAGATACGTCACTGGTTGACCTAGCTTGACTTGGCGAATTTTAAAAATTTCTGTCGACCATTGTGGAGTATACGATTTTGAAAACACACTTCTATGTTTACTAATGCGAACAAAATCTCCAATTTTAAGGCGATGTCGCCTTGGATCTAGCCTTTTTATAGGGTTAAACAGTCTATTGAGTCTGGGTAGGTTCTTGGTGACGAGGCGAGGTTTCATGCCGATGGTGGAATGAATGGTGTTGTTGTAGCGAGACACAAGTTGAGGTAACCAGTCTATCCATCGATAGGAACCATGTATTGTAAACTCTTTCCACATATAACTTTTTAATGTTCGATTGAACCGCTCGACCACACTGGCTTTGAGATTGCTATAGGTGGCATAATGGTGAATATCCTTAGATTTGAGAAAACTGGAGAAATCCTTGTTGAAAAATTCTTTCCCCTGGTCGGTTTGTAACAAGTGAGGTTGACGTTTTGATTGTTCAATAATATGTTGAAAGGCCTTTGTGACTAAGATACCAGTTTTATTTTTTACTGGTTGAACAAAAGCCATTTTGGAATAGACATCAATGACGGTCAACATATAGCGTACACCGTCGTTAACGTTAGAATAAGGTATCATTTCAACCAGGTCTGCCTGCCAAAGTTCATCGATTCCTTTGGAAATGACACGACGACGTTCATAAATGCGTCGGGCTGGTTTATGCAATTCATGAGCAATGCCCACTTTGATGGGGGATGGCTTATAAGATAATTTTAGCATCTCGGAGTTGTTGTTCAATGAGGGCGATTTCCGCCTCATGTCCAGTGTGACCAGCTTGTTTTGATGCATGAAGCAAGTATAAGCGCTCTACTAACTGATTGGGATTATTCCAAAAGGTTATATCTAGGTAGGGTTTTAATTTCTTAAACCTTACACCAGAGGCAGAGTGATGTTTTTGCTTACCAAAGATGTTTGCAATGATGGTTTTATATTTTTGGGATATATTGGCATTGACCTGCTGAGAGGATTTATAGTTTCTTTTGTGAGCGTTGGTGTCTAATAAAATGGATTTATATTTAGCAAGGTCCTCGGACGTAAAATCTTGTGTCGAGGGGGTGCGAGAAAATAGCAGCTTTAACAGACCCGGTGTTAATTTATAGTTGATCTTTTTAATGACAGCTTTCGTACGAGCAAATTTAATGGATGAATCCCCAATTTTAAAACTATCATTCTCATAGCGAACACCATACGTGGTATCTGTCTTTCCAATAAATAGAAGGGTCAAATACGGTTCCAGGGTTGCCCCATAATGTTTGATTAAAATGTTTTTGAGTTGAGCTTTATTTTGAGGGGTTGCCAAGACTTGTGAAAACGGAGACGATGTGGAGGAAGACGGTGTTGCCGCTATGACGGAAGATTTTTGTTTTGTTTTTAGAAACTGTTGAAGGGGTGACGATTTCTTTTTTCTTTCAGGACTAAATACGCTTTCGCTGTCACTTTCACTTTGTTCATGCTCTTTTTCTTCTTCCTTCTTTTCATGTTCTTGATGTTCTTGTTCACTAACATTAGAGGAGGAGGAAGAGGAGGATTTTACCTGTCGTGTGGATTCTGTTTGAGTAAATTTTGAACTTGTTATGGGTTTGGTTTGAGAGGTAGCAGCAGCAGCAGTAGCAGCAGAAGCATTAGGTTTAAATCTCATGGGATCAACCGATGATGGAGCATGTTTTATCATGGGTAAAGGATTGACGTTTTTTAAACGTTGCAATTCACGAAATTTATGTCGAATCGTATTTCGTGCCTCAATAATACGCTGCATGATTTGAACATGTTTCTTGTACCCTATGGCGTTCGCCATGGTAAAGGTAAAGACACACTAACAGGAAATGTCCAACCCTAGGTCTTTTTAAACAGAAATAAAATGATCAAAACCCAAGCGATAACGTCCCTCACATCGTTCACTCTGTTTATTTATGACCAAACAGGCATGGGGATGATGGTTCCAACACGAAGCACACAATTGCGTGAAAGCTGTAAAGGACATATCTGGATTCACATGATCTTGAAAAATATGATAGAGATTTCTAGAGTCTTGGCGGAAGAGAACGATGAGATTGGCATTGTCACGAATCAACTGTTTGGGGATTTTGGAATAGGTCTGAGCTAGATAAAAACAATCCACTTGTTTATGGCGTCCCATACTAAAATACTCTTGAATAATGGCCTGTCGTTGAGTGGCAATATCATCAAAAATTATAATGGAATCTGGTTGAATGCGGTCTGGTTGAATGACATCTTGAGGTGAGGTGAATGTAAAATAGCCCATGGCTTCTTTATTTAACGAAGACATAATTTGTTCCAGATACACGTACAGAGGCTGGTACAAGGATTTGGCAAAAATATAAATATTTTGAAATCGTAGGCCATGAGGTGCGGTAATAATGTTCAGCAAAACATTGGTCTTTCCACAACCCGAAGGCCCTACCATAATACATCGAACGGTAGATGGGAATAGGGTGCCATGACGTTTAGGTTCGCACACGGACAGTGATAGCTCTGAAACCAAATCAGAGACGGGCAAAGCATGGGGTTGTTTCATTAATTCCATTGTGTCGATGACTGAGTTTTTTTCATGTGTGTATAAGGTTTATATATATAGGCAAACGGTGAGTAAGATAGGTTAGTTAACGTCTATCACCATGGACGTGTTTGGGAGAGCTCGTGTAACCATGGCCACGGCCGCCTCTTTGTCAAAACAGTCACGAGAGGTGGCAACAAAAAGCTATGTCGATCGCAAAGTGCAAAGTGTCTATCACATGGCCCCGAGACTAACCGCTGAGGGCTATTCAGCCAATCATCATCGTATTATTGATGTGCAAGAGCCTCGAGACGAAAATGATGTCTGCACGAAACGTTATGTGACCTATCAAATGAAAAGGCTTTATAAATTTGTCCCATCTGTATTTTTAGTGTACCTGTCAAATCAAAAACTGGACAATGACGAAAACCATTCCCCACCACCACTACCACTGGTGAATGATGATCTTACCTATATGCTTGCTTCCGGTTTAAGTCGTTATCGACTGCATTATGATGGTGTCATTCATATTAAATATGCCATGCCTGATGAGAAACATTTAAAAATACAACTAAACGGTGATAGAGTGTTGGCCCACAACCATCAAAGAGTAAATGTGGGAGATGAATTATCCTTTCATCTTATGCTTACGTTTGAGGAAAAGGAAGCTGGGAAAACGGTGAATGATTTCCCGCTTTATATAGAATTGGAATATAGTGCTATGAAATAAGGTTCTCTACGTTAGTTGTTATCGAATGTTTGCTGTGAAAGGTTCACCAAGTAGCAGCATGGTGAAAAAAAGATATGCTATGAACATGAAAAAATCAAATCTCAAAAAGAGAAAAAAGCCAGGTCGGGAACCAAGTCGATCAGCCTCACACCCAGTGTTAAAACGTAAAAAAACTAAAAAAAATCTAAAAAGAGTGGCTATCGAAAAAGCTTTACAAGCGGTGCGATTGTCTACAGCTCCGAAATCGCAGCATTATGTATCGATAAAAAGAAAAGAAAGAAAGCAAAAACGTGGGCGAGTCATTCCTGTTGCTAAGCGTGGGGGTTTTTTGCCGGCTTTATTTGCAGGGTTGGCAGCTTTGGGGTCCCTTTTGGGTGGTGCCAGCGCTGTAGCGAAAACCATAAAAGCCGTCGAGCAAGGCAAGCAACAATTCAAAGAAAGCGAGCGACACAATAAAACGTTAGAAGCCATTGCGATGGGAGCTAGAAATGGCAACCCTTTAAAGCCAGTCTTTTATCCACAAGGTAATGGCCTACCGTCTAAGGAAAAAAAAAAATGTCCATCTTCATCGATAAGCGCTTAAGCCAACTGCCTCGTCATGCCATGACCCATGAAGAAGTGGAAAGCTATGCCAAACAACTAAAGATTTCTCATTTTCGAGGTGTATTTATGCGAAATGAATTACCTAAAGCACCGTGGAAAGAAGAACGAGCCATGATGAATTTAGATGATGATGCAGGCCCAGGAACCCATTTTGTAGCCTATGTGAAACAAGGTTCCACAGTATGGTACTTTGACAGTTATGGAAATTTACCACCCCCGATCGAGTTGATACGTTATTTGGGAAACCGGGTAAAGATATTCTATAATGTGAATCGTCAACAAACCTTTGACAGTCAAGAGTGTGGCCGTTTGAGTTTACATTTTTTATATAAGAGGTCGCGTTAAGCCATCAGTTTCATCATTATGAATGTCAACGCCAAGACCTTTACCGTGCACAGTCGCGGGCCTGAAGTGTCCCTGGATTTTTTCCCTCCCATTGAATTGCATCCCGAACAATCCTATGTGCTAGGATTAATTTCTTTGGAAAGTTACAACAGAATTTACAATATTCAAGTGGATATTAATGACAAATTTTATTATGATGATTATATGTTGACACTACCCCCTGGAGGTTATACTATAGACGATGTGCATGAGGCCATTAGCGTGTCGATGATAAAACAATTTGGTGTCAAACCATTTGCGGATGGGACACACAAATTTGAACTTACAGCCAATACAATAACTCATCGCTGTCGTATTTTCTCTACGTTTAACATTGACTTTGAAACACGAGTTCATTCTATTGGTCCTTTATTAGGATTTAAACCAAGAGTGTTGGCAGCTCAGCAACCCCATGAATCAGATTATCCAGTGAAATTCATCGAGGACCATCACATTTCTGTAACTTGCAATATTATTAGAGACGTATTTACGAATCAAGAACAAAGCCATTCCCTGTATGATTTTATTGTCACCTCTCCTTGCGGCTATATTATTCGTGAAAACCCTTCAGTGGTTCTCTATCATCCTGTGTGTGTCAGTGATATTAGTAATATTACCTTACGCTTAGTGAATAGAAACCAACAACTGATTGCTTTGGACGCCAACACCCCCGTGACCTACAAGTTGGTTTTAAAGACGCTATGAAATTTATCTATAAAGCAACAACAACGTCTACGAGCTCGGTTAGTTGCCCGCCGTGTATGAAACGGTTGACACGGGTAAACCGACAACGCTTACAACGCCTTGGTTATACGCTACACCCCAATCATGAACAAAGAGCTGTTGCAAGTGTTAAATCCCATACAAGTGGAAGATGGCGTCGTGCGCATTGATATGCATTCCTATCAACCTCAAGCAACAGGTCTGAATAACAATGACGAGATTCAATTCATCATTAACAATCAAGATATTTTTACTCTACCTCATGAAAGTGTCCTTCAAATTGAGGGTAAATTAATGAAAGCAGATGGCAGTACGCCCACAACGTCTGCGTTGGCGAATCATGGTTTGGCTTTTCTGTTTTCTGAAGTACGTTATGTGATAAATGATATTGTCATAGATATGACTCGAAATGTGGGCATGACTAGTCTTATGAAATTATATCCATCCTATAGCGAGGAGGAAAGTAAAACGCTTTCTATGGCAGGATGGTGTCCCAACAGTAGCAATAACTGGCTAGTTCATACCGATGGCACTTTTACAGGCTTCCTACCCTTAAAATTACTCCTTGGCTTTGCCGAAGATCACAAGCGTATTATTTTAAACGCAAGACAAAGTTTGTATCTGGTGAGAGACCGCAGTGATTATAATGCACTGAAAGGAGCCTCTGACCAAGTGATAGACTCAAAAATTCAACTGCTTCGATTACTATGGAAAGTGCCCCATGTGACGCTATCGGATCGTAAAAAGCTAAGCATGTTAAATTTGGTGCAAAAAGATAAAGCCTTGCCTATCGCCTTTCGAAGTTGGTGTCTGCATGAATACCCCTTGCTACCTACCACTGACACTCATAGTTGGAGTGTCAAATCGGCTCGCTCTACCGAGAGACCCCTCTATGTTATTATTGGTTTTCAAACCAATAGAAAATACCAACAAAGCAAAGATGTCACCTTGTTTGATCACATTCACTTGAGAAATATACGACTATTTTTAAATAATGTTTGCTTTCCCTATGAGGGGTTGGAACTCAATTTTTCAAAAAATAAGTTTGGTCCCCTTTATGACATGTTCGCTAAATTTCAATCGTCTTATTATGAAAAACAGGATTGTCCTATGTTGTCGCCACAAGGGTTTAAAGCAAAAGCACCACTGATTGTTTTCGACTGTTCGTATCTAGAAGAATCTATGAAAATCACCACCATTGATTTAAGGGTAGATTTTGAAACACAAGAAAATGTCCCAGACCATACCAGTGCCTACTGTTTGATTATTCATGCTAGACAAGTGAAATATCATCCTTTGTCCAATTATGTCACCAGCATGTAAGCCATCTGTGGTCGAATGAAAACAAAAAAAAGATCATCATTCATAGGATTGATGATAAGCGTCTGCATGCACAGTATCTGTTGCGCTCTGGCACTGTGCGCACATACGACAACAACAAACATCATGTGTCCCTCAATAAGCAACAGCAACAACAACGTGACAGACAAACCATGGAATTTAAAATGTGAATTTAATCGTTTGAAAACTTTTGAAGCATGGACAGTTCCCTTTATGGATTGTGGAGAATTGGCTGCGAGCGGATTTTATTACTTAAAACGTGGGGATGTGGTCAAGTGTATTTTTTGCAACATTGAAATTGGAAACTGGGAAATAGGGGATCGAGCCTTTAGCGATCATCAGCGATGGAGTCCATCCTGCCCTTACCTCAATCGCTATGATGTGGGCAATATTCCATGGAGTTTGAATTATCCGGTTATTGTACCAGACCCTACAAAACTAGGAGATACCTGTGGACCGTATGTGCAAACTATTCATTTGAATGCTGTTCCAAATTAAGCCAACACACTTGTTTGTAATAAAAGTGTAAGTTTTTTTTTGTTATGAATAAAACCTCAACAAATATTTCGCTGTTGTTCAATTCATTTTTTCCTTTTTTTCCCCTAAAGTCCTTTGATTTTGCCATGTTAAACCATGGCATGGGTTAGTTGTTGATTAGACGTCAATGAGGTAACAAGTAAAAATAAAAAAGCATGATGCGTACACTCATCGTGGATTGTCAGGGGTTTAAAATTGCAGACAACAAATTTATATTTAAGGAAGTTGCTTTTATCGATTGTAGTACGTTTTGGGTGTCTAACCCTATTCATTTGGTGTTTAAACCTCCCTATGCTTTCGAGTTGCTTAGTGAAAAAGATAAAAAACAGAGCCAATGGATTGAAAATCATTTGCAGTTAGCATGGAACCAGGGTGATATTTCTTACAAGTATCTTGACATTGTCATGAAAGCCCATTTGTCCTCGGCCAATGTCTTATTTGTTAAAGGGAGTGAAAAACGCCAGTGGCTTCAACCATTTCTACCCTCTCACTGTCAATGTATTGACCTTTTAGATCTGGGTTGTCCATCCCTGCAAACGCTTATGGACACTTGTCCTTGCGACAATATTCAGAATAAAGCCTTAGCGCATGCATGGCAATTGTTTCATTGGCTCACCACGAGTGCATGTTGGGAGTTGTTCAATAAAATGAAAACTGAAAGTGTATCGTCCAATGATAGCAGTGAGACGTGTACACGTGAGGTGATAACATCAACGTTATAGACATGGACGCCACTACAATCGACAAGGCTATTGGAAAGTTCTTTGTGTGCAAGAAAAAACTGATTAGCTTTACACAACATGAATTATTAGCACTACCTAAATCATTTCTTTTTTATGTTGCTGCCAACGCTGTCAAAGAAATTTGGGAAAAGGCGCCTGCCGAGTGGACTAACGACTCTGTATTGAGTGAACTACAACCATGCAGTCATTTTTCCCATCACAAGCAATTAACCATGGCAAAAATACCTTCCATTCGACAGTGTGCCACATGCCAATTAATGAAATTATATCATGGTCATAAAACTCAGTGTAAAGACATTGTTTCATCATTCCATGGCTGTCATGCGGAAAACAACCACCACCTACCATGCTCGTCAGGAGCTGCCGACAAACAACAACAGCAAGAACAAGAACAAGAAGAAGAAGAAGAAGAACAACAAAAAAAGTGTTTTTCACCGATTGAAACCTCTATGTCCCAGGTGTACTGGCCGTGGAATTATTGATAACATTATTAAAAACTTACCATTCGAAGCTCACTTACCTGCTTACAGCTTTTGCGGCCCTGGTACTCGTCTTCAAGATCGTTTGAGGAGAGGGGATATGGGAATCAATGCTTTGGATCATGCATGCCTTAATCACGATAAAGCCTATGAAAACAGTGATCCCACACTAAGACGCATTGCCGACAAAGTCTTGTTAAGCATTGCCAAGCAACGATTAACAGCTTCAGATGCCAGTCTAGCAGAACGAATGGCAGCATTTATAGTGATTGGTGCTATGAAGAGCAAATTACTTTTATCTAGATATGGACTTTAACGTAATGAATTTATTTAAAAAAATGTATAGTATCACTGTTATCATGACAAAAAAATAAATAAAAAGACAAGAGTCCATGTTGTGTTTTTTTCCATTATTATTATTCACTCATAGTTTCATTATTATAATTATAAATGACAAACAATAAAAAAGGGACAGCAGTGCATCGTTAAAAATTATTACTAATTGTAGTAAATCTATTTTTTCAATCACAAACAATAAAAAAGGACAAAAGTCCATTATTTTAACTAATAGTTTCATTATTATTATTATAAAAAATTATATATACATGGTAATTGTACTAAACCTATTTTTTTTAAATCACAAACAATCAAAAGAAAGGACAAAAGTCCATCATTATTCATCAGCTTCAAATAGCAGTCTAGCAGAACGAATGTCAGCATGAAATCTTTATCTACTCTAGAACCAGTTTTTTTTGTTAAACGCTTATTATTGAATAAAATAACATGTTACTAGAATTTGATCATTATAAATTATAATAAAAATTGCATAAAAATTGCTATAAATGCTATTTTAAATCACAAACAATAAAAAAGGACAAAAGTCCATTATTTTAACTAATAGTTTCATCATTATTATTATAAAAAATTATATATACATGGTAATTGTACTAAACCTATAAACAAACAAAAAAATCTACCATTAAGCATAAGTTTTGAAAATTTATTTTTATTATTATTTATCATGGTAAACGTTGAGCAACAATTAATAAACGTCAAACTGTTGAACCCAAAAAATAATTTTATTTTATTATAGTCATTAAAGAGTAGGGCATGAATAAACAAAAAAGTTACGGCTAGCGTACAATGATTATTCGTTTTCAATTTTTACAAAACGAACCATGCATCGATTATTTTTTTCACCCTCATAAATTAAATAGACAGGGTGAATACTGGAATTGACATCTTCCATAACATTATCAGGTAGGTTATTAAATCGTGTGGGAAGAAATGTCTCAAAGTCTTGACAAATGCAAAGAGCTCGTTCACCAAATTTGGTTTTCAGTTTTTGAATTTTATGTATGCGAAAGGGTGTTTGCGTAGGCAATTCACTCATTTTCTTGCGTGCAAAGCCACAATCTTGACCAATGGCGTTCAAGGCGTCCATGGTTGTCTATAACCAAAGAAAAGAGTGTTACTTTCTAACACTCTTGTTCTTATATTACAATAGCAATAACTTTGTACATTAAAGTATATTGTTTTTTTTTTTTTAAATCCTGAGTGTTTATGACCTGAAGTTGTAGATAGATAGTATTGGATAAAAATATAATAATAATGTTTGTATCATTTTTTCAGTCAAAACATACATTTGGAAATTATTTAATAGGAAATGTTTTATCAAAATTAAGTGTGAATCTCTCTTGGAGGTAAATGCATGTCTCTGTTGTGAATGGGAATTAGCCTATCATTCCCTAGTCGAATGACTTGTATTCGTTTGCTCTGTTGTTGTGCAAATTCACACAACATTCTGTTAAATAAATAGTATCAACAAATACTAAGAGCAAACATGGAATGCTTTTGGTAACCTATAAAAAGGCAAAGTTAACACGCTATGCATTTAATAACCATGTCTACATCCAACAAAACAAAATTCAAAACTACAAATTTAAACCAGTGTGTATGTGTTTATCAACGTGAATACACGATAAACTAAAACAAACAAACAAACAAAATAGCCAAATGTATTCTAAACGTCAAGTATGCACCTGAAAGCCGAATGTAAACAAAAAAAAGCGATAATCATGACATCATGTGGTTAGTTTCTAACAAATCTCATTCTATGAGGCGAATATTGATTGATAGGTAAGCCAAGACAAAGTTGGCGAAATGCTTGTTGTCGATACGAAGTGATTGATTCCTCAGCAGGAAATTTATAAAAATGAAAACAAAACATTTGAAAAGTTATTGGAAAATAAACATTAAACAGGGGTTTTGTAAATATTGTACACCAGAAATCTGGAAAATGATCCTCGTCAGCTAATTTAACAATCACTTGATTCATGGTTAAACCGTACCATGCTTTATGAATCACTTGCGTGGATACATTATTTTCAAAGTCAAAATTTAGCATACAGGATTTACAAAAGTGATGCCCTGGATCATAAACTATGTCATCATCCATAATGATGTCATAAAACATGGTATCAATGCGTACTTTCGTGTTTCTATATTCTGAAGGATAGGCCACACGTTGAGGATTATGAGACATCATCGTGGCATATTCATTGAACGTGGTGTGTTTTGTGACGATAAAACGATCTTCATCATGGCTCATGATTGAATCTGAAAAGTAGTCGTTGCCGTTTACTAAGTGAATAAATAAAAATACTATGTACTATATACACTGTCTGTCCCCTAAGTCAATGGCAAAAATAAAATAAAAAATAAGCAAAACACAAATAAATAACCATCTGTCTGTTGACTTCTTTAGGTTAGGTTAGGAAAAAAACATGTAACAGGTTAAAGAAACAATTTCTGTTCAAATATTTCAAATATATCACCACTCATAACTCTAGCCATAAAGTGAGAGTTTTGTCCTCCGTAAAAGCAGCAGATTATTATTCTTTTGTTCTTGCATGAGACCTACTAAGCCACACCCTAGTGTGGCCTATTAAGCCGCATGCCTACTGAGGGTGAATGGTCACCTTGCCGAAACATGAGGCCTACTAAGCGACAACAATAGTGAGGGTGGCTACTTGTTTGTTTTTTTTTTCCTAACCTAACCTAAAGAAGTCAACATGTTTTTAATCTAGCCTGTGCACAGTGAACCATGCAAACGTTGATGCATGGCTCTCTTTATGCGTTGACAGGCAAATAGCACAAGACATACAGTTTATGTACAACTATTTACAGACATTTACACATCCATGCATACACCCATGCACACAGGTTAAAAAACAAAAATTATATGATACACTACAATTTTTTATTTTTATTCCGAGGCTCAAGATGGCATCTCGCGTTTGATAGCAACCAAACCAAACACTTGCCGTGTTGTACAACAACAATAGCTACAACCACTACTGGTTGTAACCAAATGGGACGCTTGTCATCATATCCTGACACCACTGTCTCTTGTCGTCCAACAAAGCGAGTGTTTGTTTTCGCTGCTTCATTAAAAATAAATCATGATTTTTTGAGAGAATCCTAAACTGACTATGTGCCATGGCTGTGTGGGTCTGAAGGACATGTAAATAATCATCCACACAGAGACGTTTAACCACATGCTGGCTAATCCCTTTGGCTCGCATAGATTCGCATCGATCCACCTGTCGAAAACTATACATTTTCGGAGCGAGACCTACAAACTCAGTCATCATGGTGTCTGAACACTCATCTTTCATTAAACCAATTTCTTTTTTGTTCAGACGGGGGATATCGAACACGTTCTTGTCACTAAACGAGGACGTGTCAAACCATTTTGGGTTTTGTTTCATAACGACATACGGATCACAGTCACGGATATGGTAAATAAAACTATCCGTGTCTGTATATAACAAGGAAATGGTACCAAATCGCTGTATTGCAAAACCATAATGGAATTTATACATGTGCAATTTTGAAAAATCTAAAATGACTTGGCCTAAATAGATAGGCTTATTCATGACCACTTTAGTTTTAGCAAGTTCAATAGTCAGTAGATCATGATCAATAATGTTTAAAGATTTGAAATTTGGTTTTGCAATATATTTTTGAGCCCCCCATTGTCCATGCCATGTGTTGACCAATTTAATGTCCCTATACTGCCGTACATTTTCCAAACTCTTGCCATAGATACAATTATTCATCAGTTTAAAAAAATTGATTTGAAATGGTTGAGTGGCACTTTGTCTGTGACTGGTATTTAAATCCATGTATGGTTTCAACCACGGTTTCTGACAAAAAGAAATACCTCTATGGATTTTTTTCAGGGTTAAGCCCTGAGCTAAACATTCTACCAGCATGTCAATATGCAACACATAGTGATTTTTATCATACAAGGTACCCATCAATTTCTTATGATTGCCCTTACTCTCGGGCGGCACCATTTTCTCTATGCAAAAGGGGAAATCACCATGACGCTGTCTGAGATGGGGGGGATAAGCTAAGTCGACATCAAGAACATACCCTACGTCCTGTTGCTTGCTAGCGCTATGCACATTAAAATCTTTAATTTCATCCTCAGACAGCCAGACAAAGTTTCTGTACGGCAGTGGTCGACTCATAGCGTGACCGTATAAATTGTTTATGTCGAAATACATTAGATAGGATTCAGGTTCTTCGGGACAATAATCAGGCATGTAATGATTATTTGCCTTGGCATGTCGCTGATTGAGCGATACGAATCCCCCACGAATCCCTTTTTCCATCATGAGTACCATATCGGGATCCGTCAGTAAATCAAGCTCAATGTGGGTAAATTTGAGGGCGGCGTCCCAACTTAACCCTGGACTGGTATAGTAGTGAGCGGGGTCAAGGCCATAAATCGTGTGACATAGCTGACGAAACGTTTCAAAAACGTCGGTCAACAACAACACGTCTAATTTTAAGTAGTGCATAGCATACTGGCCCATGGTTTCTATGCCAAACACTCGCCAAACATGCTGTGCATGGGCATAGTCTTCTTCACTGATGGTGCTTTGTGTTAACTGAGAAAAGAATTTTTCTCTTGGCGGCAAAGTCGTTTCTTCAAGCACCTCGTAACTTTCCACATAATCGTATGGAAAATGGCCTTTACGAACACACAATTTAAATTGATTTGTATCCGTAAAGTGGGAATGGGTATGTTTCAACTCATCTTCGCTTAAGCCTTTCACAAGACTATCCAGCGAACTAGACATAAACTTGAATGAGTCGAGAAAGCGAATGCTCATGCTTCCTTTTCTCCATGAAAGTGAGGTAAAGCTCTCATGGTTCTTAGCCAAAATGCTGAATTTGCTCTTATCTACATGAGCAAATTGTTTTACAATGAAGTGAAGGTCATACCGGGAGAAATTGTGTAAGAAGACAGGGAGGAAGCGAGGTGTAGAGTACTTCAAATTGCATTCGTTATGGGCAGCACCTCTAAAATGCCCTGTCCTGTGGCAGTGGTCTCTTACTTTTTTTTCTCCGCCTAAGATTGGCTTTTCACATATGTGGCAGGTGGTGGCTTGATCATATTCTCTTTGCTGTACGTCATTCATTTGAATTGGTACAGGGTTGTTCAAAATAGTTTCTACTTTGCCTGCTAAAGCCGCCATTTGATCAACAAACCACCGCGCACAATCCTGACCTTTGTGACTTACATACTCACATTGTGAATTATCATAGTGACAGACAACATAATAGGCTACAGCAAAAGGCTCATGTTTCTGCACTGGATAGGTTGAGCTTGTATGGGGGCTTGGTTCACATCCCTGAATGGGAACAGTAAGGGCCTCAAAATCAGCGTAAACAGTAAATGGTACCATCTCTTGTTTATTAGTGGCCTTAAATTTTAAGACTGCGTCATTCCCTTCGGGCAAGACTAGCTTTACTGCCGTCTGCCCTTCACAGTCTTCTGTATGTCGTTTCAAAAGTTCATCAGTTGTAAAATACTGAAGGCAGCGCTCGCAAATATGTTTCTTACCATCATGATTTGACATTTGGCTGCTCACCAATTTACTTAAATTCTTTATCCAACAGTAATGGCTTTTATCCCCATCAGACAGGAAAAGCAGGTGAATGTGATGTTGCTTTACCTGTTTGGTGGCATACAAGGGGCCCACAATATTGGATCCTTCGATGCCATACACCATGAAAGAGAAATTTGGATTATCTTTCTCAAATAAATGAATTTTATCTAGAGGCATGGGAAATGAAACACGCTCGAGATTGAGAGTTTGTTTCATGCGGTTAAACAATTCTTTGTACTTCCCTGGTCTATCACAATTACTGCCCTGACAGGGTTGCAGGCAGCTCACTATACTCCACAAAAAGCAGTAATCGTCTTTGTTGCGTATGTTGATCACTGCCTTTCTCGAAGCGATAAAGCTCGGCGTGGCAATATAGCTACTTCCTGCATTCAATGGATTGTATTTACAAATATTGATTTGCAAATAGGCAATGCTATTGAGGGCCAAGCCACTGGGACCCTCTTGCAACTTATCAAATTTAGTGATAAGCGCTTGAATAGCTTTCTCCTGATACCACGTTTCCAAATTATCGGCTATCAGTACTTTCTCCATTTTTGTACAAAGGTTGAAGGTGTGTTTCTCTTCAACATTATTTTTTATCAACGTAAATTCACATAGTAGTTCGAAGTTTATTTTTAAAGCCTGATGCAATCTTAAGCCTTGTTCACATTCACTCAAAAAAATGGGAAAACATAATTCCACAAAATCTTTAGGCGACAGACAGTGATTCGCATTGTAAATTCGGCCTGAGCATACTCGCGTTTTGAAACATTTGGCCAAAGGCTGCCACACTAACACTTCACTCTCCGATATAGACATGATTATAAAATGGACAAATAAACGTGCAACCCTTACCTTAAAATAGGTTAATCCAAAATCTGCAATTCCAAACGACCACACTAATCGATTTTTTTACTGACTGGCACACAATCTCGTTCACAGGTACACAATGGTTGTAGCAATTTGGGCCCCCAGCAGGAAATGATCACCAACAAGGTTGATATAGTTTTAATATCAACGACAAGGTTTATCTTGTTTTTTTTGTTTCCAATGATTTATCTGAAAAACAAACCAATACAATCCGTTATTAGTCATGGTTATATACATTAAACATGTGCATTCATTCATTCATGCATTCATTCATTCATTCATTCATTCATTCATTCATTCATTCATTCATAAGACTTACTAAAAACAAAAGGTTTCAAGTGTGCACACATAAATAAGACACTCACTCGAAAATAACAAAGTCATTTACAAAGACTCACCTCTTTTTTTTAATATCGAAAGCGTCAAAGTAGTTAAAACCTATTCACTCCATATATATCTTCATTCTGAAACAATAATAAATACACGCCATAAGTATATAAATTTCCGTGAAATAAATAACATACATTTAACAACAACAACAACAATAAAAGTAATGGAACAACATGTACTCACCATATAATGAATTATAATACTTTCAGCAAATGTGCTCTTTGCCGCCACTGTCACTGTCACTGTCTCTCTCTGTCTGCTTTCCCAGACTTAATAATGTTGTTTTTAAAAATCTGCAACAAACGAAATCCCCCAAAAATACCATCAGTCACTAACTTACTTTTCATGCATACACAAAATAACAATAAAACCAATCATGTCATAATTAACAATAATGAACCTACCTTAGTACAAGTATGGTCGCAGTTCACGTAATATTTCACAAAGAGCATAAGGCACTTGCATCCGTCACCTTCAAAGATGAACACGAGAATGATGAGTCTCTCTTACCCTCAGAACATATATGTCTCCTCAACAAGATGCAAAGTTAACACTTTACTTTTTTTTTGTTCCTACGAGTAGGATGTCATGGAGCGCACAAGTCAGAGCGATTCTCACAAGCTTTTGCAATCTCTGCATGAGTATGCGTGGGAATGCAATGATCAGCTTTTCGACAGAGCTGTATGTCCTTCATCGAGATATCGAGTAACACGTCTGGGTCAGATAACAGCCACCTGCATACGAACAACAGGCTGTTATCTCTCTCTGCTGCGAGGCACGTACGATGATAAGACCTGTGTCTGTCTGGATCGCCGTGGGTCAGTCTCAATGCTTTCAATTCTCATTGCATTAAACATGTTCTCTCTCTGCGTGTGAGCCCTGACCAGTCAAGACAAATAATAATAATAATAATGCATAAATGTTTTACTAACATCATAGCGCATAACCTAACGTGACTTCAAATCTGGTTTCTTACATTTTTCCCCGTTTTCCTCAACGATCTCGAAAAAAATAACGGAAACCATCATTTTAGGTTTTCCATACCTACATTCCCGTAAACAGAACGACATAAATACATCGACATGACCATCATAAAAATCGCCTCATTCGTTTTCCAAATAACGCGAAAATGAACAAAAAACACCTTTTCCATAAGAAAACCATGTTTCCAGCTTTTTGCCTTTTTCATATCTATATCCCCGTAAAGAGGACAATGAAACGAAATAAATACTATCACACACGTCATTCTCACGTTTTCGGTTTTCACAATATAAGGGAAAATCACAAAACCCATTTGTGACTAAAAAAAACATGTTTCCAGCTTTTAACCTATTCCATATCTATATCCCCGTAAAGAGCACAACGAGACGAAAACATACTATCACGCACGTCATCATCACGTTATCCGTTTTCCAAAAATCGGCAAAAATGTGAAAAACGCATTTTTCGACCCAAAACCCTAAGTTCACCTTTTCGACACCTACATTCCCGTAAAGAGCACAACGAGACGAAAAAAACGAATCCAAGCACGCTCTCCCAGCATGGCCCGTTTTCCAAAAATCGGCAAAAATGTGAAAAACGCATTTTTCGACCCAAAACCCTAAGTTCACCTTTTCGACACCTACATTCCCGTAAAGAGCACGACGAGACGAAAAAAAGGAATCCAAGCACGCCCTCCTAGCATGGCTCGTTTTCCGAAAATCGACAAAAATGTGAAAAACGCATTTTTTGACCCAAAACCCTAAGTTCACCTTTTCGACACCTACATTCGCGTAAATAGCACCATGAGACGAAAAAAAGGAATCCAAGCACGCCCTCCTAGCATGGCCCGTTTTCCGAAAATCGACAAAAATGTGAAAAACGCATTTTTTGACCCAAAACCCTAAGTTCACCTTTTCGATACCTACATTCCCGTAAAGAGCATGACGAGACGAAAAAAACTAATCCAAGCACGCCCTCCTAGCATGGCCCGTTTTCCGAAAATCGACAAAAATGTGAAAAACGCATTTTTTGACCCAAAACCCTAAGTTCACCTTTTCGATACCTACATTCGCGTAAATAGCACCATGAGACGAAAAAAAGGAATCCAAGCACGCCCTCCTAGCATGGCCCGTTTTCCGAAAATCGACAAAAATGTGAAAAACGCATTTTTTGACCCAAAACCCTAAGTTCACCTTTTCGATACCTACATTCCCGTAAATAGCATGACGAGACGAAAAAAACTAATCCAAGCACGCCCTCCTAGCATGGCCCGTTTTCCGAAAATCGACAAAAATGTGAAAAACGCATTTTTTGACCCAAAACCCTAAGTTCACCTTTTCGATACCTACATTCCCGTAAAGAGCATGACGAGACGAAAAAAACTAATCCAAGCACGCCCTCCTAGCATGGCCCGTTTTCCGAAAATCGACAAAAATGTGAAAAACGCATTTTTTGACCCAAAACCCTAAGTTCACCTTTTCGATACCTACATTCGCGTAAATAGCACCATGAGACGAAAAAAACGAATCCAAGCACGCCCTCCTAGCATGGCCCGTTTTCCGAAAATCGACAAAAATGTGAAAAACGCATTTTTTTACCCAAAACCCTAACTTCACCTTTTCGATACCTACATTCCCGTAAAGAGCATGACGAGACGAAAAAAACGAATCCAAGCACGCCCTCCTAGCATGGCCCGTTTTCCAAAAATCGGCAAAAATGTGAAAAACGCATTTTTTTACCCAAAACCCTAAGTTCACCTTTTCGACACCTACATTCCCGTAAAGAGCACAACGAGACGAAAAAAACGAATCCAAGCACGCCCTCCTAGCATGGCTCCTTCCATTCCAAGGTCGCAGGGGCTCACAACTTGCTAAGTGAGACAGCTCTGTCATCATCCCACTACTAGTGTCAATATCTCAAAAGTGCCTTCGGCCTCTTTTTATACAACATTCTGTTATTGAAATCCATAGTTAAGCTTAGTAATCATTCCAAATGCTCAATTCTGCTAAGGTGCTGCATTCCCGTAATTCATTTAGTATCTCTTCATAATCACTGTAGTGTATCGAAGTGTATTTGCACACAATATATTATCAATGTTCATTGCTGCAGTATATATTGACCGTGCTATAATGTTCAAAAGTCTTATAATGGCAGTAGAATGTAACCAGTCTATATGAAAACTGTATTCCCTTTCATTACACTCAAATCTAACACAGTGGGCTATTCGTTCTTCCCATGCGTTTCGAACATTCGTGTCTTGCTCTAGCAAGTCAAGACTAATGGTTATGTACCGGACTGTTCTCACTCCGCACATGTTTAAATTTCACTTGATATGTCCACTTTCAATCATGCCAGCGGACACGTTCTTGGCTGATTCTGAAGTAGTATTACGAACGAAAGAATGACTCTCCCGAGCGAGATATTTCATACTGACTGACGGTCTACCCACAATACTCCTGGGTTCAAACGATATGATAATCGATGTCGACGCAGCGTGATCGCGATAATCACCTGGTATTCTGAAATGTGCATTTGTAATGTCAAAATCATTCTCAAGTTGCTTCTACATGAAATACAATGTATTTGCCAGTAGTCGATCCCTTCTGTGATCTCTGTATTACTATATAACAGCTTATATTGGAGTCACGTTTACACGGCATCCATCTTAAAAACAATAACTGTACCTTGGACAAAGCACGTGGTCAAGATTTTAATGCGGGTTGCTAGTACAACTCCTAAGCTCGCGCCACGAAGTCATCGCTGCTGCTTGTAGTTGAAATATTGCCATAAAGATATCATCTGTGTTCTTTCTAACATGACCAGGTTCCAAATCAATGCAAAATACTGGCTCAGTACAAAAGCACTTGATAGTTCGAAATCGGTTATGACAGCTTTTATAAAAGGATCACTGAACTCTGAAAACAATGAAACTCAGAAAGAATGTTAATTTGACAGTATCAACTTAAGCCTTGATATTAATGAATCAAATATTACAGTAGTTAATAAAATTGGCTTAACACGATGATCTTGATGGTAGGATTCAAATCTCTCAATCCAACTCTTGGAATCAAGTGCAACGTTTTGGAACAGTTCAACAAGTGTACCGTATGCATTTTTCCCTAGTTCGACTCACAGGTGGAGTGTGCTCAAGAAACATGTCCGCTTATTGGTCAAGGGCCACTCAGATACAAGATGGAGTTCTAATGCACAAGCCGTGAACGCCTTATCATCTCAGTTAGAGGGAGTGCTTCATGCTCTAGAAAAATTGAGAGTCACTACAACTGAAACCGTTGATACCAGACAGAGTGCAGCGCTGTTAATTAATGCAATAGAAAGATTTGACTTTGTAACTCTGCTATTTTTCTGGGCTGAGGTACTTTCAAGAATTGACCGAACACAGAAAACTTTGCAAATCGAAGGCATTTCGTTCACTTATGTAATAACTTGTCTACAAGCTTTACAAGATCAGCTTAATATGTGAAGAGAAACCCTTCCAGTTGATGTTATATCAAAAGCTACTAAGAAGTGTGAGGAATGAGGATAACCCACGGAACGAAGACAAAGAGTGATACGAAAATGTTCAGCACACTAGAGATCTTAGATTAACTTATTCGGGAGTTAAGTGAACGGTTCGCCAATATCAAGGAACTGGATGAACGTTTTGGCTTCCTCTGTAATTTTGATGGATACATTCATAACGAATCCCCAAATGAAAACGTTTTGAACACTTTAAAGAGGAAATGTTTCGAACTTGCAGAGAAGTATCCTGAAGATTTGAACGGAGAAGAACTCTTTGAAGATAAGATGTCATGGTTTTATAACGAAGATCAATGAAAAATAATGAAAAGATCGACTTGAAACCCAAATATATTTTGTTATATTTAGGTCTTGTTTGGGGTTAGAGGCATACAGTGACTTGATCATCGCTTTCAAACTACTTTAAACGATTCAGTGTCTGCGGCATCATGTGAACGATATTTTGGTAGCTGAAGCTTATTAAAAATTACTTAAGACCCACAATGACGCCAGAAAGACTACCGTAAGAAGTCCTAATTTAGCAATTTTATCAATTGAACGTGATGTGGCTGCTACTATACACTTCAACTTTATTATAAATAAGTTTGCATCCATCAAGCCTAGGAAGGCAAATTTTTAATTTTTTGTTATGACTCGGAAACTTCTTTTGTGCTTATTTATTTTAAATTATTTTTCTAACAAACTAACATTGTAATACATACAGTTTTATTTTATCATATTTTTCTCTTTATATAGTGTTAAAGTGACATACTACTTATTAAAATTACATATTTAAGAACATTAAACTGTGTTAAAATTAAACTTATTGATCCTTGAACCTTTTAGTGTTAAGAGGGCGAATACCATCTAGTTGGCCCCGGGCGCAAAGTAGCCTTGGTACGCCACTGCTGCTCCCATCAGGATTATTAATTCTACACACAAAGTGAAAGTGCGTAAATATCAAGACGATTATTTGACATTAGGCTTTACCAGCATTCTTTCGAATAATAATCAGGAACAACCTCAATGCGTTCTTTGTTTGGAGATTTTAGCAAACGACAGTTTGAAGCCTGTGCAAGTGCAACTTAAGAGATACTTGCAGATTAAACATCCAGACTGTGTAAGTAAACCTTTAGCATTTTTTAAGCGCCACGAGCAACAACTAATAGGAAATGTTAGATTCCTAGAAAAGCATGCAACAGTTCCTAAGAAAGCGCAAAGAGCATCCTTGGAGGTCCAGCTGGTTGATGCACTCATTACCCAGAACCGCCGGGTGACAGTGAACGCCATAGCCGCCGTGGTCGCTCCACGACAATGCACGACCTCATACGGCCAACACAGTCGCGGCACTCCTGCAGAAATTCAAATGGGAGGTTCTCGGCCACCCTCCATACAGTCCAGACCTCTCTCCCTGTGATTACGCCATGTTTGGTCCCCTGAAAAGGGCTCTGCGGGGCCAACGATTCACCTCGGACGCCAACGTCCAGCTGTACGTGTGGAACTGGTTCACATTGCAGCCCAGGGTATTTTATGAGAGAGGCATTTACCGCATCGTGTCACAGTGGGACAAGTGCCTCAACAGCCAGGGCCAATACTTCTAACATACAGGTACTGGTTTCTGTAATTATGCCTCCGGCTCTTTACTTTTGGAACGCACCTTATACATTCTCCAGTGTGAAATGATTATTCCCATACAAAATTAACTGTTATGATCATGAAACACTTACAGGAACACGTGATGAAACAATGCCAATTTTACATATGGATCTCAATTCATTCGGGATAGTATCAATATCTTCCTAAGCTATGTAACTTCTTCATGAAAAAGTAATATGGGCATCTGCAAACGGGTGGGCTGATTGCAAATCTTTTTACAAGTCCTACAAGGCTACTCTTTCACCTTGGTATGAATTAGCATATGTCCCTTGAGAGATCGGGGATGTCTGAATATCTTCGAGCACACATTGCAGGGATATGTCTCTTCGTTGTGAAGTAACATATGTGATTTCAGATTACAGCGGTGATTGAATGTTTTATTGCATGTTGCACAAGAATACTCCCTATTTTCTGTGTGGATTGCCATATGTTGTTCAAGAGACTGTATACATTTAAAGTCCTTTTCACATTTAGGACAAGTGAACACGGTCTCACCAGTGTGAAGACGCATGTGTTTTTTCAAACTCCGATGTACCGCGAATGTCTTGTTACAGATGCGGCACGAAGTAGGCATTTCTCTACTGTGAACTGCAAGATGCCTTCGAAAACTATCTCTGTTTGTATACTTCCTGCTACATGTATCACAGTTGAAAGATACAGCTTCATTCCTCCGCACAGTCGTGCCACGTTTAATTTCAAGTACTTCGGCGACCTTCGACGATGTCTGAAAACTGAAAAGAATTATACAATTCACAGCAACACCAGTTGAGATTGATTGCATGATAATCATTATTATAAACTCCTGTTCTTTTGATGCACAACCAATGCACACAAACCATGAACTCTTCGGAAGGAATTTTTCGCCATTGATTGTTCCTAGTGGCACTCAGTTCTTTCAGAGAATTCTGAGCTTAATCGGCCCAGGTATAGTCAATGTTTTAACATTCAAGTACATCTTAATTCTACATGGTTCTTACTGTATATACACCGCACATTCAAACATCATAACGCTTCGTGTATCAACTTAATTTCCTATTAAGATACTTACTCATTTGTGTCATCCGCTTTGAAGTCACCTTCCTTACTCAGGTTTTGCTCTTCCTCATCCTAAGGAAAGAAAAAGAAATCAATTTTGCAGACCTTTCATGCATCCTCATAATAAATAACAACCGCCTCTACGTTAACGAAAATGCTTGATTTTAGGTAAGATAGTAATGAAGAAAGAACATTGCACATTTACGTGCCATTTATCTGAAGATCATAAGTAGAGAGATGTCCTATTTACGTTGAGTTGGAATCCCGTTCGCCATGGCGAAAGGCAAGCAGCTTAACCGTTTTGCCATTACGCCTTATTTTAGTAATGGGATTATACTATGAAACGATTCCATACTACTGCAATATAAATTCAAGCCATTCGTATTATTATAATTATAAATTATTTCATATTATCATTATCAAATTACACAGAATGTAAAATGATACTGAATAAAACAAAAGTAATTACACAATAATAGGCTAAGCTTTTGCGTTATCATGTACTTTAGATTAACACATAAAAATGAAAAGTTTTATTGTAGAACAAGACCCTATGATAGCTTAGTCATATGCTGAATGAGGCATCTAAATCCACCCCGTTACGATAACAATCACCACCAACACCAATATGAGTATTCATGGCGCCCTTCCTTCAAAAACTAAACACACTAGACATTATATGTAGAGGCACATGGCAGCTCTTATGTTTAGAACACTGGTGCAATATGAAGGGAGTCTTGTACCCATACTGAATAGAGTCCACAATACTCCATAATGCCTGCTCCTAACTGTGTAGAATGAAGAAATGTCATGTGGTTTAGAAAACACTTTATCTTGTTGCCTAACCTAAATGTACTTTTTAAAGCGGAAGTGTGCATTAGTGCAGTATGTAATGTAGTAATTGTTCTCATTAAAATATATGTTTTAGTCATTCGGTCTAAATGAAAAACATGTTCAGGAAAGAACATGCAGGCTTCTTTCTTTTAAATATGCCTGCATAGTTACAACTGTGTCCTTGTCAGGCAGTATAAGTGAATGTTCATGTGAAGAATGTTACGAATATTACCCTATATAAGACAACTCGTTTACAAAGCTTTGTTGTACTCCAGAGGAATGAATTCTATGATTAGAAATGAGTTTTATTAGTACGATCAGCCATCATCTTAAATAGATGGCGATGTTTTTCTTTTGCCTTGGGTATATAAAACCTCTGTACACTTCAACTTTAATAGTAACTTTAGATATTGTATCTCTAAAATATATAGGTATTTATTTTTAGCCTATTTTCATTTTTGAGAAAAAGGCTTGTGAGATCACCTTTTGTCCGTGTTTGTGTGTATGTGTGTGAACGTATGTGTGTGTACGAATGTGTGTGTGTTTATGAGTGTCCCCCCTAACAAAATCAAAACAGCTGGAGCGATTTCAATAAAACTCGGCCGACCCCGACCATGCCCTTCAAATTTCATTTCGACTCACGAATCCAACATGGCGGCTGTGCGAAATATTTCACTGGCATTCTATATCTCCGAAACTATTAATATAAGGTATTTATTGAAGCCAATGGCCATGAGAATAAAATAAAAATTAAAAAAATAAAAATAAAAAAACTGATAACTTCAAAACGAACATGGCGGCCAAGCGAAGATGAAACATTTAAATAAACTTTTCCCGCGATTTAATCATCCAAAGGCAATGAAACTTGGTGCAGGAAATGTTTATGCAATTTGTAATGCACTGGCTACTAAGTTAGTTCAATTGTTTACATAACTTCAAGATGGTGACTGTACGAAATATTTCACCGGCAGTCATTCTCAGAAACTGTTACTGAAATCACCCTGAAATTGTATACGGTAATCAGGGTTAACCTGTTAACTACAAAACGAGCATGGAGGCCAAACGAAGTTGAAACATTTAAATAGACTTTTCTCGCGATATAACCATCCAAACACAGTGAATCTTGGTACAGTAAATGTTTATACATATTGCAATGCACTGGCATCTAATTTACTTTAATTGTATACATAACCTCAACATGGCGGCTGTGCGAAATTTTATAATTAAGTTTTTATTTCTTGTGTATTAATCATGCGATCGAAGTGAATGTATGAATAATGAAACTACGCAATAATCGTCATCTAATATTACATAACTCTATAGCCTACATATCTTAAAATCCAACATGGCGACCATCCGAAATATTTAGACGGTTCTCAATATCTATTAATCTATGACGACAAGCAAATTGAAATCTTGTATGTTGATAGAAGCTATGAACATACGTTCACCTATGGGACTTTCAATAACCTGGTGAGCACAAATCTAACATGGCGGCGACGCAAAATATAAATATTTAAATCGACGTTTCTCGCGATTTAACCATCCGAGCACAGTGAAACTTGGAACGGTAAATGCTTATACAGATTTTTATCCACTGGCATGTAATTTATTTCAATTGTTTTCATAACTACAAGATGGTAGCTCTGCGAAATTTTTAAATCTCGATTTTATTTATTGTGTCCTAATCATGCGATTGAAGTTTGGATACTACACCTATACAATAATCTTCATGTAATAGTACATAACTCTAAGACCTACGTAAATAAAAATCCAACATGGCGACCATCCAAAATATTTAGACGGTTCTCAATATCTACGAATCTATTAAAGCATTCAAACTGAAATTTTGTATGTTTATAGAGTTAATTAACGTAAGTAATATATATGAAAATAGGCTGTATAGTTCTTCAAGGAACTACTTGTTATATTCTTAAATTGTAATATGGCCGCCGTGCGCTATACTCAGTGTGATATTCTTATGAGTAAATCTCTTACAGGGTACTATTCCTCACCATATTTTGCAATGATTGTTCTTATATATCGTAAGTTAATAATATCAGAGTTTTAAAATACGCCCATTTACCATCGTGAATGCATGGAGTGGATATTCTTCTAACTTGATCACAGGAAGCCACTTTCAAAGTCTACATCACTACTTATATTCCTTGCTGTAGTCTCAAAATACTTTATCATCATATGCTATATTTCCAAGATGACCGCAAATTGTTGTATTCAATATGTTATTCGTAGGACTTATTTCCAGCGAGCTCCATTATATTACACGTCTTTCTCACAAAGTTTCGACTTAAATCCGAAATTACATTCTGAATGATTCACCACTACGTTTTAATAGTACGCCCAGTTGCCATCTTGAATATTTAGAGGCGCTGTTGTTTTGCTTCGGGCATACGATGCAACATATAATTATCTACCATATCAGTTATTTTCATTATTGTAGCACTGAAATATATGCGTGCTATATTCAGGTTGATAAATTTACCACTAGCGCTACTGTTACCTCCTGTATAATGATATAATACTCTTCTTCTACTATGTTTCATCTTAATTGTGCAATGGAGGCATTCAGGGCTAGATTGTGGTAAGCCACATTGAAAAAAAATTACTACCATAGTGATTATCAACGACAGATTATTCTTCACACCGAGAGTGTTCAGTTCCTAAAGCCTTCCCTCACAATCATTTGATCCGGAGCGACTTGTTAAAGGACTGCTAATACTGGAAACGACATCGGACACCACGCTACAGCCATTAATATTATTTTAACGTTCTGTGCATTCTTCATTACCATGGAGAAGTGAACGTACTCTACTGACCGTATAGCCTTCTCAAGGCCTCCATATGACTAATAATGACACAGACGAACACAACTTACATGAAAATGAACAAAGGCAAAGACGAACGTCTTATGTAAATCGCTACGAGAGCAGGCAGCAGTGAGACTGGACACAAGTGAGTGCAACACTCAAGATCTGACAAGCGAGCCGGCATGCCGGACAAGATAGAGGAAGCATGATATTTGTCAGGAACTGTCATCAGTAAATAATGCTTATTGTCGCCGCTCGTTAACGAGGAACGTAACAGAACTATAACATTTTCCTTTTGGAGAATTGATTTTAATATGGAGGGGTGGATTACCACAGCTGCCCTATCCCCTGAAAACAATTCTGCTCGAAACTGCGTCAAAATGAAAATTAAAGTACCGCAGAATCTGAGTAATAATTTCTAAAATGAACAGAGCACGATAACGTATTACGTCATTAATGCCCCAAGTAGACAAATCCGTCCTATCTCAGACATGTCCTCTATAAAGTATTCCTGGGTGTCTTAGTAAGCGTCCTACCAACCTATGAGTTACACTGAGATTATGTACAGTATCTACGGTGTTCATTTACAATAATTTCTTTCATGCCCATAACAATATTCTAGTGAATAAAGAACATCTGTGATGACGCATACTCAGTGATTATGGAAAATTGTAATTGACTGATAAAAGCTGGTTTTATGACACTGGCATGTGTCCATTATATTTTTGCCTCACGAGGCTGAGTATACTCCGTTCCAGCCCTCAGAACAGAATTAAATTTATTGGCAGAGCCGGGAAACAAATCCAGGTCTCCGCGGTGACAGCCAAGAGTACTAGCCAATAGGCAACGAGGTGGACACTTGGAATAGAAATCGGACAGAGTTTAAAATATCCATAAGTCGAGTGATACATTGTAAATGGCCTGCCAAACAAATAAAAAGCAGATCAAAGTTTTGTAAATTTATGAAATGTGCTAGAAAAAAACCAACCATAGTCAAGCGTTACGCTACATATTCCAGCAATCATAATAATGTATAATGTAAAATGACACTACAGATAGCAAGATAAGGAACACCACACTGCGACAGCTTGACCTTCGACACAGAAAAGGCAGCACGGGAGGGAGTGAGACGAGAAACCGAGCGAGAGAGGCAGACATACAGTCTTTCTCAACTATCGCTGCCAGGCCGTACACGCCAGAGGGACGCCGACGTGAAGCCAGTGTGCCAGCGCGCCCGGCGTGCTTTTTGGACCAACTCTGTCCTGCATCGTTCTGTTCGCTGAATTATGTCAACTGCCCATACAGTTAGACGTAGCTTTGCAGTAAACAACGCATTGCTATGTTACGAAATAGCTGGACTGCGGACAACAATTCATTGCAAGGCGAAGAAATCGCAGGCCTGTTGTCAACTATGCATTGCTAGTCACCGAAAGCGCAGGTCAGCTATAAACTATCCATTCCTAAGCGTCGAATTTGTGTTCCGCCTTAAGCAGCTACAGCCACTGGCGAGCCGAACATGTCTTCGGACACTCCCGGCACTAAAAGCCATTCGCTAAATTAATAAATAACCAGCATTGCTCGGCCATGACTTCATAGTTCTACTGTGGACTATCTGCATTGCTATGTAATGACTTCGTAGTTCTACTGTGGACTATCTGCATTGCTAGGACATGACTTCGTTGCATTTCTAGGTCATGACTTCATAGTTCTACTGTGGACTATCTGCATTGCTAGATCAAGACGTCATAGTTCTACTGTGGACTATCTGCATCGCTAGGTCATGACTTCATAGTTCAACTGTGGATTATCTGCATTGCTAGGTCATGACTTCATAGTTCTACTGTGGACTACCTGCATTGCTAGATCAAGACTTCATAGTTCTACTGTGGACTATCTGCATTGCTAGATCATGACTTCGTAGTTCTACACTGGACTACCTGCATTGCTAGGTCATGATTACGTAGATCTACTGTGGACTATCTGCATTGCTAGGACATGATTTCGTAGTTCTACTGTGGACTATCTGCATTGCTATGACTTGATTACGCAGTTCTACTGTGGACTATCTGCATTGCTCGGCCAAGACTTCGTAGTTCTCCTGTGGACTATCTGCATTGTTAGGTCATGACTTCGTAGTTCTACTGTGGACTATCTGCATTTCTAGGACATGATTTCGTAGTTCTACTGTGGACTACCTGCATTGCTCGGCCAAGACTTCGTAGTTCTCCTGTGGACTATTTGCATTGTTAGGTCATGACTTCGTAGTTCTACTGTGGACTACCTGCATTGCTAGGACATGATTACGTAGATCTACTGTGGACTATCTGCATTGCTAGGACATGATTTCGTAGTTCTACTGTGGACTACCTACATTGCTAGGACATGACTTCGTAGTTTCACTGTGGACTATCTGCATTGCTAGATCAAGACTTCGTAGTTCTACTGTGGACTACCTGCATTGCTAGGTCATGATTACGTAGATCTACTGTGGACTATCTGCAATGCTAGGACATGATTTCGTAGTTCTACTATGGACTACCTGCATTGCTAGGACATGACTTCGTAGTTCCACTGTGGACTATCTGCATTGCTAGATCAAGACTTCGTAGTTCTACTGTGGACTACCTGCATTGCTAAGACATGATTTCGTAGTTCTACTGTGGACTATCTGCATTGCTAGGACATGATTACGTAGTTCTACTGTGGACTATCTGCATTGCTCGGCCAAGACTTCGTAGTTCTCCTGTGGACTATCTGCATCGTTAGGTCATGACTTCGTAGTTCTACTGTGGACTATCTGCATTGCTAGGACATGATTTCGTAGTTCTACTGAGGACTAGCATTGCTCGGCCAAGACTTCGTCGTTGTCCTGTGGACTATCTGCATTGTAAGGTCATGACTTCGTAGTTCTACTGTGGACTACCTGCATTGCTAGGACATGATTACGTAGATCTACTGTGGACTATCTACATTGTTAGGACATGATTTCGTAGTTCTACTGTGGACTACCTGCATTGCTAGGACATGACTTCGTAGTTCCACTGTGGACTATCTGCATTGCTAGATCAAGACTTCGTAGTTCTACTGTGGACTACCTGCATTGCTAGGTCATGATTACGTAGATCTACTGTGGACTATCTGCATTGCTAGGACATGATTACGTAGATCGACTGTGGACTATCTGCATTGCTAGGACATGATTTCGTAGTTCTACTGTGGACTACCTGCATTGCTAGGACATGACTTCATAGTTCCACTGTGGACTATCTGCATTGCTAGATCAAGACTTCGTAGTTCTACTGTGGACTACCTGCATTGCTAAGACATGATTTCGTAGTTCTACAGTGGACTACCTGCATTGCTAGGTCATGATTACGTAGATCTATTGTGGACTATCTGCATTGCTAGATCAAGACTTCGTAGTTCTACTGTGGACTACCTGCATTGCTAGGACATGACTTCATAGTTCCACTGTGGACTATCTGCATTGCTAGATTAAGACTTCGTAGTTCTACTGTGGACTACCTGCATTGCTAAGACATGATTACGTAGATCTACTGTGGACTATCTGCATTGCTAGGACATGATTACGTAGATCTACTGTGGACTATCTGCATTGCTAGGACATGACTTCATAGTTCCACTGTGGACTATCTGCATTGCTAGGACATGGATTCGTAGTTCTACTGTGGACAATCTGCATTCCTAGGACATGACTTCATAAAGATGGAATATTGGCATTCACTGACCGTGAAAGCCAATTTACCATCTTTTTGGAAGTCTTCATAGGGAGGTAATTGCTGCTTGTATGTCTCGCAGGTAAGAGGTGCAGTTGTACTCTATATAAAGGGCGGTATTGCGCAGTTCTCTACTCCAGTGGGTGTCCGGGTGGGGCACAAAGAGCTTATTGGTGTCCTAGGCGAAACCCCACACAAGACACGGCACAAACCTGAAAAAATTCTGAGTTGCATGACTTCATAGTTCTTCATTTGTATGTTGTATGAAAATCAAAGTATATAATTACTAATGGATTACCACAACAATTGGTGGAAATGTCGCCCGTTGACCTGGTTACATATCTCCGCGCCCGTCTCAAGATAGCCTGATGACCTCGAAGTACCATGATCTAGCTGCTCCCTGATTTCATTCCCCATTTACTGTAATTGTTCACTAAACATCGTGTTCCTGGAGCCGGGATGGGAAGTGAGTCAGATTATAAACATACCACAGTAGGGCAGTTTATGTGCACTCGGTTTGTACTATGTTTACACTCATAGAACTTCAATTGTGAACCTAGTTGTGTTTTATCATAATAATCGTATGGATGTTCCATCCCACATCATGAAAAACCTGCACTTGTTTCGAGAACATATTATTGGCGTTCCCTTTCTATAAGCTAAAGAAATCTACGATCCTATACACGAAATTGAAACCAGAATTGCGTGAATATGTACTTGTAATTTGCATTTCACCTGCCTCCCCGCACCACCAACGGTATGGGGACACGAATACAGTGATGAACTGAAGGAGATAACTTATGCCAATGTGCCATTTCTTTCAAAGCCTAATGAGTAATTTTGCTACACCATCCCAACATATTTGTTTTCATAGGCCCACACTTGGGGTGTCAAGTAAATAATTCAATTCACAAGTGGAGACAGATTAGAAGGAACAGTAAGCTAATCAACACGTGTACTGCACACTTGTGTGAGACGTATGTACACAAAATAATATTAGCCTACGTTTGAATCTTAAGAAGCCTCACACACAAACTAGAAGAAAAATTGCAAGGTACTGACTAAACAGTTTTGAAGAAATATTTCACTTTCATTGAGTTACATTGTGAGGTTTGAAGCCATTTTTCATTGTTGCCTAAGTAAACAAAAGTTTTGGGCTTTTCAGACGGTCAACACGAATGTACCCAAAAAGAGCTGGGTTATGCCCTTATCCTGTTAATTGAGTTAATTGCGTCTGATTCACCAATTTATAGCACGATAATTTTGGTTCGCCATCTCTTGATGAATGCAGTACATTTGTATTTGTATGTTGGCACAGGCTAGAGTAAAATGTGGCTTTTCACCATTGTGTCAGTCTCACTCATGGCTGTGATTATATGGAAGCTATTGGGGTATGGGTGGTGGTTAGTAATTGCATTCAGGACTAAGTCAGTGCCTGTGGATGATGTGAAAGGTTCTACTCATAGGGTTAGTACTGCTGTTCTGACTCAGTGAGGAAAGCAATGACAAACTACCTCACTCCTCTTCTTGCCTAGTACACCTAAATATAGGTCTGCCTTAGGTTTTTGTGGATATCTACCCCCATAACCTAACGGCGGTAATTTTTGAGGATCCAATCAGCCTTCGGGCTAACTACCTAACAGACAGACAATTAAGAATAATTAATTTGGATGTGTCAGAACGTTTTATTTCCAAGTATCGTAGCTGCAGTCTCAATCAACTTAATCCCTATCACCAAGCTTCATCAGAAGCAAAACACACATTCAATTCCTCTACCAACTGTTGCCACAGAGGTTTGCTCTACAAATTGTTAAACTACGCCCGTGAATACCTCTTGAGGTTATATTTTACAGTATGAGAAGTAGGATGGGAACCCTTTTGGTCAACCTATTCCTAAACTCTATCTTACCAAAAGGTACTGTACATCTTATGCTTTTTGTGATGAGAGTGCATAATATGGTGAGAGGGAAGAGGATCTTATACCTGTGATCTGATTTATGTAAGAATGAATAGAATTGTAATTTATATTTGAATGTATGGTAGCTTTTCACATGATATCATTGAAAGAGTATAATATTTTATTCAATCGTGTTTCAACTGGTAAATGTTGGTATTTCCAGTTCGTTGTTTATCACTTACTCTCCATCAAAATATATTTAATCTAGGATCTCTCACTGTGAAGTTTCTCTACACAGAGAGTATACAAAGTAGGCGACAATATAACACATGTTTCAATGCCCATCCTCACCGAAGGGGGATAGACCATTATAAATATCTCACAAGTGTAGTTATTAGAAATCTTTCGAGAGATTACCTGAGTAAGATCTTCATCCTTGAAGAACTCTAATGGTTCCTCCTTTACACTTTGATAAGCAAACGTATCATCTGGTTCAACCTTCGTTTCCTCCAGATTATAAAGCTGTTGCTCCTGAAAAGAGACAAACAAATTAATTATACCTCTAGTATACAGTAAAGAGGGAAGCGCGTAACATTTTCCGGGGATTTGTTCTTATTATAGAACCTAAATACTCACACTTACACAATTCTATGACAATGTTTTCATACTCATTTTTAAATCACTTTAACTGAATACTTAACAGAAATTCCATTGTTAATATCATTTAAGTGGGGACAAACAAATATCCTACTTTATCTAATATCTAGAACTACCCACTGAATTTTAGGTGTTGCGTGCTTATCAACAAAGTAGAAGAAATGTTTCTCCCTTTTTTGATCAAATTACTGTGTCCATTCTGCTTACGATGACATTTCAATTGTCTCTTGCAAGACACTCTCAGATCTTATGCGACATCATCTCAGTGATGGAATCATATGGCCCTATGTACTGTGACCGAAATAAAGATTGAATTATGCTCACATCAGCTGTGATGGGATCGGAAGCTTAGGCTCTCGACTGCCCCTAATTCTTGCTTGAGAGAGAGAGTCCCCTTGACTAGCAATGATTCGTGTTGCATCTTTGACACGAAGTTATGTTATGGGTAACATACGATTTGGTATTAATATTTATATATCTATTATTGTATCTGTCTCCGAATATCATTCCACTAACAGATTTTTATTGTGGCAGAACGCCAGGTGTTCTTGTTAGGCTATTCGGTGTCTAGCTCCGCTGGATATGACGTCAGCCTCTAAGAGTATGTGAGCACGCCTCTTACCCACACCACGTGATGAGGAGGGCAGTGTGCTTCTCCGAACCGACGAGCAGTTGACTGGCAGTATTTCATCCGAGGCTTATACACGTTTGGATTGAATTATGCTCACATCAGCTGTGATGGGATCGGAAGCTTAGGCTCTCGACTGCCCCTAATTCTTGCTTGAGAGAGAGAGTCCCCTCGACTAGCAATGATTCGTGTTGCATCTTTGACACGAAATTATGTTATGGGTAACATACGATTTCGTATTAATATTTATATATCTATTATTGTATCTGTCTCCGAATATCATTCCACTAACAGATTTTTATTGTGGCAGAACCCCAGGTGTTTTTGTTAGGCTATTCGGTGTCTAGCTCCGCTGGATATGACGTCAGCCTCTAAGAGTATGTGAGCACGCCTCTTACCCACACCACGTGATGAGGAGGGCAGTGTGCTTCTCCGAACCGACGAGCAGTTGACTGGCAGTATTCCATCCGAGGCTTATACACGTTTGGATTGAATTATGCTCACATCAGCTGTGATGGGATCGGAAGCTTAGGCTCTCGACTGCCCCTAATTCTTGCTTGAGAGAGAGAGTCCCCTTGACTAGCAATGATTCGTGTTGCATCTTTGACACGAAATTATGTTATGGGTAACGTACGATTTGGTATAAATATTTATATATCTATTATTGTATCTGTCTCCGAATATCATTCCACTAACAGATTTTTATTGTGGCAGAACGCCAGGTGTTCTTGTTAGGCTATTCGGTGTCTAGCTCCGCTGGATATGACGTCAGCCTCTAAGAGTATGTGAGCACGCCTCTTACCCACACCACGTGATGAGGAGGGCAGTGTGCTTCTCCGAACCGACGAGCAGTTGACTGGCAGTATTTCACCCGAGGCTTATACACGTTTGGATTGAATTATGCTCACATCAGCTGTGATGGGATCGGAATCTTAGGCTCTCGACTGCCCCTAATTTTTGCTTGAGAGATAGAGAGTCCCCTTGACTAGCAATGATTCGTGTTGCATCTTTGACACGAAATTATGTTATGGGTAACATACGATTTGGTATTAATATTTAAACATCTATTATTGTATCTGTCTCCGAATATCATTCCACTAACAGATATTTATTGTGGCAGAACGCCAGGTGTTCTTGTTAGGCTATTCGGTGTCTAGCTCCGCTGGATATGACGTCAGCCTCTAAGAGTATGTGAGCGCGCCTCTTACCCACACCAGATGATGAGGAGGGCAGTGTGCTTCTCCGAACCAACGATCAGTTGACTGGCAGTATTTCATCCGAGGCTTATACACGTTTGGAACTCACACACCTGTCTTTATCGTGAAGTTTCTTATTGCGCCCGGGATGTTCTGTTCTTATGTGAATGTGAGTTCGTTTTACTGCACGAAAACCGGTAACGTGTGAACTGCAGTATGTTAAACTCAGTGAAACGTGTGTGCTAATGGAATTTATGTGAGTTCTTATTTAACATTATTTGACACCACATCAGAAGTATACACAATCATGGAGACTGACTCTTACGAACAGTTCAACTTCACATGTAAGCACAGTTTGGTCATGCTAAAATCACAACTTCATTATACAAGACATTAAACTACTAGTTTCAGAAGAGTATTATTCTACTAGACATTAGGAAGAGAACACAATTAGATGAACAATACTGTTATTATTACAACAGAGCATCAAGATTTACAGAATGTGGAAATGCAACAGAACAGTACCGGACAGTCAAATGACTTATTGGGAACTTGAATTTTCTGACATGTTAACTTCACACACAGTGAACCTCGTGGGAACACATATGATCTTAAATACAATCAAGATCATTATGACAGCTTAGATTCATTAAGGGAAAATTTACGAACATGGATGGACACCAGGATTTGAAGATACAATTGCACCTTACTAACTTTTCTAAAAACGTTTCTATAAATTTCTACATCATCGATCCAGCAGATTTAGGCATCTTTAAACACCGTGACATCGTAGGACATGACACCAAATTCAAGGGCAGTGAGTCCATTCTACACTCATTGCAACCCCATGACAAACCATAACCATGACTAATTGATTGTTTTATTTTCAGATGACTTTGATATTATGCCTGTTTTTCGAACATACTAGAGCTTTTTAGGAATAAGATCTTGCTAATTTAATATCATTTCACACATTTTTCTTCGATCATAATAACTTTGAATTTCTTGTCTTGTTCTATAAATTGAATTTTTTTTTGGATTGTGAATATTTCCAAAATTAAATTTTGATGCGATTGCGAACGATATTTCCGAGTTTTTGGCAGTGATAGTTGATCGTTTTTATCTAATTAAACGATTTTATTAGATGATTTCTTTTTATACATTTTAGATCAGTTAATAATAATAATAATAATAATAATTTATTGGTTAGCGAACCTAGTAATTATAATATGCTGGATTATTATGCTGACAGATTCGAGTCGTATCAAGCATTTTCGAATTATGATATATTTTGCATAGCACATATAAAAGAAAGCATGTACCGGTAGTTATAATTATGTTGTTGACACTTTTTAAATAAGTGGTCTTATTTTGTGGCAACATTATGGATGCGAGTCATGTGGCCTATCCAAGAAGAAGAAGTATATGAATATTGAAAGATTGGAAGTATAAGATAATAAGAATTTCTTTACTAGTATTGAGCGTTTGATGTTTGAAGGATGTGTCTGTGTAACACAATCCTCATTTAGTAATTTGTTAGATGCATGCTTAAAGTATTATACGATTAAAATAAAGCCATATTAAATGCTGTGATAGATGTGCTATTGATACGAATTTATGAAACAGTAATACTAATTTCTAGGATTCAGCCAAATCTGGCCTTGCATTATCAGGAATGCACAATTAAATTATGGATAGCTGATCTATAACCAATTAAATTGTTGATTAACATTTCTATCTTGTTTAATTTATTAATGAATTAATTAATTTTCGCTAATATTATAATAAAGTCAAGGAAGGAATTTATGATAATTTGTTTATAACAATTTATACTTTGGAATTCAATGATAGTATTTGCATTTGATGATCAGATTAATACAATATGGTCCAGGATTCGGAATAATAATAATAATAATCATTATGTTATTTATAATAATGGTATTTTTGGTGAATATTCATTTATATGAGATTACCTCAACGTTATCTGCATAGTACTCTGCTACAATGTCAGATGATAATTGTAAATATTTGTAAATTATTTCTTTACGATAATTTAAATTCGTATTTAACCAACGATAATTATCCTTCACTTTAATTAAATTTATGTGTGAATAATCAGTGTATTTAGAAATATGTGTTTATGGGGAAGTGAATAATGTGATACGCCAAATTTAATTTATGCATTCAAAAGCTGAAATCAGTGACAGTGCAGTGCAACGAAAAAATATTGTATTTCATTTTATTCAGCTTACTCTACGATCACTGGAACATTAACTTCGATTCACATTACCCCACAGAAATTATATAGGGCAATCAAATTGGTAGTCTAGGACTTATGGATCCATGATCCCAACATAAGCATAAAACCAATTTGATTCTAGGAGTGCATTTATTTATTTATTTTTGTTTCGTCTACTCTTAAATAAAAGAGACCATTTTATCTTTGTTATCTTAAATTATTCCTGCAGCTTGTTCCATTTCCTGACTGAGTGATACTATCCTATTTTATTTAACAAATATATATCTGAGGCAACCTTTCTCACCTTTCCCGTTAAACGACCCGAGATGCTAGATCTCTTGCCTGCCCGTGTTTGCAGTTGAATTTTAGTAGTTTTTCCGGATATATATTTCAGGGACTCCTAATTTGTTTTGTTACGACCATGTACCATTTCTTGGACATCACGTTGATTTCCGGGCCGACGTGAGGTCTGGGAAACGGGTACATGAGGTCGACGTGGCGCCCAACCTTAAAGGCCTCGAACAGAGATATTCGTACCTTTGGGAGTCAATTTTTTCTGATATCTGACATTAAAGTTACGAACAGAGGGAATCGTACTGATGTTTGGATATTATCTTTGTGCATAACATAGTGGTTTCGAATTGAGAGTGATCGAACCGTTTGTTATTTAGGCAATAAGATGGGACAGTTAGGTAGTCAGACGTGTTCTGATATCTGACAGTATTATTCAGCAAGCATTTTTAATTCGGTTTAGGCTGATGATATTGCACTTAGTTTTGCATTTAATAGTAAAGTAAATGTCAGGATGATTAAGATTTCTATAAGCTCACTAAGATGAAAAATAATTATAGATGCACGATGTTGTTTTATGATTAATATTTTTCTTTTGGCTCTTTTCTATTCACCAGAGTGAGTTTAGTGGATGAATGTGCTCTATTTATTAGACGTTAAATATGTTCGAAAAACAGGAAAATATTTCTAGTCTCATGGTCCTGGTTGGTCATCTAGTTTGTAAGTTTTCCCTATTCTTAAGTATTTTTGATATGCCTAACGAAGTGCCAGAGGAGTTCAGAGGTTTCTTAACTCAAGTCCAAGCTGAATTTAATAAGTTGCGACAACAAATGTCTGATGATAAGGAGCAACTTAATAATAATTTAACAGCTAATAAGGATGAATTAACTGATAAGTTGCAAACTTTAACTAATGATGTGCAAACTTCAAATGCTAAGTTGCAAACTTTAACCAATGATGTGCAAATTGTAACTAATAATTTGAAAACCTTAACTGAAAAAGCTGAGGAATTTAAGGAGGAAACACAGGATAGTTTAGATGAAGTAAAAGGGGAGACGAAAGAACTGAAAAATAAAGTATCGAATTTGTCAGCCGATGTATTAAAGGTTAGTACTGATATAGGAGAAATTAATTTACCGATTATTAATCTTAAATCAGAGATTCAGGGTATATCACTTGAAACTAACGCGTTAACTCATCATCATCATCATCATCATCTTGAGCAGTTTCCAACCGCTGGTCGGGTCTGCTTGGAACATAAGCCTCTCCATCGATTCCTGTCCATCCACCATCTCTCGTCATTTACTGTGTCCCAGCACACTCCTCTTTCCTCCACACTCTTCTTAACTCCTTTTGTCCATCTGTCCCTTGGTCTTCCCCTTGACCTCCTTCCCGTCATTTCCATTCCAAACATCTTCATCGGTATCCTCTCCTCTTGCATCCTCCTCACATGTCCATACCATTGTAGCCTAGATCGCTCTATTCTATTGTGCAATGGTTCCTCTCTTACCATCTCCCTGACTCTCTCATTCCTTATTCTGTCCATTCTTGTCACTCCTACCCTACTCCTCTGGAACTTCATCTCCACTGCTCGTATTTTATTCTTGTCCCTTTCCTTCATCACCCATGTTTCTGAACCATATGTCAAAATTGGCACAAAGTAGGTCTTGTAGATGATTCCTTTACATTTTTGTGGTACATCTTTATTCCATATCATCCCCCTAACACTCTTGAAAAATCCATCTGCGCACCTTCCCCGCTCATTTATTTCCATCCTATTGCCTCCCTTTTCTTCAGTTATGCTTCCCAAGTACTTGAAGCATTCTACTTTCTGCAACTGCTGTCCTCCAAGTGTTATGCCCATATCCAGTCTGTACTTCTTCCTCGTTGTGATGACCACTTCACTCTTTTGTGCTGAGAACTTCATCCCATATGATAACACTACCTTCTCCCACTCATCTAATTGCTCTTGTACTTCTTCCTCATCCTCTCCCCATACCAGAAGGTCATCAGCAAACAACATTGCCTTCATTTTCCTTTCCCCAATGCTATTTAACACTTTTCGTATGATTTCATCCATCACCACTATAAATAACAGGGGTGAGAGGGCACTTCCCTGTTTCAGACCACTCTCCAGTTGAAACCATTCCGTTCTCTCTCTTCCCACCTTTACACAGCTTTTGCTTCCCTCGTACATTGCTTTCACTCTTGCCACTGTCTCCTTGTTCACTGCTTTTGCTCTCATTGCTTCCCATAGCTTGTTTCTATTAATACTATCATATGCTTTCTCAATATCCAAGAAGGTCATCACCAGATCCGGTGATGACCTAATGCGTTAACTACCGATGTTAAAAGTCTCGAAACTCGCTTGCAATCGCAGATTTCGGAAGTAAATGTAGATTTTGAGAAAAGCACTGCAGCTCTTGATAAGAAATTAGACTCTTGTGCTACCAGATGGACGCATAATTTCAAAACTCTGAGGAACGAATTACACGGTCATGTGTCAGGACAAATTAATGTTGTCAAAACGCAATTCATAGACAAACTGGGAGCATTAGAAAAGAAATTGAATGATAACTTGGATGGATTAAGCAAAGACTTGGTGGCGCATCTAACAAGAAATAATGAATCGAGCGCAGAAACAGTTGCGGAATTACGTTGAGCGATAAACACGAATAATGGAGAGTTAGGTGTGGTCAAGAAACAAATTGATCAACTTACTGGTAAATGCGACAATAACTTTGAGGATATGCGTAAGGAGTTGGAAACACACGTGAAAGGCAGCTTAGTGGTTACATCTTTAGAGATGGAGGAAAAGTTGAAGCTAGAACACAGTATGACGACTATGCGTATTTCGAAAATTGAATCCGAACTGAGCAACATGAAAGTCAATGAGGATAAAAGTCGAGAAATAATGGAAACATCAACACCATCCAATAGCCATAATTTATCTGGGGGCTTAGAAAAGAATACTACTCAAGTAAATTCAACCACACCCGGACATGTTACGATAATCCGTAACATTGACGATAGACCTAGAAAATTCTATGGGGGAAATAACCTTACTCCCATGGAATTTCTAAGGGACCTTCGTGAATACATGGATGAAAATCGAGTTTCTAAGGAAAGACAACTAAGACTAGTCAAAAGATCGTTAGAAGGAACTCCACTAAGCTGGTTCAGAGCATTCCGAGACTCGTTTATGAACATGGACGACTTTAGTCACGCATTTATAAACCGATTCTGGAGTCCGGAGGAACAATTCGATGTCAGGGCAGACATGTATTCTAGGAAATACGCCACATCTCACCCAACGAAGTATACAGGGTATTTCACTACACAGCTCGCCAAATTACAATTTTTGACTCCACCATTATCACGAGGGGAATTGTTGAGATCGATCACGAGACAATTTCCGAAAGAGATCCAGCGCATGTTGATAACATCCGGAGTAGAGCCACTAGAGGATTGTGAGGAGATTCTCAGGCGTATAGATCATACGAGTAGTCTTCAGAACAGTAGGTCGGATAGAAGAGAAAACCGTGAAATCAACGCCGTAGTCATGGACAGAACATCTCAGACGGATAGGTCCTCTAATAGAGAAGAAAAAACACCGAGGGATTATGATCGACGAAATAGTAATGGAAATTATCGATCGAATTACCAGGAATACAATCCTAGAGCAATGCCGAATAATAGATACAATAATCAGAGACAAACGCCGTATAACAGAAGATATTCGAGATATCGCGATAATGGCAGGAACAACTGGTATCAGAATAGGAGGTATAACAATTATCACATGAACAATAACGGCAGACAATACCAAAATCAAGGGCAACAGAATAGTAACCTGGATGATAGGCATAAAGAAAGCCAAGAATACATTCAGCAACTTGGGAATACTCAACCGACAGCTCCACAGGAGGAGACACTAGATCACCCTAGCACTAGCGGGTCACAGGTAGAAAAAACGCCGATTCGGCAACAACGAAAACAATAACAACAACGAAACTAATTGATAATAGTCCGATCCCCGATTATATTGTAGAAATCCAGGAACTTTACGAAATTAGGGATGATGATTTAATATTTGAGAACGAAGAAGTACGCCGAGGGACGAGATATGAACTTCCAGTTATTGCTTTGGAGATAATGGGATGCAAAATAAGAACATTGGTGGACACAGGAGAAATGGTTTCAATTATCTCATAGTCGTGTTTGGACTTGCTCCAAACCAAAGGAAAGGTTGACATTCTTCCAACTTCAACAGTTAAAATTAGGGGAGTGATTCCGGACAGAATGATCAAATGCAGACAAGTTATGTTAATTCTACTTCTTGCAGGAAGGCTAATGCAACATATTTTCCTGGTTATATCCAATTCTAACTTTGATATTATAATCGGAATAGATTTTATTACCGATAACGGAACGATTATTGATTTGAAGAACAGGTCGATCTATTTTACTTCCACCGAGGGAGTTAGTGAAGATACTCATGGAATCAATGAATTGGAATCTGGTAATATGAACATCCGGGATGAAATAATCAATACGATTGAAGCGGAAGGACTACGTTTGGAACATGGAGTGAAACTCGATCAGGAAGGGGAGAAGAAATTGGGTGATTTGATAAAAAGATACTCTGGTATTTTTAATGATAAACCTGGATTGATCAAAAACTTCGAATACGAGATTCAGTTAACCAATACGTCACCATACAAGAAGATACTGTACCCTATTGCGGAAAAATGGCAGACTGAAGTTGCAGAGATGATTAATGAAATGGAACAGGATGATATTATTTGTCGCATGCCTACACCATTTGTCAATCCACTCGCAGTAGTCAAGAAGGCGAATGGTAAATTACACCTATGTCTGGACGTAAGAGGGCTTAACGAACGATTCTTATTGGAACACGATCGTCCCCCGAAGATTCGCGAATTATTGAGAAGATTCGAAGGAAAACGGTATTTTTCGACAATCGATATCATATCTTCTTTTTAACATGTAGCATTATCAGAGAACGGTCGACAATACACTGTATTCTTGTTCAACAACGTCACTTATGCTTTTAAAAGAATACCATTTGGATTGAAGAATAGCGGACTGGCCATGATTCGAGCATTAGATTCGAATCTAACACCAAAAGTCAAAGCATTTGTTTTATGCTATATTGATGATATAATAACAGCTTCAACGAATCTGGAAGAACATTTAGAACATCTCAATTTGCTATTCGCAAATATAGAAGAAGCCAATTTCAAGGTCAATTATGATAAATGTAGATTTATCATGAAGAAAGCAAATTTCTGGGTCACATTATTGACGGATCAGGATATAGACCGAATCCTACTAAAATACAGGCAATATCAGAGTTTCCGCAGCCAAAGAAGATACGACAGGTCAGACCATTCTTGGGAATGTGCCAGTTCTTTTCCGCACATTGTCCGAATTATACTGAAACGATGGCACCACTTCAGAATTTGTTAAAGATCAACAATAAGTGGAAATGGAGCGAGGAGTGCAACGAAGCATTTCAAAGGGCTAAGCTGATGCTTGTCGAAAATATCAAACTGGAATATCCTGACTTTTCGAGGAACTTCAACATTGAATCTGACGCATCAAAAATCGGCATCAGTGCTGTACTGTACTAGATGGATGAAAATAGAAAGCATCGTTATTTAGCATTTGCGAGTCGCAAGTTGAAAAGCCATATGGTTAATTACAACGTGACAGAGTTGGAGGCTTTAGCAGCGATTTATGCGCTTCAAACATGGAAAAGGATCCTGATAGGATATAGAGTAACTCTGATCACGGATCGTCAAGCTTTACAATTTATGATAAAATCAGATCTTGCAAATGATCGAATTCAAGATGGACGTTATTCTTACAGCAATTTGACGTGGAAAATATTCATCGTCCGGGCAAGCAGAATCTATTGGCGGATGTTTTAGCCGAAATCCTTGTGATACAGAGATCCATCTTATTGAAAGTGTTCCAGATGATAGGGAGACTCTTGAAAAACTGAGGAGCTTAGCCATATCACAGAAGAGATATGCACTGCTGAGGAATATCTACCGATTCCTTAAGAATAATATGGACCAGGATGATCCAAATTATGACCGAACATCTAAAGAAGCGATAGATTATCACATCGTGGGAGACTTGGTGATGAAATACACGGACAGGGATCATACGTGCCTCAGAACGGTAATACCTCCTAAACTAGTTAATATAGTTATTTGGCTCATACACCGATCAATTGGACATGCAGGAGTAGATAAGACTTTGAATGCAGCGAAAGAAGCTTTTTCTTGGAAAGCGATGCGAGAGTTTATACGAAAGTACATCAGATCATGTGATAGCGGCCAGCGTAGTAAATTTGCCTCAAAACTCGCCAAAGAACAGCCGAAAGCGATAATTCCATCAAAACCACGGGAGTTATATGCCACTGATCTATGTGGTCCAATTCCTAAGTCATTTAGAGGTAACCAATACATTCTGGTAACGATGGACGTGTTCTCAAAGCTGGTCATGCTTCACCCAATCCAGAAAGCAATATCACGATACGTTATCAGGCGATTGGAGAACTGTGTTTTTCGTGAAGCAGGGAAACCCGAGTTCCTACTGAGTGATCATGGTAGTCAGTTCACTAGCTTAGAATTTCAAGAGGCTATGCAGCGACTCGAGGTCAAACACATTCTCAACACCATTAGATACACTGAAGGGAACCCGGCAGAACGAATTATGCCAGAGATTGGAAAGTTTTGTCGTTTATATTTCTCTGATGAACACGAGAAATGGATGAAAGTTATTCCCATAATCGAAGGGAGTCTCAACTCAACTGTCCCCGAAGGTACATCTCAAATTCCATACACTTTGCATTTTGGACGAAAGCCACAGGGAGTCTGGGATGGTATCATCGCAACTCCACCAGAAATTTCTCCATCTTTACCCATGAGAGTAGAATTGGCCAAAGCCAGTCTGGAAAAACAAGCGGCTAAGAGACAGAAGAGACATGCTGGTAGAAGATTTAGTGAACCTTTGCGTGAGAACTATTTGTTCTTATCAGAAGACCAGTATCTTCAAACCTACCCATGAGGATTTACAGCAAATTTGCAAAACAATTTTCTGGTCCATACAAGATAGTTACAGTCTTTGGGAACAACGGCTACCGAGTAGCAGAGATTGAATCCAACCGTATCATTGGAAATTACAACTCAGCAAATCTCAGACGTTATTTCAAGAAAGTAGAAAGAAATTTCTTTGATGCTAGATTTCGTCACTTTATGAAGAAGACAATGTTTTTATAAGTTCTCTTCCGTTCACTAATAAAAAACGGAAGAGGGGAATATGTGACCGAAATCAAGATTGAATTATGCTCACATCAGCTGTGATGGGATCGGAAGCTTAGGCTCTCGACTGCCCCTAATTCTTGCTTGAGAGAGAGAGTCCCCTTGACTAGCAATGATTCGTGTTGCATCTTTGACACGAAATTATGTTATGGGTAACATACGATTTGGTATTAATATTTATACATCTATTATTTTATCTGTCTCCAAATATCATTCCACTAACAGATTTTTATTGTGGCAGATCGCCAGGTGTTCTTGTTAGGCTATTCGGTGTCTAGCTCCGCTGGATATGACGTCAGCCTCTAAGAGTATGTGAGCGCGCCTCTTACCCACACCGCTTGATGAGGAGGGCAGTGTGCTTCTCCGAACCGACGAGCAGTTGACTGCCAGTATTTACTCCGAGGATTATACACGTTTGGAACTCACACACCTGTCTTTATCGTGGTCGTGAAGTTTCTTATCGCGCCCGGGACAGTCTGTTCTTATGTAAACGTGAGTTCGTTTTACTGCACGAAAACCGGTAACGTGTGAACTGCAGTATGTTAAACTCAGTGAAACGTGTGTGCTAATGGGATTTATGTGAGTACTTATTTAACATTATTTGACACCACATCAGAAGTATACACAATTATGGAGACTGACTCTTACGAACAGTTCATCTTCACATGTAAGCACAGTTTGGCCATGCTAATATCACAACTTCATTATACAAGAGATTAAACTACTGGTTTCAGACGAATATTATTCTACTAGACATTAGGAAGAGAACACAATTAGATGAACAATACTGTTATTATTACAACAGAGCATCAAGATTTACAGAATGTGGAAATGCAATAGAACAGTGTCGGACAGTCAAATGACTTATTGGGAACTTGAATTTTCTGGCATGTTAACTTCACACACAATGAACCTCGTGGGAACACTTATGAACTTTAATACAATCAAGATCATGATGACAGCTTAGATTCATTAAGGGAAAATTTACGAACATGGATGGACACCAAGATTTGAAGATACCATTACACCTTACTAACTTCACGATGATGCTGGCGTTTTATAAATTTCTACATCATCGATCCTGCAGATTTAGACATGTTTAAACACCATGACATCGTGGGACATAACACCAAATTCAAGGGCAGTGAGTCCATTCTACACTCATTGCAACCCCATGACAAACCATAACCATGACTAATTGATTGTTTTATTTCCAGATGACTTTGATATTATGCCTGTTTATCGAACATACTAGAGCTTTCAAAGTATAAGATCTTGCTAATTTAATATCATTTCACACATTTTTCTTCGATCATAATAACTTTGAATTTCTTGTCTTGCTCCATAAATTTAATTTTTTTGGATTGTGAATATTTCCACAAATAAATTTTGATGCGATTGCGAACGATATTTCCGAGTTTTTGGCAGCGATAGTTGATCGTTTTTATCTAATTAAACGATTTTATTAGATGATTTCTTTTTATGCATTATAGATCAGTTAATAATAATAATAATTTATTGGTTAGCGAACCTAGTAATTATAATATGCTGGATTATTATGCTGACAGATTCGAGTCGTATCAAGCATTTTTGAATTATGATATATTTTCCATAGCACATATAAAAGAAAGCATGTACCGGTAGTTATAATTATATTGGTGACACTTTTTAAATATGTGGTCTTATTTTTTGGCAACATTATGGATGCGAGTCATGTGGCCTAACCAAGAAGAAGAAGAATATGAATATTTAAAGAATGGAAGTGTAAGATAATAAGAATTTATTTACTAGTATTGTGCGTTTGATGTTTGAAGGATGTGTCTGTGTAACACAATCCTCATTTAGTAATTTGTTAGATGCATGCTTAAAGTATTATACGATTAAAATAAAGCAATATTAAATGCTGTGATAGAAGTGCTATTGATACGAATTTATGAAACAGTAATACTAATTTCTAGGATTCAGCCAAATCTGGCCTTGCATTATCAGGAATGCATAATTAAATTATGGATAGCTGATCTATAACCAATTAAATTGTTGATTATCATTTCTATCTTGATTAATTAATTAATTAATTAATTAATTTTCGCTAATATTATAATAAAGTTATGGATGGAATTTATGATAATTTGTTTATAACAATTTATATTTTGGAATTCAATGATAGTATTTGCATTTGATGATCAGATCAATACAATATGGTCCAGGATTCGGAATAATAATAATCATAATTATTATATTAATGATATTGGTATTTTTGATGAATTTTCATTTATATGAGATTACCTCAACGTTACCTGTACATTACTCTGCTACAATGTCAGATGATAATTGTAAATATTTGTAAATTATTTCTTTACGATAATTTAAATTCGTATTTAACCAACGATAATTATCCTTCACTTTAATTAAATTTATGTGTGAATAATCAGTGTATTTAGAAATATGTGTTTATGGGGAAGTGAATAATGTGATACGCCAAATTTAATTTATGCATTCAAAATCTGAAATCAGTGACAGTGCAGTGCAACGAAAAAAATATGTATTTCATTTTATTCAGCTTACTCGACGAACACTGGAACTAACTTCGATTCACATTACCCCACAGAAATTATATAGGACAATCAAATTGGTAGTCTAGGACTTATGGATACATGATCCCAACATAAGCATAAATCCAATTTGATTCTAGGAGTGCATTTATTTATTTTTGTTTCGTCTGCTCTTATTTAAAAGAGACCATTTTATCTTAGTTATCTAAATTATTCCTGCAGCTTGTTCCATTTCCTGACTGAGTGACACTATCCTATTTTATTTAACAAATATGTATCTGAGGCAACCTTTCTCACCTTTCCCGTTAAACGACCCGAGATGCTAGATCTCTTGCCTGCCCATGTTTGCAGTTGATTTTTTGGTAGTTTTTCCGGATATATATTTCAGGGACTCCTAATTTGTTTTGTTACGACCATGTATCATTTCGTGGACATCACGTTGTTTTCCGGGCCGACGTGAGGTCTGGGAAACGGGTACAGTACCCATGTTCAGACTTTAACAAATTTCAACAAATTCTTCCCGTGTCTTTTCCTCTTAATTTACCCCAGACCCACATTAGCCAACTAGATTGAAGATTATCCCGTTCGACATTTTACTCGATGATATTTGATCACCTGTATTCCTTAAAAATATCTCCATTCAATCCCAGAATATAAAGCAAATTTATATTTATCAGTGTACAACACACTGTACCAATGCAACAGTTTCATCCAGCATTATAGCAAATAAATGCCAAAAAAATGGAAAGGTGACATGATAGCAAAAAGTGTCTAATCACTAATCACTAAGCGGATGGGGGTGATGCTGATTACTGCAAGTGGTGCCCCAGCGTAGGTTATTGGAATCGAAATTCCAATACTGAAGTGAGCATCAGCATTAGGTGGCCAGACTGTCTATATAGATCTCCTGACCAAAACACACTTACAATGAAAACTCAAGAAAATGGTTCTTTTAAGGACCGATGGACAAGAAAGCTTGGTCCTAATTTACGCATCTGTCATTTAAATATAGAAGGCTTAAGTAGATCAAAGTGCCAATATCTGTCCAAAATGCTGATTAATAACAATATTGATGTGCTTGCACTCCAAGAAACTCATACTGCGGATGAAAGTCAACTTCAGCAAAGGGGCAGAATACCAGGATTTAGCATTATTGGTGCGACTTATCATCATGCATATGGGACAGCTACCTCCGTCCGGAAAAACCTACAGAATGTCTCATTCCTTCCAGCACCTAGCTTTGACAACATATATCTAGTCACAATTAAGATTGGGAACATTGTAATTACCAACGTGTAAAAGCCACCAGCAATGGAATGGCCAAATCATGTGTAACCGTATCATCATCCTGCAATCAATGTAGGTGATTTCAACAGCCACCACGTTGACTGGAAATACGAGACAAATTATGTAAATAGAGAATAGGAAAATGTCCTCTATCTTATCTTTGATGCAAAAGACAGAGCTACATTTCGATCTGCTGCATGGAGACGTGATTTTAATCCAGACTTGTCCTTCGTGTCGACAGACAGATACGGCCAACTTCTACCCACTACACGGGAAATTTCATCTGATTTTCCCCACAGTCAGCATCGCCCTGTTTTCCTAGAAGTTGGCACTCAAATACCTTTTCTGACCTCCTACCCACGACCTCTATGGAATTTCATGAAAGCAAATTGGAATAATTTCTCACGAGACCTCGTTAAATACGGTAGATGGATTCCTCCAAATGCCGATAATTATGTCAGATTCATTGGTGCTGTTCTAGCTGTTGCTAAAAACATATTCCAAGAGGATACAGGAAAGAGTACATTCCTGGCTGGACTGATGTTTCTGAGGAGCTTTACAAGGAATTTATCACTAATGGAAACCAGGATATTGCTGAAAAATCCTCCAAAGCTTGGATAACTCCCGAAGTCAAAAATGGGTTGAGACTGTAGAATCTTTGGATCTTAAGAAATCAAGCAGACAATCTTGGTCCTTGCTGAGGAAACTGGGTAATGGTCAACCAGCAGTTCTTGAGACACTTACAATAACTCCTAATAAAGTTGCTGCGCACATGGTTTCCGTGTCCAAAGCAACAATGGATGTGAAGCCTGTTCGACAGGTCCGAAAGGAACAGAAATGTTTGAAAGCCAATCATACTCAGAATATGATCGTCCCTTTTCTCTTGACGATGTTTAAGTAGACTCGAAGGATATGTCATTTGGTAAAGCACCGGGATTTGATGGACTTCATCCCGAATTTCTTGTCAACTGCGGTAGAAATGCACGATCATGGCTCTGTAAGTTTGCTACCAATATCCTGCAGACTGGTAAGATTCCTCACTTGTTAAAGCAAACAAAAGTCATCGCTGTTTTGAAACCTGGGAAACCAAATAATAAGTCAGAGAGTTACAGACCAATATCTCTATTGCGTGTATGCTACAAATTAGTGGAACGAATCCTCCTGAACAGAATTGCTCCAAGATTGCTTGCGGAGATACCCATTGAGCAAGCGGGATTTAGACCTCATGGCAGCTGTACAGACCAGGTGTTGTCACTAACGACATTTATTAAGACAGGATTTCAAAATTGCCTTAAGATATCAGTGGCATTCATTGATCTCAAGGCTGCATACGACACTGTTTAGAGGGAAGGTCTGATTTACAAACTACTTCGAGACCATTGCCAATCTAGTCAATTACATGATGAGTAACAGACTGTTTGTCATGGGTAGTACAGTTAGTGCACAAAGGAAATTGAATGACGGAGAGCCACAAGGTTCTGTCCTGGCTCCACTTCTTTTCAGCTTGTACATAGCTGATATGCCAACTACGGAATCAAGGATATTTGGGTATGCAGACGATTGGGCGATAGCTACAAGAAGTTCAAACATAACAACTGATATCACACTAACAACAGACCTGAGTATCCTAGGGGACTACTTTCGAAAATGGAAACTACAACCTAGTATGACCAAGACAAACGTTTGTGCCTTCCACTTGAATAATCGCATGGCTAACAAGGATCTCAGGATGTACTTTGATAACGTCCTTCAGCCACACAATTGCCATCCCAAGTACTTGGGTGTTACTTGAAACAGAACCTTATCCTTCAAACAACAACTTTTGAAGACTGCTGCTAAGCTGAGATCACGCAACAACATCATCCGGAAACTATGTGGAACAACATGGGGCTCTAATGCTTCAACTCTCCGATCTTCTGCTATTAGCCTCGTTCTATCTGTAGCTGAATATTGTGCCCCTGTGTGGTTTAACAGCCCTCACATAGGGAAGATCGATGTTGAAATCAACAAGACCATGCGATTAATATCTGGTACAATAAAATGCACCCCTATTCAATGGCTTCCTGTTCTGAGCTACATTCCTACACCCCATTTCCGCAGATGTAATATCCTGGTCAAAACATACCACAAGATACTTCAAAATGAGGATCTCCCTATTCATGCTGATATACCTGCTGCTTGTCTACCCAGACTTCGCTCAAGGCAGCCCCCTGTGAAGACAGCTACGAGACTTATCATTGAGAACTTTGACATAGTCCAGCAGTGGACACATGAATGGAAGATTTTTGCTCCACAGGAGTGCCAAGACATGCCATCTGTCACATCTAAAGTACCTGGCTTTGATTTCCTCGTCGGGTATGGTCGAAATTAAACCGGATCAGGACCAATTCTGGTGTTTGTGCGGACTCTTTGTTCAATTGGAACAGGTTACCGGTACCCTCTCCAAAGTGCAACTGTGGAGCCGATAGACAAACGGTGAAGCACATCATTCAGGACTGTCCTCTAAGAACCTATGATTTTCTCTCAGTGTCTCCTGCATCAGTAGACTATATTTTGAATTTGGACATTAAATTATGAGACTTTCTGTTCACTTATTTTTTCTTTTTCAATATCGCATTATACAGTTGTTGGACCAGTCATCTTGTACAGCATGGAAACTACAAATATAACCGGAATGGAGAATTTGCTCAAGATAGAAGAATTTCAAGAAGGATTTATGGTCCTAGCAAAACACAGGAAGGTTATAGACTGAGATCCAATGCAGAAATTTATAGTAAAATCGACAACCTTGAAGAGATGATCAGAAAACGGCGACTTCAGTTCTACGGACATATGGTCCGCATGGATTGCTCAAGGTTAAAGAAACAAATTTTTGATAAAATCTGGAACTATAAAGGGCAAGGAGGCTATGTAAAACAAATGAAAGAAGAACTTCAAAAATTCAAAATTACTGAAGAAGATTGTCTAAATCGAATAGAGTACAGAAAAAAAATGGCCTCAAAATTCTTGTCGGGGAGAAGAAAAATCTCAACAGAGGAGAATGGACTGCTGAAAGAAGAGCTGCGCAGTCGACCAGGATGAAAGACTTCTGGAAGAGAAAGAAGGAAACTAGACCTATAAAGAAGTGATATTTGCGTGGTCCTTGTTGGCCTGTCCGCGGTGTATATATATTACATTAAGATGTATTATGATGTTAGTGTGTACCATACCGTACGATAAATAAATAAATACTAAGCGGATATCAAACCAAGCGTGTATGGCTTAATTAACGATTCTACAGTAGCTATTATTACTCGAAGAATGGTGATCATTGTGTGATCATTTCATTTGCCTTGAGAGGAACATTACAATAATCAGTTACCTATCACACCAATAATGTACTAAACATTGAAAATGCAATTCATCAGAAACATGTAAAGTATAAAAGTGTACTTACAGTATCCCTGATCTCTTGTTTCTCTGGTTCACATTTAATGACGTGTGGGGCCTCCATCATTTCCGAAATCAATGACTACGAACAGCTATTCTACTTGAAACATAGAAACACATAAAGAAGTAAATCAGATAACTTATTTAATATAGTTCTAATATTGTTATGGGTTTTACGTCCCTTTTAACAACTGAGGCTTTTTAGAGACGCCGGGGTGCCAGAATTCCTCCCCGAAAGGGATCCTTATCTCTCACATGGCCTCAAAACAATTGAATAAATAATTCCTTTTTTGCCAGATAAAACAAATAGGTTAGTGTTGTCATGTGCTTCAAAGGAAAAGTAACTTCCGAGAACGAGAAATAAGGTCTTGAAATGTTCCCGCGCTTTGGATGAACAAATACTGAAATATGAAACAAGAAACGTCACAGTGACAGCTGCTGAAAAGCGAGCATACGGTACATTAAGGTGGATATGAGATAAACAACAATAAAACTTGTATAAACTATATATTTCTGGAAACTAAAGAAGACAAACTTTCGAATGAGACAATAATAAAAATTTCGAAAATGATCTTGAAAATGTCTAATAAATGGTCGATGACTACCGTAAAGGAAATCGGAGCGTGGTCATGGCTAGAAGTTTAACTAGTACAAAATTGTGATACTTCAGGAGGCCAGGGATCTGCAAAGCGGAATGTTTGGAAAGCCCACGTAACCCGCATGAGGACAGCACCGTACAGAAATATTGAGAAGGCTATGGATGACAACGTGTATCTAGTTTTTATATTCTCCATTTTTAATTTGTCATCTGTTAATATGCAATGTTGAGGCTGTGATTATTAATAAACGAGAGTATACATTAGCCGCTCCTGTGGGCTAAATAGCATTTTATTTAGTATCTGTGGAGAGAGCTTGTTCACATCTATTGTAAAGAATTCAAGTAAAATAAAGATAACTCTACTAGGTTTCGAACCCCAGACGACCGCATGAGAGACTAACACTTTAACACAGAGCCAAACATGTCCATAACATCTCAGTGTTATTAACCGACTTACATAAGTATTAGCCAATTATGTCTTGAAATACCCGATTTCTCCACTGCAGACCATCTTCATTTCATTTCATACAAAGTGTATATTATTTCTATCAGTAGGCTATATCTCATGCAACATACTCGAACTACTGGAGTATAGGACAGGCATAAGAGGTCAGCTGCCGTCTTGTCATGTGACAGAGCTCTTTAAGTCACCGATAAATTGTAATATTAGAATATAAAATTATAATAAACAACGGGGCACGTCCTTTAGGATAATTTAAACCACCCTCGGCTCGATAATCGGAATTGGTGGGTCCTAAGTTATAATTTATAATTTTTGCATAATTCATTCGGCTGCCAACTTTAAATGGTACGCCTGATGACCTTGTAGTTTGGGCACTGACGCGTCCCATAAGAAGGTATGGTTTTACCAAATTTGGTAAAGATCCGATGATTAGTTTTGTCGTAATTTAAATTTTGACCATTTCAGTGGCCGCTATTAAGGTTTTGTAAAGATACCGGCAATATAAACATGACACTGAGGTACACTTTGCTATTGCTACCTCTGCACCAAATTTCGTTCAATTCGGTTTCTTCGTGCTTCAGACATGCACACACACACACACACTCAAACACACAACCAGACACACAATTTTTGGCCCTGTGAAGACCTCATAAGTCAACTTTCATTTTTTCCAAAATCAAAAGTAGTCTAATACAGCACCACAGGAGGTCTTCCATGAATAAACTAGAGAAAGATTATTGCGTGACTATTTCCACTGTGCGTGAAAAGTCAGGAGTGCATATATGGCTAACGCGGCCAGCAGGCTAAAACCATTGTTAGATTAGATTTTATTTATCCATTTGATCAATTACATATATTGAACCCTTATTATTATCATATAATAATTGTTCATGTTTTATTGTATGCTGTATCAGTAAGGCCGGTTGAAGTAGCCACCTGATGTCGCAAGATTTCGAGCACTTGGAGAACGCAAGCTATATTTAAAAATGTCTTGGAAGACGAGGTCATTGAGCAGTTAGCTTGGCTTCCCCTGATGACGTAGGGAGCCTAGGCACCTTTGTTCGGGCAGGCGAGAGAGAGAGAGAGAGATCGCAGAGGACGAGCAAGCAAGAAGGGAGATGATTAGTGACGTCAAGAGGGCGGAGTCTTCGCGGCTGGAGCAACAAATTGAACTTGAATCAACGAATCAGAGATATGATGCTTTCTATGGCGGGAAAGTCAGCGTGGGATCAGAAAGCGAGGGAAATAGATATTGAATTAATCTACGGTGGAATTTTATTCCGCATGGCAGATCTGTAACCTGCAGGATGAGAGAAGAACAATGATACCACCCGCAATTCTGTACGCAAATTTCTAAGGTTTATTATAATTTTATGGTCCCCACTCCTGTGATATCTGCCAGTTCTGTATAAATTAGGTTACTGTGCAAGCCTAAGACCTTACTATTTTGAGTCTCTGAGGAGACAGCTTGAAACTTCTATTTTGCGTCTATGAGGAGGCAGGTGCGTATTTATTTTGAGTCTCTGAGGAGACAAATGTAACTTACTTTTGCGTCTCTGCGGAGATAGTTCACGATACTTTATAATTTGAATCTCTGATGAGATACTCTGCATTTGAACTTAATTATTTGAGCAGGCATACTACTGTAATATTTAAAGTGTTTCAAAATGTTAATGTAGCCAGAATGACTACACGTTTACAGCGTGTGATATGTTGCGTGTGAAATTACAGCATAAATTGCTAATTAGGGAAATTATCATCGAGAGTAACTGCATTGGACTATGAGTGAAATTAGTAACTCTGATCGCAATTCTAGTAGGATATTGTAAATTAATTTGCACATTTATTTGCATAATTAAGAAGACATAAAGATGTTTGATACGAGGCCAATCACTGGGAAGATGACCATTCGATCTACTGCAGCGATGATGATGGCTGAGTAAACATGCGATCGTGTCACCTGTTAAAACATAAGTTACCTATTGATGGGTTCACAGTGCTTCTCCGTAATTTGAGGATGACGTCTCATAAATGAATGATACCATTTGTCCCCAGGAACTCCATCTGTAATTGGTGTTTTCCGTCCATCATCTCCAATTATCTTGGCCACAGTCTCCTTGAGGATTCTTCTCTTGACAGGGAAACCTTTCTTTGCATTGGCAATAATCCATTTACAGAGTAATGTCTCTTCTGCTGTAGTTAGGATTGTTGCAGGCCCATCTTTCTTTCTTTCTTTCTTTCTTTCTTCGGGAACTCTCCGCTTTAATTTATTAATAAAGGTTGAATGTGGAACACCAAAATCACTAGCTGCCTTTCTTATTGCCACATTGTCACTTCGGACAGCATTAATTGCAGCTGCCATTGCTTCTGGTGGATACACAAGGATCTTGTTTTGTTTTCTTGTAACCATTGTTGACAGGCCTAGGCCCACTTTTCTTCCAGGCTGCCAGATGTGGTAATCTGTACAATGGGACAATAGTCATATAATGTATAAGAGCAATCTAAAATAATAACTAATTACTGTATATAGAAGACACCTGCTTGCCAATTTATTAACTGATCTACCCAATGGCTGACCAGACCATGGCCAGAGATGGACCAGCATGGTCAACTACTGGTTCCAGACATTATTAGCCAATACCTTTGATATATGTTTACTTAAATGATATATTGCAACATTTTAGGAAGTCTTAAATACAATCTACACGTTGTTGGAAATTCCCAGTACCTGACCACTCTGGTCAGCCTCTGGCCATGTACATGAAAATGGCATGCCAGAAGATAACCACCCTCCTTATAATTTACACATGCATTTAATTAATTAATGGACATATCAGAATGTATTGCCACGAAGTACTTAAAATTAGCAAAACATAATAAATACATAACTGTTGATACTCACTTGGATTATCATGGATATAAAACAGCAGTCAACTTCCTTCTTCCTTACTATACAACAGAAGCCAAGCCACTAACACATGTAGACCTCACTTCACAGCCACACAAAATACATTTATCTTCTTTCCAGTAACACTATTGGTTTACTCATAACAACGTATGATGTCACAGACTCAAGGCAGCCAATCAGGAGCCTTTTCTCATATACGAATAGCTTATTATATGGTGGTAAGTAATAAATGGTCAGCTACTGGGTGGTGGTCAACCACTGGCTGGATGACCCTATGTAGATAGATTTTGGCATGGGAACCTTGTATATATTTTCTTGTGAGTTTTAATTTAGTTTTGGTAAATGAAGTGTTTCCATCACTTAGATATACAGTAAATGTGTGAGGACGCGTGACCACTAGTCGATTTATTTGTGTAATGTAATCAATGTAGACTACGCGTACATGTTGCGAATATTTTGGTTTTGCGTACGCATGAGTTACGGCTCGGGTGATAAGTGAAGCTGCATTAGAGTAACGATAAATAATTAGATATGGGGGGAATTGAGTTATCTTTGTTGCTGTTTTGATTGAACAGGCTTGTAATGAGTTGCCGGTGTTGCAACAGTTTGGAAAAAAACTTCCGTTCTTAATTTTGAAGATTGAGTTTTTATTTATTTTGATAGCATTTATTTTGATTCTTCGGTCGAAAGCTTAGATCAGACGCGCGGTGAGTGTGGAAAATATGTATGTGATTTTTTCTAGGTGATTGTCAAACCCTACGTGTGATATTGTGTGTCATGTTGTGTGCATTTGAAATTTGCGCGGAAGGTTGGCACGTTGTGACCAAGTCTTTGACTGCAGCACGTCGGATGGCCGGTGGAGCTTCACGGAGACCCCGACCAGTCCTATTGAATCTTGTAATTCCAAAGGGAAATAATGAGATAATTGTATTTTGTGACACACACATTAAGCTGGGTGACAGCTGTAATTCTTCCTTGACTTGGAACCGTGCATAGGACAGGCCCGAGGTATTATTGACACACGTGGGTGATTGACAGGTAGCAGCGAGTGTCCACACTGAGGCTGGTCTAAGTTATTTCGAGACACTAATTAGGCAGGGGAAACGGCCAGGCCGTGACCTTGTTAAAGTTGGTCGCCTGTTCGGTTTAAAAGCCTTGAATATGTTAAAGGGGAAAATCTTCATGCCCGCACAGTTATCTTATGTGTGACATCAAAATGAAAATGCTTGTATTGTAAATAAGTGCATTTTTGAGCATAGTGTTTTTTTTTTATTTGGATTTTGATTCGTGTAATTTGATGATACCTTGTTGTGTCTTATGTAAAATGACACTCGGTCATTTTGTTGTCTATTCTTTTGTGGTAACGTGGTCACGTTAATCATACTTGTGTTATTTTGTGAAGTCCTGATTTGAGGCAATCTTTGTTGTGCTGTGGCTCATGGGTCCAGATTTCATACGGGAATCTTTGTTGTAAATATTTCAAGCTGGCGAGTGTCAGTATTGTATTTTCTTGTAATGTTGAGTTCCCATTGCTATTCTATGTCGTTAACATAGAGATTCGTAACTTGACGGCTTCGCATGATGGTCGCGAATCACGTACTGTATAAGTACTCATACCATATTTTGCATGCATTCACATCACTCACGCACATGATTTGGAGAAGTAGATTTTATCAGGCCAAGTCTCAGGTCCTGGATTTGTGGATATCTCTGGGAGATATATTTTTGTATATATTCATTGTTTAATTGAGGGTGTTAGATTGGGAGTTGTTTTACTTTGTTGTTATTTTGATCTGATATTAAATTTGTTTTTGTTAATTTTGGCTTCACTTTGCTTTCTTTATGCCATATAGTTAGGCTATGTTACCTTGTATTTTGATAAGAAGAACACTTTAGCAACTTCGTTATGAACCGAAACACTAACCCGAAACTGAGTCTCGTAAAAGCTTCTTGCAAGGGTTCAATATACAATACATTTTTGATATAGGACATGTCAGAAATTACATCTATAAAATAAAAGAACATACAGGTATATGCTACTAATAAAAAAAGCATTGAATTGGACAAAACGAAGGTTAGAATGGCCGGGTTGAGGTGCACTGTTGACGGCACGTTACACTGTAACCATTGTCATTTTTTATTTTTTTTATTTTTTTCAATTGCACCCCTCACAAAACGCTAGCCATACCGCCTATACAATCACTAGACGTACCGTATGGGTGGGGTTTGCTTGGAGTGTGCAATACTGTGCTTGTGAATAATTCACGCAGATAATGGCTGACACAACTGAGATTTCACAATATAAGTCGTGTAATGAGAAGGTGGGAGGGTTATAGACAGCGGACGAGAAAACATCTAGTAGCACATCATTTCCACAATTATTATTCATTATTACACAAGGTATTTCGGCTGATTTGAGTAGTTTTGTACTTGGTTCATCACTCCCGAAGTGTTACCAGTCATCAAATCCTGTTTCACTTAGGCTTCATTTGGGTTGTAGAACAATATTAGTACGTTTGCATGTACTACGTTTACATAGCGAATTGAAACCGATTTTAATGCGATCCTGTTTTCAGTACGATGCCCGTTTACATGAGCAGTTTCAGTTTGTATTGAAATTGATTTCAGTTCGGTATATAATTTATGGTGGCCAACCTGCAGTTATGTTGGCTAACTCGCATTAAACATCAAAACATAAAAGACCCGTAATTATCATCCGACGATTATTTGACGGGTTGTTTGTAAACATGAAAAATGGATGTGCGGAAGATCTTGATGTTGTTTGTTCTTAACAAGTTTATATTCAGTTTAATAATGATAAAATGTTATTGGTTTTTCGTCCTTTTTAACTGCTGAAGCTCTCAGAGACGCCAGGCAGCCGGAATGTTTGCCCGAATGGGATCTGTAACGTGCCAGTAAATCTACTGACATGGCTCCCTCACATTTAGGCCTAGGCACCCAGACTGCGCCAGGATTCGATCCTGCTACCTTCAGCAAAGCAGGCGAAAATTTTACAGCTGCGCCACTCAGTCAGTCTATGTTTAATTTATTTAATCTAGTGGACAAATGGGAAAAGGAACGGATTAAGCGGCAAAGTGAGACGGTGTATTTTCACTTTTTCTGTTGACCACATTTTACGTACGGATACACCAGACATTAGTCCCGTTGATATGACCGTACCCGTACGCTAAGTAAAGGCAAAACAGACAAAAAAAACATTAACGCTAATAACTCGTGCAAACAAACTACGCTTATCAACCACGGCAGGAACACAGACAGAAACGAAGAATATGGGCAGAAAGTAAATCATGCAATTCGAAGAGTCGGGCGACAGATGAGAGTAACGTAGGCCTAAATTAGATCAAAAATGTAACTCAAGAGCGCTTTCAATACGATACGCGTTCACATGTCCTTGAACACCAGTTTGGATACTTGCCTACATTATCATGTTGCCTTTGCCACTTTCTGAGTGCTGACTTCCCGACATTAAGCCTATCATGTTGCTTTTGCCATTTGCTGACCTGCCAATACGTAATCGTAATTAAATACCGTAATAAATGTCTGATTTGGAGGAACGTAAGATAGAATTGGGATCTTTCTGCATCACAAAGGCTCAACAATCTCCATGGCTTAATCAGTACCGGTACATTTTATTTGCCAGTTCAAGATTTCTCCGTTTGAAAATTCAAACGAGTTGCTTAGCCTGTTTACAAAAAAATGTCAGTCGAATTCATTTTCAAAATTATGCGGGAATTGCCTTTGTATTCGTACTGTTACTGCAATTAAGTATGATCGTCTCTTCCGGGCCCATCGGAATGCAACAGCCTCTTTCTCAACGGGCCTGTTCAAAGATTTTGTCTCACCGGTACGATACCGAACAAGTACGTACTGCATATTTATGTATGATGGCATTAATTGAACTTACTAAGAATCTCGCGCATGTCTACAATAGCATCAAACGGTGATTCTCGCTTAATTCCATGAATGTCCTCTAGAAATAATATTCACACTCACTTGTCGATAGATGCGTGTGCACAGTACACAATGCTGCGTAACATGATACCATTAATTTGTTTGTAGATAATGGACAAAGTCTTTTATGGACTGCAGAAGATATTATTCTCAACTCATGCACGTCGTAATTACAGTATACCGTAGTTTAATAATGCAACCAAGGGCTGCGTGCAGTGAGTTTTGTATTGAACAGTGTGTTGTGCAACTAGATTGGAAACGAACAAGCAGAAGTGCGTTCAATAATCCAAAGCAGTAATAATGGATATGATACATTAATATTTTGCGATTTCTTTTGTGTTATTGTTGTGTGCCACAATTGATAGATAGACTTTATTAATTCCATTTGGTCAAATACATGTATACAATAATTTTTTTTATATAGGGCACGTCAGAATTTACATCCATAAAATACAGAGAGTTTAGTTTGGATGTAGCCTATCGGCGACCCCCGCTAGCCCGCTCGCCCGCGGCGCGAGCCTGTCTCCCGCCAAGCACTTTGCCGTTATGCGGTGCCTGTACAGCACTGAGTCATTGAGTATAAGAATTTATACTTACCTAGTTCACAGCTGGTGCTGAAAATGTTCGCCATTCACTGCTACACATCGCTGGCATCTTTTTATGAAACTGGCATGTAGGCTACTCTCTCAAGTTCCTCAGCACCGATTGACTGTATTTCAGCTGTAATATAGTCTTTAAGCTCATTTATAGTGGAGGGTGACTCGCATACACTCTGTTTTTAAGCGTCCCCCACAGATAAAAGTCACATGGTGATAAGTCTGGGCTTCGCGGGGGCCACACGTTCCGATTTATAATCCTAGTACCAAAAATGCGACGCAATTCTGTCATGGATGCTTCGTCAGTGTGAGCAGTGGCAGAATCTTGTTGAAAATAAGTTAACAATAGCTCTCCGTAGGTCAGTTCGTCAAAAAAGTGGTCAAGGATCACATTGAAGTACAAATTTAAGTACAAATTCCTATACCCAATGACACAATGCCGCGCCAGCGTCGCATAACGGCCAAGTGCCTGGCGGGAGACAGGCTCGTGCTGCGGGCGAGCGGGCTAACGAGGGTCTCCGATACATCCAAACTAAACTCTCTGTAAAAGTACTAATGGGTATATAATACTATAACTACTTATAACTTATTATAATAACAGATCTTAAGAGATACAATCATATTGGACAACTATTTACACCTTACTCTATTATCATAATATGAAAATTTAATTCTATAAATACAACAACTTACAGCTAGGTATTACAATTAAAATAGAAAAGTAAAATATAATTATAGATTTCATCGCTCCTATACGCTAATATATTCAACTGAAATGAAAATCCACAGCCTGCTTCCAGTCTCCGACCGGGTCAGGAATGGAATGAATGAAGCCCCCATCTAGCGGCAAGGATATGAACTGTGCCGGCTGCCGAGGCCTGACGCACTCCTCTGGGGCAATTATTAAATGAATGACAGATGCAATGAAATGATAGTGGAGTGTGTTGCTGGAATGAAATTTTGACAGGGAAAACCGGAGTACCCGGAGAAAAACCTGTCTGCCTCCGTTTTGTTCAGCACAGATCTCATATGGAGTGACCGGGATTTGAACCACGGACCCAGCGGTGAGAGGCCGGCGTGCTGCCGCCTAAGCCACAGAGGCTTCTTACTAAGATATTCAACTACAGAGTAAAAACAATGGCACTGCAGATAAGCTTTCAACATTCTATCAAAGGTTTTTATTTTGGGGGCAAGTTTTATACACTGGGGTAGTTTATTGTATAATTTAACTCCTGTGTGAAAAGTTCCTTTTTGATATATGCTTGTGTGTGTGTGTGAAATATGAATGTTTTGATTTTGTCTTGTGTTATGCCTATGAACATCATTGTTTGTTTTAGGAAAAACATCCTTATTCATTAAATTCTTAAAAAAAAAACATAATACTTTCAAATATATATATATACAGGGCAATGGGAGAACGTTTAAATCCTTAAACAGAGGTCTACAGGATTCTCTTGTGTTTATATTTGCCATAATTCTAATCGCCCTCTTTTGTATCCTAAACGTGCTTAGTACATCTGGCGACATACCCCAAAATATGACCCCATATCTTAAGTATGAATGGAAATAAGCAAAATAAGTATTTCTTAATGTGTGCATAATAGTGCAGGTTTTCAAAATACGTAACGCAAAGCACATCGAGTTCAGTTTAGTATTCAGATATTGTATATGTTTATTCCATTTCAAGTCATGTTGTATCCATAGTCCTAAAAACTTTGTTTCTGATTTATTTTCTATTTGATGACCATTTAATGTTATATTGGTCTTCGCAGGATTCCTATTCTGTATAGTGTGGAAATTTAGACATACTGTTTTTTATAGTTTATTATGAGGCGATTATCTTGTGACCATTTGGTTAATTCTCCTGTAACGGAGTCAACAGACTGCTGTATGACCTGTTTAGTTTCACCTTTTATTACGAGTGTTGTATCGTCCGCAAACAAAATTTCCTTATGTGAATGAATGTTCTGTGTTATCTCTCTCTCTATATATAAAAATGAAAGTGTGTCTGTTTTTTCTGAATTTCCACGGAAATTTGTGTTATTTGCGCGTTTCAGACTGTTTTATGACGGATGCGCGCAAAAATATTTTTTTTGTCTGTCTGTTTGTTTGTCTGTCTGTGGACAACTTCGAGTCCTTATAACTTAAGAACGGCTGGGTGGAACAACGTATAATTTGATACAGATATCCATCAGAAGCACCACACTAATTATTGATGTAACTCATCTCCGTACCTCTCATAAACGGGACCCTACCCCCTTAAAATACATGCTGAAATAGGCGTAGAAGGACGAGACTAAGCTTATTTTCAACCCCTCGATGTGAGGAACGGCCCCCGAAAACCACATTTTAAGGCCCTAAAACCAGCAGTTTTTGAGATATTCCCAGAAAACTAATTTCATTTAATAATCTAATGAAAGAATGCAAGGTGGTAACCATGCCAACAAAATCTCAGAGGACCACCTGTTTCTGTAAGACGCAATGCAATTCCATTTATTACTTTACTGTGAAGTTTGCAAACGGCTATAAGGTTATCACGGAACCAAATTAAGCTGTAAAATTCATCAATACGTATAATGAGCTTAAGGGGGTCAAGGGGTACACTAGAATTTTGTCACGCGATTTTCACATGCGGGTGTGTAACGGAAGGTCTTTCATATCCCTATCCCTATATTGTATTTATTATATTATTATTATTATTATTATATATTGGTATACAAGAACGAGACAAAGCTCATTATTAGCCCCTCGGTGGCAACAACAAAACTCGAGGGATCCCGAAAACTACATTTTAAGGCTCTAAAACCAACAGTTTCTGAGATATTCCCAGAAAACTATTTTAATTTAATAAACTAATGAAGGAATTAAAGCCGGCAACCATGACAACAGGTTCTCAAGAGAAGACATCCAACGTTCCATCTATTTCTGTAAAAATCAATGCCACTCCACTTATTACATTTCTGTGAAAGTTTGCAAATGGCTATAACGTTATCACGGAACCAACTTAGACTGTAAAATTCATCAATGCGCATAAGGGGGTCAAGGGGTGCTCTAGAATTTTTTCACGTGCTTTACACGTGTGATATGTCGTACAGAATTATATCTCCAAACAGCAACATTATTTTCAAAAAAATACTCAATTCAAATAGTATTTTTGCGGCTATTAGGAATTTGGGCCATTGGAGGCTAGAAAACCTGACTTTCCATGCATCACAAGCCTTGATAATTTGTTAAAGGTGTCTTCCTGCGGATGGGGACTTTACACAACGGTGAGGGTCAGTCTTTATGTGACGTGTATTGCGTTTCGTCTACGAGGTTTTCAATTTTGTTTCCGCGTCAGGAAGTACAAGTTAGGTGAATTTAGATTGAGCACATTCTAACTTTTTTCTTTCGACAAACGGGTTCTTCGTAAGGATGATTTTGTTTGAAACTGTGTAGTTGATATATCCATATTCGGACTTCTGGGTGATATGTTGTAGGTTGGTTGGTTGGTTGGTTGGTTGGTTCCTCAGTTTAGAAGCTACAACAACGCGTTCACGTAGCCTCGTGTGTGTAGAATCTGTCTGCTAACCGGCGGTGTTAATTGTGAAGGCTGTATTAGTGTGTGTTATCTGTATTTCAGGTAAGGACTGCAGACGATCAATTTCCAGTAGTTCCTACTTTTGCTACCAAATGCTACCGTCAACGACACCTAGCTGTGACTTGGCTACTAGATGCCACCGCAACCGGCAAACTTTGGAACTAATTGAGCGTTAATCAAGTCTAACCTACAAATTTAGCTTCACAGAATTGTAGTTTGTGGAAGGTTCTATTACATGCCATAAATCTATGACATGGGACCGCCGGCTTTACTTCCCTTCCGAAGTAAGGCATACTTAGGGATTTTCGGCCTTTCTGTGTATCTTTATGTACGCCTATAACTCGTGTTCGAATGTTTGGAGCATCGTAAAATTAGGTATCCATGAGAGTCAATACACCAATCATTTATAAAACTCTTCACCGTACTTCTCATAGAAGGATTGGTATAGGAAGAAACTTTTCAAAATACATGCTAAAATAAGCGAAATATAAAAATTATCCTAGAACAGGCTGTTCCAAATCCACGAGTTTGAGTATGCGTACACGCGAGTAGTCAGCAGTGATGCTCAGAGCACGGTTGGGGAGGGACTGGGGGTGATAGCCAATACGTCACTGGGCGAAGGTCATAACGCAAGTGCATGCGCTTCCTGCCAGTCTGATTGTATTCACCGCGCAGTGACGGCAGCCCTCACGGCAGAGCTGTATTGCATGTTGCAGGTTTACTCACGCAAGGCGGTGAACAATCGACTGCTCACTGGCGAGCTGCTCGCCTGGAACAGCCTGTCCTAGAAGGACGACCAAAGCATATGTTGCGCTTCTCAATGTGAGACACAAAATTCGGAAGTCTATAAAGAGTCTCCGAAAACCACATTTTAAAGCCCTTAAATTAACAGTGTGTGTGATATTCCCAGAATACTAACTTCGCTCTGATAAACAAATGAAGGAATAACAAGCCCCTAACCATTGCAACTGTAGCTCAATTGATAACGTCTGGTTATTAATACGGAAGACCGTTCGAAGAGCGGGTACTTCTGCTAGTCATTGATATATAGAAGAAAGAGTAGTGGGCCCAAAACCGATCCCTGGGGTACTCCAAATTTAATAATTCCCTCATTGGACAATGTTTCATTAAGTAATTTGGTTCCATTATCCTTGAGTCTCAAGCTTACTATTTGTTTACGCCATGTTAAGTAAGACTCTATGCATTTATTAGCGAGACCTCTAATACCATATTGATTTAGTTTTGGAAGGAGGATTTTATGGTCAACAACATCAAATGCTTTCGATAAATCCAAGAATAGGCCAGTAACATGTTCCTTATTACCAATTAATTTCAGTATACCATTAATATATTCATAAATTGCTGTCTGTGTAGATTTTTCCGTTCTGCATCCATGTTGTGAGTTTGATAATATTTTATTTTTTCTATAAAACTTATCAGTCTCTTATACATGATTTTTTCCACAATTTTTGCAATACCAGTTGGTAAGGTAATAGGACGATAGTTATCTAATTCATCTTTTGAACCGTTTTTGTGCACTGGAATTACTTTTGAAAACTTCAAAATATCCGGGTAAGTTCCTGAGAGAATTGAACTGCTTATTAAGTGTGTAAGTGGATTTATTATATTTTTTGCACATTTCTTTAAAATTGCATCAGGGATGCCATCAATGCCAGCACAGAATTTAGTTTTAGCTCTTTTTTTATAACTAGTCTTACCTCTTCACTTGTGACATGATTTATAAATAAAGGATAACTACATATATTTATTTTATTAATAGAACTTAGTGCATTTACCTGTGATTTATTTAATAATTTTTGTGGAATTTCCAGAAAATAGTCATTAAAAGTGTTTGCTATTTCCTCTGGATTATTAATCACTTTATTATTTCTGATCAGTGTAATGTTCCTTTGTATTTTAGCAGATTTTCCAGTTTCTTTCTTTATCACGGACCACATAGCCCTGTTTTTATTAGATGATTGGGAAATAAAATTATCATTATGCATTTTCTTTGCTAGTCTTATTACCTTATTTAATATGCTAGTGTATTTTTATAGTATAAATTGAATTCAGGTGTTATTGTGGTATTGTTTATATAATTTGTGTAGAAATTGCTTTCTTTGACATGAATTTATAATCCCTGTTGTTACCCAATTGCTAGTTTTGTTATTTTGAACAGTTCATTGTCTAAAGGGGAATGCTGTTTCAAAATAGTGTTTTAGGGTACTGTTAAATGCATTAAATTTATCATTTACATTTTCTAGTTTATACATTTCTGACCATATTTCCTTATTTATTGAGTCATTGAAATATGTAACATTTGTTTCAGTGAATGACCTGCACTTTGATTTTACTCCATTATCATTATTATTGATTGTTTCGGGTACTTCAAAACTCAGTATTTGTCCACGGTGGTCACTAAAACCCGGACAATAGACTTCTATTGAATGGTGATATTTATCCTATTTAAAAAAAAAATGATCAGGTGTGGTTTTACTAATTTTTGTTATTCTTGTTGGGGTATTTACTGTAGGTTTCAGTCCATAGGAAAGTAGTAACTGTGTTAATAATTCACAATTTCTATCAAATCTTAAGGAATCCACATTTATATCCCCACAAATCGAAATTTACTTTGCTCATGTTACTGAGTAACAATTCTAATTTATCTATAAATAAAGGAAACTTTCCTGACGGAGAACGGTATACGCATGGCATAGACAATTATTAACTTAAACTGTTGTATTTTTGCGGCAGAGAATTCAAAATCCTGTTCCATAATTGAATCCGTCAGATTAAAAAGGTAAAGATTCCATATCTTGGACAAAAACTGAGATAGCCATTTTGTGCGGTGTGCAAAGACGCATCTATATCTATGAAGAAGGAAAACATTCCACTGATTTCAATGGCATTGTTGGCGATAGAAAGTTTCCGGTCAGTTGAAGGAAAATATTCCAGGAATGTGTCCCTTCAACTGAACTGGTAATGCGGTTACAGTGTTACCCGCTTGGAGCGCTGTCTGCTGTAATTAACTTGAGTTGTCGTTTGTTACCTGGATGTTGTGTCTTGAAGTTTATGTGGTTAACTTGCTGTGATGTGAAATTATTCGTTTTTGTGTGTTCGTTAGTACTTTTATTTTTAAAATGTCCGAGTCTGAGTGTGAAAGTCCAAGAAAGAAAAGAAGAGGTAGCGGCAATATGACAAAGGTAATAAAGGAAGCAAGATTGAGTGGTGAAGAACTTGTAACGACAAAAGGCAAGTTAGTAGAGAAGAAGAAAACTGGACCAGACTGTAAGTGCAACAAAACAGTGCACTGCAATGTTTGATGATGAGCAAAAGTCACAAATAATTAGTACACTTTACAGTGGTAGACCTAAATGAGAGAGGCACGTATGTAATGGGATTGATTGAATGTCACAATGTCAGTTGACATAGGCCTACTACATCCGAGTCAAAGCAGTTTAATTCTCATTTAAATATCATGCTTGCAAGAATACTGAGTGGCTTGAGGTATGCCGTAATGCTTTCCTAAGTTTACATGCTATTAGTAACAAAGCTCTTTTCAGATTAACGTCACTTGTAGTCAACCTGTTGATATGCGAAGGAGTCATAAACATCATAAAATGTCACAAGATGTGCTTATCAAAGTTGATTCTCACATCGAGTCCTTTCCCACAAAAGTTAGCCACTATACTACTACTCCTGTTACTTACTTAGAAGCCGGTCTAAACTGTAAAATTCTCCAGAACTGGAGGAAGTGATAACATAAGTGTTTCCTTCAGTACTATCACGAAAATTATGGTTATCGTTTCGGGCGACCACAAGTAGACGTCTGCTCAACATGCGAGGCTTTAAATTCAAAAATAAAATCGTCCACATTGAATGATAATGCTAAAAGGTCTGCAGTGGCGGAACTATTAGTGCACAAGAGGCGAGCCTGTAAATATTACAAGAAAATCGAAGCTGTCACCGAAATGTGTAAAAATGGGGATGACTTCCCTGGAATAGCGTTCGACTTTATGCAGAACCTACCTCTACCTTGTCTGCCAGTGCAGGAAATGTTTTACCTGCGTAAACTCTGGCAATTTGTCTTCTGTGTGCATAGCTTGGGGGCTAATAAGGCAGTATTTTATACTTACCACGAAGGTGAAGCAAGGAAAGGGCCTAACGAAGTTTGTACGTTTTTAAACGATTACATTTTAAATAATATTTCATCCCAAGTTAAGGCACTGCACATATTTAGTGACGCATGCCCGGGCCAAAACCGGAACCACACATTACTGAGGTTTATAATGGGCCTATCTGTTTCTGGTAGATTCAAAAACATCAGCGTGTATTTTCCTGTTCGCGGTCACAGCTTCCTCCCATTTGACCGCAACTTTGGAACCATAAATCGAGTAATTCGTCACCATGACAATATATTCACCTGAACAATATTGTGACTTAATATTGTCAGCAAAAAAGAAACAAACTTTGTTTCAAGTGAAACATCTAAGAAGTGAAGAAATACTAGATTATAAAAAGTGGTGGCCAATATTTTTCAAGAAAACTCCGAAGAGCAGAAGCACACCAAAAGAATCTTTTAAAATTATCACATACAAGCATTTTATTTGTAAACAGGAAGAAAGGGGCTATGTTTTTGCAAGTGAGTTCATTGATGGGATCAACTATAATGTGTTCAACCTCTTCAAAGGGGGAAACTTCGAGTTACCGACACAGATGGCCTACACGGGACGAGTTCCTATCAAGGTGCAAAAGTTACTAGATATTTCAAAAATAACTCATTACATACCTGATCAACACAGAGAATTTTATACAAACATTTTAACTTGGCCAACTACAGACGCTGTTGAAGATCATGAGGACAGTGAGTAGACTATCTTATCTTTCAGCACGACAGATCAGTAGGAAACGTTCTTCACATGAGAAAGACTAACTTTTCAGAACATTTGGTAAATATGGATTTAATTACATTCTTTTTTGTAATATTTAGTGTAAAATAATATACAAATAGAAAGAAATTAACACAATACTATGAATTTTCATTGATCTTATGTTTATATTTGTGTTCAGGTGAAAAAGGAAAACATTCCACGTAATTTTTTCCAGTTTTATTCATAATGGTGCGAGTATTCAGAAGTCTTGATGATACAAAATGATAGCCTTGATGGTAGTGAACAACTTTGTAATTATAACTATTTGAGTAAAATAATTACTTTACAAACTAGACAGTTTTTTATAGTTTTCCAAAAACTAGGATGTGTGGAATGTTTACCTTTTTAATCTGACCGATTCAATTAGATAATCATAAGCTGTTAACTGTTCATGATCTAAATTATTTCTTAAGAAGATACAAGTACCACCATGGCTAATATTAGATCTAGAGTATTTACTAGCTTGTATAAACCCTGGGAATTGAATTAATTCGAGTTGTTCCTCTTTCAGCCGATGTTCTGAAATGAATAGTGCTGAGATGTCTTCAAGTTAATTTTTAAGCATTAGATTTATGTAATCAATTTTATTATGGAGAGACTGAACATTCTGGTGGTAAATTTTAAATTTGTTACTTTTGCAAGCTTGTGTTGGTGATTTATTTACATTATTTCTATCATATTGTTATTATTATTGTTGCTAGACAAATCCGAAATACCATTGTTGGACTCGGTTAAATTTGACATCAAAAGATCTGAATGCCAAACCTCACATTTGGCTTCTTTTACCAGTTTCCCTGCTTCCACTCTAAAGATATTACTGTTGAACTATTCTTACCATTTGAATTTACAATTTTGCAGATTTCATCACTAAGATACTCTTTTCCTAACCTATTTAAGTGTAGGCCATGCCGAGTGTGGAACTTCCTGTCTAATTTACTTACATCTATAATTTGGACATTTGGAAAACTCTTCCAAATTTTATGATTTTTTCCATTTGTACCCTCTATTTCTTCATTTACACATGATTTGGGAATTAAGTCGTATCTCTGCGGAGTGTTTACAATGATGACATTTGTGTTATGCATGGATGATAATGTACCCTTTAAATCTTTGATTACCTTTTTACTCTCGTTTCTATAGACGTCGTTTGATCCTGCGATGATTACTGCATAGTCCTTGGATGTAAGGGACGCACACTCTCCTACCATCCCGTTCGTGACCGCTGCAATTGGTGCTCCTGGCAATACTGTCGAAGATACCTCCATTTCTCCGCTTCTATTCAATACGCTTGCTGCTACATCTCACCCGAGACTATCCGCAAATATCCGCATCTTCCTGGATTTTCTCTTTATCACTTTCTTCTTTTCTTCTTGAAGAAAGTCATCATTTACTTCGACGAGCGCTCCAAATGAATTTGAGACGGGAATTTCAGTTACATGTACCGGTACTCCATTTATAGGCCTAGGCATGTTCAATCTTATCTTACCAGCAACCACTTTGGACCAAGTTTCCTTGCTTTCCTCTCTGTTTCCTTTTAATTTATTCAACTCTTCCATTAACGTAGTAATATCTTCCTTTAGCAGCTTTATAATTTCATCTTTTGAGGACAGTTCGTTTCTCAGGTTATGGCATTTGCATGACGGTACCGGTAGGCCTACATTACGACAATCGGTTTCACGTTTCTCCTCACTCAATTTTACCTGGGATCTTGTGATGATTTTATTTGCATTTTTTACTTTTATTTTGCACGACGAGCATAAATCCGTAAGGGTTACACTACCTGACGAGACACTAACACTGTTTACTGTCGACATACTAGAGATCTAAGCTATCCTTGATGTTTACACCAAATTACACTAAATTTATTTTAATTATTACTATCTACATTAATTAATCTAATTACCTACCAATAAAGAAGAATGTGAAATACGTATATCTTCTAATCGGGTGAAAACTCGTAAAAGTACCACTGCTCTACTTGGTTCAAACTGTGATTGAAGAAGTCACCGAATCTTTGGATACACGTTCCCACAACTTAGTTTAAGACTTAAGTTTATTAAATTATCAATAAGAATTTCTAAATACTATCAATATTCCATATTTCACTTGACATAAGGAAAGTAACTTTATAGATTTTAAACCTCTGTTATAATATTTTACCACGTTTAACAAATATTTACACAAGCTGCTATTTCACTACACTTTCACTCTGACGCCATCTTGCCGCAGGCATCTGTTTCATAGGGCATACGGTTAGCATGGGCGCCCGCAGGATTTTTTTCAGGGCGGGGGGCGGGGGCAAGTAACAATTTTCGATTCATTACCTACCTGTCACTACGTGACGGTGAGACCCACCCCCGCCCCCAAATTTTCGTTCATTTTCTTACTTGCTTCGTGAAATTCATTATTTGAATGCTCTGAAGGCGTTGGCTACTTGATGGCAAGAATGGGAAGTTGTTGTTTTTTAGGTTTTGTCCTTAAAAGTTTGCTTTCCTTCGTGATTCATCGTCGTAATGTTCAGTTTAAAAAATGGTAAACTAGTGGTACTATCAAAAATAAAAATCAATTACGGTACGGTAGTTCATTAAAATGGTATTGTTAATCCAGTTCGCCAATTTTGTAAACAACTGGACATGCTTTCAGATAATCGCAAATTACTAAGTTAAATTAAACTGTGGATATATCCCTACATCAGAATCTGCCCAAAAGTTCAAATAGCACTGTTCCCAAATATCTTGTTTGTACTGGCAGTTACAGCAGATCATCATGTTTTTCCTCTTCTTCACAACCAATCATGAATAGCCTACTTCGCATTGCTCTTATTAGAATCATGAAACATTGTAATCTACGAAGTGATAAACTCCTAGCGTGAGCTCATGGTTTTATAAAACATTTGTTTTAGCAATACAAATATTTCGCTTGATTATTACTAACCACAAAGTAAAATAGATAAAAACCAACTAGGTCTATATCACGTACTTCTTACTACCGGTAATCGCATTCTCAATCGGCGGTGCTGCCGTGTGGCTGAAACTAGAGAAATGGTGTGAACGTAACCAAACCACTGTCTGTAATGTGTAATTGAGCGTTATGCTCAAGCTTCCCTCTGTGTATGAAAACTACAGACAATAAATAGAAGAATAACAGATATTGTACAATTCCGTCGAATTTTCTAAAACTAAAAAGGGACATTTCGCCTAATTTTTTACTAAATGTAAGACAATCATAACACAAGAATGAGGTCGAGTGCATCATGTCACTCGACCGATTTCGAAGAAACACGCAGATTGGCGTTTTACATACCGTAGTATGATTACTTTTCTTTCCAGACCAGTGAGTATTCTTTTGTACCTGTGACGTAAATAATACACTGTCTAACCAACCTAGTCCAAATACGTATTAGTTTCTTAAATATATGTTTGTTAAGGCTTAGTATATTCAATGACTGGCATTTTTGTTAATGTTGTTGCTTTATTTGTGAACTGCTTTGACCTTCACCCCTTGTACTTGACTGTGAGTGAGATTTATATAATAGTCTGTGTGGAGTCAATAGGCGAGTGTGTAAAAGTTATGTTATTTTAGAGTACCGTACCGTAGTTTTGTTATCACATCCAAATAGGAGCAGATGACCTCGTAGTTCCGCCCCTTAAAACAACAATAACTATCACTCACAAGATGGCTGCTGTCAGCGTCGGCAATCATATTTCGAATATTCAGGTAACCAGTCCTCAGTGTGGAGCGTAAATCACGGTACTCAGCTACACAGATGGGCATAAGGATCACAATGATACATTGTGTCCTTTCTTACAATGCATGCCACGTATGGATTTACGTCGGTTTTTGAGATATTTTGGCCAAAATGCAGATGTATGGTGCTCAGATCCTCGAGATTTTTGATAGGAGCCTGGAAAAGAAAATCGCTACTTACGCAGCCGTATAACTTAAAACGTAAGCTACATTTTTAAACCTTTAATTAGTAAGTTTTTTAATACCATTTCCCAGAATTGTCAAACAAAGGCAAAGACTAGGCCTAAATTTGCAAGTCATGATTTTTATGGTTACTGATTGGATATAACTTGTCATGAATTTGTTGAAGTACCGGTACCGTAGTCATTTAAAATTGCTGGTTGTCACGATTACGCATTAAGTCGAGCTTAATCTCTATTCTGTGAAGCTACTCCGCTCATAAGTAGCCTATCGGTACAAGTTGTGTATCATAAATTGCCTGCCTTGCAAGTGGGTTCCATCGGAATCAAATACAACATTACGACGTGTAAGTTATCACCATAGAGTTCACCATTTTGTCTCGACTGACCTGTCGTCTACATTCGATTGAGAGTGCGAATCTTAGTAGCTTTGATAACGGCACAAATATCGAAAGGCAATTAACTGTAATAAATTGCTTCGATTGTAGAAGATGTAACACTACAGGTTCAGAATCTGCAACAACAATGATAGATTGCTGTTAATTCGTAGCAATAATCGCCTTGTTCTCAAGAAATGAGCCACCGTACTATTGCACACCTTATTAAAAACAAAATTTACAGCATTTCGCTGCGCGAATAACGATCGCGGGAAGGCAAACCGGCATTAAAAAAATGGGGAGAGTATAATACAGCCAGGTCCATAATTAGGGCTCTTGATGCATCTGGGCAAATAAAAATAACTTTGCTGCCCCCGACTTGAAAAATGTAGATGTATTAAACTTTTCTTAACTTATGAGGCTGTTTCTTCATCTGGGTGTGCACGTAACAAAGGAAGTGAAACTTGGACAGTTGGAGCAGAAAAAAAGAGGAGAATTGAAGCGTTTGAAATGTGGTGCTACAGGAGAATGATGATCAGATGGGTAGATAGGAGCAGCAATTACAGAGGTATTACGACGAGTGGGAGAGGAGAGATGTCTCTGGCGACTACTAATGAAGAGAAGAGATAGGTTGGTAGGACACATACTAAGACACCCAGGAATAGCAAAGTTAGTTATGGAAGGAAGAGTCAAGGATAAGAACTCCAGGGGTAGACCAAGGTTAGAATATCTTAAACCGATTGCGTTGGATGTAGGATGTGGTAGCTATGTACAGATGAAACGATTAGCTCAAGACAGGGAAGCATGGAGACCTGCACCAAACCAGTCAAAAGACTGAAGACTCGAAAAACAACAACAAATAGAATAAATAAATAATACAAAGAATTTAAATTAAATTTTAACAGATATCATACACAACCAATGGCTAACACGGCATTTTTATTTTTTATCGGACATGTTTAGGATTTCCCTATTATTACAATTTCACATTCAAGTCAGATCAACAGCAAGAACTCCAAGATGACTAAGACGATCCTTTCATTTATGTCCTTATCATCAACACTGCCAAAGTATATTATCTCGTGGGGTGTTTATACTTTAATCATAGAGTATAGAGGAGAAAGTGTGCCGACTCCCGAATCTGCCCTATCTTTAGTATGGGTGGTTGCTGCACCCGCCGACAGACTGCGCAGGGTTGACTGTTGCTGGCTGGAGTCGCTTTCTAATAAGCGCTCGCGAGTTTGAAACACAGAAATGCTGCCGTATTTAGTCCGTATTTCTTGGTGCTGACAGGTGTATTCTATCAAGAAGCGATTTCCACGATAAAAGTAAGTTGCTGTACAAAAATCAAGTAATAGATTTTAATTACTACGGACAGGTTTATGCCATGGACACGTTACCCGAATTCACAGGCCTTAAAGCTTGTCCAACATTGACTTCCACACAGATAAACCTTACGTCTTTCCAAAGAACGAACGTGAGACTCTCTTTCCAATTATTCAGCAATGCGACCGCCATTGCCATTAAGTTCTTCCTGCAAACTTACCCCGACATTTTTAGCGGCAGTTAGAATAGAGAATTATTCACGAGAAACATGAAGAATCTAGCAGATGCGCTTAACTCCAGAATACCAACAAACGCACTCTACAAAGATGCCCCTTTGCACAAAGCATTAATTTAATAGACTTTTACGAAACCATTAGCTCAGAAATTTTGCCTCAAATAAGACAATGGAATCTCTTAATCGTCACGACAAAGAGTACCTTAGAAGTCGCTCAATATTTATGGTCCAAATGCTTTAGGTACGTGTTGACAGGAAAACTCAATCAAGACCCCTTGGAACGTCTATTCGGAATTTTAAGGTCCATAAATTGTGACGATCACCCATCAATTGTAGATTTTCTGCATTTGCATATGTTAGAGTGTGTTCCAATTAATGTGGCTATATCTCTGTCTGGGAACTGCGAACCTAAGTTAGAACCACCTCTCACGTCATTCGTTAATCAAATGCGATTATGTGTGAAGCAAACCGAGGAACAACACAAATCTGATAAGTTGTCTGCGGAGACAAAATTGGAGACAAAGTGGTGATAACGGACTGGGAGAATGATCTTCACCTTCCTTATGAAGACAACATTCCGAAGCAACGCTTGGTTTACTATCTAGCAGGGTGCATTGTCAAGCAAATAAAAAAAGGAATCAGCTGCGTTAAGTGTGCAACAACCCTTCAAAGTGAAAGGCCGTCAGACACAACAGCTGCAACTTTCACTGACATAAAGGACTTTGGCTCAATAAATACCCTTACTTACCTAACCCACCCATCCGACAGTGTCTTCAGCATTCTTTTACAGGTCGAAGTAGTCGTTGCGAACTCGGGAACGTGTCCATGGCATAAACCAGCCCGTAGTAATTAAAATCTATTACTCTACCCTCTCAAATTTGTGGGGTGATATATTTTATGAGTGTTTGGACAGCATTGATGAGGTTGTTTTAGGGCCCTGTGATTTAGGATATGTTATGGAAGATAAATTGGACTGTTGTGTATTTACATGAACATTCTAGAAAGTGCTATGTTAACATGAACATTCTAGTCAGTGTTGTGTATTTAGGCTACTTGAGTTAACACGAACATTCTAGTCACTATGCCCAGATCATTCCAATCTGGAACATTCGATTCTGGAACTTTCCAGCTACTATGTATATATGCACCCGCGGACTGTAGACGTTAGTTCCGCTCAAGTTAGTTCACCTTGTGTATCGTTGCGTATCGACTAGTGTTTAATAAACCATTGTGTTATGTTAACAAGTGTATGTTATTTATCTTGTATCTCCCACGACATAACATGGACCTTATTGGAAAACTCGTTTTTCATTTCATTAAGTGCCGCTTTATCTTTCGTACGAAATTAGGAAACAACAGTCATTTGCTAAGTCTGCAAAATCGTCCCGTAAGCTTTGCTAAGTTTTGAACAACTGACAGCTATAAGTTACATGGGTGAGTTTATATTATATTATATGTACTGCATTTTTTCAGATGTGAATGGTCTGTAGCTTATGATTTTTACACATTCAGTTACATTTTGATCTCCGCCAGGATGAACCTACTGTATGACGTAAAATAATGTTTCATAATTAGCTCAGGGGACGTCAGCGTTTTATGTACTCAGTGTGGAGAATTTTATATTTGGGTCATCTTGTCTAATACATCGTTGTGGAAGCTGATAACTGAAACGTAACATTCAACCATATTCAACTGCTGGTAGGCTAGTGATACCGTCCGCACTCAGCGCTAGCCGACGCTAGAGCCGCCTAGCGGCTGGACCATACAAACTCCACAAGTCACGTCACTTTCTTTTCTATACGCTATGCTTTAATTACGCGACGTTTAATGCCCAAGCGGTTTTGTTCAATTTACCAGAAATTTTACCGTCCCTAAAACATGCCGCCCTGGGCAGTTGCCCAATTTGTGCCACCATAAATATGATTATAAATACAGTAAATGGATCCAACCTTTTAAAGACGACCTTACGAGACCAGTGTTTTATTAGTCAGCAAAAAAAACATATTTTATGGGTTAAGATCTGTCTAAAAATATCTTCAGAACGTGCTTTCATATCGCCACTGCTGAAGTGTAGTGGCCGCCACTCGTGACATTGTTGGGGAAACACGGTATTTAACACCCGGCAAAATCATATTGAAACTTGGAGCTGTTTCCATTGGTAGTCTACTGTATGGCAGCATTAGAACATTTTTAGCCTACTTTTCACATTTTGCAAAAATGAGGAAAAAGTAGTCTTATGAGATCGGGCAAATGTGTGTCTGTCTGTCTGTCTGTCCTTCTGTCTGTCTGTCTGTCTGTCCTTCTGTCTGTCTGGCTGTGTGTGTGTCCCCCCTATCAACTCCTAAACGGCTGCAGCAATCGAAACAAAATTTGGTAGGAGTAAAGATCTATACCTGAATATCTCACGCCCATATTTGAAAATGATGTCAGTGCTACCAACTGCATAAAAACCGCAAATGAAATTTGAGCTCCATGTTGGATATCTTGGAAGGTATGAATAGGAGCTATTTCAAAATTGTCACACGTATAGATAATAATATTGCAGTTTAATTTCCAGGAGGCCATACATCGCAGTGTTGCCAAAATGAATATACGCCTTCTGATAGGTCCAAATTTTAAATGCATATAACTTCTACACTATCAATTGGATTTCAACCAAATTTCGAATGTGATATGTGTACATAAAAAGACATGACTGAACGTATTATTAAGATCCACCAGGGCTGCCAACTGTTAATAAATGCTCTCATTTTTTTAATCCAAATACCCATATATCAGAAAGTATGCTAGCCGACAGCTTTAAACTATACACACGTATAGTACCTGACATTCTATATTAATTTGGAGAAACGTATATACGTCAGTGCTACCAACATGATTCTAAGCCTGCTGAGAGGTCCAACTTTAAATACATGTAACTTCTATACTATCATTTGGATTTCAACCAAATTTCGTGTGTGCTATGTGTACCATAACAGATATGTATATGCCGATTCTTAAGAGTAACCAGGGCTGCCAACTGTTAGTAAATACTGTCTCTATTTTTGTTACCCTAATATCAATATATCAGAAAGTAGGCAAGCCAATAAATCTAAACTTTGCCCACGTATAGTACCTGGCATTCTAGATTAATTTGGAGTAACTAATATACGTCAGTGCTGCCAACATGATTCTAAGCCTGCTGATAGATCCAATTTTAAAATGCATGTAACTTCTATACTAACTAATGGATTTTATTCAAAATTGACACAACAATAGATCATATTATTTCAGATTATTTCTGACCAATACATGTATGTCATTGTTGCCAACATGATTTTACGTGCGCTGTTAGATCCAATGTTTAACTGCATGTAACGTCCATGCTATCCATTGGACTTCAACCAAATTTTGTATTCTGTACCTTAAGAGACGGAACTAAGAATATATTCAGTCACCAGGGCTGCCAACTGTAGTTCTCTATTAGGCTACAGTATGCCAGGTATACAGTATTTCGAACTAATTAGAAATTTCGATATTACCAACTTAATTTCGTCATTATTCTAGATAGATCCATATAGATTAATCATTGGCATAGATCTTAAATGTTAAGAAAAGTAGGCTCTTTAGTTCGTTACGGAACTTCTTGTTTTAAATGACATATTACGTCAGCAACAGTAAAGAAATGTTCTGTTGTAACAGTTATCAGTTGCCTATTAGTAACTTCCATTTATGAAACAAACTGGTGTGACAATGAACAATCGGATATCAACCTTCTCGGAAATCCAGGGGAGGGGACATGCCCCCCCCCCCCCTCGTCCGTTGTGCGGGCGTCCATGTCGTTTTTGGATTATACTCGTATATTATTAAGATAAAATTACATCACATACCGTACCTTTAAATGAAATGTAAATCTAGTCGTAGACCATGAGACCACGCTCACGAAATAAATAATGTTCACACAGACACAGTATAGGCGGCCGTTCATTGTAAACACAATACACACGAATGAAAAGTATGCGCATAGCCGGTAAATTACAAAATGTTTTTGTAACATTACTCAAGTGTTTATCAAAAAGTGAAAGAGCACCAGTATAACTGAGATGGATTAGAAAACCTTCCGGTAGGCGCAACTGATTTGACAGTCATACGAGTTACAGTAACTCTTATCTCGTATTCGTCATTCCCGGGGGCGAAGCTACTTCCACCTTTCAGTAGCTGCCTCTATCTGCATGACATTCAAGTCCATATCGGCCAGTTTGCTGATTTTGCAGAAGTGATTTGCGCCTGATCGTGCATCATTACGTAATATGCATATAGACCTACTGCTCGGTTCCAAGCTCTGTGAACTTGCGGGATGAAGGGGAGAGGCAGGATTGGAGCAGGCGAGAATTGAGAAGCCTGTCGACAGCCCGCCGTGTTACCTGACATTCTCGTCTATTCCAATACTGCTAACATGGGTCTTTTCTGAAACCAGTGTGGCGTTGGGAATGAGTGACTGAGTCACCGACTAATGTATTTGCTTCTGTTACTACGCAAGGACCGAGAAACCTCATCACTCGTCACCACCACTACTAATAGTCTGCGATGCTCATTCCTCTCAGGTCCACGCAGCTTAGACTCGAGCAGTACAGTATGTACCAAAACTGTCCTCCAGCAAATATCGTATTTTTTTGATGTGTAACATCTTTCCGCTCGGTTGCTGGATAGTTTTGTGGGAGTGATTTTGAAAATTGTGGACGGAAGTGGATCGGAACGATCGAGCTGGCAGTGGTGGATCAAACGGAAGTATGCACTGCCCGCTCGATCGATCAAACGGAAGTGTACTAGCTGGCAGTGGTGGACAACGGAAGTATGCACTGCCCGCTCGATCGAATAAACGGAAGTGTACTAGCTGGCAGTGGTGGACAACGGAAGTAGGCACTGCCCGCTCGATCGATCGAATGGAAGTGTACTAGCTGGCAGTGGTGGACAACGGAAGTATGCACTGCCCGCTCGATCGATCAAACGGAAGTGTACTAGCTGGCAGTGGTGGACAATGGAAGTATGCACTGCCCGCTCGATCGATCCAACGGAAGTGTACTAGCTGGCAGTGGTGGACAACGGAAGTATGCACTGCCCGCTCGATTGATCGAATGGAAGTGGGCCCAAGCTGGCAGTGGTGGATCGAACGGAAGTATAAGACGCACTGCCAACTCGATCGATCGATCCAGCTGGCACTGGTAAGAGAAACAATCAGCGCGCGGTGTTGAAAATTGATACCATGACGCACTCTCGACCTTATGGAATGTATATGACATACTGAACGGAAAACGCTCAAGCGAACTCTGGTGTCAAGTGATTTAAACAAATGACATGGTACAAGTTCGAAGTCTTCTTATCAGTATTTAAATGGTAAAATGCCTTAATATCAAACATTGCAAGTAGTCGGCATTGCATTGGCATAAGGCATTTTAAACTCAATGTCACTCAGGAACATTATCGAAACAAGCAAAATATAAATGAAACTTAATTCCGTAATGCAGTATTATTGGAACGTGGAAATAAGTTACCATCTTGTGCACAATATTTGCATAGTCGAAATAGCCGTGGGGTTATTGCGTATGACTGTGAATCTAGAGATCTTGGGTTCGAATCCTGGGCTGGGTAGATATTTTTGCTACCAGATTATCATTTTAAACGATATTTATCATATCAATATGACTCATTTTAACAGAATCCATATGAAATTACGTGTTGGTCTGTGAATTAAGAGGACCTGTTTATAAGGAACTTAAGGTTATGAGCGGTGTCGCGTCTATTAATCAAGTTGATCCATATCGTATTCTTTATTTAGGCTAGTGCTGGTGCAAGCTACAAATCATCTAATAAAATGAGTTCCGTATTATAAACTACAATATCTGTAAAACACTCCCTTTTACAATAGATTAATATTTGTGCCAATAATACTATAAAATACCGGTGTATCAACAATTTCACGTGAGGTTTCTTCTATGTCAGATGATACACATCATATGCGACTACTGTAAGGCTCGTAATTATTATTTTTTACTCTGATTTCTGAGGTGTGCCAGATAGGCTTAATGCGCCCACTGCCACTATATTTAATATTGTGCCCGACAGAAAGTTAATATCTTAACTATTTATATTCAGCAAAAAATTAAAGAGAATGAGCACTTTCGAAAAAAACGTTTCTTCTCAGTCTGATTTTCATATCGTTTTACTTTTTCACGTTTCCAGGAAGGCTGCCCCCACCGCCCTCCTGTGGGCGCCCATTACGGTTAGTAATAATCAGACACGAGAGGGCGTTGGAGAGGATGACTTGTTTGAAGCATAGGCTAGAGCCTATTAGGACGACGACAAGGCATATTGTATTCAAGAGATATGCAGAGATATGCTTTATTAAAGCGGTTACATCCCTCGAAATTACTGACGAATCGTGGCGTTTCCTTTGCTGTAATGAAACCGCATAACAAGTCTTTCCGCTAAAAATGTTTCCCTATGTTTTACCAAAGAAGGCTTCATGTAAGTCAGTTGTGCCCGTTTAGACGGCACGGTCGTAATTTATATTTCCTCACATCTGGATAATGACCAATCCGGTTCGACTATATTTGTCACCAGGAGGCCTACGTGTTTGGACATCCCATCATGAAACAACAGGATAATCGAGTAAAACAAACTGACATCGCCATGGAGGAAAGAAAGAGTTGCCAAGGTGTTCCTCCTTGGGTAAAACTTGTACTTTCCCATACTTGTATTCAATTTAGTCACTGTTTCAGCGGACTATTATCTTTTGCCTCGTCTTTCTTACAGAACTAGCCTTGCGTAGTTGCTCTCATATTTCTATTTAAATTGGCGTTTAAATGATACAGCAATTTATTTATTTATTTATATATTTAGCGTTTGGCTTTTAATGCCGGGAGTGTCCGTGGACTTGTTGGGCTCGCCAGAGGCGGTAGCTGCTTCAAGCGAACACCCGTAGGGTGAGCAACAATTTCAAGTAGTTCCAACTTTCGTTACCAGATGTTACTGACACCTAGTGGTGAACGTTGGAACTTTGATAGAGCGTTACAACGAAGTCTAACCTAGAAATGTAGTTTCACACAAGTTTAGTTAGTGGAAGGATCTTTTACATGCCATAAATCTATGACATGGGCCGCCGGCTTTACTTTCCCTCCGAAGGAAGGCATACTGAAGGATGTTAACGCTCTTAACCTGGCAGTGGTGGCGCGGGGTCTTTAGTGACCTGGCGCAAATTTATTTTGTTAGAGTGTGCTTGTTTCTGAACTTAGACACCTTGGGTGACACATATCTCTCCCCGCATTCCTGAAGTCAGCAACATTGTAGGGAAAGGTGCTCATTCCTAGAAAGAGGGATTATTGTCATGCGGTGAGTGTAGAGAACCCCATAGTTGATTTATTCAAAGCCTGTTTTTTTTTTCAAAAGTTTTGAAATTTAGTTGGATGGTTCTTTGGTGAATCATTTAACTACTGGGTACATCGTAATAATTAGCTCCGTGAACTCACTGGGTATATGGGTTCATGTATATTGTTTGGTAACCTATGCTGTGGAGCTATAATGCATTATTTTCAATAAAATATCATGCAATTAATTGAGTAAATAAACCCAATACATCAATGTATGATACCCTACATAAAACAGTAATTTTGTTATCAGAGCAAGTTCCGCCATAAGGGTCAGATAGTCTTCCGCTCCACCTCTCACTTTGCATCTACGAGTGCCACCTTTCCAGGGTTAAAATACCGACGACTTCGGCCATGTTTGAGACCCGCGATCTTGGGAACAGCAGTTCAGCATGCTACCAACTACACCACCGAAGCCACTATGATACAGCTGATTTGTGCAAGTAACGTGATGTAGAGAGTGTATTCTGCCATTCCAAGAAAAGATCTTGAATTGGCATTGTAGTTTTATGTCACTAAGATCCAAGATTAGTTGGAGTTGTTTATGTTGGTATCTGTATTGCCAGTATCTCAAACAGATGTCTATTTGGTTTGAATTGCCCTCCAGGGTGTGGTTGTATCCTTGTTTGGGGGCGCGCTCTACAGAGCGTGTTCAGTGCTGTGCTTTTTTTTTTTTTTTTTTTTGTGTCGGCGGCTGTTGCAAGGGTAATCAGTTGGCTCGTCCAAGGATCATGTGAGTGGGTTAGATGCATAACTCACATGCTCCAAAAACATAAATTTTCACAAACGACGAAAAACGTATTTTACATGCGTCGTGTACATGTCCCAGATGTGGACATCAGTATGTGTAAGAACAATGGCTAGAAATCATTATGTATATTTCAGATTATGTTTGTTTATTGAGATATTACAATTATTTAAGGTTATATTATTGATCATGTGAGTTTTGTTAATCACCTATGGAACATGTAAGTTTTGACAATTCCCATTTTGGATCTTGTGAGTTTTGATAGTGAGCTGTTCGGCGATGATGTTGGTTTTGCTGGAATTACATATTTAAATCGTGTTGCGACTCGATATACAACACAATTGGTCCTCATTGAAAAACACTTTTTCTTCTGCTGTGTTTGTTTAATTACGTTGTGATGTTATTCTTGTTATATACCAATTAATATTTTATGAACTATGCTTGTGTTCGTTTACAAAATATATTTTGTATTTTGGAATACCGTTGGCAATCTCATAAAAGAAATGTCTACCGTGCACATTTGTTCAATTTAATGATCAAAGAAATTTATAAATTTTCCATTCACGAGACCTAATTATTGGTCACAAAGAAAAGTAGAATATTATAATCAGGAAAATAAAACAAACTTGTTAATCTTTCCTTGAGAAGAATGAAAGTTTCAAATACCAAAAGAAAATAAGCTACTAAAATTACACTGAAGATTTGAAGGAGGTGAACTCAGAAAACTGAAAATAATTTTACTCTTCTATGTCTATATCACAACACTAAGTTCCTCTTGCATCATGTCGCACATACACTCATAATCAGTTTGATCCGATGTATTCTCATCAATGACATGCTTATAAAACTTGAGCTCCTCAAATTCTCTCCAGTTTCCACCATAATGGGCAGTCAGAAGCTTTTCAACATCCCTCCTTTTCTCTAAAGAGATTGAATTCTTTGGCTGGATGATTTCAGGATTCATAAGTGCGTTTATTCCAGATTTAAACACAGATCTAAACACTCCAAGGTCAATTCTGTAAGTTTGTTTACCACGCACAAGAATTGTATTTCCTACTCCACGCTTATGTAAATGCGCTTACATTTTGAAATTGAAAAATGCCATGATCCTGGACTTCGTAATGCATATTTTCACACAATTCTTGAAGTCGGCAACACTGGAGTCTCTTCCTACCATTTCAATGTTGACTGACTTGAAATTATCTCATACACTTGTTCAGGCTGTACTATTACTTCCAATTTTTCATTCTCCTTTCTATATTTCCAAACACAGAGGAACATAACAATGACCGGTGACTGGAAAAATCATTTTAATTCCATCTATATGTGGGGGAGACTTGACGGAAAGCCAAAAGATACACATCGCAACCAAAGTAGAATTCTGCCTTTTCCACATTTCTGGATGCTGCGAACTTTTCCTTGGCCTTCCTCTTTCTCCAACGGGTGGGACGTTTTCTTCCATGATTTGTGTGTCAAATTAGTTTTATTTCAACCACTATATTCAATGATATTCCCCAAAATAACTGAACAGAAGAGAAAAAACACTATACTGGCATCAATATTTACCACTATACAAGGAAATGGCGCCGGGAGAGCTAATCGCTGATTGGTCAAGATGAGGTACGGGACAAAACTCACAAGATCCCGCGGATCTTGAGACATTTGAAACTAACCATGATGTTTAACACCTGTTTTCTCAAGGATCATGTCCCAAATCTAAATAACTGTCCCGTGAATTATGTTCTACGTATAAAGGTATATGAGAATATGTCGTCATCTCAATTTTCGTTATTTTGGAGCATGTGCGTTATGACTCTAACCTACTCATGTAAGTATAAGAGATTCGTCACTTTTGGTTATAGAATTTCCGAGAGAGAGCACCGCCTGAGGCTATGTTTCGCTATACCAAGTCTGGCAACTTAAAAAGTAAACACCCAAATGAATGCAGCCTTTATTACACGTAATTGAACAGTATGTTCTGCGATGAGTTATTGATTATTGATGAAAATAACACAAACATAACTGCGCCTTTCGCTAGGCGCTGAAATATACGTCCAGATAGGAAAATAATACATTTTGATATATATCAATGTTGGCAATAGATTTGTCACGAAGGACACAGTTATGCCGTTCTAGAGCTTAATTCACCTTTAGGCTAAATAAACATTGCTCTCATACTCTACAGAATTGTTGGGATATGCGATGAATATAAAGAAAACTGTCGAAATGCACACACTATATTGCCATAACCTCACTTTTTGCCTAGCATGCCGGCTGCCACCCACCCCTCTCCGTAGCCCTAAACCACAAATGTTATTGCAATGCAAAGGAGAATGGGTAAGAAAACAAACTAGAGATGAAATGCACACATTTATTCTCTATGTATTTTTATTCGAGAATAGTCCATATTGCCCACTGGTTTTGCACATTGTCAACACCAGGACGATGAAAATTGCCGTATTGTTCTTACTATCATTATAATTCTTACATCCCGGTGCTTGGCATTTTTTTCTCCCTTGCAGTGGCATGATAGACTCTCAATTCAATTCAAATAATCAAAATACCGAACAAATCAAAACAACCAACAACACCACGAGGAAAATCAATCAAAACAGACTATTCCCGCTCCCGCCAGTCGGTTTGGTGTGAGCGTTGAGTGAGTGCCAACTACGGAAACATAGTCCTGAAATTAATTCTTCATTGGTTGGCAGAACATCTATAGCGGAGCTTTATCGAAACCCACGCGCTCCTTATGATCTGTCATCCCCCTGAGTTGGCTCGTCACTCAGTCGTGAGCAGGTCGTAAGATGAGTGCTATATTGCTCAGCAGTCGTGAGTGCAGATAGAACAATCTGGAGTTATGTCGTGGACGGCAATGTGTAGCCTAACAGTTGAATTCACATATGGTATAATAAACTGTATGTGTTAACACTGAATGTATAATTCCACTGCCCTTGTAATATTAATTATGTCAGGTAGGCTGTGATACATATATGTGGTAAGCTTTGTCCTCTTTGATGGTGGCGTAAGCCGGAACTTGATTTGATGTTGGAGCGCATGAGTGGAAGTTACGTGAACTACTGGAACGGGAGTTTCAACTCTGTGAATTCCAGAGATTAGGTGAACAAGTGGATCGGAAATTTCTACTCTGTGAATTCCAGAGATGAATTGAGACAATGTAGGGGTAAAAACAAAGACGGTTATAGGTTATGGATGATATAAATGAATTGTATGATCTATATTTCAAAAGGAAGATACATACATAGTGTACATATTTATTGATGGCTTCCACCATTTTCTTTTATACAGGATAAAATACATTAAGAGTTAATACGAGTACCCTACTAGAACAATCAACTGTATTCATACAGATTGTCTAATGAAGAGGAAAATAGATATTTTCTCAGGGGTCTTTCATCGGTATTGAACATGTCTATGCTGACCCCATTTGAGATTCGCATCATTCTGTCAATGGAACTATTTAGACCATAATTAGTCGGATGCCAGTTTGTTTCAAAGACATGATGCTTGCACATCGCACGGGGTGGCACACAGATATTGTTTTCCTTATAGTAATTCTGGACAGTTTATGCGAGAGTTTACGATCTTGAACATATTAAGAATATAAAAATTATCACGACGGGATTTAAGAGTTGGCAGCTTCAATTGCATCATTACTTCAGAGTAGTTATGATTCATTATTGGGTGTAGGAAACGATACGCATAAATTCGTAGGAATTTTTGTTGTACTTTCTCTAAACTCTCAATTTGTGTTTTATTGAAAGGGCTCCAAATCGGTGTACAATATTCAATTGAGGGTCTGACAAGGGTATAACTCACATTTGATTCACACATTTATTATGAGGGAATGAAATACACATTTTAGAAAAACAACTAGCATAACGAGTGAGGGATTTTGTCGAGGAGATCAAAAACAATACCATTAAAGTCAGAGATAAAACATATACACGTAAGTTCTCTTGACGTCCATTGATTCCTTAATTGTCACTAGATGTCTCCACCACATAACTTACTAATAAATATTGGTCTAGGCAAATGTAACTTTTACAAAAACCATTAGTACCGTATGCGTGGGGTTGGCAATAATGTACTCGTGCATAAGTCACGCAAATAATGGCCGACACAGTTGGAATTTTACTATATAAGTTGTGATATAAAAAGGGAAGACAGGTGGATTATAGACAGCGGAGGAGTAAAGATATATTTTGAACATTACACAATGTATTAATGGTTAATTTCAGTAGTTTAGTAAATCTTATTCTGGGTGCTCGTCTTCTTCACTGTTATTGGAATAGTAGCCTATCTTAGAAAGTAGTCGCGGTTCCGTGGGGTAGACAAGTTAAGTTTAGCTTGCCTGGACATTTTGAGAAAGGAATCGTCCCTTACACTTTATATTTGCTCCTTACGTATGCCTATGGACATTTAGGAAGCTATTTTTCAATGTTTCCAATATGACAGCTTTTCAGTCGGTCAACACAAATGTGCCAATTAAATTGGGCAGGGAATAAGACTTATCTAATGAACCTACTACCTGAAAAGAATGTACATGAATTATTTAAACCACTTGTCGAACAAAATCTTGCGAACATCATCAGACTCTGTTTCACTTAGGCCTCATTTGGGATCGTTGAATATGTAGGCTATCGCATCTATGTTAATAAGGTAAGTTACTGTACCGTATCTATGTTTTTCAAGTTTCCTAATCCTTCACATTAAACTGTCCATTGATTCTACGTCATCCAATCATGTTCCAGGTTCACAATCTATATTTTCTTACTTGTAAATTACAGTACTTTCTTTTAGGTTTCCTGACTTGCCTACATTATCAGGTTGCCTTTGCCATTGTCAGAGAGCTGACTTGCCTACATTATCAGGTTGCCTTTGCCACTGTCAGAGAGCTGGCTTCCCGACATTATCATGTTGCCTTTGCCATTTGCTGACCTGCCAATACGTAATCGTAATTAAATAACATGTTGGGAAATGCAGTAGCGTAGCTAGGATCGACCAATGGGGAGGGTCATAGTCACCCGACGTCAAATTCTACAAGCATTTCCTCCCGCGGCATAGCCGCGCTCGCTAAACGTGCACCATGGCCGCGAGGGCAGCTGCAGTTAGTGCAGATATCGTAGGTTCGAATCCCGGTGCTGACAGCGGTTATCCTGAGTGGTTTTTCCACACTCCCTACAGGAATTTGCCAGCATAGTGCCTTACCTCAAGTCCCGGAGGGTCTACCCCATCCTTGTCCTGGATATATTTACATACATTATTACAGTCATCACAAACCGACAGTAGTGGCTACGCTGGCTAACGCGCAGCATTAGGTCATGGGGCCAAGCTCTCTGCTGACTCGGTAGACGCGTGGGTTCGAGCCCCACCGTCGACCGTCCTTGAAATGGTTTTCCTTCCCATTTTCAACACCAGGCAAATGCTGGGACGGTACCTTCTGACAGGCCACGGCCGCTTCCTTCCACATCCTTGCCCAGTTTCATTCACCATCATTCATTTCATCTCTCATTAACTCCTCTCATGAGGTTGGCGTCAGGAAGGGCATCCGGCCGTAAAAACCATCGCCACAATGACTTCCATCGCATCTCATCCCCGACCCCGTTGGAAAACAGGAATAATAAGGGGTAGACATACACTACAGTCATCAAAGCAATACAGGTTACCAGACAACTTCAGCACACACACACACCTATACGGGGCTGATGACCAAGATGTCTCAGTCCCCTCAAATGAATTAACAACAATTCTAAAAGTATTTCCATTTCTCAATGAGCTATTATTACACAAGAAAAGTTTCATGTATTTTGCTCCAGAAGTTTTCGACTGATACAATATGTACAAACGTCAACAGAGCAAAACAGTCATTTAAAAAAAGAAAATAATTTTTGACTGAAATGGTAAATCTAGAACATTCCCGTTCCCCTTACTCGGCCTGACAGGAACAAAATAAACTCGAATCTATTTGTGCTACCAACAAGAGAAAACATTTATAGAAGTCTCAGCAAAAGTGGGCATGTCACTCACGATGAATCATGTTGATTTGTGAGTTATACAATAGGCTACTCACTTTTATGTATATTCAGGTTTTTCAACAAGATCCTGTGCCTTATATTGCAATTAGCCCTGAACGCCTAAAGTATCATTTTAGAAGATTTTTGTCACCTACTAAGTCCTTTTCACCTTACAAATGCTACATGCAGCCGGAAAAGGGTTTAATTTCTTACATTACACATGCGACAAATTTCACTCGTAAATGGGAGATAAACGTAATTCGGGGAATTTATAGTTGGACATACAGTATACTGTACAAACGTTATATGAAGCAACTCGGCTGACGGTGGTCTCATGCTCAATAAGTTAATAACGATCCCACAAAGAGCGTTAATGTACCAATAGAATTTTCTAAGTCCTTATTAAAACGCGTTATTTTTAATTAAAACTAGGTTAGTTTACATATAACTTCTCTCCCGCTAAGAAAAGAAAATTATTTGGCGCTAGCTTCAGTTTGAAACAAGCTATATTTCGCGGGGGAAAGTTAATAGGCAAACCTGGCAGGGTGGAGTTGCATTACTACAGTCTAAAATACAAAGTCACGAAGCTCGCTGCGTTACGAAATTGCATCCTCTTGGTAAATGGAGCCAAACTAGCGCTCACGGCGACCAGCAAGCTGGCAACTGCCGTGAACGCGTCTTTCGTGGAACTGATGATTTCACTTTTGTAGGGGTTTTATGAATTGTAACTCACCTGAGTGATTATTTCAATTGTAAACATAAGTAATGTTAAATCGCAATGTTGATATACTGTACACTTTTAATTCATAGGGACATTAAAAATGCTGTGTTTTTATGAGTTCAGTCCTCTACAAATATCCCTAGGTACAGTTGCATGACGTATTTAACGAGTGTTACGTAGAATTAATAGCCCATATAAATCCATGTATCTGTTTCACTGAAAGTCGCGGGCATCTCGACATCTGTAGTATAGAACAGAGTCCCCGATTCCTGGATGTAACGGGTATTCTCGAGAACAACTGGATGGATTTTGATGCGGTTTTCACCAGTCTGTAAAGAATTTATCGAGGAAGTTTTCTGCAGAAAAACATTCGTTTGTGACATTTCAGATAATCGAGTCGAAGAAAAACCTGTTGTCCGTGCGCCATTTTTGCTTACGCTGGATACACCGTTAAAAATATCTATATAGGCCAATTATGAGTGTAAGAATTGGTCAGCATGGAAAGTTCTACAAAAAGGTCCGCGACAGCATATGTCTATCTTTAATACATCGTCCACTATAAGTGATTTTACGTTTTCATTTCTTCCAACAATCTCCATTTGGTGGAAATATAAATTACTAGCTTCGGAGCGAGTTAACGAGGTAGCGAGCGACTTTATCACCCCAGCTTCGGCCAGCATCAACTTTCGAGTCGAGTACAATTAAGACTTCACCTATACACCTCGGCTTTTCTGAATTGCGTCCGGGACCTGCCGCCCGATCGCCTTTCAAGCTTACACTGGGTAAACCGCTAAAGATACCGGACGAAGCCAGAACGGGTTACTAATATGGGTATAATCGTAAATAGCTATGCTATATCAAATATTTGACCATATCAAAAGCTAGTTCTTCCGTAAAATTGAGAAACATTATAATTAATTAGGAAAATACCGGTGTGATTTGTGCAATGAAAGGTATAGAAAGATCTTAAGGTCTTAAATGGCTCAATTGCAAGTAGCCTACTTCGTATTTTTTCTGTGATTTTGAAACTTTTAATTCCTGAATTTGACAATATAATACAATTTCAATTTCACAAATAATTTCAGCAATAACAATTGTGTACCGTACCTTCACAGCAGTCATGTGGGAGACCAGGTATTTCATAAGAGAATTAACACACTGTGTACCACATCTTAGTTTTTGAGCATTATCCTGACGACATAATGTGGGCTTACTTCAAAATGATTCGAGAATAAGTTTAGCCTATATTATTGTACAACATAGTCTACATTTTTATTCATTAAATCAGCTCTCTGACTATTTGAAGGCCATTTTCTACTCCTGAAAATTAAAATATCGACACGTGTTTGAGATGACATCATTTACGTTTACTTATGTCTTAATTTTTTAAATGCAGTGATATTATTTATAATTGAATTGCAACCAATGGTCATAGCAGGACATTTCAATTGAACGCCCGTAAGCTCCCCAATTTCAATTAGTTCCAACTTTGGCTACCAGACGCCACTGTACACTGGCACACAGCGGCGAACGTTGGAAATTGATAGAACGTATCTAAACAAATAGCGTACATATTGTGGCTACACACTACCATTGTAGTGGTAGGTTCTTTTACACGCCATAAATCTATGACTTGGACCTGTCGGCTTCACTTCCCCTCAAAAGGAAGGCAATTTGAAGGATTCTAACGCTCTTAAAAATCCGACGACTTCGGCCTGGTTTGAACCCGCGATCTTGGGCATAGCAGTTCAGCATGCTACTGACTACGAAGGCATGCATAGATATCCTACTGAGACATGCTTCTGATATGTAGATTTACTGCCACATTAAAGATCCCATTCGGGGCAAAATTCCAGCACCTCGGCGTCTCTACAAGCCGCAGTAGTTAAAAGGGACGTAAAACCAATAACATTATTATTGATTTATAACCAGTTAAAGACGTAGTTCCGTTGTTGGTTTAAAAAGCTGTATAATACTAGCCTAAAATCCATAGCTCAAGTCTTACCTTTCAGGGTCCTTTGGAAACTCAGGTGTCTTCTTGTTATTTGAACAGTCTCTGTTAATAGAATGACTTCACAGTTGGTCAACACGAATACACCCAATTAGATTGGGCGAGGAGTAACAATTAATTTTTATTAGGTGTATAAACAATTCATGTATTTTTATTTCAGGCACTAGGAGATAAATTGCATTCCCCGCCCAATCTATTTGGGTACCGTACCGTACACTCGTGTTGAGCGACTGAATGGCGATCGTATAGGCCTACGGTAGGTTACTTAGCAACACTGAAATATGGCATTTAATATTTGATCTGACCGGCTTCGGTGGCGTAGTTGGTAGCATGCTGAAATTCTATGCCCATGATCGCGGGTTCAAACCCGGCCGAAGGCGTCGGATTTTTTAAGAACGTTAAAAGTCCCTCAGTATGTCTTCCTTCGGAGGGGTAGTAAAGCCGGCGGTCCCATGTCATAGATTTATGGCATGTTAAAGAATCTTCCACTAATTACACCTGTGTGAAGCCAAATTAATATAGGTTAAACATTTGACTAACGTTCTTAGATTCCTACGTTCGTCGTCAGGAGCTGACTGCGGTGACATCTGGTAACTAATTTCTGAACTAGTTGGTCGTTGACTGTGGCGTTTGGCGGCAAAAGTAGGAACCACATGGAAATTGATCGTCTGCAGTCCTTACTTGAATTAAAACAGATATACACACTAATACAGTCATCACAATTAACACCGGTTATCAGACAGATTCTACACACACCCAAAGTACACGGGGCTACATGACCGCGTTGTCGCAGCCCCTAAACTGAGGAACCAACCAATATTTGATCTGTTTATTGCACTGCACTTCTCCTCTTCTTCTTCTTCCTCTTCCTTGCTGTTTCCCGTTACGCGGGGTCGGCTTTTTTAATCCTGAGGCGCCACTCATTTCTTTGGAAAGCATCATCAGCAGATAGGCCCAATACTCCCAAGTCCCTCTGGACATTCGTCATCCATGTTGTTTTAGGTCTGCCGCTCCCTCTCTTTTGCGTAGTAATGGAAAGGCACTTCTTCACTACATGATTCTCCGGTCTTCGCATAACAAGTCCATACCACCTTAGCCTGGTTTCTAAAAGTTTCTCTGTTTTAGGCGCTACTTTGAAACTGCCCCGCACATGTTCATTACGGATTTTATCTTTGAGAGTAACTCCACCTGCCCAACGTAACATACGCATTTCAGTGGTACGTAGCTTTTGCTCATGTGCCTTTGTAGTAGCCCATGTTTCACTACCATAGAGTAGGATTGGTCTTACAGCAGTTTTATAAACTTTCCACTTCGTTCTTATGGGTATTTTCGGATCACATAAAACTCCTGTTAGTTCGCGCCATTTGTTCCACCCAGACGTGGCCCTATGTATTATATCGGCGGTTATCGTGCCATCTTCAGCAATGACAGAACCTAGATATTTGAATTTTGTTACCTTAGGTAAGGTTTCACCGTCTAGTTTAAGTTGAATATTTGTCATACTGGGTTTATTGTTGTGGAAGTCGCATAGGCCTACCATATATTCAGCCTTGGTTCTACTAATGCGCAGTCCATTAGACTCTAGAGCTCTCCTCCATTGGTCTAAACTCTCCTGTAGGTCATAAATACTGTCAGATATTAGTGCCACATCGTCAGCGTATAAAAGATTCCACAGTAAAGGTTTCTGAAATTGTTTTGTTAGGTAGTTTATAGTAATATTGAATAACAGTGGACTTAGAGCACTTCCCTGATGAGCCCCCATTTTGATATCAAAGCTTTCGGACAAACCAGCTGGGCTTCTGACGCAGGTCTTTGCATTGTTATACATATCCATTATGAGTTTTATGTATAGTTCAGGAACGTTTTGCGACCTTAATGCTTGCCATATTAACGGTCTTGGCAAAGGTCGAAGGCTTTCTCAAGATCTATAAAAACCATACATAAACTCTGCTTGTTTTCACGAGCTTTTTCAATTACCAGCCTTATTGCATGGATTGCGTCAATGGTTCCTTTCCCAGCAGTGAATCCAAACTGATTATCTGTTAACTTTATCAAAATTTGAAGGCGCTCACAAAGGGCTCGTTCCCACACCTTGAGTGTGTGCGATGTAAGTTTTATACCACGGAAGTTTCCACAAGATCGAACATCGCTTTTGTTTTTGTAAGTAGTGGTTTTGTACGTGTTCTACAGCCTCCACCTCCACATTCCTCCACACAAGATGGTGTTGGTGCGATATCTATCGAACCCATGGTTGGATTTTAACAAATGAGGTGTTGTTGAACTCGGGCTGATACCCCCTTTCCAATGGATAACATATTTCCACCCAAAAAATAAAACCTACCCCTACTAGGGATGAAATTGTAATTTTTTTTAGAGAATCTCGCTTTCCAAGTGCAACATGTGAGAGTTTGAATGCCAATATGGATTTAAACGTTGTTCCACATAAAGTGAATGTGTACGGTCGATAGCCACTATGAATTAACATGCTTGTTTTTTGTTTTTACACATGCCCACTCAAGGCTTTTGTAAGAGGGTGGGGGAGCGGATCCCTGTGGACGGGTCCTTGTTGACAGGTCATTGTTGGCGGGTCATTGTTGACAGGTCATTGATGACAGGTCCTTGTGGACGAGTCCTTGTGGACAGGCCATTTTTGACGAGTTCTTGTTGACAGGTCCTTGTGGACGAGTCCTTGTGGATGAGTCCTTGTTGATGAGTCCTTTTAGACTGATCCCTTTGGACCGGTCCCTTTGGCCTGGTTCCTACGGACTAGCCCATGAATTTATTTAAATTATGTCAAAGGGTCTAACTACATTTTGCGTGTAAAGCAGTGTGTTGAACTGACGTTGTTCACTAATCCCCCACTACTATAATGTGAAAACGATATGAAAGGAAAGTGATGAAATACATGTGAACATACAAGGGATCTAACTTGGTGGATGGATGTGTGTTCTAACGAGTCCTTTGTAGCTGAAAGATAATAATACATGTTCTTAAAATGATAAAACTGTGGAGATGGTACGTGCAGTAAGACGTCTTGTGATTTCCTGTGTCATATTACAGACATGGCAGAGAGCGCGCAGATCTGTTGCTATGACTAACGCTGCAGTAATTTGAAACCGCAAGTGTTCATGAAGACAATGGGTGATGATCATGCAATGTTAGCAGTTATTGGATATTTCACAGGTATTCCTTCCGGTGTCATGTTGCTGACATGGCAGAGAGCGCACACTGCTGTTGCTATGACTGACGCTGCAGTAATTTGAAACCCCAGGTGTTGATAAAGACAATGGGTGATGATCTTGCAAAGTCAGCAGTCATTGGATACCACACAGGTGTTCCTAGTGTACTTTGGACTCTCAGCTGTATTGGGAAAGGAATTGCAATGATCTGCAAAAAACTGCTGACACGAGCGATGAGAGTTTATATAAGAGAGGTGTCATATATTTCCCTACTGTTAGTCTTTATTACTCGCTTTGAGTGAACAGTGCTCTATTACTGCTCAAGAGTTGTAAAAAAAAGCCTTTTTGGTAGAAAATCATTAAATTATTTTGCAAGGTAAGTATTATTATTAATGGATTGTAGTCTTTTATTACTAATTGATGTTGAAGTTATTGATTGGAATGTATTTATTGATTGATTGATTGATTGATTTGTTTACAGATAATTGGGTACCTGTAGGTTACCAGATTCCTACAATCTGTTCATTCAGTGGCAGCAGTTGATAAATTATAAAAAGGTAAGTGCCCCTCTTATAATTTTTAAACAGTTAGAGTGATATTTTCCAATGTTCACCACTACATGTCAGTGAAAATGGTATATTTAGCAGTCAAAAGTTGGAACTACTTGACCATGGTGTGTAAAGCTAATTTTGTAGGTTAGATTTTGATTACCGCTCTATTAAGTCTGAATGTTCATTGCTAGGTGTCAGTGACATAGGGAAAATTTAAAGACTTAACCTCAGTTCACCTAACATAACCTAACTTTACCTAACTTAACCTTGTCACGTGACATGTTTTACAAGTTTAGACTTGCTTTATAACTGACTATGACGTCACACTTACCTCACTTAACTGGTGGCTGCTGGTTTCTATCACGTGACATGTTCTACAAGTTTAGACTTGTTTTAAGACTGGCTTTGACGTCACACTTAGCTCACTTAACTGGCGATCGCTGGTTTCTATCACGTGACATGTTCTACAAGTATAGACTTGTTTTAAGACTGGCTATGACGTCACACTTAGCTCACTTAACTGGCGATCGCTGGTTTCTATCACGTGACATGTTCTACAAGTTTAGACTTGTTTTAAGACTGGCTATGACGTCACACTTAGCTCACTTAATTGACGATCGCTGGTTTCTATCACGTGACATGTTCTACAAGTATAGACTTGCTTTAAGACTGGCTATGACGTCACACTTAGCTCACTTAACTAGCGATCGCTGGTTTCTATCACGTGACATGTTCTACAAGTTTAGACTTGTTTTAAGACTGACTATGACGTCACACTTAGCTCACATAACTGGCGATCGCTGGTTTCTATCACGTGACATGTTCTACAAGTTTAGACTTGCTTTAAGACTGGCTACGACGTCACACCTAGCTCACTTAACTGGCGACCGCTGGTTTCTACCACTCTATCAAGTTCCAATGTTCACCGCTAAGTGTCAGTGACAGTGGTATATAGTAACCCTCAGTTAGAACTACATGATGTTAGACTTGCTGGAGTTCACAGATGATCGATTTAAATACCCTGCTATAACCATTGACTGGAATGTAATTAAACTATTTATATTGTACTTTGTTTTATCATTTATTAACATTTATGATTTCTTTCTTTTGTAGGTAATTTCGAAAGTGATCATCATGTTCAAGTGTGGTGACTGTAAGAAACAGTTTTCAAGACCTGACAACCTTCAACGACACGCAAATGCTAAACATGACATTAAAATGTTTGTGTGCAGTCATTGTGCTATGACATTTAACCGACAGGATAGTCTTGGACGGCATGTAAATTTAAAGCATGTCAGTTCAGCACCTTTTTCATGTTCAGTTTGTGATCTTGGTTTTTCTGTTGTAAAGCGATATCAATCCCACATGGATGAAGTGCATAGTGAACAACATGAATTAAAAATTGTAAAACCATCAACTAGCACGGAACCTTTAAACGAACGTGATGCTCAAAAGCGTAAACGTTCTCAAGATTGTGAAAATAGCTGTGCAACAAAAAGAAAGAAGAATGGTGAACCATCGATAACACATTGTGATGTATGTAATATTGATATACCTTCTTCAATCATTCATGGACATTTACGCAGTATTCATCATAAAAATAACGCTTGCCATGAAAGAAATTCTGGAAATATTCAACAAATTGGTAGTACATTTAAAAGTCGAATTGCTAGTTATAGACTTTATAGTAAAGAAAAAACTCAAAGTATTGAATCATTTTTAAAGAATGTTCAACCTACTGTGTTTGGCTTGGTAGGTAATGTTTTATTAGAGCATAAAACAATCAAAATGAATATTGAACTTTTTGGACTCTATGTAAAAACTGGGAGCGAAGGTGAAATTACGGATATCAAATCTTTTAATACAAAAAACGTAATTGTTAGTGAATCAACTAATATTAGTGATACGTACCAAAATATTTCAAGTGCTATCATCGTGAAGAGTGAAGAGTTCCAGGAAAGGGAGGTCGGGCTGGGCATTGGTTGAAGTACTTTATTTAGAAACCAACATGAATAAATATAATCCCCTTCGAGCATCATCATATATTGATTTACCTGCATGGATTAAACGGAAGAAAGCATATGTAAACGTTATGAATAGTGACCATGCATGTTTTGCGTGGGCTGTAACCTCAGCTCTCCATCCAGCAGCGATGAATGAAAATAGAACGTTATCTTATCCTCACTATTCTTCAGTGTTAGATTTAAAAGAAATAGAATTTCCTATGGCGATAAAAGACATTCAACATTTTGAAAAGCTGAACAATGTAAGTATTAATGTTTATGGAATTGAAAATAGGAGAATAGTAGGTCCTCTATATTATACTCAGGAAAAAAAGGATAGTCATGTAAATTTACGATACATAACTAAAGGTGAAAATGCTCACTATTGTTGGATAAAACATTTAAGTAGACTTGTCGGTAGTCAGATATCAAAAGATAAATCTAAGAAGTGGTTGTGTGATGGCTGTTTGCTATATTTCAGAAAAGAGGATCAACTAACTCAACATAAAAAATGGGGATGTAATCATGTGTGTACGGTATTACCGACTCCTAAAAATAACATTCTAAAATTTAAGGATTATGAGAAACAGCTTCGAGTACCATTTGTTATATATGCTGACTTCGAGGCTTTGCTAAAACCATTTAATACATGTTCATCGAATCCAGCCCAACCTTTCACCACCACTACTCACATTCATGAACCTTTTAGCTTTGCATATTATATTAAATGTAGCTATGATGACTCTTTAAATAAGTTTGAGCTCTATAGAGGACCTGATGCACCTAAAGTTTTTATGGAAAGGCTTGAGAAAGATGCCATCCGTATATCCTCTATTTTAAATACGATCATTCCAATGGAGCCACTAACTTCATCAGAGCAAATGAATTTTGAAACTGAAACTAATTGTCTTATATGCAGTGAATGTTTATATACAGACAGGGTTCGCGATCATGACCATTTAACAGGTAAATATCGTGGTGCTGCTCACCAAGAATGTAATTTAAATTATAGAGTAAGTAAATTCATTCCAGTCATTCTACGTAACGGTAACAAATACGATAACCACTTTATCGTTAAAGAATTTGGAGCTTCAGATGTGAAAATTGATGTTATTGCAAATAATAAGGAACAATACATATCGTTCACAAAATACATCAAAACTGTCAATAAAAAAAACTATAAAACTGCGATTTTTAGATTCATTCCGCTTTATGCCGAGTAGTCTTGATAAGCTGGCTAGTAATTTAAAATCAGATCAGTTTCATGAAATTCAACGTGTCTTTCCTAAAGAAGATGATTTTAATTTGATTCGTCAAAAGGGTATATTCCCTTATGAATATATTAACTGTGTGGAACGTCTTGAGGAGTGTTCTTTACCACCGAAAGATGCATTTTACAGTTCCTTAAACACAAGTCATATCAGTGATCAGGAATATTTACATGCACAACGAGTATGGACACAGTTCCACATTCAAACTTTAGGAGAATTTTCAGACATATATTTGAAGACAGATGTGTTATTATTAGCAGATGGTTTTTGAAAATTTTCGGAATGTTTGTATGAAACCTTATGACCTTGATCCTTGTCAGTATTTCACTGCTCCTGGGTTAAGTTTCTGTTCAATGTTGAAAAAAAAAACGAAAGTAAATTTAGGATTAATGACTGATATAGACATGATCAATTTTATAAAATCATCAATTCGAGGTGGATTAAGCCAATGTAGTGGGCGGTACTCTAAAGCGAATAATAAATACATGCCTAGCTACAATCCTTGTGAAGAGTCAAAGTATATTGTCTACCTCGATGCAAATAACCAATATGGTTGGGCTATGAGTCAATATCTACCACTGAAAGATTTTCGCTGGCTGACACAACCTGAAATTGATGTCTTACATGGTGACACTCTTAATGATAACGAAGATAAAGGATATATTTTAGAGGTAAATCTTGAGTACCCTAAACAGATACATGATGATCATAATGATTTACCATTTTGTCCTGAGAATAAGAAATCTCCATACATCGCATCACGAACAAAAATGTTAATTGCTAATGTAAATGATAAATGTAAATATGTAATACATTATCAAAACTTGAAACAGTGTCTACAGCATGGATTGAAATTAATTAAAATTCATCGCGTATTGCAATTTCATCAGTCATCATGGCTCAAACCATATATTGATCTAAATAATAGTTTAAGAACACAGTCAGCAAACGCGTTTGAAAAAGATTTTTATAAACTCATGAATAATAGTGTTTTTGGAAAGACTATGGAGAATGTTGATAAACGAGTTGATGTAAAGCTGATAACAAAGTGGGAGAATGATGGTAAAAGGTATGGTGCTAGCAACTTAATAAGCAAGCCTAACTTTCATAGCTGTTCAATTATTCTTGAGGATTTAGTTGTAATACAAATGAATCGTCTTAAAGTAACTTACAACAAACCCATATATGTGGGTTACACCATTCTGGAATTGTCAAAAACACTTATGTATGAATTTCATTATGATTATGTAAAGAAAAACTATCTTGATAATGCTAAATTACTCTACACAGACACAGATTCTTTTATTTATGAGTTTAAAACTGATGATTTTTATGAGGATATCAAAAATGAGCTAAATAGGTTTGATACAAGTGACTACCCCGAGGATAATATTTACCATTTACCTCTAGTAAACAAAAAGGTTCTTGGGAAATTTAAGGATGAATGTTCTGGTGTTATTATAGACACCTTTGTAGGCACAAACTCTAAATCATACAGCTATATGACAATTGATGACGTAGTAATAAAAAAATTAAAAGCAGTGGAAAAGAATGTTGTTAGTAAAGAGTTAGATATAAGTGATTATAAAAACTGTATAGTTAGTAACCCACCTGTATTATATAAGAAAATGTGTGTATTTAGAAGTAAAAATCATCAGCTACATACCAATTTGCTGAACAAAGTTGCTTTAAGTAATGAAGACAACAAACGATTCATTATACCCAACACATTTCATACTCTTGCTTGGGGAAACAGTCGCATTGACGACTATTACTTTACTTAAGTCTAATTATCACTATATTGTAATATTTGTAGTGTGTTTTATATTGTAATATTTTTTGTGAAAACTGTAAGTAGAATGTATAATGTTAGGCTACTGTAGTTTAGTAAAAATAAGATAAGTAATACATTTTAGTGTAAAATGTTTGCTTTTGTATATTACGAAACAGATTTTAAAAAATTTACAGAATGTGTGAACTAAACAAGGGGAATGTAAAAAATGTAAAGTGGAAATTGTAAATATCCATGTGTGAAAAAGTGAAATGGCTATCGCCATTTTAAAATTAAAAAGACATTGTGATCTGGTAAACCTTGTTTTTATTTCACAACAACAAAAATGTACAGAATGTGTAAACTAAACAAGGGGAATGTAAAAAAATGAAAAGTGGAAATTGTAAATATTCATATGTGAAAAAAATGAAATGGCTATCACCATTTTTAAAAATTAAAAGATATAGTGATCTGGTGAACCTTATTTTAATTTCACAACAACAAAAAATGTACAGAATGTGTGAACTAAAAAGGGGAATGTAAAAAATGTAAAGTGGAAATTGTAAATATTCATGTGTGAAAAAATGAAAATGAAGAAATGGCTATCACCATTTTTAGAATTAAAAGATATAGTGATCTGGTGAACCTTATTTTTATTTCACAACAAAAAAATGTACAGAATGTGTGAACTAAACAAGGGGAATGTAAAAAAAGGGAAAGTGGAAATTGTAAATATTCATGTAAGAAAAAAATGAAAATGAAGAAATGGCTATCACCATTTTTAAAATTAAAAGACATTGTGGTCTTGTAAACCTTGTTTTATTTCACAACAAATAGAGCTTTACAAAAATAGAATACAAAGAAATACCAATTCCTCAATCCTTTTCAATGTCCATGTCCACTCATCATTAACTTTCCTTTTATAGCACTAATCACAATGAGGGCTGCCAACCTCTCTCCCACTGAGACATCACAGGATGTCAAACGTTGTTCAGCTTTTCAACGATACTTTATCCGCTACACGTTTTAATGCAGGATGACTGTGGTGATAAGAAATGTGCATGCTTGATCCAAAGGATTAATAGGTATATCACCACGCTGCAAAGGTTCTTCAAGACAAGTTCCAGGACTACACAAATAATAACCAGGTAGGTAGATTTCGAAAGTCAAGTATTGAATTACTTTATCAATGACGCCATTGCCAGTACAGGTCTGGCATATCCTTTTCCATCAATGGTAAAAAGGTTTGATCTTCCTCCTCCTCTGTGGATGATGTTTGTTGTTGCTGCTTTTTTTCTTCATCGCACCCGTGGTATGAGGAAACAAAGTCTTTACACTGACTTTTATGACCGTGATACAGTTTGACCAGCTGGCAAGTAGCACTGTCGCATAGAGGGTATTTTTGCCATAGCCACTTGCTTATGGTGATCATAATCCGTACATGGTTGCAATTCACTTAACACAGGATCTTGAGTCCATGATTTTGGTACATGTTCCCAGATTTCTTTCACTGCATTTGCTGCGACATAATAAATGAATGATTTTGGAAGAGCCAATAATTCTGCTTTGGTAAAACTATCTAGTTTTTTTACACACAAAGAACTTTCCAATTGCTTTATCGGTAGCATCCCCTTTCTCCATGGTATCACGTTGATGTTTATACGTCGCTTGTAGAAATCTCACTGGTGTCATCCACAGGTAAACCTTCAGTTTTAATTTTATTTAACAACTCCCAGCAGGCATTGGTGGTTAGCCAATGAAACAATTGCCACACCTGTGCCAGGGCTTTATGGGTAATATTGTCACAGGGGCAGCGGCCCATGGGTGTTTGCAGCGAGGGACAGCCCATGTCCATTAAATCGATACATTGAAAGTAAGACGCAAAAAATGGTTGTAGACATTGTCGTTTTTCACTACCTTTCACAAATACCACATGGGCAGAAGACAAGTGGGTTTTCATGACCATGTCCAGGTGCTTATATGAAATGGTTCCTTGCTTCCAGTCTAGTTGCATATGAGTTTCAATCCACTGGGTTTGTTTACGGTCTTTATCACACAATAAATCAAACGCATAATGTGGTTTAAACACCAAATGGGTAGCTTGCGATATCCAAAAAGTAGACCAATCGATGATGGCTACTTCTTTAAATATAAATTTGTTATCCCCAATTTTAAACCCTTGACAGTCGACAATCAGTGTACGCAACATGTTCACTATTGTCTGGATCAAGTCCAACTGACCACAGACTGACGACATTTACTTACATTCCATTCTAGTAAAAGAAAAGAAAAACATTGAGCAATCATTATGAAGGTTAGGATATTATGGGGGGGGGGGCATAAGAAATAATAATATAACAACAACAACCAATTTTTTATTACATTATTTTATTAGCATAACAAGTTTTACATTCTTTTTTCATTCTAGGATAGGGGCAGTACCAACTCATACAACAAAAAAGTCTTTTGTGTTTATAGTGTCCATAACACCGATGATATCCCAATGTCTCTAAACTGGGTGTTTTTGACTGTGAGCTGCTCACTGAAGCACTGTTGACACCATAAATTCCACACGTATCATAACTTTTTTCATCACTTAGAGGCACGAGTGAGGTGTAACTTGAATGACAGGGTATATTACCCACCTCCTTTCTGCACAGGTAGGGGCAGGCAGGTGACCAGCGCTGATGTTCCTGCATGGGTTCATCGCTCTCTTGCCATTGGTCTAAGATGATGAGACAAAACACACATTTCACTTCATCTTTTGTTTTTAAATAGTAGAATCCAGCGGCCGCTAAGGCTTGAGGGTTTATAAAAGGCACCGGCCACATCGCAAAAGTCTTGAAACGTTGTTCCTCAGATTTTAAATTAATGGATGTAACTTCTCTTGAGGCTTGAAAGCAAGACATGACTGAGCGGTTTGATGTGGGTTGACCTGCTAACAGTAGGCCGTCGTATTGGCTGGAACATTGTCATGCGTTTCAAAATCTAGTCGAATGTCAATATTGGATGGTTTGACAGACTCTTCCAAGTAGGAACAGTCAAAGACAATCAGTGGCGCCCTTGTCTTAAAAGCTTGGGGTGACAACATTGGACAATTCTCTTTTTGATAATATGACCATCTAAATTTAGAAAACATGTCAAACTTATTTTTTGAAAAATCTAAATCCAGCCCTTCATAGGGAAACACAGCACCGTTGAGGAAAAGACGTGCATTTCTCAATTGCAGGTGATCAAATTGCGTGGCATCTTTGGTTTGTTGATACTTGCGATTCGTTTGAAAACCCACAATCATGTAGAGAGGTCTCTCTGTATAGCGGGCTGTTTTTATAGACCAACAGTGTGTGTTGGTGGTGGGCAATAGCGGGTACTCACGGAGTGCCCAGCTTCTAAATTCCATGGGTAGAGGTATATCTCTCTTTACCATTTTGAGTGTGTCCAGTTTTTTGCTATCGCTAAGGGTCACATGAGGCACTTTCCATAGAAAGCGTTGTAGTTGAATTTTTGAATCAATGGGGCCATAGTCGGTTCCCTTGAGTGCATTATTATCACTCCTGTCTCTCACCAGATAAAGCACTTGCCTTGCGTTGACCACAATGCGCTGGTGATCTTCAGCAAAGCCTAAAATCAGTTTAAGAGGTAAATATCCAGTAAAGATGTCACCGGTGTGTACCAGCCAGTCATTGATCGAGTCAGGGCACCAACCCGCCATGCAAAGTGTTTTAGCTTTTCCTCACTATAAGAGGGATATAGTTTCATGACACTGGAAATACACACATTTCGAGTGCTATCCACCACGATATCGTTAATCACGTAACGCACTTCAGAAAAGAGAAAGGCGAAAGCATGGTTGGCTAAATTGGATGTGGTGGGTGACGAACCATCGGCTTTGGTGAGCCGACCTTCAATCTGAATAACACTTTCATGCGGTAGAGTGTAAATATCTTGGTTGTTGATAACAAATTAAATTTCATCATTGTTATTGAGTCCAGGTGTTTGAGCTTGATAAGAATGGAGATCAATTCTTACCACTCCTGGTTGCTCCTCGATGTGGTTCGCTACCTCTAGGATAGAATTCATCGCGGGGTTGACGTGGTAACCCAAATGCTGTAAAATCTGCTTGTTCTGAGATGTTAACGTGTATTCACGTGGTAAACAACTAACACCATTCCTAGACGGTGCTGTTGCTTTATATACAAACTTCATAGTGGCTTATGCACCAACTTGTAAGTCACTGGTGTGGTAGAATCTAGATCAATGAGTTGTTGCTCTCTATTGATCAGTCTTAATGTTATATTACTAATACCATCAACAGCCACAGAATGAAAAAGCACCACTGGAGGGTTTTCACGAATAATATAGCCATTGGGCGATGTTACAATAAAGTCATAAAGCGAATGCGACGGTTCTTGATTGGTGTACACTTGGCTAATAATATTACACGTCACCGACACATGATGGTCCTCAATGAATTTCACTTCATGGTCTGATTCATGTTTTTTGTTGGGCTCTAACACGCGTGGTTTAAATCCTAGTAATGGACCAATGGAATCGGGGTGTGTTTTAAAGTCAATTTTGAATGTAGAAAAAATACTACAGCGATGAGTGTTGGTATTTCCTACAAGTTCAAACTTGCGCGTTCCATCGAGAAATGACTTTAAACCATATTCATTGATCAACACCACATAAATGTGTTCATAAATGTCATCTATTGTGTATCCACCAGAGTTCAGGGTGAGCACAGAATCATCATAGTAAAACTTGTTGTTCACATTTTCACGTATGTTGTATATTCTATTGTACGTTTCAAGTGAAACAAGTCCTAAACCATAGGGTTTTTCACTCAATTCGATAGGTGGGTAAAAGTCTAGGCTCACTTCAGGTCCACGTCCATGCAGTGTTAACGTCTTACTTTCCACCGCCATACTGTTGACGTTTTTGCTTATGCTGCGTCTTATATAAAAAAACACAAACGTCCACACTGTTGGCTGTTAAACGTTTGCTCACGTTTCACATATACAGTGGATCCCTCTTTGACATAAGCTACATAATGTGTTGCATGTCCTCGGTGATCATGCAAATTGACAACAGCACATTCATGTTTCCAGAACTGTGAGGGTAATTGGTTTCGCATAAACACACCTCGAAAATGAGAAAGCTTCAGTTGTTTAGCATAGCTTTCCACTTGTTGATGTGTCAGGGCATGTCTTGCTATGGCTGAGGTTAAAGATGTTTTTATTTTATTTCGAAAAGGTGAAATTCCAAATCCTTGTTGATAAAAGGCTGGCTTCAAATTGACATTTCTAGCCCCCATAGCAATGGCTCCCATCGTTTCATTATGTCGCTGACTTTCTTTGAGTTGTTGCTTGCCCTGTTGCGCGGCTTTAATAGTTTTTGCCACTGCACTGGGACCACCTAAAAGTGAACCTAGAGCAGCCAGACCAGCGAATAATGCAGGTAAAAATCCCGCTCGTTTGGGGACGGGAATCACTCGCCCTTGTTTTGAACCCTGTCGCTGACGTTTTGGAATAAGATGTCTCTGTGCTGCTTGAAGAGCTTTCCTTATTGTCAACACATTATTTTTTCTTTTCTTCTTTCGCAAGGGCTTGTCCACGAATGTCTTAAGCCCAGGCTTTGTCAAGGACAGGGTCATATTTTTAGTCTTTCTCACCACATATCTTTGTTTCACCATGATGATGATGACAAACAACCTTTCACGAGAAAGTTTAAGTCACAACTAACGTCAGATTGTTATTTCATGGCTGTATATTCCAATTCTACATAAAGTGGGAAATCGTTTATGGTTTTTCCAGCTTGCTTTTCATCCCATGTCAACATGAGATGAAAGGATAATTCGTCTCCTGCATTGACCATTTCATGGTTATGGACCAACATCCTATGACCATTTATCTCTATTTGTAAATGGTTCTCATCAGGTATGGCATATTTGATGTGAATGGTTCCATTATAGTGTAATCGATAGTGGCTTAAACCCGAAGCAAGCACATAGGTCAAGTGCTGGTCATGAACTAGCGGTATATGTTTTCTCTCATTCACAGGTTTTACATTTGTCAGATACACTAAAAATACAGATGGGATAAATTTATAAAGACTTTTCATTTCATAGGTCACGTATCGCTTGGTACAGACATCATCATCTTCTTGTGGGTCTTCCACGTGAATAATGCGGTGATGATTACCGCTATTGCCATCCACCGTAAGCTGAGGCACTTTATCATAAAACTCATACACCTTGTTATCCACATACTTTTTTGTAGTAACGTCTGTAGACACTTGAGGATGTTTTACATGGGTTAACCGCTTTCTTTTAAAATCATAATCTGCTTGTTTTGTGCGTGGCACTACTGACCTATCCACATAGTGTTTATTAGCAGGATCTGTTTCTTGTTTAGGATCATGTATGGGAACAGGCCTAGCTTTGGCCATCAACGCACGTCCAAAGACATCCATCGTCAACCTGTAGTACCGTACTAGTCTACTGTTTCTATGACAAGGTTCGGTGTCTTGTATATAGACAACCTGCTAGCCTGTCTAAGCCTTAGTTGAAATGAAGATTATTAAGCAGCAAGAGTCATTCCCCGTGGGGGACATGGTTTCCCATCTCTGTCCCACATCACGTGAACATCGCCATGGTTCACTGTTTCCATCTTCCATTCGCTGCATCATTGTGGGGCCTTCCGGCTGTGGAAAGACTAATCTTTTGCTAACGCTCATCACAGCGCCCAATGGTCTGCGTTTTCAAAATATTTATATTTTTGCAAAATCTCTCTACCAACCCCTCTACGTGTTTCTGGATCAAGTCATATCTGGATTACAAAAAGAGAATATGGGTTATTTTACATTTTCCATGCAAGAAAATGTGATTTTACCGGATGAAGTAAAGCCTGATTCACTCATGATTTTCGATGATGTATCCACTGAACGTCAAGGCATCATTCAAAGCTATTTCAGCATGGGTCGACACAAACATATCGATTGCTTCTATCTTGGACAAACGTATTCAAAAATGTCCAAACAGTTGATTCGTGACAATGCCAATGTCATTGTTTTATTTCGCCAGGACGAGAGGAACAGTCGTCACATTTATAATGAACATGTGAATCCGGATATGACCTTCCAAATGTTTACAGAATTGTGTGCTAAGTGCTGGAATACTCAACGTCATGCTTGTTTAGTAATTGACAAACAAAGTGAACTCAACCAAGGGCGGTATCGCTTAGGGTTTGATCATTTTATTGCTATTTAAGGCACTGTGTCATTCCCTCTCAAGTAATTTGTCACGACACCATGGCGTTAGCAGAGAGTCAATTGAAAAAGCACATTATTAGAGCAAAAAATATTATTCGTCAAAAGTTCCGTCAATTGAAACGATCACGTGCGGATCATGCTTTGTTTATTCAACAACATTTAGCCCCTCCGCTAAAAGCCATGTTGAAACCCTCTTTCAAGCCATTTGAAACGCTACCTACCATTTCACAAGCCACTCAGACGCACCACGAGGACCCTGAGGAAGAGGAACAGGAACAGGAAGATTTAACTAGTGTTAGCGAGGTTGAGGATGACGAGGAACAAGTGTTTACACCTCAAAAAAAGACCTCACCCCTCGCAGAGTTTTTACGAAAATAGAAATCCTTGGCCATGATTGAAACACCTTGCCCTTCCAGATCGTCTCCATTTTCACAACTCTTAGCCACCCCTCAACATAAAGCTCAACTGAAAAATATTTTAATAAAATATTATGGATCAACACTGGAACCCTATTTCACCGATTAATTTATTGGAAACACAGATACCACATATGGTGTTCGCTATGAGGATGATAGTTTTTAAATTGGGGATTCATGGATTAAATTTAGTCGTACTAAAGCTGTCATTAAAAAGATCAACTATAAATTAACACCAGGACTGTTAAAGCTGCTATTCTCTCGGACCCCCTCTTCCCATGTTTATACGCTAGAGGACCTTGGTAAATATAAATCCATTTTATTGGACACCCATGCCCACAAAAGACAGTATGATCCCACTCAAAAAGTGAATGCCAATATATCTCAAAAATATAAAACCATCATCGCAAAAATGTTCCCCACTAGTCAAAGTGGTCGTCGTTAAGTGTCCGCTTCAGGGGTGACATTTAAACCATTAAAACCCCTTGTGGATGTTACCTACTGGCACAATCCCAATAAACTCGTCCAGCGACTACAGCTGTTGTATGCTTCACGTCAAGCCGGCCATACTGGTCACGATTGGGAAATTCAAGAAATTGAGGAAGAACTTCGAAATGCCAAAATTATTGTTTAACCCCTCACCCATTAAAATGGGTATAGCTCATGAGTTGCATCGTCCAGCTAGACGTCACTATCAGCGACTCAAGGTGATTTCACAGGGTGTGGATGAACTTTGGCAAGCAGACTTGGTTGAAAATATTCCCTATGCTAGCGTTAACAATGGTATACGCTATATGTTGACGGTCATTGATGTGTATTCCAAAATGGCATTTGTTGAACCTGTGCGACGCAAGTCTGGTCCACTAGTCACCAAGGCCTTTCAACATATTATTCGACAATCCAAACGTCAACCTCAGCTGCTACAAACCGATCAGGGAAAGGAATTTTTCAACAAGGATTTCTCCAGTTTTCTCAAATCTAAGGATATTCACCATTACACCACATACAGCAATCTCAAAGCCAGCGTGGTCGAGCGGTTCAACCGAACATTGAAAACCCATATGTGGAAAGCGTTTACCGCTCAGGGCACTTATCGCTGGTTGGACTTGTTACCTGAGCTAGTGTCACGTTACAATGACACCAAACACAGAACCATTGGGACCAAGCCACGACTTGTGACCAAAAATATTCCGCGACTGGATAAACTGTTTAACCCCATAAAAACAGCAGACCCTAAACGTCATCGTCTTAACATCGGGGACTATGTTCGTGTGAGCAAATTCAAGTCCGTCTTTGACAAGGGCTACACACCAAATTGGGGGACTGAACTATTTCGAATTCGTCAAGTCAACCTGAACAGTCCAGTCACCTATTTACTCGAGGAACTCAACCATCAACCCATAAAAGGCAGATTTTATCTCCAAGAACTCCAAAAGACAGCGTTTCCTAAACATTACCTTGTGGAAAAAGTGTTGAAACAAAAAGGAAATAAACTATATGTAAAATGGTTGGGATTTAGCTCAGCCTTTAATTCTTGGATTAATAAATTACATGTTGTGTGAACCTGTGTGCCTTGTATTTATTTATTCACTCATGTTGTACTTAACCTACAGTCCTATGTACAGTCCTCAGCTCCACATGTATTATGAGCAATACATGTTTCTTTCTCTCTTCACCTGTGTTCTCTCTTACTCCGACTCTCTCCCTCTCCTCCCCTTCACCTCCCACCACTGTCAAAACAGGTTGTGACTTGTTAGCTCTTTTCGTGCACGTGCACAGGTGAACACCTGTGTGTTAGGTCATATTACACATGAATTCGCATTTTCTCACGTATGAACCAAAACAGAATGTGACTTGTTTCACAAGGAGGACGGTAATAATGACATCTCACACGTGTTTACATGTATTTTATCACTTTTCTTTCATATCGTTATCACATTATATTAGTGGGGGATTAGTGAACAACGTCAGTTCAACACACTGCTTTACACGCAAAATGTAGTTAGACCCTTTGACACAATTTAAATAAATTCATGGGCTAGTCCGTAGGAACGAGGCCAAAGGGACCGGTCCAAAGGTATCAGTCTAAAAGGACTCATCAACAAGGACTCATCCACAAGGACCTGTCAAAAAGAACTCGTCAACAATGACCTGTCCACAAGGACCCGTCAACAAGGACTTGTCCACAAGGACCTGTCAACAATGACTCGCCAACAATGACCTGTCAACAAGGACCCGTCCAGAGGGATCCGCTCCCCCACCCTCTTACAAAAGCTTTGAGTGGGCATGCGTAAAAAACAAAAAACAAGCATGTTAATTCATAGTGGCTATCGACCGTACACATTCACTTTATGAGGAACAACGTTTAAATCCATATTGGCATCAAACTCTCATATGTTGCACTTGGAAAGCGAGATTCTCTAAAAAATACAATTTCACCCCTAGTAGGGGTAGGTTTTATTTTTGGGGTGGAAATATGTTATCCATTGGAAAGGGGGTATCAGCCCGAGTTCAACAACACCTCATTTGTTAAAATCCAACCACGGGTTCGGGAGTTATCGGGCCGCCGCCATCTTGTGAGGAGGATGAGGCATCTGAACCCCCACAAAACCACTACTTTTGTAGAACGGGACCAACGTACTCTTTCTCCAGGCATCTGGCATCTGTTCGTGAACTAAGATGTCATTGAATAACCTTAAAAGCCATTCAGCTCCATCCGCTTCAAGACATTTCCAGAGTTCAGCAGGTATCTCATCTGGGCCCGTTGCTTTATGATTCTTCATTTTAGAGATGGCTTTCCTAACTTCCGCTTGTGATTTCATTAATAGGTCCTTGTGTCATAGGAAGTTCCACTTCTTGTCGCCTGGGAAATTCTTCATTTAATAAATCGTAATAATACTCATACCATTTTTCACAAATGTCCTTGTCGTATGTTAATAAATTGCCTTCTTTATTTTTAATGTATTTTGGGGCTTTAAAGTCTTTGCAGTCATTATGTTTGCGCTTAGCTACCTTATATATCGTTGTGATCGGCTAATTCTAAACGCTGGTAGAAATCAAAATCTGCTTTTTCTCTTACAATTGCAACGGTTTTCCTTGCAGTATTCTTTGCCTGTTTGTAATTCTCTTTATCTTTCTCAGCACCAGTATTCTGCCAAATTCTAAACAAGCGTTTCTTTTCAGCTACGCTGTTCTTTGCGTGGTTGTTCCACCATATGGAATCCTTTGCATTATGTAGGACACCTTTGCTAATACCTAACTCACGTTTCGCTGTAGCGACACAAAATGTTTCAAAGCCTGACCATAGTACTGTCGGGCTGTTTTCCTGATAAGGGGTTTTGCATAAATAATCTACTATACAATTTTTGACAACACCACCTTTTTCACTACCGTATTCAATTCATACCATTTAATCTTTTCAATTTTTGGTCTTTTTATATTAATATGTTTTCTCAGTTTTAGGGCTGTTAGTAGAAGCCTATGTTGGGAAGTAAGTGGTTCTCCAGGTATAACCTTACAGTCCTTAATTTGTCCCAAATCTCTTTTGTCTATCAGGATATAGTCTATCTGCGTTTTGAAATCACCACTCTTATAAGTTATAAGGTGTTCATCCTTATTTGAAAGAACGTGTTCACTACTGCAAGGTTATGGGAGGCTGCAAATTCAAGATTCGTCTCCCCTTCTTTATTTTGTTCTCCAAATCCAAAGCCACCATGGTAACCTTCAAAGCCGCCCCTGGCCACTCCTACATGACCATTTAGGCCCCCACATATAATTTTTTATTCCGTTTGGGGTATAATTGCAAAATGAGTCCTCAATTTCGACCAAAACTTCTTGTTTTTCTATTTCTGGGCAATTCACTTGTGGCGCGTAGACCGATACAATATTAAGACATGGTTGTTTATCTAAGGCGAGTTTTATCGACATGATGCGATCATTGATTCTACTTATCTCGACAACATTGTTACTAAGGTGATGATCTAATATTATTCCCAATGCCATTTCTGGTGTTCTCCTTCCCATTGTAAATGAGCTTAAATCCTTTCCCAATTTGACGTGATTTGGTTCCTTTCCACTTTGTTTCCTGCACACAACAAATGTTTATGCGGCGTCGGTCTCCTCTTGAAAAAAAAAAAGTTAAATTAAAGATATAACAGTTTCACAATGCTCACATACAGAAAAACCAGCAACAATAACATACACCAACACAGTGCAGTCAGCACATGCTTGCTGGCTGCGTGAGAGCATTATTGTCGCGCGGTAGAAAAACTTGAGCCAAGCATCGTGATCTATAGGTAGACTGTGGTTATACGTTGTCATGAAGACGTGTGTAGCATCAAATGGGGACCCGGGCCAAGAGTCGACAACAGTACATCACCAAGTAGCCGATGCCGTGGTGAAGCAGACACAAATCACAACCATGCCGATTTTCCAACGGGAGGGGATAGTTCTGACCCCAAGGACCCCCCCCCCCCCCGCCTGGCTACGCCACTGAAGAAATGTCGGAAATTGGAGGCACGTAAGATGGAATTGGAATCAATCTGCTCCACAAAGCCTCAACAATCTCATAGTTTATCCAGTACATATTATTTGCCAGTTCAAGATTTCTCCGTTTGAAAATTCAAACCCGTTGCGTAGCCTATTTACAAAAGTCAGTGGAATTCATTTTCAAAATTATGCAGAAATTGTCTTTGTATTCGTACTGATACTGCAATTAAGTATGATCACCTCTTCCGAGCCCTTCGGATTGCAACAGCATCTTTCTCATTGGCCCAGTTCAAAGATTTTGTCTCATGGTCTTGCGCGGTAGCTACCGCGGTCAATACCGAACAAAGTAATGCATATTTTTGTATGATGGCATTAATGGGAACTTACCAAGAATCTCGCGCATGTCTACAATAGCATCCCACGGTGATTCTCGTTTAATTCCATGAATGTCCTCTAGAAATATTCACACTCACTTGTCGATAGATGTGTGTGTGTACAGTACGCATTGCTGCGTAACATGACACCATTAATCTGTTTGTAGATAACGGATCAAGTCTTTTATGGACCACAGAAAATATTATTCTCAACACTCATACGTGCACGACGTAATTACAGAAAACTGTAGGTTAATAATGCAACCATTGCATTGGCTGCTTGCATGGCTACAAACATGGCGGAGGCTGTTAGTACCGAGTCTGAGTTATCTCCGATAAATCTCAAAATCAGTGACGAAAAGTGTGTTAAATGTAATAGAGTAGTGAAAAACGGTTTTCTATGTACAATTTGTGATGAATGGTACCATTTTCGCAGTGGAAATATCAATATCAAGTCCAATTTTAACGAACATGAAAGTGAGTGGATCTGCGTTGCATGTAAACAAAGCGGCAATAGCATGGAGACTAAACAACAACAACAAAACAATTATGAATCCGTAGTTAAAATTTTAGGTGTACTTCAAGAAGACTTAATGGCCTTGAGAGCTGAAAATGAATCTTTAAAAGAAAGAATTGCAGCGTTAGAAGAAGACAAGAAAGAAATACAGAATTGGACCAAGGTTGCAGGTCGCAATTTTAGGCCTAATGCAAATCAAATGGGACGAAACGAGTATGTTGTGAAACACACAAGTGCAACAGTGAAGTGCTCCAATAAATTTCAAGTGCTTTAACATGTTTCAAATGACACGTTTTCACCGGAATCATCCAATAGTAAAACCAAACACAGTGCTAGGAGCCCACAGAAGAAAACTAATAATTCAACTTCCTCACGGCAAGCAGTCAACGTGTATGCAGACAGCCAGGGTAGGAGCTTGGCAGAAGAAATCAAGACTAATCTCAATAATCCCTGTATACAAGTGTGTGGATCAGTAAAACCTGGTGCAAAAACTGTGGATGTTCTTGCCAATTGCAATCCTCTAATGGAAAAGGACAATTACGTAGTAATTGTGACAGGGACCAACGATATTGCTGCTAATGAAGGTAACAAATTAGATAGATAGATAGAAAGAGTTTTATTAATTCCATTTGATCAAATACATGCATTCAATATATTTTTGATATAGGACACGTCAGAATTTACATCTATAAAATAAAAGAACTAACAGGTATATATTACTAATATTATAACTATGTAACTTATTATAATCGCAAATCTTAATAGATACAATCTTATTGCACAACTATTTACACCTCACTATATTAACATAATATGAAAACTTAATTCTATAAATACAACAACATACAGCTAGGTATTACAATTAAATTAAAAAAGTAAAATATAATTATAGATTTCATTGCTCCTATACGCTAAGATATTCAACTACTGAGTAAAAACAATGGCACTGCAGATAAGCTTTCAACATTCTATCAAAGGATTTAATTTTTGGGGCCAGTTTTATATACTGGGGTAGTTTATTGTACAATTTAACTCCAGTGTGAAAAGTTCCTTTTTGATATATGCTTGTGTGTGTGTGTGAAATATGAATGTTTTGATTTTGTCTTGTGTTATGCCTATGAACAACATTGTTTGTTTTAAGAAAAACATCTTTATTCATTAAATTCTTAAAAAAAACATAATACTTTCAAAGATATATATGCAGGGCAGTGGGAGAATGTTTAAATCTTTAAACAGAGGTCTACATGATTCTCTAGAGTTTACATTTGCCATAATTCTAATCGCCCTCTTTTGTATCCTAAACGTGCTTTGTACATCTGGCGACATGCCCCAAAATATGATCCCATATCTTAAGTATGAATGGAAATAAGCAAAATAAGTATTTCTTAATGTGTGCATGCTAGTGCAGGTTTTCAAAATACGTAACGCAAAGCACATCGATTTCAGTTTAGTATTCAGATATTGTATATGTTTATTCCATTTCAAGTCTTGTTTATCCATAGTCCTAAAAACTTTGTTTCCGATTTATTTTCTATTTGATAACCATTTAATGTTATATTGGGATTCGCAGGATTCCTATTCTGTATAGTGTGGAAATTTAGACATACTGTTTTTTTTATAGTTTATTATCAGGCGATTATATTGTGGGTATTTGGTTAACTCTCCTGTAACGGAGTCAGCAGACTGCTGTATGACCTGTTTAGTTTCACCTTTTATTACGAGTGTTGTATCGTCCGCAAACAAAATTTCCTTATGTGAATGAACGTTCTGTGTTATATCATTGATACATAGAAGAAAGAGTAGTGGGCCCAAAACCCCCTGGGGTACTCCAAATTCAATAATTCCCTCATTGGACAATGTTTCATTAAGTAATTTGGTTCCATCATTCTTGTGTCTCAAGCTTACTAATTGTTTACGCCTTATTAAGTAAGACTCGATCCATTTATTAGCTAGACCTCTAATACCATATTGATTTAGTTTGGTAAGGAGGATTTTATGGTCAACAACATCAAATGCCTTCGATAAATCCAAGAATAGGCCAGTTACATGTTCCTTATTGTCAATTAATTTCAGTACACAATTACTACATTCGTAAATTGCTGTCTGTGTAGATTTTTCCGTTCCGAATCCATGTTGTGAGTTTGATAATATTTTATTTTTTTCTATGAAATGAAACTTATCAATCTCTTATACATAATTTTTTCCACAATTTTTGCAATACCAGTTGGGAAGGTAATAGGACGATAGTTATCTAATTCATCTTTTGAACCGTTTTTGTGCAATGGAATTACTTTTGATAACTTCAAAATATCCGGGTAAGTTCCTGAGAGAATTGAACTGTTTATTAAGTGAGTAAGTGGATTTATTATATTTTCTGCACATTTCTTTAAAATTGCATCAGGGATGCTATCAATGCCAGCACAGAATTTATTTTTTAGCTCTTTTACAACTATTCTTACCTCTTCACTTGTGACATGATTTATAAATAATCACTGCATATATTTATTTTATTGTTAGAATTTAGTGTATTTACCTGTGATTTATTTAATAATTTTTGTGGAATTTCCAGAAAATAGTCATTAAAAGTGTTTGCTATTTCCTCTGGGTTATTAATCACTTCATTATTTCTGGTCAGTGTAATGTTCCTTTGAATTTTAGCATATTTTCCAGTTTCTTTCTTTATCACGGACCACATAGCCCTGTTTTTATTAGATGATTGGGAAATAAAATTATCATTATGCATTTTCTTTGCTAGTCTTATTACCTTATTTAATATGCTAGTGTATTTTTTGTAGTATAAATTGAATTCAGGTGTTGTGTGGTGTTGTTTATATAATTTGTGTAGAAATTTCTTTCTTTGACATGAATTTATAATCCCTGTTGTTATCCAATTGCTAGTTTTGTTATTTTGAACAGTTCTTCGTATAAAGGGGAATGCTATTTCAAAATAGTGTTTTAGGGTACTGTTAAATGCATTAAATTTATCATTTACATTTTCTAGTTCATAAATTTCTGACCATGTTTCCTTATTTAATAAGTCATTGAAATATGTGACATTTGATTCAGTGAATGACCTGCACTTTGATTTTACTCCATTATCATTATTATTGATTGTTTCGGATACTTCAAAACTCAGTATTTGTCCATGGTGGTCACTAAAACCTGGACAAAACGGTGATATTTATCTGTATTTATAACAATTTGATCAGGAGTGGTTTTACTAAATTTTGTTATTCTTGTTGGGGTATTTACTGTAGGTTTCAGTCCATAGGAAATTAGCAACTGTGTTAATAATTCACAATTTCTATCAAATTTTAAGAAATCCACATTTACATCCCCACAAATTATTATATCGAAATTTACTTTGCTCATGTTATTGAGTAACAATTCTAATTTATCTATAAATAAAGGAAACTTTCCTGACGGAGAACGGTATACGCATACAATTATTAACTTAAACTGCTGTATTTTTACGGCAGAGAATTCAAAATCCTGTTCCATAATTAGTTAACCATAAGCTGTTATCTGTTCATGATCTAAATTATTTCTTAAGAAGATGCAAGTACCACCATGGCTAATATTAGATCTAGAGATCTAGAGCTTGTATAAACCCTGGGAATTGAATTAATTCGAGTTGTTCCTCCTTCAGCCAATGTTCTGAATTACATAGTGCTGAGATGTCTTTAAGTTCATTTCTAAGCATTAGATTTATGTAATCTTCTTCTTCTTCCGTCGGCTTTTTCCCAATTAATTGGGGTTGCCGGAGCCAACCAGGCTCATTTTGGTTTTGGCCGGGGATTTAAGGCCGGATGCCCTTCCTGACGCCACGTGATTTGTCAGGTGAAAATTCCACCCCGCTGTCACCGGGATTCGAACCCCGGCCGTCCGGGTGAAAGACGAGCAGCTAAGCCACTGCGCCACCACGCTCCCCCATCAGATTTATGTAATCAATTTTATTATAAAGAGACTGGACATTCTGGTGGTAAATTTTAAATTTGTTACTTTTGCAAGCTTGTGTTGGTGATTTATTTACATTATTATTACCATAATTGTTATTATTATTGTTGCTAGACAAATCCGAAATACCATTGTTACACTCAGTTAAATTTGACTTCAAAAGATCTGATTGCCAAACGTCACGTTTGGCTTCTTCTACCAGTTTCCCTGCTTCCACTCTAATGATATTATTGTTGAATTATTCTTACCATTTGAATTTACAATTTTGCAGATTTCATCACTACGATACTCTTTTCCTAATCTATTTAAGTGTAGGCCATGCCGAGTGTGCAACTTCCTGTCTAATTTACTTACATCTACAATTTGGAAATTTGGAAAACTCTTACAAATTTTATGAATTTTTCCATTTGTAACCCCTATTTCTACATTTACACATGATTTGGGAATTAAATCGTATCTCTGCGGAATGTTTACAATAATGACATTTGTTTTTTGCATGGATGGCAATGTACCCTTTAAATCTTTGATTACCTTTTTACTCTCATTTCTATTGACGTCGTTTGCTCCAGCAATGATCACTGCGTACTCCTTTGCAGTAAGGGACGCACACTCTCCTATCATTCCGTTCATGACCTCTGCAATTTGAGTTCCTGGCTTTACTGTCGAAGTGACCTCCATTTCTCTGCTTCTCTCCAATACGCTTGCTGCTACATCTCGCCCGTGGCTATCCGCAAATATCCGCATCTTCCTGGATTTTCTCTTTATCACTTTCTTCTTTTCTTCTTGAGGAAAGTCATCATTTTCTTCGACAAGCACTCCAAATGAATTTGAGACGGGAATTTCAGTTACATGTACTCCATTTATAGGCCGAGGCTTATTCAATCTTACCTTACCAGCAATCACTGTCGACCAAGTTTCCTTGCTTTTCTCTCTGTTTCCTTTCAATTTATTCATCTCTTCCATTAACTTAGCAATATCTTCCTTTAGCAGCATTATAATTTCGTCTTTTGAGGACAGTTCGTTTCTCAGGTTATGACATTCGCATGACGGTAGCGGTAGGCCTACATTACGACAATCGGTTTCACGTTTCTCCTCATTCAATTTTACCTGAGATCTTGTGATGATTTTATTTGCATTTTTTACTTTTATTTTGCACGACGAGCATAAATCCGTTACGGTTACACTACCTGGCGAGACACTAACACTGTTTACTGTCGTCATACTAAAGAACTAAGTTAGCCTAGATGTTTACACCAAATTACACTAAATTTATTTTAATTATTAACTTACTACCTAATAGAATTAATCTAATTTCCTACCAATAAAGAAGAATGTGAAATACGTATATCTCTTCCAATCGGGTGAAGTCTCGTAAAAGCACCACTGCTCTACTTGGTTCAAACAGTGATTGAAGAAGTCACCGAATCTTTGGATACACGTTCCCACAACTTAGTTTAAGTTTATTAAATTATCAATAAGAATTTCTAAATACTATCAATATTCCGTATTACACTTGATCTAAGGAAAGTAACTTTATAGATTTTAAACCTCTGTTATAATATTTTATCACTTTTATCTAATATTTACACTAGCTGCTATTTCACTACACTTTCACTGTGACGCGAAGCCTCCGTGGCTTAGGCGGCAGCACGCCGGCCTCTCACCGCTGGGTCCGTGGTTCAAATCCCGGTCACTCCATGTGAGATCTGTGCTGGACAAAACGGAGGCAGACAGGTTTTTCTCCGGGTACTCCGGTTTTCCCTGTCAAAATTTCATTCCAGCAACACTCTCCACTATCATTTCATTTCATCTGTCATTCATTTAATCATTGCCCCAGAGGAGTGCGTCAGGCTTCGGCAGCCGGCACAGTTCATATCCTCGCCGTTAGATGGGGGCTTCATTCATTCCATTCCTGACCCGGTCGGAGACTGGAAGCAGGCTGTGGATTTTCATTTTTCACTGTGACGCCATCTTGCTCACACACTTTAAAAGGTAAGCTCTCAATAATGAATAATTCACGAGTAATTGTTGTTAATGTACCTTATAGACATGATCTTATGAAGGAATCTTGTGTTAATATGGCTGTATGTGAAACTAATGCTCAAATTCATAGCTTATGTAAACATTTAAAAAATTGTGAAGTTATTGATATTTCCAAATTTAGCAGAGAAATGTTTACTAAGCATGGCTTGCACCTTAACCACAAAGGGAAAGAAGCACTAGGAAAGGAAATTGCTTGCAATATCAGGAGGAAGATTAGCGATGTCTCAAAATTGAGAAAAGCTATACCTCTTACCTGCCCTTTGCAGGGAAACGTGCTAGGAAACTCGGATCCTTAAACCAGAAACCTTGTACAAAGATCCGAGTTGAAAATAATGTTACAGACAAATTATTAATTTTGAATGAACTTACTAAAGATGTAAATATCACTGAAAACAAATCTGATGAGCTATCTTCACAAGTTTTGAAAGAGCTTAATATATTTCATATCAATTTACAATCTATAAGAAATAAGTTAGGTGAACTAGAAATCTTACTCAATTCCCTTTCAATAGATATCTTGTGTGTAAATGAACATTGGCTTGTGAAGGAAGAGGTTAGAGTCTTTATATTCCATCAGGGTATGAGGTAATGACTAGCTTGTGTAGAAAAAATAAATCAAACGGGGGTGTTGCTATATTCAAGAAAGAAACTACAAACATGGACAGTATAATAATGGATTTAAATGATTTCTGTATAGAACAGCTCTTTGAAGAAGCTGGGGTAAAGTTTACAAGAGCTAAATTTATTATTATTTCCATATATCGTACACCTGATTCGGATGTCCAGGCCTTCATAAACATATGGGAAAGGTTTGCTTGTTACTTAGCATAATTCCTAAAGTATAAAATATATTGTTTAGGGGATATTAACATAAATGTATTAATTGAATCACTGGCAAAGAAACAATTCTGTAACATTTTAAAATCTTTTGATTTTTATCTGATCAATAACCAACCAACTAGAAAGAAGTCTTGTTTAGATAACATTATTACTAATGTGCCAACAAATGGTTATAATTTTGGTGTTACAAAACCTCTCTTGTCTGACCATAGTGGCCTCTGGCTTACATTTCAAATTGATACAGGACACTTCCCGGAAAATAGGCAAGTCAAGTATATTAGGATGTTGAGCGACAATAACTTTCTCAGATTAAGGCACGAGTTGACCAGCAGGATTTTGGAAAACATAATTGTGAGCTATAACAATGTTTCTGAAGCAGCTGATAAGTTTATGAATATAATACATACTTTCTTAAATAAATGCTGCCCAATTAAGAAAAATATAATGAACACTCCAGATCAAAAACAAAGTAAAAATAATACCAAATGGTATACGTCTTACCTTGATGTTATTAGGAAGCTAAAGATCATGTATTACACTAAAGCAAAGAAAGGAGACCCACAGGATATAGAAAACTATAATTACATAAAAAAAATATATCGGGGGGAAATTAAAGCAGCAAAAAAGAGAGCGAATGATGAGTTCATTAATAATGCAAAGAATAAATGTAAAGCTGCTTGGTTAATCATAAACAAGGAACTGGGTAAATATAAAAGTAAGGACTGTACTCCAATAACGCCAAATGTGTTAAATGAATATTTTATAAATTCTGTTGAAAATATGGTCAAAAGTTTGGAATTTGAAAATCATCATACAAAGTTTATGGAGAAATTGGAAAACCATAAGGTGGATGAAAATCCCACACCATCCTTCAGATGGAGACAAATAACATATGAGAAGGTTCTAAAAATAGTTTCAGAACTAAACAATTCGAAATGAGAGGATTATTATGGAATGTCGAATTTTATTCTAAAACAAATAATAGACATCATAGTATTACCTTTAACTTATCTAATAAACTGGATATTTACTACTGGAGTTTTTCCAGAGTGTCTGAAATTCACCATCACAATTCCAGTCCATAAAAAAGGAGATATGATGGACCCCAGTAACTATACGCCAATCTCAATTGTCCCAATTATTTCCAAAATAATAGAACAGTGTATGAAAGAACAATTATCAGCATTCTTTGAGGAGCACAAGTTGTTTTATAGTACCCCATTTGGTTTCAGAACTGGTAAGTCAACGGTTCAAGCTGTTGAAGCTGTTGTTGATGAAGTGATTGCTGGATTTGAATCTCAACTTATTACATCTGTCACACTCTTAGACCTAAGTAAAGCTTTTTATTCTTTAATAATAAATTTTATTTCAGCCAATGGCCATAATAGTAGGAATACCATACAAGTTCATTCGGTACAAAATTTTGTAATAGACATCTGACGTTCACCGCATGTTAATACATGATATCTCTCACACTGCCTCGTACATAAAATACACACGCAGTTTAAGTTTGGCTGGTGATACTTCTTTTCAGTGCAAACTTTATGGTGAAAACCGTGCACTGCCATTCGTGTCATCATATGACGGAGTTCATAATTCGAGTTCATCCACTCACAAGTCGTCATGGCATCTGTACAGTAGAAGTCAATCCAAATATGTCTCCTCTTGTCACGAAGTTCACTCAGTAAAGCATCATATGCTCCAGTGGCAGGCAGCATCCATTGATTTCTTAAATCTTCTATATAAAATTGCTCTTTGGCTAATACATATACAAGGCGAGAGGATGTGTATTTTGAAAGATTGAGTAACTTTTTTAAGTATACTGCCTTCACTCTTTCCATTTTCTTCAGATCATTCTTTGTCAGGTGTTGCCATATATTTTCCAATGCATATGCAACTATGGGAGTAATTTTGAGCTTAAATAACGCCATGCCTGTATCAAGGGACAATTTTCCGAGTTGTCTTATGTCATTCATTGCTACAATTGCTGTGTCAACTTTGTCTTGTATCATCATCATCATCTTGTACAGTTTCCAGCCCCAGGCTGGGTCTGTTTGGAACATAAGCCTCGCCACTTATTTCTTTCTTCCCACCATCTCTCCGCTGTCACTCTGGTCCAGTCCTCGCCTCTCTCCTTGACACATTCCTCCACTCCTTTCAGCCATCGATCTCTTGGTCTTCCCCTTGGTCGTTTCTTCTGCATCTGCATCTCATGTATCCTCTTGGGAATCTTCTTCTCATCCATTCTCTTTAAGTGTCCATACCACCTCTTGTCTTGTATGTGCTTCGTAAATACAACTCCCTGTGTTTGAAATGTTACTCCTAAGTACTTAAAATTGTTCACTAATTGTAATCTTTTGCCTTTATATTCCAAATGATGATTGACTGACAGTCTACCTCCTTTTCTAAAGGCCATGAACATTGTCTTGTTTTCGTTCAATTTAAGTTCATTTTCATCCGCCCAGTTTACTAGTCTGTTGAAAGTCTCCTGTAACCTTTCAAGTGATGTGGATGTTAGCACCATGTCATCCGCATACATGTATATGGAGACATCTTGATCCTCTATAATCTGGGTCACATCCATGGTTGCAATATTGAACAGGAGAGGACTTAGTGGGTCCCCCTGTAGCACACCGATTGTCTGTTCAATGCAATGCGATTCCATTCTGTTGTCATCAATTCGTACTTGGTTACTGGTTAGGATATTTCTTATCAGTCTCGTTAAATAGTGCTGATGTCCTATCTGTGAATCTAGCTTCTCCAACATCTTCTTCCTGTTTACTGAATCAAACGCTTTCGAATAGTCGATAAATACCACATTCAACTTGCCTCTTCCGTGTCGTAAGGCTTCCTCAATGTCACCTTGAAGACATTTAATTGCATGTGTAGTTGACCTGCCGCTCCTAAATCCGAATTGTTCATCTGGAATTTGGTGTTCCGTTAGATCTGTCAGTCTCAATGTTAGTAGTTTTGTTAACAATTTAAATCCTGAGCATTCCAGAGCTATGCCTTGGTATGCATCTGGGCTACCTGCATCTCCCTTTCCCTTATACAAAACTTTAATTGTGGAGTGCCTCCACTTGTCCGGTATATTCGCTTGTATTAAGCACTGATTGAGAAGGGCCAACCAGTCTTCTTTCATTTCTTCAAAACTACCTTTAATGTGTTCATTAAATATCCTATCAGGACCACATGCTTTTTGGTTCTTCAACTGTTGCACAGCTAATTCGACCTCGCCACTTGTAAAGGGAACAATTACACTACTACTCTGGTGTTCGCCATTGTAAACTGGTCTTGTGTCATTTGCTTGTAACACTCTCGTAAAATGCTTTTCCCAATCCTCCATTGAGAGGTCTCTGGGAAATCGTGGTTGCCGTTCACTCAGAGCCTTGTAGGGGTGTCGTTTTGCTTCTTCCAACATTTTTGCTTCTTCCTTCTTATGGAATGAAGTTCTTGCATCTGTCAGTATGACTTTATATACTCTCCTTTTTTCTCCATATTTTAGTAGAGCCTCTTTTGACTGGTTTTGCCTTACTTCATGCAACGCTCTCAGTGCGTCTTTCCGTGCTTTGTAACACTCCACATTAAACCAAGGTTTTGCGCGTCTCTGGGATGGGCAGTACGGTTCTGCTGCTGTTTTGATTATATACTCTATACGCTCTAAAGCCATATTTAAGTCATCATCTTCCTGACAATAGGGTGCTCCTAATGTTTCCACTACAGCATTGTGAAGTCTTTCTTTGTTTATCTTCCTGATCAGATGATTATGCTTCTTGATGTTTGGCGATTCACCCCAAGCTTCTATTTCAAATTCCGCTTCCACTGGTATGTGCTTTCTTATAACAACGTCATCTCTCACTTTAGTATTAATGACCTTGGCGCGTTTCATGTTTGAAAAGATGAGATCGATGGTGCTACTACCATTGCTACATATGTAAGTTTTCATATGTGGATCATTGCTTTTTATTCTGTGGATCATAATATATTAATACAAAAACTTCACTATTATGGAGTCAAAGATTGTGAATTATCATTAATTACCTCCTATCTCCACAAGAGAAGGCAAATAGTTGTAATAGACAACCAAAAATCTGCTCCGCTCATTGTAAATACAGGTGTAGCCTAAGGTTCAGTCATTGGAGCCTTTTTCTTCCTGGTCTATATAAAAGACATTGTTAGTAATATAAATGCCAAGTCAATACTCTATGCTGATGACATCACTGTAATAACAAGTGATAGAGACTTAACTTGCCTTGAAGAGAAAAGAAACAAATTATTAGGTGAATCAACTTCTTGGCTAAAGGTAAACAAACTATTTCTAAACAGTAACAAAACAGAAGAAATCTATTTTCACTTAGTCAAATTGGCTTCAAGTAGTCATGAATGCAGCTCTGTTAAGTTGTTGGGAATCCATTTAGACTCTAAATTAAACTGGGACATTCACACACAAAAATTATGTACAAAATGAGCACGAGTCTTATTTTTATTGCGAAGACTCAAACAATCAGTTTGTGCTAATCAGATGATTCTCGCATACTATGCATTTTTCCATTCACATTTAACTTATGGTATAATATTGTGGGGAAACTCAACAGGGGCACAAGATGTTTTCAGATGGCAGAAGAAGGCAATAAGATGTCTACAAGGCAAGCCTAGTACAGAATCCTGCAGAAATCACTTCCAAGAACTTGGAATTATGACTCTTACATCAATATACATATTCCATAGCTTAGTGTATATTAAAGAAGATCTAAGTGTATATAAAAATCGAAGGGATGTGCATTCACACACCACAAGAATAAGAAACCAGTTAGATACACCTCATGTCAGGTTAAAGAAAACACAAGACCACTACAAATACTATGGAATTAAAATCTTCAACAAACTACCAACACAACTACAGCAGGAGTCTATAAACATTTTCAAAGCTTCCATTAAGCGATGGCTCATTAACAGCAGTATTTACTGGTCGAATTTGAAGAGAAAATTACACTCTGCCGAATTCAGTAAGCTGGTAATAATACTTGTAATATATTATACATACCTTTGTAATTTTATTGTAAATTGAAAATGTATTTTTAACAATGTGACGTACCGGTAGTCTAATATAACGATAAGTTGTTAAATGACAATAAATATTGATTGATTGCAGTGAGTTTAGTATTGAACTGTGTGTTGTGTAACACGATTGGAAGCGTTCACGCCAACAAGCGTAGCCGCTGCAGAAGACACGCTCAATCATCCGAAGCTGTAACAAAGGACATTCACTCGGCACCGGTACACTTTAATATTTTGTGGTTTCTTTTGTGTTATCGTTGTGAGCCATAATTGATCTGTTTCACTACCGGTAGTCATACGGTTAGTAATAATGAGACAAGAAGGGGTATTGGAGAGGACGACTTGTTTGAAGCATAGATCCTACTATCATAGGAGGACGACAAGGCATCTTGTATTCACGAAGTACAGGGTCCTTTTTTTTAGGTAGCTCCGCAGCACCACTCAGTGCACGGCACGGCTGGCGCAATGACACTCCGTCCCTAGCCGTATAATGCATTGGTTATCGCTACCGTACTGTATTAGATCATCTTAGCCGTCATGACGGGAATATATCTCTCGGCAAATGAGTCACCCGGCCGGGCCATCGCCTTCCGTGCATGATCCCCTGATACTCGGAGCAAGATAAAAATAAAAGACTCTGTATCTGTGCCGTTGCCTACGTTATATAGCGTAGGCAACGATCTGTGCATAGGCTAGCTGCAGAGATATGCTGTATTAAAACGGTTACATCTCTCGAAATTACTGACGAATCGTGGCGTTACCTTTGTTGTAATGAAAGCGCATAGCAAGTCTTTCCGCTAAAAAAAATTCAGCTACGGTATGTTTTACCAAAGAGGGCTTCATGTAGGCTAAGTCAGATATGCCCCGTTTAGACGGTACGGTCGTAATCTAGATTTTCTCAGATCTGGATAATGACCAATCCGGTTCAACTTCATTTGTCACCATAGTGCGGGCCACAGCATTGCAGGCCTGAAGGTCAGCCAGCCCTCCGCTCCGCTCTTCTCCCTGCAGCCGACGGTGTTGCCATTCTATAGCATCGTACCTTTAGTCGCGTGCTGAATGCGAGAACGTTAAGCACAACACCGCACCGACTATGCGTGACCTTGAGGCCTGTAATGCTGTGTCCAGACCATTCATCTGTAGGTATTACCTCGAGTTCAATGGTTTAAACGTCCTATCGTTAAACAACAGGATAATCGAGTATAGCAACATGACATCGCAATGTTCTGCCAACTTTTGGATTCCAAGTGTTATAACAGAAATTTATAACAGTTTGTTTCCTCAAATTTTGAAGTAATTCAGTTATTCTTCTTACAGAATTCAACTTGCTAATGTATATCGTTAGGGTAAAACTTCCTTTGACCAGAATCAAAGTAAAATATTCTTCAACTACTGAAAATAGCCAAAATACCTCTGGCAATGGTAGGGGAAAAAAAATTACAGTCAGTCTGAAAGACTAGACGTTATATCATTTCAAATGACGCATGCTACAAATGCTACACATGTTATAGGCTCAGGAGGGCTTCTGCCCCAGGACTCTTTCAACAGACTCCATTACCCATTAACTTAGGCTTCCCGCGCAGGCACTTCTTTAAGGGTCACCCTGTATTTGAGTCTGTCATCTTTTTCAACTCTTTAAGAGTCACCCATTATTTGAATCTGATATCTCGCAAACCTCTTTAAGGGTCACCCTGTATTTGAATTGAATCTAACATACTGTACACCTCGTTAAGTGTCACCCTGTAATTTGCTCTGACATCCTGCACACCTCTTTAGGAGGCACTCTGTATTTTTATCTGGCATCTTATATATCTCTTTAGAAGTCACCCTGTATTCTTGTGTGCCATCTTGTACACCTCTTTATGAGTCACCCTGTATTCTTGTCTGGCATCTTGTGCACCTCTATAGGAGTCACCCTTTATTATTCTCTGCCATCTTGTACACCTCTTTAAGAGTCACCTTGTATTCTTATCTGGCATCTTGTATATCTCTTTAGGAGTCACCCTGTATTCTTTTCTGATATCTTGTGCACCTCTTTAGGAGTCACCCTGTATTCTTGTCTGACATCTTGTGCACCTCTTTAGGAGTCACCCTTTATTCTTCTCTGCCATCTTGTACACCTCTTTAAGAGTCACCTTGTATTCTTATCTGGCATCTTGTATATCTCTTTAGGAGTCACCCTGTATTCTTGTGTGACATCTTGTACACCTCTTTAGGAGTTACCCTGTAATCTTGTCTGACATATTGTCACCTCTTTAGGGGTCACCCTGTATTCTTCTCTGCCATCTTGTACACCTCTTTAAGAATCACCTTGTATTCTTATCTGGCATCTTGTACTGTATTTTGCTCTGACATCCTGCACACCTCTTTAGGAGGCACCCTGTATTCTTGTCTGACATCTTGTGCACCTCTTTAGGAGTCACCCTGTATTCTTCTCTGCCATTTTGTACACATCTTTAAGAGTCACCTTGTGTTCTTATCTGGCGTCTTATATATCTCTTTAGGAGTCGCCCTGTATTGTTATCTGGCATCTTGTACTGTATTTTGCTCTGTTATCCTGCACACCTCTTTAGGAGGCACCCTGTATTATTGTGTTCGATTCGCTCAAAGCCCCTGGTCGCTCGACGCCCCAGGACTCTTTCAACAGACTCCAATAACCATTAGCTTCTGCTTCCCGCGTGGCTGCATGACGTCACGCACTCGCTTCCCGCGTGGCTGTATGACGTCACTTCCCGTAACGCATAACGTTGGACCGAAGCATAACGACAAAGTCGACAAGATCATTTGAAATGATAAAACCTGGCGATGATATAGTAATAGATGTTTACTCCTCCGCTGTCTGTAAACCAACCAACCGTCCGAATTATTATCACGACTCCGCCATTTTCAGCAACAGGTACAAAATTGCCAACCCCACCTAATAGGTACTCTAGCATCGCAAAACAAAAGAGCGCCGTGAAGTTAATGCGAAAGTGCGCCAAGTTTCAGTGTCAACTTAAACATGGATTATGCGAGTTGTCACATGAAAGTCAACATTTCAGCCAAACCAATGGTTTCGCCTGGACCAATGTTTTCATGCAGACTAATGGTTTTCGCTTGGACCAATAATTGTTAGGTAGCGCGGCCTGCACTAATATAAACACCCCTGGTTTTTGTCACGCACAGTGGTGGTAGTCATGCATGAATAATCTTTATCCAGGCCAATGGTTTTGCCAGTTATTTCTCTTTTCCCATAATTTTGCCCATTAGCCTATTTCTTTTTTCCCAGAATTTTGCCAATTATTTCTTTTTTCACACACGGTACGGTACGTAAAAAGTTACGTGTGTCGTGTGGTGTATTTTGTATCGGATATTTTGACAACTGTGATGAGACATGATATGACGGTAATAAACATGGCTGACGTCGTTGAACAAGCAAGAAATAAAAACCTTCATTTAAGCAATATTAGAACTATTTCCTGTGCAGCAGTGATATTTGACAGTACGTAGCAGTGATATTTGACAGTATTTAGCAGTAGCAGTGATATTTGACAGTATTTAGCAGTAGCAGTGATATTTGACAGTATTTAGCAGTGATATTTGAAAGTACCGTACCGTATTTAGCAGTGACATTTGACAGGATTTAGTAGTGATATTTGACAGTATTTAGTAGTGATATTTGACAGTATTTAGTAGTGATATTTGACAGTATTTAGTAGTGATATTTGACAGTATTTAGTAGTGATATTTGACAGTATTTAGCAGTGATATTTGACAGTGTTTAGTAGTGATATTTGACAGGATTTAGTAGTGATATTTGACAGTATTTAGCAGTGATATTTGACAGTATTTAGCAGTGATATTTGACAGTATTTAATAGTGATATTTGACAGTATTTAGTAGTGATATTTGACAGTATTTAGCAGTGATATTTGACACTATTTAGCAGTGATATTCGACAGTATTTAGTAGTGATGTTTGACAGGATTTAGCAGTGATATTTGACACTATTTAGTAGTGATATTTGCCAGTATTTAGTAGTGATATTTAACAGTATTTAGTAGTGATATTTAACAGTATTTAGTAGTGATATTTGACAGTATTTAGTAGTGATATTTGACAGTATTTAGCAGTGATATATGACAGTATTTAGCAGTGATATTTGACAGTATTTAGCAGTGATATTTGACAGTATTTAGCTGTGATATTTGACAGTATTTAGTAGTGATATTTGACAGTATTTAGCAATGATATTTGACAGTATTTTGCAGTGATATTTGACAGTATTTAGCAGTGATATTTGACAGTATTTAGCAGTGATATTTGACAGTATTTAGTAGTGATATTTGACAGTATTTAGTAGTGATATTTGACAGTATTTAGCAGTGATATTTAACAGTATTTAGCAATGATATTTGACAGTATTTAGCAATGAATTTTGACAGTATATAGTAGTGATATTTGACAGTATTTAGCAGTGATATTTGACAGTATTTAGCAGTGATATTTGACAGTATTTAGCAATGATATTTGACAGTATTTAGCAGTGATATTTGACTGTATTTAGCAGTGATATTTGACAATATTTAGCAGTGATATTTGACAGTATTTAGTAGTGATATTTGACAGGATTTAGTAGTGCTATTTGACAGTATTTAGCAGTGATATTTGACACTATTTAGCAATGATATTTGACAGTATTTAGTAGTGATATTTGACAGTATTTAGCAGTGATATTTAACAGTATTTAGCAGTGATATTTGACAGTATTTAGCAATGAATTTTGACAGTATATAGTAGTGATATTTGACAGTATTTAGGAGTGATATTTGACAGTATTTAGCAGTGATATTTGACAGTATTTAGCAATGAATTTTGACAGTATATAGTAGTGATATTTGACAGTATTTAGCAGTGATATTTGACAGTATTTAGCAGTGATATTTGACAGTATTTAGCAGTGATATTTGACAGTATTTAGCAATGATATTTGACAGTATTTAGCAGTGATATTTGACAGTATTTAGCAGTGATATTTGACAGTATTTAGCAGTGATATTTGATAGTATTTAGTAGTGATATTTGACGGTATTTAGTAGTGATATTTGACAGTATTTTGTAGTGATATTTAACAGTATTTAGCAGTGATATTTGACAGTATTTAGCAATGATATTTGACAGTATATAGTAGTGATATTTGACAGTATTTAGCAGTGATATTTGACAGTATTTAGCAGTGATATTTGACAGTATTTAGCAGTGATATTTGACAGTATTTTGCAGTGATATTTGACAGTATTTAGCAGTGATATTTGACAGTATTTAGCAGTGATATTTGACAGTATTTAGCAGTGATATTTGACGGTATTTAGCAGTGATATTTGACAGTAATTAGCAATGATATTTGACAGTATATAGTAGTGATATTTGACAGTATTTAGCAGTGATATTTGACAGTATTTAGCAGTGATATTTGACAGTATTTACCAGTGATATTTGACAGTATTTAGCAATGATATTTGACAGTATATAGTAGTGATATTTGACAGTATTTAGCAGTGATATTTGACAGTATTTAGCAGTGATATTTGACAGTATTTAGTAGTGATATTTGACAGTATTTAGCAGTGATATTTGACAGTATTTAGCAGTGATATTTGACAGTATTTAGTAGTGATATTTGACAGGATTTAGTAGTGATATTTGCCAGTATTTAGCAGTGATATTTGACAGTATTTAGTAGTGCTATTTGACAGTATTTAGCAGTGATATTTGACACTATTTAGCAATGATATTTGACAGGATTTAGTAGTGATATTTGCCAGTATTTAGCAGTGATGTTTGACAGTATTTAGTAGTGCTATTTGACAGGATTTAGTAGTGATATTTGCCAGTATTTAGCAGTGATGTTTGACAGTATTTAGTAGTGCTATTTGACAGTATTTAGCAGTGATATTTGACAGTATTTAGTAGTGATATTTGACAGGATTTAGTAGTGATATTTGCCAGTATTTAATAGTGCTATTTGACAGGATTTAGTAGTGATATTTGACAGTATTTAGTAATGCTATTTGACAGGATTTAGTAGTGATATTTGCCAGTATTTAGCAATGATATTTGACAGGATTTAGTAGTGATATTTGACAGTATTTAGCAGTGATATTTGACAGTATTTAGTAGTGATATTTGACAGGATTTAGTAGTGATATTTGCCAGTATTTAGCAGTGATGGTTGACAGTATTTAGTAGTGTTATTTGACAGTATTTAGCAGTGATATTTGACAGTATTTAGCAATGATATTTGACAGTATTTAGCAGTGATATTTGACAGTATTTAGCAATGATATTTGACAGTATTTAGTAGTGCTATTTGACAGTATTTCGCAGTGATATTTGACACTATTTAGCAATTATATTTGACAGTATTTTCAATTCCAAATGACTCACAGAAAGATATGTGAATCATATATTGTCAATAATCTACCAGGTTCTGGTCAAGGGAAGAATTCGTGTTCTTAGTTTAATCAAAAGCCTGAGGAGATGTGTAGGCAAGATCTACTCTTAGTGTGGAAAAAATTATATTAATATGTATGCCCAGGTCTACGATATTCATTGAATAAATACATTTTTGTTCGTCCTGAGTCTTTTGGTCCTGTTGGAATCCCTTGTATGTCTATGACAACAAATATATGTGTTTATTAATCTTCAACGACTTTTCCTCGACACTAAGATTTTCTCCGTCTTTAAACACCGGTACCGGTATGTTTTGTTCTCCTTCCGTCATTTCTTGTCTCTCAGCCTTCATTTATCTGATAACAACCAACATAAACACTGCACAACAATCATGGCCAACCATTACATTCGGTACTTCTCTCTTTCAAAACACAAGGCAATTGAAAAAAGGCTCATTTCCACTGCCTACTTTACTTATAAAATGCATACTGACGATCGCAATGGTCAGGAACGAGATTATCTAGTTGTGGGAACAGGATAGGCTCATCTTGTTTTGATGACAGTTGATCTGGATAATGAAAATTCGTTGCGTTTAGACGGACCAACTTAATTGGGATCGCGGCCGTGACCTCTAAACTTGGTATTAAATGGAGGAAAGAATCAAGAGGAGTTGTCCAGAGCTCCAAGTCGTAAGTGGGCGTAACATATATGCGGCAGAACACCTTTTTTATAACCTTTTTAAACTATTAGGTTCAAACCCGGACGAAGTCGTCGGATCTTTAAGAGCGTTGAAATATTTTCGTATGCCTTCCTTCGCAGGGGATGTAATGCCAGCAGGCCCATGTCATAGACTTATGGCACATAAAAGCACCTAACTTACATTGCAATTGGAAGTGTGGCTATTTAGAATTGCTCTATCAAGTTCCAATTTTCACCGCTAGGTGTTAGTGGCAGTAGCTGGTAGCCAAAGTTGAAACTACTTGAAATTGAACTTGTTGGGAGCCCTCGGGCGTTCAATCAAAAATACCCAACTATGACCATTCGGCTGCAATTCATAAATAATAGCTTTGATTAGATTTTTATTTATCCATTTGATCAATTACATGTACGGTATACAAAACGATTTTGATATAGGACACGTCAGAAATTTCATCTATAAATTAAAAATAACTTTTTGATATATGCTTGTGTGTGTGTGTGTGTGAAATATGAATGTTTTGATTTTGTCTTGTTTTATGCCTATGAACATCATTGTTTGTTTTAAGAAAAACGTCTTTAATCATTAAATTCTTTTAAAAACACATAATACTTTCAAAGATATGAATGCAGGGCAGAGGGAGAATGTTTAAATCTTTAAACAGAGATCTGCATGATTCTCTAGTGTTTACATTTGCCATAATTCTAATCGCCCTGTTTTGTATCCTAAACGTGCTTAGTACATCTGGTGACATTCCCAAAATATGACCCCAATATCTCAAGTATGAATGGAAATAAGCAAAATAAGTATTTCTTAATGTGTGCATGCATAGGCGTCACTAGGGGGGTTCGGGGGGTACGGACCGCACCAGGTGACACCATCACAAGGGGTGACACCAAAATTAGGGCGGTTCGTAAAAAATTTATTTTTAAACATATTTAGCACAACAGAACATCGATTTTTTTACCAGTACTAAGTGTCTCTGGCTTAGGCGGCAGCACGCCGGTCTCTCACCGCTGTGTCCGTGGTTCAAATCCCGGTCACTCCATGTGAGATCTGTGCTGGACAGAACGGAGGCAGACAGGCTTTTCTCCGGGTACTCCGGTTTTCCCTGTCAAAATTTCATTCCAGCAACACTCTCCACTATCATTTCATTTCATCTGTCATTCATTTAATCACTGCCCCAGAGGAGTGCGTCAGGCCTCGGCAGCCGGCACAGTTCATGTCCTCGCCGCTAGATGGGGGCGTCATTCATTCCATTCCTGACCCGGTCGGAGACTGGAAGCAGGCTGTGGATTTTCATTTTCACTTAGTGTCTCTCTTGTCTGCCTTCACTTCATTGATTATAAAATATGCATTACCAGTGACGCATTCAACTCTAATTTCATAAATATCTATAATTTCTGTAAAAATGACTTTAAAAAAACTTTACGAAGTATGCGATTTGCAGATACTGTTGCTGCAGGAAGATACACTCCATAATTGCTGACCACTTCACATTTTGGCTGCTGTGAACGCTATTTCATGTCATTTTAACATTCTGAGGTCTTACCTTTATCATTTTGCATGGGTTTCAGAAACAGTAATTTAAAGGAATGAATATCGTACACAAATAGTATAATTTCATAAATATCGGATAACCGGTGAGTGTTACGGCTAAGCTGTCAATTAATGGACTCAGCACACAAATGACATTAGCAGTGATGAATTGCATTCTAATTTCATAAATATCAATTTTTGTAAGAAGTATGCAATTTGTAAATACTTTTGCTTAAGGGCTTAAGAGCTTAAGGGAAACAATTGGAATATTTTAGATGATGCTTCTTATTGGAATGTACCAATTCCAGATCATTTGCAGGTTCTAATCATCAAAAGAGGAAGTGCTTCTCTCCAGAACAAAGATGGGCCTTGCAGAATTGTGACAAGGCAAGATCTAAAAGCAAAAGCAGATTTTCGCCAGCGATCAAAAGAGTGGTTTTACAAGGTGATGCCAAATGGCGAGAGAGTGTTGCGAACATGGATGGTTTACTCTCTCGTCAGTGAGAAATTATATTGTTTTTGCTGCCGTCTCTTTATCGTTAATGCTACAGACACGACATCCAAATTTGTGACTGGGGTTTCAGACGAGGTGGAAAATGAGCCCGAAAGTGCATAATCATGAGGCATCCGAAGAGCACTTACATTGCTTTGAAAAAATAATGGCAAGCGTTGGCAGCAGGACTTAGACTGCACAAAACAATTGACGCCGAAAATATTGCTTTGATGGACATGGAGAAGAAAAAGTGGAGAGACATCTTCCACAGGTTGCTCGATATCACACTGGTTCTCGCCAAGCAAAATCTGGCATTCAGGGCCCACAATGAAGATGAATCTTCATTGAATAAAGGAAACCTTCTTGAAATGGTTGAGATGGTTTCTAAATATGACCCAGTGCTGAAAGAGCACCTAATGAGATTAAAGCGAAGCACATGTAAAATCGAAGAATCAGTATCTTATCTTGCACCAAAAACTCAGAATGAGTTTATACATGTCCTAGCAAATCATGTAAAAGAGAAGCTTGTCATGGATATAAAATCTGCCAGGTATTTTGGGATCACCTACGATAGCACACCTGACACATCACACACTGACCAAATAACCGAAGTTATCAGATATGTGAAAATTCACAATAGAAAAGTTGAAGTAAGAGAAGTGTTTCTGGGATTTTGCCCTTTGAAGGGGAAAAAAGCTGTTGACCTCAGTTCTGATATTCTCAGAAATCTGGAAAGTGATGGACTCGACATTATGATGTTCCGCTCCCAAGGTTACGATAATGCTGCGAATATGGCTGGTGACACACCCCTCATATCACGAGGTACAAATTGGAAAGACCGGCCCATAATTTAACCACCCAGAGGATTACTGCCATACAACTGTCAAGGAACCTATAGCCCAGAAAGAGAAACACAGTATACCTTTTAACATCGTCGTCTATTAAATCACAAACACTTACAAACATATATAACAGATACACATAAGTTCATAACAAAAGGTGCAGATTTCACAAATAGGTTAACAACACTTACTTCAGGATGTAGTTATCCAACCCTATGACCCTTGGAATGTCATCTATTTTCATTCTATGCAGCTCTCTTGATATATACCTATCGTATATTATAAAGTTATTCACCATGAGCTTGATTAATAATAAAAGCCAACACGAAGATTGATTAATTAGGTCGACCCCTCAATTATTGATCCGTTACTACGTCATTAACGGACCGATGAGAAACGAGTTGTTGTATAGTCTGCCATCTGAAGGTTTATATTTGAAGCGCAACCTGTTTTGGAGTAAATAAAACGCGCCCGCTGTGGAGTTTGTGCTCTGGCTCTGTGGAACTCGACTGCAGTTATTGTTATGTCGAGAGAATCGTGTTGACAAAGAGAAGAAGTGAGGGTCGGAGACATAACTTCTACTACCGTTTGGTCTGCTTAAAGATGCTGTTGTCTAATTATGAATATATCTACCGGATTTGGAAACGATCGATGGGACATGACGGGATTATGGCTATTGATACCACAACTAAAAGGACAGGAAAATGGAATTGTTATTAAAATGTTATATCATCGAGAACATCCAGAACGTCGTATCCAAAGCTAAGTGTCATACCGGTATTTTATCTTGAAGCCTATTATCAAAGAGTGAAGTGTAATATGCAGTTAAGCAAATAGTGTCATGTCCTCCCATCCTTTGGTGATAGTATGTCCCTAGTTCCTGCGGTATTTAAGTTAGATTGGAGATTGTACTTGTTTTTGGTTATACTTGCTTGTCTATTGTCCTCCCCTTTGTATACTTAGCGTGGAGAGGAAACGCGTTGATGCTTGGGTTTATATTTATGTTAGGTTTATTGCCGTTTTTTGTTGTTGATTAGTTTGATTGGTGTTATTTTTCTGCCGTTTTTTCTCTTTGTTCGTCATGAAACGTGATTGTAGTTTGGGAGGTATTTCTTACTAACGTCTACTCCTTGTAATAGTATGGGATGTTACAAGATTTTTGAGGGGTTAGTAATTTTAAGTTAGTTCGCGTATTTTGCGCCTCGACGTGGAGGGTGTTTGTTTGTGCTTCAGATGACTTTCTGTCCTTGTCTGATAGTCGGAACACTCTTCAATATTTTATTTGATTATGTATTAAGGGTTATTGTGTTTCTTTTGAGATGTCAGTCATTCGTGCAACCTTAAGGATAACCGACTAGGTTTTCTTATTTTCCTTAAGGACTGGGCTGACATATTCTTTGGTTTGTGTCGAAAGGCTTTTCATGGTATAATCACGTTTCTAGACATGTGGTTAAGGGTGGGTTAACGCCTTGTTTAAGTGGGACCTTGACCGAAAGTTGAGGGTAATTTATGGGTTTGTGTTTGTTGCTTTCGGTCGGGAAACAACGTGCGTACTCTTTATGTTTATTAAATGAGGTGTATCGATTATTCTTGCGGTTTGTGATGTGTGTGTTTGTGGCAAGTACCCGGGGACTGTCATTGATGCTCATTTTACTTTCGGCAAGATGATTGAATCTCATACTTTCGTCCGAGAAGAAGATTTATTCAGAGAGTTTATGAAGTCAGTTGCTGTTTTGTTTTGAGGAGTTGTAAATTGTTTCTCTTAAGGGTTGTGTATATTATTCTTTCCTTTATTTATGGTCGTCGTCGTGTTATACTGTAGTAAGTGGATGATGTTTTGACCGATAGTTATCGGTTTACTGTAGTACTTGTTTGTGAGACATATTTTAGTTCATTTAAGGGGTTTTGTTCTTGGTTGGTACGACTTCATATGCTTTTTGAATATCTCTTCTGGTTACTTTCTGTAATCAGCCTGTGGTGGGACGAACGTATTATTTCTTATTTATTTTAATTAGCTTTCCCATTGAAGTCACAAATGGTAATTTCGCTACGATCTCCAATCTAACTAGGGTTAGGCTTCTCTGCTCTCCGTTTTGATAGTATTTTCATTGTGTGTGTTTTATTTTTATGTTTACCTCTTGCTAATTTGTATACTTTTATTTACAGCCCCCCCCTCACCCCTCATTTACCATTTCATGCGCTACTCACGTCCCCTTTGTTATGTCTTTTATATGATTAAAAGTTTGTCTACAACCTTTACTCGAAGAGTGTAGTAATTTTTTTTAGTAATCGATTCTCCATCTAGTTCTTAAGGTGCGAGTCAACTCGACTTAGGTCTCTATGGTCCACGTCCTAAACCGCCTTCTCAATTGGTAGCAGAGCCTGCTCTTGTTGCTTTCACATTTTGAACATTGGGAGGTCGATTGTGTGATTGCTGCATTCTTCGTGTATTGGTTGTAAATTGATTATTTAGTTTTCATTGTAAATTCAGAGAAGTCCTAATACCATATTCGTAATGATACTCCTTGTCCTTCGATCGACATAAATTTAATCTGCTGCTTCTGATATGATCTGCGCTATGCAAGTTAACACTAACTTTCTGGCAACAGTTTAAACTTAACATCGTATCTTTAGTTCCCGTGCGCTTTGTGGAGATAGTGTTGATCAGCTGCGATTTATTTCTTCTTCTTAACTTTGACATCTCCCACAATGCTGCTCTGTGTTATGTCAAGGGCCCGACATCACGTGATGCAGACATGTGACAATCTAGGTAACAGCTGATGTATATGTCAACATAACCTCTGTGTTTGACATCTAAAATAAGTTGGACAGTCGCAAGCTGTGTCCAAATTTGGCAGGCAGGAGTATGATCCGTTACTACGTCATTAACGGACCGATGAGAAACGAGTTGTTGTATAGTCTGCCATCTGAAGGTTTATATTTGAAGCGCAACCTGTTCTGGAGTAAATAAAACGCGCCCGCTGTGGAGTTTGTGCTCTGGCTCTGTGGAACTCGACTGCAGTTATTGTTATGTCGAGAGAATCGTGTTGACAAAGAGAAGAAGTGAGGGTCGGAGACATAACTTCTACTACCGTTTGGTCTGCTTAAAGATGCTGTTGTCTAATTATGAATATATCTACCGGATTTGGAAACGATCGATGGGACATGACGGGATTATGGCTATTGATACCACAACTAAAAGGACAGGAAAATGGAATTGTTATTAAAATGTTATATCATCGAGAACATCCAGAACGTCGTATCCAAAGCTAAGTGTCATACCGGTATTTTATCTTGAAGCCTATTATCAAAGAGTGAAGTGTAATATGCAGTTAAGCAAATAGTGTCATGTCCTCCCATCCTTTGGTGATAGTATGTCCCTAGTTCCTGCGGTATTTAAGTTAGATTGGAGATTGTACTTGTTTTTGGTTATACTTGCTTGTCTATTGTCCTCCCCTTTGTATACTTAGCGTGGAGAGGAAACGCGTTGTTGCTTGGGTTTATATTTATGTTAGGTTTATTGCCGTTTTTTGTTGTTGATTAGTTTGATTGGTGTTATTTTTCTGCCGTTTTTTCTCTTTGTTCGTCATGAAACGTGATTGTAGTTTGGGAGGTATTTCTTACTAACGTCTACTCCTTGTAATAGTATGGGATGTTACAAGATTTTTGAGGGGTTAGTAATTTTAAGTTAGTTCGCGTATTTTGCGCCTCGACGTGGAGGGTGTGTGTTTGTGCTTCAGATGACTTTCTGTCCTTGTCTGATAGTCGGAACACTCTTCAATATTTTATTTGATTATGTATTAAGGGTTATTGTGTTTCTTTTGAGATGTCAGTCATTCGTGCAACCTTAAGGATAACCGACTAGGTTTTCTTATTTTCCTTAAGGACTGGGCTGACATATTCTTTGGTTTGTGTCGAAAGGCTTTTCATGGTATAATCACGTTTCTAGACATGTGGTTAAGGGTGGGTTAACGCCTTGTTTAAGTGGGACCTTGACCGAAAGTTGAGGGTAATTTATGGGTTTGTGTTTGTTGCTTTCGGTCGGGAAACAACGTGCGTACTCTTTATGTTTATTAAATGAGGTGTATCGATTATTCTTGCGGTTTGTGATGTGTGTGTTTGTGGCAAGTACCCGGGGACTGTCATTGATGCTCATTTTACTTTCGGCAAGATGATTGAATCTCATACTTTCGTCCGAGAAGAAGATTTATTCAGAGAGTTTATGAAGTCAGTTGCTGTTTTGTTTTGAGGAGTTGTAAATTGTTTCTCTTAAGGGTTGTGTATATTATTCTTTCCTTTATTTATGGTCGTCGTCGTGTTATACTGTAGTAAGTGGATGATGTTTTGACCGATAGTTATCGGTTTACTGTAGTACTTGTTTGTGAGACATATTTTAGTTCATTTAAGGGGTTTTGTTCTTGGTTGGTACGACTTCATATGCTTTTTGAGTATCTCTTCTGGTTACTTTCTGTAATCAGCCTGTGGTGGGACGAACGTATTATTTCTTATTTATTTTAATTAGCTTTCCCATTGAAGTCACAAATGGTAATTTCGCTACGATCTCCAATCTAACTAGGGTTAGGCTTCTCTGCTCTCCGTTTTGATAGTATTTTCATTGTGTGTGTTTTATTTTTATGTTTACCTCTTGCTAATTTGTATACTTTTATTTACAGCCCCCCCCTCACCCCTCATTTACCATTTCATGCGCTACTCACGTCCCCTTTGTTATGTCTTTTATATGATTAAAAGTTTGTCTACAACCTTTACTCGAAGAGTGTAGTAATTTTTTTTAGTAATCGATTCTCCATCTAGTTCTTAAGGTGCGAGTCAACTCGACTTAGGTCTCTATGGTCCACGTCCTAAACCGCCTTCTCAATTATGACCAGACGACTAGATCCATAAATTCGATAATAATGTCAAATAATCTTTCACGATGTCATTAAATCCATCCGTAGTTGGATATTGTCAATGTAAGACAAATAATTCACCGTATTCTGAATATTTAACCTTAATACTCAAATTCACAATCAGAACAAAATAAAAATCAACTTCCTTCGTGTCATGGCTGACCAGATCTTCCTCTGTTCAACTCACAGCTGACTGTTAATGAATAAGCAACAACAACTAAACCCGAACAAGATGACAACTGACGAACACGCCTAGCATGTAAAACTTTACCAATTACTCTTTAAAGATTAAGAGAGGAAATAATCAGACCCGCAGGCATTCTACAAGTGAAAGGGAAGGGAAGAATTTACAAACAAAAACATATTTAAAAACCCTATTCACTAGGCCTAAATGTATGCCATCTTAACATGAGAAATCACGGGCTGGACAACAAAAAATAGACTTTTTAAAACTTACGACATCGTTATGTACCAAATTCACAGATCACTTTAACTTATCTTCTTGTAGAACCGAACAGATACTTATAAGTACCTCTGTTATAAATATATGAGGCGTGACCAACATTTGATGACGACCAATCGAAGATTCCTTTAAGTAGCTATTTAGTTTCACCTTTCATTACGAGTGTTGTATCGCCCGCAAACAAAATTTCCTTGTGAGAATCAACGTTCCGTGTTATATCATTGATAGACAGAAGAAAGAGTAGTAGGCCCTAAACCGATCCCTGGGGTACTCCAAATGGAATAATACCCTCATTGGACAATGTTTCATTAAGTAATATGGTTCCATCATCCTTGAGTCTCAAGCTTACTATTTGTTTACGCCTTGTTAGGTAAGACTCTATCCATTTATTAGCTAGACCTCTAATACCATATTGATTTAGTTTTGTAAGGAGGATTGTATGGTCAACAACATCAAATGTTTTCGATAAATCCAAGAATCGGCCAGTTACATGTTACTTATTGTCAATTTCAGTATACTATTACTACATTCATTGCTGTCTGTGTAGATTTTTCCGTTCTGAATCCATGTTGTGAGTTTGATAATATTTTATTTTTTTCTATAAAACTTATCAGTCTCTTATACATGATTTTTTCCACAATTTTTGCAATACGAGTTGGTAAGGTAATAGGACGATAGTTATTTAATTCATCATTTGAACCGTTTTTGTGCACTGGAATTACTTTTGATAACTTCAAAATATCCGGGTAAGTTCCTGAGAGAATTGAACTGTTTATTAAGTGCGTAAGTGGATTTGTTATATATTCGGCACTTTTCTTTAAATTTGCATCAGGGATGCCATCAATGCCAGCACAGAATTTATTTTTTAGCTCGTTTACAACTATTCTTACCTCTTCACTTGTGACATGATTTATAAATAAAGAACCACTACATATATTTATTTTATTATTAGAATTTAGTGTATTTGCCTGTGATTTAATTAATAATTTTTGTGGGATTTCCAGAAAATAGTCATTAAAAGTGTTTGCTATTTCCTCTGGATTATTAATCACTTTATTATTGCAGGTCAGTGTAATGGTCCTTTGTATTTTAGCAGATTTTCCAGTTTCTTTCTTTATCACGGTCCACATATCCCTGTTTTTATTAGATGATTGGGAAGTAAAATTATCATTATGCATTTTATTTGCCAGTCTTATTACCTTACTTAATATACCAGTGTATTTTTTGTAGTATAAATTGAATTCAGGTGTTGTGTGGTATTGTTTATATATTTTGTGTAGAAATTTCTTTCTTTGACATGAATTTATAACCCCTGTTGTTAATTAATTGCTAGTTTTGTTTTTTTGAATAGTTCTTTGTCGAAAGGGGAATGCTGTTCCAAAATGAACACTTGAAGGAGGCTTTGCCTTACTTTCGTGACATATTGCCTACACTTTTCAATAAGTGTCTTGAAGCCTGTACAATACCGTCATCCTGGAGAACGTCATTTATCAAACTACTTTATAAAGGGAAAGGAAGTGCAGACTCTCCGGATTCTTATAGAGGAATAGCGCTCGAGAACGCAATATTCAAAGTATTCACAAGAATTCTGACGGACAGACTGACAGAAAAAGTTTCTGACAAGATCCCAGACCAACAGTTTGGTTTTCAGAAAGGTAAATCAACTCTACAGGCAATTGGAAACCTACTGTCAGATATTGATGAGGCACTTCGTCACCATAGAGGTAAATTTCACGCCATCTTTGTGGATTTTAAGAAGGCCTTCGACCTGTTAAGTCGACAGGTCATAGTTGAGAAACTTCAGACTATGCTCGGTGAATCTGATTATCTGACACTGATAATAACCATCATTCTACATCACAATACCGTGTTTATCTCCGATGGCCTTCAGTTCTCAAAGCCTATTGAACAGATAAATGGTGTCCTACAGGGTGACCCAATCAGTCCACTGCTGTTCATTCTCTCAACTGCTGACATCACGGGTATCCTCGAGTCTTTGGAAGAGAAGATATCTCTTTATATATACGCAGATGATGTAGTAATTGGAGCAAAGAGTTTGGAAGTTCTGCAGGAATGTATGGATCGTCTGCTTCTCTGGGCCGAGAGGAACAAATTACAGATCAACGAGAATAAAACAGCCCACATGGTCTTCCGTAAGGGAGGAATGATTTCGAATAGAGATAAGATTTATTACAGACCTGGAGATTTACCGATAACAACCGTCAAGAATTTTAACTATTTAGGGTTAATTTTCCAGACGACAGGAACTTCTTTCACAATGCATGTGAGAAACAGAGCGACTGCTGCACTAATAGCTATGAACAACATACAGCATTTGCGTAAACTATCTTTAGTTACTGCTATGAAGCTCTTTGTTTCCACACTGTCACCTATTTTAACCTACGGTCTAGAACTGATCTGGCCTCATCTGACCAAAACCAACTTAAAGGAAATAGAGCAAGTAAAGTCTATCTTCCTAAAGAAAGCATTGTGTGTATCGAAATTTACTCCGTCCCGGCTAATGTATGAGCTGTCTGCAGAGCCATTCTGTATTGAACAAATCAGACTACAAATGCAGCTTCCATCTAGCGCTGCCTATCAGGAACTTCTTGCGGAATTTCAATCAAAAAAGAAAGAAATATGGTTGGACTTCTATGGGACAGAAGCGATGTTATCGTCTGACTGGAAGAGAGCAAACTACGATTTACGACACACTGTGACGCGTTTCGCAGTCCATGGATTTCATTTCAGGTGTTGCGGAAGAAAAGACTTTCACACTCCAAATGCAGCTACATGCATATGTGAATTGTGTAGCGAGCCCTGTGACCGATATCATGCGGCATATTGTAAAGGAAGATTAACTTCTCTGACGCAATTTTGTAGCGACTGACAGTACCTGCATTGTATTTTTTACTTTTTCAATGGCCATTGGCTGCATTAAAACTATTATTAAAATATTGTTTTAGGGTACTGTTAAATGCATTAAATTTATCATTTACATTTTGTAGTTTATACATTTCTGACCATGTTTCCTTATTTAATAAGTAATTGAAATATGTAATTGTTTCATTGAATGACCTGCACTTTGATTTTATTCCATCATTATTATTGATTATTGCGGGTACTTCAAAGCTCAGTATTTGTCCATGGTGGTCACTAAAACCCGGGCAACAGAATGGTGATATTTATCTTTAATTATAAAAATTTGATCAGGAGTGGTTTTACTAAATGTTATTATTCTTGTTGGGGTATTTATTGTAGGTTTTAGTCCAGTAGAAATTAGTAACTATGTTAATAATTCCCAATTCTTATCACATTTTAAGAAATCCACATTTACATTCCCACAAATTATTATATCGAAATTTACGTTGCTCAGGTTATTGAGTAACAATTCTAATTTATCTATAAATAAAGGAAACTTTCCTGACGGAGAACGGTATACGCTTACAATTATTAACTTAAACTACTGTATTTTTACGGCGGAGGATTCAAAATCCTGTTCCATAATTAGATGGTAATCAAAAGGTGTTTAGAATTTCTTAAGAAGATACAAGTACTACCATGGCTAATATTAGATCTAGAGTATTTGCTAGCTAGTATAAACCCTGGGAATTGAATTAATTAGGTTGAGAAAAATTGTTGTGGTGGACATTAATGGCACTAATGGTTTTGCAAAAATTTGTATTAATTTTCAAATATTTAAATATTTCTTCATAAGTATCTGTCCAGATCTGTTATATAGTAGCCTATTATAAGATTGGCATCTCTTTGCACTTTGACCAATGGGTCATCTTTTTCATCCTGCCTCTGTATGTCGAATATTTAAACCATTCTAGAAGATATGAGAAGTTTGAATCCATGTTTTCAATGTTGCCTGTACAAGATATCAATTTATACTTTTAGTCGGTTAACACGCTTTCGACCAATTCGATTAGGGGACGTAACTATATACGCATATAAAACACACTTTCCTGAAAAAATTACATGTGATGAAGGGGGAATTTTGTGATTATGTGTTTCAACCATCAGCTCCCTGTCGCTAGGGTTGAAGTGAAAATTATACAAATATTTAGAAATATGTATTTGCTACACATTACATACCCCTTCTCTAGTTAGTGTTTTGATTCGTAGTGAATCCCGTTGTTTGAATAGGTATTCTGTGATGTATTATATGTTTGTGATGTACTTATCAATGTAATAATAATAATAATATCGTATGGCCTCGGGTGCCTGGTGCAAGCTTTGTTAATTGACACCCAGAGGGTAGCTTGCATGTCGAATTTCTTCGTTCCTTTGAACGCTCTGAAAGTCAAGGAGGTTAGATATCTAAACTCCTTGACACTACAGCGCTTTCAAGTAGTGAATTGAGGAACTTTGTGTTGGCGGAAAATCCCGAGATTAATTTTGCCTTTGAACACGGTATACTGAATTCAAAAGGGTTCAATAACATGCCAACAACGTATGACATGAGTGTCGTGATTTTTGTCGCCTTCAAAAAACACTTACAATTGCCAGGAGCGAACCTGCAATCTTGGGGTTGGTAGTCCGACACTATAAACACTCACCCACCGTGGCAAGCCTTATCAATGTAATGCATGTGTAACTAGTTAAGCTGTACAATATTATAATAAACCTTCAGTAGAAGTCAGTATGCATGCTCAAATGTTCTTACATTGTAAACCGAGCTGATGGTTAATATGTACCAAGCCCCTAAATTGAATTAACTACAAGTATCCTATGTAATTTATTTACTGGCTCATTGAAGATCCTCTCTGGAGCAGTAGTTATATCATGTTGGCTGTGTGATGGCCAACTCCCCCCAGAGCCAAATAATGAAAGTGAAATATGTTTAAGTTTTAAATTTGAATTAAAACCAATCTTCGGTTTGAGAAAAAATGATTGAATTATGTTAATTTGAAGGTATTTATTTTCATTCATGTATTTTTTCCTTTTCGCGTTACCTAACTTAGCACTTAATTATTAAATGAGCAAAACGGTCAGTAATAATAATAATATCGTATGGCCTCGGGTGCCTGGTGCAATTTTGCTATTTGACACCCAGAGGGTAGCTTGCATGTCGAATTTCGTAATTCCTTGACTATGAAAGTCAAGGAGGTTAGATGTTAGATATCTAATCTCCTTGAACACAATAGCGCTTTCTAGTAGAGAAATGAGGAACTTTGTGTCGGCGGAAACTCCCGAGATTAATTTTGCCATTATGAACTCGGCCTACTGAATTCAAATGGGTTCTTTGACATGCCAACATCGTATGACATGCGTATCCTATTTTTGCCGCCTTTCAAAAATCACTTACCACGGTCAGGGGCGAACCTGCAATCTTGGGGTTGGTAGACCGACACGCTATCCACTCACCCACCGTGGCAAGCTAACGGTCAGTTAGCCAGAGGAGGTGCAGTGAGATGTGTGTGGCACTATCTTAACTCATCCCTTTTCATAAATACACCAATTGTAATTTGCCATTCTGTTCGTATCCGAGTGTATGTGACATTTTGGTAAGTGAATATTATATTGTTATGTTCTATTGTTGTTTTAAGTGAAACTTTAGCTGGAAACTGTTAATTATTAATATTTATACAATGTCAGGGAGTGGAAAGGAACAGCTGATTTCACAAAGAAAACTGGACTTATAATTTAATAGAATGACATAAAAATGACCATGATAGCCCGATTCCTTATTGTTGTGTTAATTATAATAAACTATTTATTTTTACCTAAAGTCAATATTTAGTACATTGAACCCGTACCGGTTTCGGTCTCATTGTGACCTTCTTAAGCGTGGTAAAGTTCACAGACTTAAATTTAAAAAAAAAAAAAAATCATGTCTGTTACAATAATTTTGTTAATAAAGCAACAACAGCGTAGAAATGAGATGTGTATGTGAAAATATGTACTGTATTTTGAATAAGTAAGGTTATAAAAATGATTGCTGATATGTATTTGTCTGGTATTGTAGAGAAGAACTTTGGAATATGTGTGGCAAATACACATCAAGCATCATTTTTATAACCTTACTTATTCAACATACAGTATATATTGTCATATACACATTTCCTAATTGTTGCGATGGGGATGCTACACCGACTGTGTGCCTTATGTATATCGCGATCTATTGCAATGGGAAATGTTATTTACGGTATCCTCTCTGTGAGCAATTAGGGTTGTGAGGAATAGGCAAGATGTTATTTGAATCAATACATCTACTTGTGTTTTCAACCGGCACTAGGTATTGTAAAGTGCGCGTTCGCTTTCGCTATTCATGCGTGTGATGCCGTGGAATGTATTTATCGAATGGGCGCGTCTCCCTTGCTTCTAGTTTCAGTAGTTTGAAATCATGACACTCTACTTTGCCTGTAAGGGGAACTGGCGATCTTTGAATTCAAGCTGCGTTCCTTCAGCTTCATTCCTCTTGTTATGTTCTTTATTAATGTAATGTTGGTCGTATATTTGAAGGATCCGTATTTAAAGGGGCAGTTTATGATTCATTATAAAATACAACCGTTATTAGGTCGTAGCTCAAGTGTTATCCACAGTTTTCCTTTTAGGAAAGCCTGATGTTTTGTAAGGGGATTCTACCTTTTGTTGCAGCATAGTATTTATGGGTTATGCTTAGTAATCCCAATGTCATTCAGGGCTCAGTCAGTGCCTGTGGATGCTGTGAAAAGTTCTGCTCATAGGGTTAGTACTGAAGTTCTGACTGGGTGAGGAAATCAATGGCAAACTACCTCACTCCTCTTCTTGCCTAGTACGCCTCAATATAGCGTTGCCTTGGGTTTTTGTGGGTATTTACCCACATAACCTAACGGCGGTACTTTTTGAGGATCAAACCAGCCTTCGAGCTGATTACCTAACAGACAATTTCTTGGTCTTGAAATCGGAGTAGAATCATGCCTTGTATGCTTGAATCGGTGATTGGAAAAGGGAAGAATGTCCATTTTTTTCAAAATTTACCTGAGATATACAATTTGCTCGCGATACATCGACGCGTCGATTGGTAGAAGAAGGATGAATGTTCATGTAAAACCCTGGGAACAGCAGGCCATCGTACTTTCGGGTGAGTGGAAAAGGGAAGATTGTCCGGACTTTCGTCTTTGTTCCACTAACTGCCGTGAACAGCGCCACCATATGGGAGGTGCACGCAGCGCCGTCGTTCGAGGAGCTAGTGTTCTTCTGTTGGATCAGTTATCACTGCCGTTTGCGATTGCTGGTAAAAACAGCGAGTTTGAAAAGATCATAGTGACGAATAGCCTTAAAATGAGCGTAAGTGACGATGAAATGCGACCAAGAAGAAAAGGCATTAGAAATACCGCTGATTATAGCAAAGAGAAACGCAAGAGAGCCAAAGCATTGGGCCAGCAATACATTACTTCGCAAGGTGTTGTTGTACCCCCAAAATCTACTGGACCTGAATGTCGCGACATGTCAGTAAGTACCGTGTAGTTTCTTTACTTCAACAGCATCATCTATGACTCAGTGGTGTTAAAAACTCAGTTATTTTGGAAGAGTTGATTACCCTTATGTCTGATAATGTTGTTTAGTAATTTGTCTGTGCCTAGGCCTATATTTCATAGAGTGTTATGTATGAGGACCGTCCCGGGGTAGCATTCTAGCTACTTGTTCTGGCGAATTGGATTCGATTCCCGGTACTGGCAGTAGCTTACAAAACCAGTAGGTCCAAAACGGCATTGAGCCGACACAAAAGCACCCCCGCGTAACATAATGTTACAACAATCACTCGGATATAGTTTATATGTGCATAACCTTTACTTAGGCCTATATTTCCCTGATTTATTTCTCTCGTATGTTTCTTGCAGTTGCCGAAAGAAGTGTTTTGACAGAATTACGGAGGAGGAGCAAATGATTACTATCTCTACAGTGTATGATGGCAAAACTAAGAAAGACACAGATTTGTACCTTATGGGACTGATAGAGTGTACGCCAGTAGCAAGAAGAAGAAGAAGTAGAAAAGAGGAACCAAGATTTGTGAAAAAGGGTACATTTAAATTTTATGTTATGAAAGGCTCTGAGAAGTTGCCCGAGTGCCGCGAAGCTTATTCAAGTTTACATGCTATAAGTGATAAGGCCATTGTTCAATTAACAACACTACTCATTAATGGTCAATCTCCAAATGATAATAGGGGACGACATCTAAATAGAGGAAATATTCTAAAACCAGAAGTTATTGCCAAGATAGATGAACATATGATGTTTTCCTACTCATCAGTCACATTTAGTTGATAAAATTGTTCGTTACTTGGATGCAGACCTAAATGTGAAAAATATGCATGCACTTTTTTGTGAACCCTAATCTGAATATTAAATATGCATTTTATTTGAAATACTTTAAAGGAAACTTCCAGTATAGATTTGGACGGCCACAAGTTGACGTGTGTTCCACCTGCGAAGAACTTGGAGCCAAGATCAAATCTCCTTTTCTAAACGAAGGGAGTTGCGGAGGGCTTCAAATTTTTATAAAAAGCAAGAATAAATCATTAAACTGTATGCAGAAAGAGATGTTGTAGTAGGGATAGTTTTTGACTACATGCAGAATGTCTCTTTGCCTTGTTTGCCTGTCCAGGAAATGTTTTATTTAAGAAAACTTTTTGTATTAGAAATTCATAACCTAAAGAATAACACAGCTCAGTTTTATTGCTACCATCAAGGTCAAGCTAATCGTGGTCCAAACGAGGTGTGCACCTTCTTGTATGATTATTTACGTCGTCTTCCTGACACGGTCAAAGAACTTCACATCTTTAATGATTCCTGCCCTGGACAAAAAAGGAACAACACTGTTGTTCGTTTTTTGATGTATCTCAGCATGATTGGAAAGTTTCAAACAATTCACCAATATTTTCCCATACGAGGCCACTCTTTCTTACCTTGTGACAGGGATTTTTCTGTGATCAAGAGAGTGTTACGAAGACGAGACAGGGTGTATTCAGTTGAACAGTACAGTATGTTGAAATTATACTGAATTGTAGAAAGAAGCCTCATGCATTTCAAGCCAAAATCATGGAATATGAAGATATGCTTGATTTTAAGCAGTGGTGGCCGCCATATTTCCAGAAAAGTTGTACTGCCTAGGACAGCCAAATGTAAGTGAAGTTCTCACTTGACAGCTATAGACATTTAATCTATAAAGCACAGCTACCAGGCTACATATGTGCATCGGAGTTTATTGATGGGCTAAATTTCAGCTCCTTCAGGCTTCTTAAGGGACTACGGATACCGACAGGTCCTGCATATAAAGCATACAAAGAAGAAGTTCCTCTCAACTGTAAGAAAATCGAAGATGTTCAGAAAATCATCAAGTAAATTCCTTCAGAGTATCAGGGATTTTATAATAACATTGTTCATTGGTCGACAAGAAGTGATGATCAGTCTGATGCAGTGGCGGATCCAGATGTTCATCTCGGAGGGGGCACTCTAGGATTTCAGAGTAGCAACAGAAAATATGTAATAAAATTATTAAATTTGTATTTAATCTACACATACTACACATAACATCCAACCACCAGATTTTATAATTCTACAAGAAATTAATTTTATTAAAATGGTTTATTGGTTTCAATTTCAAGTCATTGTCATTCTGGAGAAAAACATTTTAATTCTACAGAATATGAACATTTCCACATTTTAATGCACATTACACAGTCTAATATAGATTAAAACCATCTGCAATCATAGTGACTATCTGAAGACAATATACAAGTCTCCTATACAAATGTTACAAGTTATGTACATAGTACCAACATTGTCAGACACTGAGTCACTACTAGTCACATAAATATAAATACCCAACAAAAAAACAATTGTATTGAATACTGATTGGGATTCTATTTGGTGACACTCCTAGGCAAAATACATGAATGAAATGAAAATCCACAGCCTGCTTCCAGTCTCCGACCGGGTAAGGAATGGAATGAATGAATCCCCCATCTAGCGGCGAGGAAATGAAGTGTGCCGGCTGCCGAGGTCTGACGCACTCCTCTGGGGCAATGATTAAATGAATGACAGATGAAATTAAATGATAGTGGAGAGTGTTTCTGGAATGAAATGTTGACAGGGAAAACCGGAGTACCCGGAGAAAAACCTGTCTGCCTCCGTTCTGTCCAGCACAGATCTCACATGGAGTGACCGGGATTTGAACCACGGACCCAGCGGTGAGAGGCCGGCTTGCTGCCGCCTAAGCCACGGAGGCTTTCCTAGGCAAAATACATGCCTATTACAAAATAAAATCCAGGCGTTCATTCGTTTACCCCCTTTAGAGAAACGTTCTAGAACTTTTTCAACGTCAACATGTATATCTCGGTGAACAAATACCAGTCACAAGCCATTCAACCTTTCCTCTGTCATTCGCGTTCGTAACCATGATTTAACAAGTTGCAGGTTGCTAAAAGATCTCTCTGCACTTGCAACACTGTCGATGTAGCGATTATATTAACAGTGTTGCCATTACATACTATATGATAACAACATTGACCACATTCATGAATGCAGGCAATACAGCAAAGATTTTACTTGCAGTGCAGTTTGGAGGAACAATCATTTGTATCCGCAATATCAATGTAGCAGACAACTGGTTTTTCGGAGGGGGCACTTGCCCCTGGTGCCCCCCTCTGGATCCGCCACTGGTCTGATGTAGAAAATGATTAGGGCAATGAAAGCAAAATAAATGATTTGATGTAGCCCAAGGAATTGCTGTATTGTGTGGTATGTAAGCTAAGAAATATTATTTTGTATCTGTTGTGAATTTATAAGCAATAAACTAATTGGTTACTGTGACATAAACAAGGGTTTCTCGTAAAATAGTTTTTAGTATCGTAAAATAAGGTGAATAGGATCAGTGGGGGTGAAAGGGATCAAAACTTTGTTGGTAAACATAAACGTATATTACATGTATCACATAAACCGGAAGGCGGTTGTTAGCAGTTGGTGTTACTTGTGTTGGTACAACGCTATGCTAAAACACGTTTTCCAATTTTTAAGTTGGCAGCACTTAACAGTATACACATTCAACCAGAAGCTACAAGTTTTTCTAAATTAGCTTGGTGAAATAACTTTGTGTGGAACATGTGCTTGCACTAGCATTTTGCAAAATTTCTGTTTTATATATTTTGGATAAGGTATGTTTAGTGAATTCATTTCAAGTATCTTCTTCAGTTTGCATATTATCAGTTGTGATAAAATCTTATTTGGTTTGTGTCCTGCCTTATTTTTCTGACTGGCAGGTGAATGGGATCAGATACTTTGATGTTAAGTTTGAGTATGCCGTGGCACTACAAACCAGATCCACACAGCAGGGTACACCGCAAAGCTGACCTTAACCCTATAGAAAGAGCTAGGTTAGCTATAAGGAATAAGGACCAAGTATAGAAAGGCGGCAAATAAATTCTCAATTCCATGAAGTGCTGAAGGAGACTGGGTCCTCGTAAGTTTTCCTCCAGATACCGGGAAACAAGGCACAAGCAAGCTGCTTTATTTAGTAGGCCAAATTTTGCGGTCTGTAAACAGTAAATATGAGAAGAAATTCGAAGGAACGTTTGTTATATGCAAATCCACAAGAGACTTCCAAGGAAACATCTAAGTGTTTCCAGCTGTGGAGGACATTACTTGCTTCTCTTATGAGCAAATAGTTGGGAGACTGAAGGGCCCAGAAAATATCCCTAGGGGGCAACTTAAGTTTGCATTCAATTATAACACCCTATAGTTGAGTTTATCACCAATTTTATAATTTACGTAGTGAATACGTTGTCATTCAACTAAATATGTTTATTTTTTAAGTAATAAATTGTTTTACAGGCCTTTTCGCCATCGGCAGTTTAATTTAAATATGATCTGATATTTCTAGGAGTAGTCCAGAGTCCTAAATAATGATCCATCTCACCCTACAGTTCATCTGAAAGGGATTAGTCATTGAAATCAAGGAGTGATCCTATTCACCCCACCTGGTGTGGTGAATGGGATATTTTAAGGCCCCTTAAAACAACAATTATCATCCTCATCATCATGTGAATGGGATAACGCACTTAATTAGGTATTATGCACTTAATTTTTCGGGATAGAGGCTTATTTACCAACAATATACAATCTATTGATGCGGACTCATGTTTCAATTAAAAGAGCACGAAATAAAGTTCAGTGGTTCAAAAGTTACTGACAGTCAAATTTCAAAAGTGATCACATTCACCTCGTTTTACGGTACCTTAGAAAAATTGAATTGTTGGGAAAAGGAAGAATGTCCAAGGCTCTTTTACCTCAAATTACTTTTTATCAGTGGTGAAAATAACCTCTATCTGACTGCCATAATGTTCCTCCTGTGCAGCTTTACCACTTTGCAATGTATCACGAAACTCCAGGAGCAATATTTTGAATGTTGTTAAGTTTTTTCTAGTTTTCTCAAAACAGGGTAGCTTGGACATTCTTCCTTTTTCCAATAACCGATTCTTTACATTAAGGGTCGGTATGACATATGTTGAAAATGAGATTAACCTAAGTGAAATGATATATCTTGTTAATCTAATGTGTTGTTTGATAACTGAAGGGTTGCGCTAATCATGATTCCTTGTTTTACGTGTCGTCTCACTTTTTAGGTTAAATATTGGTTTATATGGGTAATAGGTCCGTGGTTTGAATTCGGAAGTTCAAAGGTTTTGGAAAGGGTTTCTTCGTACATCTCTGGTGTGTCAAGTATAAGTAATAGCTTCTACGTATTGTTTTTGTAAAACATGATGTGGAGGTAGATTTCAGCCTAGATTTGAATTACTGATCTCTCCCTCAGTAAATTTGTTTAGGACGTCCGCCCCTACTCAAAATGTAGTGCCTTGGAAAGTCCGTTGTAAAATGTGAAATTTTCGTATATTTGCATTATATTACCGTACTGTTTTTAGCATGCTATTGTCTGGAACTTTTAATTGATAAACGTCGCGACTGATACAAATGGATCATTACATATCACATTTAAAGTACGTAAACCTTTATGCGCGAACCTATTTCCTCCCCCTCTTGTCAATCTCTCCTAAATAATGATTGGATCTATAATTTGTTGTCAACTTGAGACTAATATACATAGTCAATAAATTCATTATCTTTGGCCCCGTAAAATAATGTAGTTATTGCAGTAGTTTGCTTCCATCCTTTCTGTGTTTTAACAAAGTAACTCGAGAAGCTGTACGATCCATTTCACTGGAACCTGGGGTTCTTGTGTTGGAACTTCCACTGACCGAGGATGATTGTTGCCACGTAGTCTTGCCCCTCCTTTGGTGTATAATTCTGGTATGTCCCGCAGAGACAGTTGATTAGCCGACATGGTGTAGACTTAAGATGTCGTGGTTGTGTTCCCAGTGTGCGTTTGTTCGGTCTAGTACGGTACCTTTTCGGTAGAGCATTGTTACTTTGTTCTGCCTGACGGTCTGCATCGGGTCTAGTACGGTGACGTGCACTACTTGGCCCATGACTTCATAAAGGTTAGCAAGAAGAGCATTTGATATAATACATATTCTTGCTTATAACGTGACTAGAATGTGATAGTCTGTGATGAACGTCCCAGGTGATCGATGTGGCATCTTAAATCTCAGTACAACTATTTCACCAGTTAATAATGTTCTCTAGGACACCTATGTTTTTCATGGCCAGCCACAATCGCTCCCTGTTTAGGCTGTCGAAGACTTTTTCGAAGCACACGTGTATCAAATAGAGGGGTGACCTGTATTTCACCGACTGCAGGTGTGGTTTCTTCGAAATCGTGCCTGTTCCCTCCGAGTCTTACGGTCGATGTCGCTTTTGATCATGTTAGGGATGGCTCTAGAGAAGACTTGGCTAAATATTGACAACAATATTATGCCTCTCCACTTCTCGGAGTTGGTAAAGATCTCCTGTCTCAGGAAGTTCAATGAGAAGCCCCTTCTTCCCTTCATCTCGTATCTGCTCTAACTCCAAATTTTCTTGAAAATGATGAAGAATTGAGCAATCTGACTTTTGCTATCTCTACTCGTAATAGGGAAGTTGGCCATGTTAGAAGTGTACCCTCTATCTGTCGAGTGAATCATCGATATTCATCAGAAGTGTTCCCTCCTTGCGCTTGATAGGTTTCGCAGCCCCTGTTGTAAACATGCTTTATCATCCTATACAACTCCGCGTGTTATACATTGCTGCTGCTTGTTCTGCTTGGGATGTCCGTTCTACTGCCCATTTCCTTTCGTTCCTTCTTTATCTCCCGATTTGCCTCATTGTAAGAGTGGGTGACTTGTTGTCTTTGATCTTCTCCGTAATCATTTCCTTTTTCTTTTAAGTGCTTTTCTCTCCATTACCTTCTCCCACGCGTCGTCGGTAATCCAGTCTTTGATCGCAGGCACCTCTACACTGGTGGTTTTGAAGGCTTCCTGCACTTGATACGGTTTATCCCCGTTCTCTTCTTCACTGAGGGCCTCGAACCTATTTTGGAGTCATGTAGAAGGTCTTCCTGATAGATGCATCCTGAAGCTAGGTAACTTCCTATTTATTCTATGTGTAGTCATTGTCAAGGTCTTTGAGATCTTTATCTGCAGCTCTGCGAGGAGATCGTCACTTCCAACGTCGGCTCCGCGTTTGTTTCTCACATCGTTCAGTGACTTTCTCCACTTCCTGTTGATCTATCTGTTTCTTTAGTCTTCCAATCCGGTGATGTTCACGTCCCTTTGTGGACTCTTCTGTGGGGGATGACAGAGCCGCCGATGGTTAGTCCTTTTCTGCCCATTATCATCTGCATATATGTCGCCCATCACTGTTGTTACATCTTGTCTTTTCACCTGTTCAAATGTGCATGCTAGCGGGTCATTAAAAACATTCTTGTTTTGTCCTCTTAAAATCTGAACACAAATTCATAAAAGATATTGTTTGCTCGTATTTTAAGTGGGGAGTTACATACTTTTGATTCCTCTCACTGTTAGCCACAGGAATGTACTATCCGAAAATCCAGAATATACGAACAGAAACACGATGTATACATTACCGCAAATTGTGATTTGTTTTAGGATCAACAGTACCTCAAACAATCAACTAATTTATTTTATTTGAAATATTATTCACAGGGATTGCTTTACATGTGGTAATAGTTTGTGGATTTCTTCCAGATTCTAGATAGTCATGGAGGAACCAGCTTTCATCAAGTGTGAACCGGGTTGGCTGCCAGACGTAGAAGAAGTGAGTGGTCTTGCAATGCTTCTACCTGTTGGCTTACTTTTATTATTTCTGCATAATAAGATTAATAGCTTTGAGGCAATGTACCAGTCTCCCTTTTCATAGTTCCACTAATTCAAACCATCGAAGTCTCATGTCAAAAATTAATAATGTCGCCTGATACTATTTCATATCACCAAGGAAAATGGATGATATTTCTTTCCTACTTTTAGCATGTGTCTAACTGTTATTTAAGGTTTTAGAAATTGTAGTGGAAGTCATCTTCTCTTGTGGAAAATCTTCCAATAATATCTGACGTTTGCCCCATGGTCTTCCTGATTTCTAAATGATTGGGACGTGTATGTTATTAGGATGAAAATACTTATCATTCTCAGTTCATGCATGTTCCTGCCTTCTATTTTATGCACGTGTGTATCTTACCTTCTAATGTTCCTGTACAGTTTTGCTATTACAAGTGGACATTATATATCTGTATGCAATAATGAAAAGTGAACCGAGGCAATGAGTATGTTTTGTGCAACATGCTAAACAGCTTACAGTCTCTAAAATTTATACCGATTCTATACTCAACCGTGTTGTGCAGAATTACATTCATACTAGCCCGGCAGATGACAGAAATTGGAAACAGTGATGGATGTTAAGAGACCTTAAACTAATTACAGAAATCTGCTCTTAACACAAGCAAGGCATGTACATTACACACTGTACTAAAACAAAAAATAGGAATTTACTTGAGGATGCAATCAAGTGGTAAAATAGGGTTTGAGATTTATTACATATTTTTTCAGACAACGGTCATCTTGGATTGCGGAACATTTCCACTGGTGGTTAAGAGCAAAAACGTGGTGAATATGTTATTGGGGAAGGGAAATGTACAAACCATAAAGAAAAACGAAGTCTGTACTTGTGAGAGAGCTTTACAGAACGAGGTTGGAATAAATGCCAGATGAGTTGCTTGGGAAATTAATATCTTACGAGTTTCGTTCAGGAATCATCAACAGATGATGTGCTCTTTGATCGTAGTTATTATCAAAGAAACCAGCAGTTCGCCGGTGTAAGAAGTATTGTACTGTCAGCATTATCATGTATGATACGTAAGCAGGAACAAGGCACCAGGCATAGTTGATATACCGATCGAGTTGCTACACTGCATAGGTGATGAAGATCTGATCAGGTTATTGCACTTGGTGTGTAGGATTTGTGAGACAGGTGAGGCACCCTCTGATTTCAAGAAGAACATCCCTATACCGAAGAAAGCAGGAGCTGACAGATGTGAAGATCATCGTACAATCAGCTTGATCACTCATGGTTCCAAAGATCCAGACTAGAATAATTTAGAAAATAGAAACAGAGTTTGGTTTCGGGAGAAACGTAGGAACAAGGGATGCTAAACGAAGTCTCAGACTGATTTTGTAAAGTAGGAAAATGGAAGATAACAGAAAGTTCATTGATTTTTTAGCCTTAGCCTAGTATTGGCTATTGAGAACATTGATTTTAGTACGTTGTTTGACATTTTGAAAATTATTGGAATAAAGTACATAGATAGGAGGGTGCTCTACAATCTATACAGAAACCAGACAGCAGACATTCTAGCCGAAGGACATGCGTGAGAAGCTGGTATTCAGGAAGGTGTAAGGCAAGGCTGCAACTTGTCACCTATACTTTTCAATTTATACATTGAACAAGCAAAGAAGGAAATTGGAGAAGAATTCAAAGTAAGTGTTTTCTCTTCCTTGGGAAGAAAATAACCAGTGATAGACAAAGCAAAGGGGATATAAAGAGTTGTTTGGCTCAGGCAAGGAAAGTATTTATACAGAAAATGAATATATTGACATTAAATATAGATTTAGGTATGAGGAAGTCATTTTTGAAAACCTTTATTTGGAGCATGGTGTTCTATGGAAGTGAAACTTGGACTGTTGTAGCAGCAGCAGCAGAACACTGGAGAATTGAAGTGTTTGAAATGTGGTGTTACAGGAGTATGATGATCAGAGTTAGTAGATAAGAGATACAGTTGAGGAGGTATTAAGACATGTGGGAGAGGAGAGATGTTTCTGGCGACTGCTTATGAAGATAAGAGATAGGTTGGTAGGTCACATACTACGACACCCAGGAATAGCAAAAAGTAGTTATGGAAGGTAGAGTCGGGGACAAAACTTGGGTTAGAACAAGGTTAGAATATATTACACATTGTAACGCATACCTTTTCGCAGATGTTGGCGCAGTGGAAACGTGTACCTATTAGTCCTGCGCTGGGCCCATGATACACGACTAGGTGGTGAAAGGGTAATAGAATCAGAGGCGGTGGACTGAACGTACATCCACATTGCTATGAATGCAAGTTCAGTTCGAATGCCGTAACTATGTAGAACCATGGGCTAGCCTAGCATAGCCTAGTTGCTTAAAGAATAAAGAACTAAACAACGTACGAAATAAGGTACACAAACACGACGCATGAGTAAAGGAACGGTAATGTGTTGTCCAAGGAAATAGTTCTAAGGAATGACGAGGAAGCATTACATGCTAAGGTGAGGTTATGTGGTCGTCAAACATGTGACATAAGGTAAACTAACGATTCAAAGGACCGTGACGTTAAGGTTATGGGCGATAGGAGGTACAGGTAAAAAGGAGGGACATATGTGGGGAAAGAATACTCATAAAGAGTAAAATTACATTGGGAAATAAGAAAGATTAAACGGGCTAGACGAAGGAGTCAGGAAAAGTGAGTTTACCGCCAAAGTAGCGAACGGTAACCCTAATAGCCCTGAAGAAAAGGGGAGGCGAGGGATTACGAGAAAGGACGGAGTTTTAATAAATGCGCGCGTAGATATGACGTAGATAAATAAACATAAAATGAGGGGCAAGTAACCGAAATAAAATAATCACAAGAAACGAATCGTTACACAAATTAAAAGATATCCATCAAAATAAGTTACGCTAGAAGGGAATAAGCCATCCTCATAGACTTGCGTTGAAAGACGCAATCGTAAGATAAGGGAGGCAACAAAAGGTGAAAGGCGCATGGGATAGGTCTTACTGCGGTGAACGCACCATACAGTAAACCAAACCAATACTCACACAAAAAATACGAAGATAGGAAGTTAAAGGTAACAGGAACGAAACAAGCCCACAATGAACATACTAAAAAGGCCATACGCCATAGTATTCCATACGATACGCAAATACGCACACACACATACTAGAGAAGTAAGTCGTGACTTACCTTGATGGAATCAGCTTAATCCGTCATCACGGAATTACACTAAACAATCTAAATCCACGCCCCTACACGCACCTTTATAAAAAACACAAGAAAAAGGATAAAAACGGAAAGAAAGCACGGCATATTCCGGGAATTAGTGACCACCAGGGTGTCGAAATGTTATTCCATTGGGAACTGGAACGCAGCCAAGATATTAAAGAAATGTTTGTTTGGAAATACAATAAGGCGGACACTTTAGGTTATCAAAATTACTTAAAAGTAAATTTTCCTCGATGGGCATCGACTGGCGCTAGCGTTGAAGAGGTGTGGTTAAATTTCAAAAATATTATTCATACGGGCCAATCGCTATACGTTCCAACAGTAGGACTCGATGAGGTGTCTGGCGACATTCTCAAGAAAGGAGGAGAACAAATAATTCCCTTCCTTAGGGTATTGTTCACAGTCTCTCTGAACAATAAATAGGTCTGTCCCGTCCGACTGGAAGAAAGCTATTGTAGTTCCAATTTATAAAGGAGGGGACAGAACCATGCCGGGTAACTATAGACCAGTGAGTCTGACAGCAGTAGTTTGTAAACAAATGGAACAAATAATTGCAGATTATATAAGGGAATTTTGGGAGAAAAATAACTGGTTGTATGATAGACAACACGGATTCAGGAAAGGATATTCACGTGAATCACAGGTGGTGGGTTTTTGTCAAGATATAGCAGAAATCATGGACTCAGGCCAGGTGGACAGTGTAATCATTGACTTAGCTAAGGCTTTTGACATGGCTCCACATGACCACCTGTTACATAAGTTTGCAAATTTGGGTCTTGATGAAGAGTGGTATTCTGGATCCGGGACTTTCTCCAAAACAGAACCCAAACAGTCAAAGTTGGGGGAGTATCTTCGAAAGAGACAAAAGTCACCTCTGGAATTCCACAAGGAAGTGTAGTTGGGCCATTGTTGTTTCTTCTATATATAAACGACCTGGCAGAATATGTTAAATCGGACGTCAGACTATTCGCTGACGACTGTGTAATATTTAGAAAAATCGAAAATCAAGTTGACACTGCGCTCCTCCAACAAGACTTGGAACGTATAGAATGCTGGGTTATCCGAAATAACATGAGGATAAGTGCAGAAAAAAGTTAATGCCTGTCTTTTACTAACAGCAGAAAAGGGATAATAGCTGATTATAAATTAGGAAACAAAATTATTCCTCGAGTGGAGTCATGCAGCTATCTCGGGATTGCCATAAATAAAAGGTTACACTGGGGTCAGCACGTTGAGAGCGTTGCTAATAAGGCACAAAAGTCATTATACTTTGTTCTGAGAAACATGAAGGGTAGCAGTATTCAGGCTAAAGAATTGGCTTACAAATGTCTAGTGAGACCAATTTTGGAATACGCCACGAGTGTGTGGGAGCCCTACCAATCAACTCTAACGAACAAATTGGAGATGGTGCAAAGGAAAGCTGCAAGATTCGTACTTGGCGAATTCTCCCAAACTGATAGTGTCTCTGACATGTTAAAGTCATTGGGTTGGGAATCCCCACACAGCAGAAGACATAAAAGAAGACTCCAGGAGATGTACAAAGCATACACAGGGGAGCCGGCCTGGAATGAGTTGCGAAACAGAATGCATGATCCAGATTATATGGGTAGGTGAGATCACGAATACAAAATTAGGCCCATCATTCAAAAAACAAACTTAGCTAAGTATTCTTTTATAAACAGGGGTATTCAAACATGGAATGAGTTACCAGATGAAGTGTTAGAACCTTTTCCTAACAGTTTAAAAGCTTTCAAGAAGAAATTAATTGTTGCATTCAGGGAACCCAGAGACATTATGGAGAGAAATTTAGTTACAAGCAACATGTAAATATCTTGTTACCACCAGGTTTTGCCTAACTGTAACAGTACCTATTAATAAATAAATAAATCTCGAAAACGAGAGCGGGAGCTCAAAATATAAATTCCTACATGGGAGATAAAAAAAAAAGAAGACTGCCCAGAGACTAACAAGGGGTTGCCACTGGTGACGGAAAAAGAGAAGATAAAAGGGAAGAAGTGTCACTAATCACGATTCGGCATAGCAAGAAATTACCATAACGAACCTTGATCAGCAATTATAGAAATGCCCCCTGATCTGCTTGGTTATTCTGGCCTGTAATAACCAAGAAGAAAAGACAAAAATTCCGATAATTTGCACTCCGAATGAAAGAAAAAAAAGGATGTCTACAGTTGAATGAAAATGGCTCAGATTCCCTCACACTCCGCCAAACTTTTTGTTGCGTCCAACTAACTAGACGAACAAAAATTTTATATCTGATACGTCACGAAAATGTGACCTGAAGGAGCCTAGAAGGGGGAGGAAGGTGGGAGGACTCAAAAGAAGTGTACTTCATTGAAGAAGAATCCAAAATAGGAAGAACGAAAATTTTGCAATAAGTTAAATCAGACAAATAATGTAAGAAAATAAAATCCCTAGCTTTCTCGCCAAAATATTTACAAAAGTTATAAAGTTACGATATATAATAATCATAGGTATATCCAAAGCTGTCTTCCTTAGTCTCCCAAGGTAGGATGGCAGAGAGCAGAAATCTATAATTAATTAAAAGAAGAAAGATTAATTGAGAACAATATTAATTATTCTAATAATGCGATGAAATTGAGTGGTGACCTCCACGGTACTCCGACAAAGATTAATTAGGAATGAGGAAAAGTGACTACACGTCAACTATTTAAATATTATTCGAAGGAGTAACCTGAAAAAGAAGTAGTTAATATGACTGACAACAATGCCATCTTGCGCCATCGCACGTAAACTTGAAGAAAAACAGCTGGAAAACATGTCACACGGACAAAATAAACATTTAAGAGAAAAAGAAGTAATGTGACAAAGATAAAAGGACTTAACTTACAAAATGCTTCAGTTGAGTAACATGAGCAGCTCTCACAGGGATAGAATCGGTCAAATCGATATGACATTCATACCCAACAGCAGTTCCCAGTTGATCAGTGATAATGTCAGAAAATTCACTCACCATATCATATAAAATTTGCCGTTGATCAGATAATAAGGAAAGGGGTAATGGTACCACACAGTCAGGTAGGATATTAAACACTACGGGCATGAAATTCTCAAAAGGAAACCTATAGTTAGATGAAAAAAGAAAGCTGTAGGTGTCATCACTGAAGTCTAACCTCAATCCATTTTTTCATCAAGTCGGCACCCAGCAAGACAGGTGCGGCTAAATTGTCCATGACCTAAAACTCATGATCCCAAGAAAAATCGTGAATTTTAGCATGGCACGAAATAGATTCGTTGATATGAATGGGATTGTTAGAGGCCGAGACGTAATTGTTTCGGGACTGGTGTAGACGTTTACATGCGTCAGGGATTTCCTCAACTACATACCTACGTATAAAACTTTGACACGCACCACTATCTAAAAGGGCAGAAGAATGTAGCTGAGAAATAGAAAGGTGAACCCACGGTTGAATTATTTTGGAAAAAGGTATATCGGATATCACGGAAGCATAGTCCTTGCCAAATAAATCTTCTTAGCCTCGTTATTGGATTCATTATCGCAAGGCTTCACAAGTGATTAGTAGCGTTGCAGCGAAGACATATTGATTTGGTTACTCCTTGCAAACCACAGCCAAAACAAAACTCTTCTTTTTGAGGTTCTTAACATTCACGGTAGACATGCGACCCTTTTAAGAAGTTCCAGCCTTGAACAGGGGACCTGGAACCATTCACATGAGGACGGGCATTCACATCAAGGTTGTGGGAACGAGAAGTACTATGTTGGACATGGTTCACGGCATTAAAGCGAACATTAGTTCTATGTGAATTAACACCACGGAAAGTACTAAAAGAGGGAGAGTTATTGCCTCGATTGTTACATTGTAGTGTTGTCCAACGAGCGGGTGTAGTGTCGCCACGTTGCCCACATGCAGGGATATTGATCTTATTACTTCTCTCATCCATGCTAAACGCTAATTCTGGAAATATAGATTCCGAAGGCAGTGGAGGTGGGGAATATCGATTACACAATCGGGCAGTTGCTTCAAATTCACACCCTTGGATGAGAATGTCTTCAAGATTTAATACCGATGAACGACGAATAAGCTGTTTATATGACGGATGTAAATTACAATAAACAGTATTAATAGTTTCACGAGAAGACAGTGAAATAGGAAGGCGGGATATCAGGGTACGAATCGCTGTAACATAATCATCAATGTTTTCGCCGTGTGCCTGGGTGCGTGAGAAAATTTCATTCTTTAAGGCATGCTCAAAGTCAGATGGCGTGAACCTCTCCTTCAAAGCATTTACAAAACCAGCCCATGAACTAAAGGGGTACTGAACAAGACGGTACCATTTCAGAGCGTTTCCACATAATAGCATGGGAAGACATTGGATAATATTGTCAGGAACCAAACTATAACATGCACATAGTTCCTCAAAGCGCGTGGTAAATTCAAAAATTGAAGAAGAACCTTCTTCCCCTGACTATCTAATATTCCATTTATTTACGATATTTGCGACATTTCCACCTTGAAAGTTTGAATTACGTACTTCAGGAATAGGGAACGTAGAAAATAGAGGGTCAAATTCCAACTGTTCAAGTTTTGTCGAAGTATTGGTGTTGGATAAATGCGTCATTTAACCGTTGATAGGTGAATCGATTTCACATTTGATGTTGCTATTCATGTTTGTCATCACATTCGTAGAAAAGGCACGAAAATATATTTAGTACAGACCTTACCTTTACTTTGAAGTCAAAACTGCTTACCACGGCATAAAATTATCACCTGGGTAACAATCTTCAAGAACATTTCTGGATCCACACAACAGTTTTTGTTTTGTTTTCACAATAATCCGCTGCCATCCTTCATTCTCGACACTTGAAAACAAACGATATAGTTGCTTATTGCCAACTTACACATACAGTTGGACGCATTTACAGGGCTAAGCGGTTCTCCTGTGTCATTTTGGGAATTGAAACTAGGTGTAGTTACATGTAGAGCGATAGATTCGAATAGAAACCAAGCTCTGCCTACCATTTGTAACGCATACCCTTTCGCAGATGTTGACGCAGTGGAAACGTGTACCTATTAGTCTTGCGCTGGGCCCATGATACACGACTAGGTGGTGAAAGGGTAATATAATCAGAAGCGGTGGACTGAACGTACATCCACATTGCTGTGAAAGCAAGTTCAATTCGAATGCCGTAACTATGTAGAACCATGGGCCTAGCCTAGCATAGCCTAGTTGCTTAAAGAATAAAGAACTAAACAACGTACGAAATAAGGTACACAAACACGACGCATGAGTAAAGGAACGGCAATGTATTGTCCAAAGAAATAATTCTAAGGAATGACGAGGAAGCATTACATGCTAAGGTGAGGATATGTGGTCGTCAAACATGTGACATAAGGTAAACTAACGATTCAAAGGACCGTGATATTAAGGTTATGGGCGATAGGAGGTAAAGGTAAAAAGGAGGGACATATATGGGGAAAGAATACTCATAAATAGTAAAATTACATTGGGAAATAAGAAAGATTAAAAGGGCTAAACGAAGGAGTCAGGAAATGTGAGTCTACCGCCAAAGTAGCGATCGGTAACCCTAATAGCCCTGAAGAATAGAGGAGGCGAGGGATTACGAGAAAGGTCGGAGTTTTAATAAAAGCGTGCGTAGATATGACGTAGATAAATAAACATAAAATGAGGGGCAAGTAACCGAAATAAAATAATTACAAGAAACGAATCGTTACACAAAATAAAAGATATCCATCAAAATAAGTTACGCTAGAAGGGAATAAGCCATACTCATAGACTTGCGTTGAAAGACGGAATCGTAAGATAAGGGAGGCAACAAAAGGTGAAAGGCGCATGGCATAGGTCTTACTGCGGTGAACGCACTATGCAGTGAAACAAATTAAATACCCACACAAAAAGATACGAAGATAGGAAGTTAAAGGTAACAGGAACGAAACAAGCCCACAATGAGCATACTAAAAAGGCCATACGCCATAGTATTCCATACGATAAGCAAATACGCACACACACATACTAGAGGAATAAGTCGTGACTTACCTTGATGGAATCAGCTTAATCCGGCATCACGGAATTACACTAAACTAACTAAATCCACGCCCCTACGCGCACCTTTATAAAAACACAAGAAAAGGGATAAAAACGGAAAGAAAGCACGGCATCTCGAAAACGAGAGTGGGAGCTCAAAATATAAATTCCTACATGGGAGATTAAAAAAAAAAGAAGACTGCCCAGAGACTAACAAGGGGTTGCCACAGGTGACAGAAAAAGAGAAGATAAAAGGGAAGATGTGTCACTAATCACGATTCGGCATAGCAATAAATTACTATAACGAACCTTGATCAGCAATTATGGAAATGCCCACTGATCTGCTTGGTTATTCTGGCCAGTAATAACAAAGAAGAAAAGAGAACAATTCCGATAATTGGCAAGCCGAAGGAAAGAAAAAAGAGGATGTCTACAGGAGGAAGAAAATGGCTCAACATATTGCCTCGGATGTAGGGTGTGATAGGCATGTAGAGGTGAAGCGATTAGCTGGGGACAGGGGGACATGGAGCGCTGCATCAATCCAGTCAAGAGACTGATGACTCAGACAAAAACAACAATTCATGTTAAACAATACTAATTAATGCAACCATAAATACGATGTGAAAATTGTAGAAGTGTTAATGGCGATAGAAGAATTTTACTTATATTGCAACAAGATAGCCACTACCAAAATATATAATACATATGGGCAAGAACACTCGGCTGTCAAAACCAAACAAAACTTTGTGATAGGATAAAAATAGGCAATAATTAAAATGGAACATGTGTTTGAAATATAGTTTTTAAGGTAGTAACTGTGCTGGTGGCTGCTATATTCAGGGTGGAATGTGATAGTCATGCACGGAATTGGTAATGGATTGGTTGATGTAGTAGACTGGAGGATGAAAGAGGCATTTGAAATAAGAGTCGTCCAGTTGCAAAACTCGTTTAATCCACTTGTGAATAAGGATCATGTCGAAAAATTATTTTATTTTATTTTATTTTGTTTTGTTTTGTTTAATTTTATTGTATTTTATTTTACTTTATTTTATTTTATTTTATTTTGTTTTATCTTGTTTTGTTTAATTTTATTTTCTGTTGTTTTTTTGTTTTGTTTTGAAATGTTATGTTTAACCTTTTGTTTTGTATTTGTTTTGTTTTATTTTATATTTTTATTTTTTGTTTTTTAAATTTTATTTTATTTTGTATATTTTGTCTTATTTTATTTTGTTTTGTTTTATTTTGATTTTCCAGAAAACAAACACACAACCAAAAACAAAAATACACGAAGCAAAATTCAAAAACAAATGCAAAAGCATGAAACAAAAAACAAGAAACACAAAGCAAAAAGCAAAATTTCAAAAAAGCAAAATTAGAAAACAAGCACAAAACCAAGAAAGAAAACCAAAAAGTAAAATTCAAAAGCACAAAGCAAACACAAAACCAAAAACACAAAGCAAAAAGTGACAGTCAGTATGAAATACTAGACTTTGTATCATTTGAAAAGCTACAAATGCTGAAAACTTGTTTCAAATTACTCGCGAACGGCAAGTGCAAACCAAGATTAAAGCAAGGTCAAGCGCGCGGAGGAAGACGGCTGGATGACGTGCCCCTTCCATCCAGTCTAAAAACACTTATAGTGGGCGATGTATTGAAGATAGAGATATGCTCTCGCGAACTTTTTTGTAGAACTTTTCATGCTGACCAATTCTTACGCTCATAGTATATTGATATTTTTAACGGTTTGCCCAGCGTAAGCTTAAGAAGCGCACGGACGCCAAGTTTGTTTTCGACTTTTTCACTGAAATCGTTACTGCTTGGCTTCCTTTGATCATATATAAATTATTTTCTACAGAATCTTTCCTCGAGATATCCTTTACAGAATGGTGAAAACCGCATCGAAATCCATCCAGTGGTTCTCGAGATTACCCGTAACATCCAAGAATCGGGGTTTTTTGTCTTATACTAACGAAGTAGAGATTGTCGGGGAACACACGTACCAAGCGGTACTATGACGTCACACACCTCAGTGCATCTAGGTACATTTCGTCCCGTCACCGCAACGTAACGCCAGACCCCAGCGTAACGACGAAGTCGACAAGATCATTTAAAATGATAAAAGTAGAAATCAACAAACACTAAAGATACGCGAGGCAAAGCCCAGAGAGACGTTTCTCTTGAAAATGATTCTTATTCACAAGTGGATTAAACGAGTTTTGTAACTGGACGACTCATATGTTCTAGCAGATTTCTGCGAATTAAAATAGGAGGATTAGAAACAAACAGAGGCGCCTAGAATCAAAACCCGCCAAATCCATATTTTATGAAAATTGAGATAAGCATTGTTTCATATAGCTTTTGCTGAGCTGAATTCATTAAAACTATTATTTTGTTAAAAAACCCGCTACATCCTACTGTAAGACGAAGTCAAAGTTGAGGCTTAGTTGCAATATCCGCTAAGTCCAACGACAGTTTCGCCATTTTTGGTCACAAAACCCGCCACATCCACATTAGCCAATAGGAGCACCCAGATCCGCCATCTTACCTTCCATGATGCTTTGCGAAGTGTGTACTCTTTACCTACGTGCATTAGTCGGAGAATGTACCCCTGCCTGACGTGATTAGAATGGTTTATGTTGTACTTTCTGATAATAATTTGTTTTGGATAATTTGGACAAAGAACGAGAAGAACAATAACATTCTGGTCTGGGTGATGTTTTCCACAGATCTGACATTTGCGAACACAAACGTGTCACGAAACCTGATTTTGATATGACTCACGTAAAGCCAGAAGCCATAAACAGAGGGATTGTCCTTCAGGCACAAGAAGTGAAAGATGTTTCGAGACTGCTTTCGAAGCATTCTGGAGAAAGATGGAGGGAAAATGTAGAGCTGCAGTTTTATTGCAATCTGCAAAGTCGTGGCGAACACGAAGAGAATGATGATGATTGAGAAACTACTATTGAGGATGAGGTAGAAACAGAAATTGTGTAGCTATAACTTCCAGTAAAGAATGTGATTTAATAGTTGAATGACGATAGTTTTGTCTCTAAAGGCCTGGACCATAGTAATTGAATATTAATTTAATTTGACGCTTTTCCTTATTATTGTTCAGTACTGTAGACTACAGTATTGCCGGCCCCATGGTGTTGGGATAGCGCGCCTGCCTCTCACCCGGAGGCCCCGGGTTCGATTCCCGGCTCCGTCAGGGATTTTGGAAACTGACGTGAGGGCTGGAACGGAGTGCACTCAGCCTCGTGAGGACAATTGAGTAACTGACAGTGAGGCAGCGACCCGATCACGAAAACCAAGATTAACGGCCGAGGGGACCCGATGCGCTGGTCATGCGGCACCCCAATATCTGCAGGTCAAATGGCTGGGGATTAGGCTCTTCACGGGTTGTAGTGCCAGGGGTTATTTACTGTACAGTATTATTACCCTTTCAGGAATTGATTGCTGGCGGTGGAGATGGGAACTACTCTTTATGTAATTGTGTCACACGTCAGCTTGCTTCGTTGACAGGTACAGTTGCACGTGTAGGATATGACTCAGCTCCAGTTTTGGATTTAACTATCCATGGTGACATGAGCTCCTGTGACGCTTATCTGACGCAATGCAGCGTGACCTATGTGCAGATTGCACTCTGTCATCGCTGTGTCCTCCCCTTCGCCCCGCAGAGCTCATGCTACAATAAACATAAACGCTGGCACAGCCACAATCAGCGGCAATCAAATCTTGAATGGGTAATATGAGTTTTATTCTTTTTCAGTTTATTCTAATAAAACACAACCGACCCTTAAAACAACAATAACAACAACAACAAAACACAACAAATATACGATTTATTTTATTTTATAACCTATATTTAGTTAAAACTCAGCAATTCTTCTAGGCTTGTGCCGTGTCTTGTGTGGGGTTTCGCCTAGGACACCAAGCTAGGCTCATCGGCGGGCTCTTGGTGTCCCCGCCTGGACCCCCACAGGAGTGACGAACTGCGCGCCACCTCCCTTTATATAAGGTGCAACTGCACCACTTGACTACGAGAACTAAAAGCTCAAGCAGCCTTAACCTCCCTATGAAGGCTTCCAAAAAGATGGTATATTGGCTTTCACGGCCGGTGAATTAAAACTCAGCAATTCTTCTAGGTTTGTGCCGTGTCTTGTGTGGGGTTTCGCCTAGGACACCAAGCTAGGCTCATCGGCGGGCTCTTGGTGTCCCCGCCCGGACCCCCACAGGAGTGACGAACTGCGCGCCACCTCCCTTTATATAAGGTGCAACTGCACCACTTGACTACGAGAACTAAAAGCTCAAGCAGCCTTAACCTCCCTATGAAGGCTTCCAAAAAGATGGTATATTGGCTTTCACGGCCGGTGAATTAAAACTCAGCAATTCTTCTAGGTTTGTGCCGTGTCTTGTGTGGGGTTTCGCCTAGGACACCAAGCTAGGCTCATCGGCGGGCTCTTGGTGTCCCCGCCCGGACCCCCACGGGAGTGACGAACTGCGCGCCACCTCCCTTTATATAAGGTGCAACTGCACCACTTGACTGCGAGAACTAAAAGCTCAAGCAGCCTTAACCTCCCTATGAAGGCTTCCAAAAAGATGGCATATTGGCTTTCACGGCCGGTGAATTCAAACTCAGCAATTCTTCTAGGCTTGTGCCGTGTCTTGTGTGGGGTTTCGCCTAGGACACCAAGCTAGGCTCATCGGCGGGCTCTTGGTGTCCCCGCCCGGACCCGCCGATGAGCCTAGCTTGGTGTCCTAGGCGAAACCCCACACAAGACACGGCACAAGCCTAGAAGAATTGATGAGTTTTAATTCACCGACCGTGAAAGCCAATATGCCATCTTTTTTATATTTAGTTAACTTTCATTCAAATATTAATTTCTGAATAAAGTTTACGCAGTTTCTACAATCTCTTCGCAACTTCAAATGTATTAGGGCTCTTTGGTGTTAAAACCTGCCAAATCCAAATCTTAGTAACAAACCCCGACAAATCCGAATTATTGCTTTATATTTTTCTACATACATTTTTAACTATATCGGGGATCAGCTTCGTACTTCGTCACTGTTTTTAAAAATAATTCATTCATTTTTTAGTGAAAAAAGTATTTTGTTTTGGGTATTGGTTCGTTTGTGACAGTTTTTGCCACTTTGCCGAAAAAGTTAAGGAATGGATTTGGCGGGTTTTGATTCAAGGCACCTCATTATTTTTATGATGTTAGTTCAAGGTTCAATGAGAAGAAGATGTGTATTAGCAGGACACAGTTTTGGCAACTACGAATAGGTAACTCATTATTAGGAAAGTGTAGGTGAAGGTCAAGGTTAGAATATTTAGCCATTGCCTTAGTTGTAGGTTGTAATAAGTAAGAGACATGAGCTAGGACTCTAAAATGCAGCTGAAATTATATGTGTCTTTCGTGTTTCAGGAGCAAGATACTGATACCCCAGTGGCATTAAAAGCTGAGCACAGTGTTGTATTTGATGATCCAAATGGTGGAGAAGGTTATGGTGAAACAGTTGAAGTGGAGCCTGACACACAGGTGATTAGTCAGGATATTACACTTCTCTCGTTTAGTTTTATTTTTGTTCCACAAATCAATAATGAAATTACTTTTATGTCTGTTATTTGCATTTCTGATGCTATTTAATTTTATTCAAAAAGAAGATTGATATTCCCATTCAGGACACATGGTATAGGAGTACTGTGCCTGCTTCACACCCTGAGGCCCCTTGTTTGATTCCTGGCTGTTTCATAGGTTGAAACTGAGATAAGGGCTGGAACAGAAAAGCTCAGCCTTGTGTTGACAATTGAGTAGTTGTCTTCTCGGAGTCAAGAGACCGAGAGGACCTATTGCACTGAACATACATCACCCCGCAATCTGTAGGCCAAATGGATAAGCGGCGGACGCTTTGTAGGCTGATACCGTTAATGGGCTGTCGTGGCAATAGTTTTCCTATACATTCTGTAATTCACAAGATGAACTAAAGCCCCAAAGTGTGAAAGAATAACGAATTTAAAATAAGAGAATGCATGTCAAAATGTGGTGAATTCTGTTTGAAATGGTGAAACATCTAAGTCATCTCCCCTGATCTATATTAAATTATGGAAATATAAGAAATGGAAGGTAACCAGTTAATTCCTTGTTGTGCAGACATGTCCCTTCCGTAATTGAATTCGGCAAAACAATTCTGGCGTACAAATTTTATTGTCATATTGTGTGTCCAGTGTCCTTTAATACTACTACAAGTAATTTACATCCTCGGTGAATGGTGGTTTTCAGAATTGAGATGTATCTAACATTGCATTCCTTTGGAGACATAGTTATATACTGAAGGTCATTATCATGAAATAATTGACATATCAATATCACTATAGAATTGTAGAGCTCATTGCCTCATATGGTTGAGTCTATGTTCGGAGAAAATGCTGGTGTGTTCACAAAAATCTGTGGCCCAACTTCACCTTCTACTTCTTGTTATTTAGTTATGAAATACGATGCATCTCAGACAATGTCTGACAAAGTATTGCAAACTCCCCAGATTTGATGAAACTTTGTACATGCATTTGTGAGTCCAGAAAAGAAAACTTTTTTGAAGATATCTCTGTTTATCGTCTCGATGCTCTTTCATCTATTCAAAATAAATACCACAAGAGATATCACACACAACCACCTTATTAGCACTATGCTTACTTATCCTTTTCTACACAATTGGTCTTCACAAATTCCAAAGTTCCTTATCTATTGCTAATCGACTCACAAATTCCGTTGCTATTTTTTTTTTAATTTTCTTAGTGTCTTTCGTATGAATGGAAACTTTATCCAATGATAGAGTTCCCTCTATCAACTTCTAGAAATGGAAGCACACCATTTATCGACACATTTGTTTACCATAGCAAATCATACAATCTCCCAAGACATCTCAAAATTACTCACTATGAATAATAATTGTGAATATTATTAAAAATGTATTTAACATGAAAATAAGAAATTGAGGGGTTTATTACAAATAAGTTTCCTCGTAGTTCCGCCCCTTAAAACAACAATAACTAACTAACAATTAAGTTAGGTTAGATAGTGTATGCAAGGGTTTATTACAGTTAGGTTAGATAGTGTAGGACACTTACGACATGTTGAGCCATTTAAGACATATTTGTATGAGTTTAAATATGTACATGAGCTGTAGAGTGCCCACCAAGATGTGTGTTGCTTTGTGTTGTATTCCGAGACCTATTGTTTTGATCAAAACAATATCTCTTCAGTCGGTTAACACAATTGTACCCAATTGTAATGGGTGTTTCCCCTAATCCTGGAAATATCCATTACAATACACTCGGGTACAATCCTGTTGTCCGACTGAGAACCATTAATTTTGTTTACTAAGCCAACACTGAAAAATTGCTTCCAACAAAATAATTCTGTTGCTTTGACCCCCACCTCGCCCTCATCATCCTGAAGTTTCCTTATAATGTAATTACAAAGAACAGATTACCATTGGAAACTGCTATCAGTATGGAGAATTCTTCCTGGCTCTGAAAACTTCTCGGATTTTGCATATTGCAATATCTCAAATGTTTGAAATACGTTACTTTTAATGGCATTTTAATAAACATTCATTGCAACCTATGGCTATAAAGGTACACCACTTTCGAATAGGATATGCACTCTAATAGAAAACAATAATCAACTGTTTAATTATATTTTGAAGTCTAGATGTTTACAGTGGTTCAGCATGTGCAGGAGGTCATGAATAATACATGATTGATTTTTTTTGTCCCCATTTGCATTATCACTGGAGACATGCTGCATTGAAAATGAGAGTATCAAACTGAATGGTAAATAATATGGCACCTTATAACTGAATGTTATATTGGGGCACTTCATCTCCTCCGTATATTCAAATGCATGCAATTTTTGTTCATTATAGAGTTACGGCCTTCTATTGTACAATTTTCCAGAAACTTTCATGAGTGCGCATTGTATATAGGTATATAGTTACAACCACATTGAACGCTTAAGTGTTTTCCATGATTCGAATCGTAAAGACTCATATCATTTGTACCGGTACTATTTATCGTTATTGTTATGCTTTCGAAATATTTTCAAGAAGTAATACATATACAGTATTTCATTAAGCCATAACCAAATATAATCAATTAGCTGCTTAATACTTATTATAGAGGTGACTCAGCATTTTTTTTTTTTAGTCTGTCATTGTAATAGGCATTTCTTCAAACAATTTTCTAACATCACATCTTAAAGACAAATTGTGAAAAATCTGGTCAAGAGCTCATTTTAGAGGTAGATTTTAAAGATTGAACTATTATTAGCCTACTTTTCACATTTTGCAAAAATGAGGAAAATGTGTGTCTGCCTGTCTGTCTGTCTGTCTGTCTGGCTGGCTGTGTGTGTGTCCCCCCTATCAACTCCTAAACGGCTGCAGCAATCAAAACCAAATTTAGTATGAGTGAAGATGTGCACCGGAATATCTCACGTCCATATTTGAAAATGATGTCAGTGCTACCAACTGCTGAAAAAACGCACTAGAAATTTGAGCTCCATGTTGGATATCTTGCAAGGTATGCATGGGAGCTATTCCAAAATTGGCACACATGCAGATAATACTATTTCAGTTTAATTTCCAGGAGGCCAACAATGACAGTGTTGCGAAAATAATTTTAAGCCTTCTGATAGGTCCAATGTTTAAATGCACATAACTTCTACACTATTAATTGGATTTCAACCAAATTTTGTATGTAATATCTGTACATAAACATATATGACTGAGCGTATTCTTAAGAGCCAACAGGGCTGCCAACTGTTAATAATTGCTCTCTCTCAATTTTTTTTTTATCCAAATACCAATATATCAGAAAGTATGCAAGCCAACAGCTTTAAACTATTCACACGTATATTCTGACATTTTAGATTAATTTGGAGTAACTTATATACGTCAGTTCTACCAACATAATTATAAGCCTGCTGATAGTACCAATTTTTAAATACATGTAACTATACTATCAGTTGGATTTCAACCAAATTTCGTATGTGCTATGTGTACCATAACATATATGACTATAAGTATTGTTAAGAGCAATCAGGGCTGCCAACTGTTAATAAATGCTGTATATATTTTTTTACCCTAATATCAATATACCAGAAAGTATGCAAGCCAACAGCTCTATACTTTGCACACGTATAGCACCTGACATTCTAGATTAATTTGGAGTAATTAATACAAGGCAGTGCTGCCAACATGATTCTATGCCTGCTGATATGTCCAATTTTAAAATACATGTAACTTCTATACTAACAAATGGATTTCATCCAAAATTGGCACAACAAGATATAATATTTCAGATTATTTCTGACCAGCACACGCATGGTATTGTTGGCAACATGCTTTTACGCGTGCTGATAGATCCAGTGATTAACTGCATGTAACGCCCATTGGACTTCAACCAAATTTTGTATTCTGTACCTTAAGAGATGGAACTAAGTATATATTCAGTCACCAGGGCTGCCAACTGTAGTGCTCTATTAGGCTACATTATACCAGGTATATTTTGATCTAATTAGTTATTTCGATATTACCAACTTAATTTTGTCATTATTCTAGATAGGTTCATATACTGTAGAATAATCATTGGCATAAAAAGTAGGCTGAATAGTTCTTCACGGAACTTCTTGTTTCTATTAATACATTTTCCATTATTTGTAACTCTTAATTCGGTCAACACGATGACTGGGCGGGATACAATGTATATAATATGTCAATACACTCCTGGAGAAAATACAGTAGCATTTATTAGTTTTTGATCACTATAATAATGGGGCAATTTTTAGGAAAAGGAAGGAAGATTGTAGTTTTACATGACCGTTAATCTCGAGATCATGAGCCTCGGGCAACTTTTAGGATTATGTGTTTTGACCTTCAGATCCTGATCACTGTGTTGAGGTTTAAATGTATACTCAAATATATTATCTAACCACAATTTGTAGTGCGCCTTTGTGTTTATAATACGATTCGCAATTTGAATCTCGTTAAAAGGTTATTTTTTTTAAGGGTTTGTGAATTTGACTATATGTTTTTTTAGGAGTGTTATTTACATGTTATATACATTCTACCCCGCCCAGGCTGAATCTGTGTGAGTAGCGCACAGCGAATAAAGCGCACATACAGATATTTGCGAAGAAAGCGCACAAGGGCCAATGTGACAATTTAGGGTAGGGGTTACGTTACCAGGAAATGATTACTTGGAGCTGGTTGGAGGTGAGTCATCACGCTATACAATAGCTCATGTTCATTCCTCCCGAGCAGCCGCCCCACCTCACCGACCCCTTCTTTGTCATTTCTGTTCTGGTGGTCCTTCAAGTCACTTCGTAAGCAGCAATAATCTGTTTTAGTGTTTTAAACTTACTAGTGTTAAAGTTATTTTTACTAGTATACCTAGTGTTTTGAACGTTTACTTCTTTTTAGTATTTATACATGGTTTAGTTATATTATGGAAGTCTTAACTACTAACAAGGGTAAGCCTGCAGCACATTATAACGGATACGCATATAGGGAGTTTAGGAAGAATATAGATGAGTTAATAGTTTGGCGATGTCAGAAGGAAAGGTCAAGTAGATGCCGTGGAATGTTAAAAAGTAAAAAGTAAAAATGGCGAAGTTTTAGAAGTTACTGATCACTCATGTGCAGCACCGGACACAGCCAGATTAGAAGTTATGAAGAGCATCAACGTTGCAAAGAAGAGAGCCCGTGAAGAAGACACGTCCATTTCAAAGATCTACAGAGAAGAACTGGGAGAACTCCACAACAAGGGCTACAATTTTGTAACAGAAATGCCGCAACAACTCACCACAAAAAGAAGTATGTACATACAGAGAAACAGTGCACGTGGAACCCAAAAGGAGCCTAAGACTAGAGAAGAAGTAATTTTAGACGAAGAATTGCTTCAGATGAACGACAGATCAAAATTTATGTTAGTGGACGAAGGCTCAGAGGAACGGATGATCATTTTTTGTTCAGAAAAAGGAAAAGAGTGCTTGAGGAACCTACAAGGCTTTTTCATGGATGGAACGTTTAAAAGTTGTAGTAAACAGTTCGGTCAAATTTACACCATCCATGCTGATTATGGAAGTTCCGACACAGAAACTAACGTTTATATCCAGTTGTGTTTGGCCTACTTCCAAACAAGAAGAAAACTACATACGTTCGTTTTTTTCGTCATGTACTGCAAGCAGTCCCACAATGGAATCCAAGACACATCCACGTTGATTTCGAGGCGAGTGCAATAGCTGCAATTAGAGAAGTTCTGCCATCAGTTGAAATCCATGGGTGCTACTTTCATTTGAAAAAATGTCTGTGGAGAAAAATACAAGAAATTGGACTGACATGTGAATATAGAGAAAATGAAGAAATCCGACTGTCCACTCAAATGTGTGCTGCATTAGCCTTCTTGAAAACTGAAGATGTCCAAGATGGCTGGGTCGAAATTCACTCACAGGCTCTGGAAAACCCGAAATTAACTCGCTTCTTCGACTACTTCGTCGAACAGTGGCTGCATAATGACGAAATTCCTATTGAATTGTGGAATTGCTATGCTAGGCGACACAGGACTACGAACGCGGTGGAAGGTTGGCACAACAAAATCAACAATCTTCTTGGACGGCCCAACCCCAAAATCAGAGATCTCATACTTTGTTTGAAGAGTGAAGCGGAGGAATCTTCTTGTATGTACATGAGGATAGAACTGAATTTATCTGGAAAAAAGAGGAAGAAAACTTACATCGAGTTGGATAAGAAACTGGAAAGAACAGTGAAGAAGTATGAAGAAAATGGTGACATCAAAGCGTGTTTAAAGACAGTTTCATATCTACAAAAACTTGGCTAGACCTTCTTTCAAGAAGAAAAGCAAGACCCGAAAAGAATGTAAATAGTAATATTGACGAAACTACATTCATGCTGATTTAAAACAAGCCTAAGTATACTTTAAAACTGTAAATATATTTAAAAAGTTAACATTGACGAAGCTATACTCAAGCTGATTTTAAACACGCCTAAATGATTAAAAATATTTAGTAATTAATCATTTAGCCAGCCCGCAGCCTGGATAAAGGGTGATGGGAATCAGAAACTAATGAACTCAACTTTTATTTTCTGTGTGCGTAACACTCCTTATTTCTAAGAAGATAGGGGCGGGATTCCTTTTGTAACTCCAAAAGGGTTGACTGTGCGCTTTCTTCGCAGTGCGCTTTTTTCGCGATGCACTTTTTTCGCGACACCCCCAGGCTTTGGGCAAATTCATGTTGACCTACTGATAAGTTGCAAATAACTATTTGTATAGGCAATATTGAAAGAATGGCTTCAAAAACTTAACATTCCCCTGCTGATAAAGACTAGCCTAGTGGAAATATGTTCTGATCTGATTATTTGTTTCAATTAAGTATTGACTGAGGAGGCCAAATATTTCTTTCATACCATTTTAAGGTTGAGTTTTCACCATAGATGTCTATACCAACCCTTAACTTACTCAGGGCAGACGTCATGGTGAAGTGGTTATAATCGCTGATTATATCTTTAAAGGTCCGCGTTCGATTTCCATCGCTCTCATTAAATATATTACTGGTTTGAGTTGTTGATCCTTATCACTTACTTGGAATTCACTCAGTTGATGTCAGTTTTGATCTTACAGCAGCCCAGTGTGTGTTATTTTTTACTTCTGGTATCAGACTAATACCTCAGATCTCATTCATAGTAAAAGAAATAGTGTGAAGACAGAGAAAGGTCACAAAATGAACTCTGGCAGTAATTTATTCCGGAATCATATGGTCGGAATCATTATCGTAATATTCTCTTAATTTACTCCTAGGTATTAATGGAAATATTGTGTTAACACTTTTAATTAATTCAATTTGGATAATTAATCTGTTTGTACAATTAATAACATTATAAAGGGCACAGCACCAATCTATTTTCATTCTATTGCACACCAAGATGGTTGGTAATAAGACTTGTGCATGTTAGATGCTCAAGAGCAGTGTTGAATAACGCATATTAGATCAGCACATTTTTAAGTTCAGATAAACCATTGACATAAGCTTTTATAGAGATGAATGGTTCTGCAGTATTATTTCAAATATCTTTCTTTATGTCTATACTTGTATTTTCATTCAAATGTACAAATAGTAAACTGTGTCTATTGTAGGTGAACTTCTTGAAAGAAAAGCTGAGTGTAATGTACCAGTTAGTGAGATTAGATTAGATTTTTATTTATCCATTTGATCAATTACATGCATACAATACAATTTTGATATAGGACATGTCAGAAATTACATCTATAAATAAAATAACTTGCAGGTATTCATTGCTAATACAGTAGTTGGTATCTTAACAATTACACATTTTTCTTGTTAACACATAAGTAGTACTTTGCATTGTTAATTTCTTTATGTACTGTGTGTAGATTATATGTGACCACCAGGGGACTGGTTAAATAATAAACACTTTCATCCGTGATCAAACAAATGTGACCTCGATTTCATGAACCTAACGTTTATTTGAATGACAACAAAGGTCTTTTTGTTTTGCTTAGGCCATGAAAGAAGAAACCTATCATGAAGAACATGACAACAGTGGGGATCTTGAAATTGAGTAAGTTACTGACTTAATGAGATGTAACAGAATTACCAATGTAACTTGAGTCCTACTCAGAAAGTAAAGGATAAGAGATCGGCAGGAGGATTTCACACCTAAAAAGAAAACCCGTGGCACTACAGCCCATGAAAGGCCTAGGCTTATCAAGTGACCGCTGCCCAGCAATTTGGCCTGGAAATATTGGGGTGACGCGTTGTCAACGCATCAGGTCCCCTTGTCTGTTAATCTTGGTTTTCGTGACCTAGGCACTGCCAGACAGCTACTCAATTGTGCTCACGAGGCTGAGTGCACCCCGTTCCAGCTCTCAAGTCAGATTCTAAAATCCCTTACGGAGCCGGGAATCGAACCCGGGGCCTCCGGGAGAGTGGCAGGTGTGCTACCCCAACACCACGGGGCCGGCGGATTTCACACTTACAACCCCTTATTTGGAAGTTTGTCTATATTCTCTGCTTAATTTATATTCATGAAGTACATTAACTACTTCTATTCAGTAACGTCTTGTACGTGAGGGCATTTATTTTCCTCCTGTCCTTTATTTGCCTTGTTCTCCTATTGTTTTCCATTTCTTCTTCTAGTATATACGTTAGTGGTTAGTTTTAGTTATAGATTACATTTCATTATCATCTTCACGATTACCCATACAATTAGGGGCCGATAACCTAGATGTTAGGCCCCTTAAGACAACAGTTATCATCATCATCATCACGTCTTGTACGCTATGTCCATTTGGCACCCATATGTGAATCTGGCAGTCGACCTGTTCGGAACATCATTGTTGCGCTTCATCCTGTAGGATATTAAATACAGAATTAGCAATCAACACAACTCCAATAGGTAGTATATGGAGCTTCTGCGATTCAAAACGGCATCGACACCTACACATATCGAACTTCTGGTCTGCGATTCTCGAATCGGACTAGACCAAGTGGCAGGTGACACTAACATTATTTATTTGCATCTACACACTAGTCTAAATCACTGAATGAACCTTCAAATGGTATTACGATTCACGTTTCCATTGAATATAATTGGTAAGAATTTTAGATCAGTTGGTAAAAATGTATATACAAAAAGATGCATGGAGCCAATTCGCTCTGTAAAAAAATCAAACTTGTCAATATCATATGATGCATACAACAAAATACATTCAAATGTTTGGGCAAGCACTTTCTTTCTCACAACCTTAGATAATTTTTAAACATGATTTGTGGTGAAATGATGGTAAAATATGCACATTTAGAGATATTGTGAGTTGTACTTCCATGCCAAGTTGGCTGACTTATCGCATTTTTACACAACTGAAGACCAAGAAATTTTTGATGCAGTGTACCAGTTAACACAATTCCCAATGTGTCCATTACCTGACAACTGAATCATTAGCTCGTTATGCACTAGGAAAGCAAAATTGGTGCATTCCATTGTAAGAAAAGAATCGAAAGAAATGAAAATTTTATAACCGTTTTCTGATAGATCCCTTTTGGTTTCCTGGTTATAGGTACACACGACCCTCTACGATTACTAACATAACTTGTATGATTTCTGAAGTAAGGGTATAAAAATAATAATTCTCTACTCAATGACCTTACAGTTTGTGTTAGTTAAAATGTTTGATCTTTTTTTTTTTTTTTTTTTTTCAGGGTACAGACTGTCAGTGAAACAATATTGAGGAATTATTGTAATACTTGTGGAAAGACTTTTTGTCATCCAGGAAATCTCAACAGGCATTTGTTGGTACACACAGGAGAAAAACCGTATACTTGCGATGTCTGTGGCAAGTCGTTTCGAGAGAATGGTACATTAAAAAGACATTTGGTACAGCATTCAGTGAACAGACCCAGACCTCATTCATGTGCCGTGTGTTCGAGGAACTTCACTACATCAGGAAATCTCAAATCTCACATGCGCCAGCACACAGGAGAAAAAACGCATACGTGCCACATATGTAACAAGTCATTTGGAGGGAGTAGTAATTATAAGATTCACTTGTTGGTTCATTCTGAGAGGAGTTATTGTTGCAGTGAGTGTGGAAGAGCCTTTAAGCAGAGGGGTGCCCTGGCATCACACCTATTAATTCATGCAGGGGAGAAGCCTTACAGTTGCAAAATTTGCGGAAAATATTTTCGAACAATTGGCAACAGGAATAAACACCTGCACCTTCACTCTGATAACAAACCTTACACGTGTACTGAATGTGGCAAGAACTTCAAGCAGAGTTCAAATCTCAAGAGCCACGCTTTGATGCACACTAATTTAATGCCTTTTGCATGTGCTCAATGTGGACGTGAATTCAGACACAGTATAACTCTAAAGAAGCATATGTACAGCCACACTGATGAACGACCTTTTCCGTGTGGTACTTGTGGAAAGGCGTTCAAGAATCCAGCAAGTGTGAAGAAGCATTGCCTACTAGTTCATAATTAAAAGACGGGATTTGTTTATATCTGCCGAAGGTTTTAGAATTGAAATGATGAATTGCCAACTATGTGACCGTCGTCTAAACATGGAGTTGCATATTATTGTACTTCTGAGGCATTGTTTTACCTTGTCCAGATAACTTGGAGGCACTTACATACATACGTCAATTGTGTATTCGTTTCACGGGTAAAACTTCGCCACATATGCCCTAATACACTAATAATGCATGGTTTCTCTTTTCAGTGATGAACTCGTGCGTCCTTTGTAACGAATTTATAGATCGCTGGTTCAAAACGATACGTAAATCAGACTATTCATTTTGGCAATTGCGTACATATTGTTCTCATGAAATGCTTCTATCAGTATATGTTGGAAGCACTTGACTCAAGCAATAGTTTGCTATTTCTAGATTGAATGTCAGGAAATCATGAAGTTTTCGTGCTATGGGGACACTGATGAAATAAAGCAAACTTGTCTTAGTTTGTGTAAAGAGTGTAGATAAAACTGGGACAGAACCATGTGCAGGAAACAGTATGTATGTTGGCAAAATTAAGATTATTCTCAAATTCCTTGACAATAAACTTGATTCTTCTGTACTGTTAAATCTCCTTTAAACTAAACGTTAAAAAAGGTTCCGGAAGAGTTACACCCTTGCCGCACACATGTTTTCTGTCTTGATATCATCAGTTACATTATATCAGATCTCTGTGTGCCGTCTCATTCAAATTATGCTCAAGTAGGCTAGTTTCTTTAAGTACGATGTGTTCAAGCTGACTGATCAGAAATGCCATTTTTAACAGTGTCATACTATTTTAAAAATCAATAAAATACTCGAAGACAATCACCTATTAGACAATACTGTACCTTTCTGGTTCCCTAGTCAAGATTACCTTAATTATTCCTCAAGTAATGTCTATGAATTCCTCTCATAGACTGTCCGAGATTGAAAGTCAGTAGAAATGCTGTTTTCAGCTACACCAAGTTTAGATCCCAAATTTTATATTTATGTGTAAAATAAATCAGATTGGACACGAACGTTTAAAGGTTCCTTTGCCAGATCCTGAGTGTCTACCCTAAATAAATAGTTATGCTATAACATAACAACTTGAATATATTTTGCAATGCTCACCGCCTCTGACCGTGTTCGTAGAGTAAACGGCATGGACGTAGATAGTTGCTAGGGAATTCGGTGCAAGTGAGAAGGAGTGGGAGCGAAGCAGATGCAATGCCGGCCTGCCTGGTAGGTTAATCCTGAGGGAAGATGATGAGAAAGAAGGGAAGGTAGGTTTAGGACTTCTGAAATGCCAGAAAGATTTAAATTAGAGGGAATAATTTTATTATCTGACAATATCGGATCCCCAACAGAAAAGCCGAATGCCCACAGAGTGAGCAGAGATGAAGTGCTTTTTTGCAATATTTTCATTATGATTAGTAAAAATATTTAAAGAGTACTGTACCCGAACTGATGTAGATTGCCAAAATCCGAAAATTTAAAAAGATAAACCAGGATCGTAGCAACTTGTGGTACCTGGTTAAAACCCACGAAGATCTACTGACAAAAACATCAGGAAGGGTATAGTTATTCTACATTGTGCTACAGGACAATCTACAGAATTGACTAGGACATCACGGAAAATTGGAGAGTGAGAAACCCTATTAACACTCGGAAGTTGGGTAAATGGTGGGCCCAAGAGTCCTATCTCCACTCTAGCACAATACAACCCTAAATAGATGCAAATAAAAAGAATCGAATTTAGATAAAACACCAGCAACACGCAAATACGTGCCTGTATAAATGTATTACTCAAAATTGGACAACTACAAAATAAACAACACCTAACTACTACTTGTAGTCGCTCAATAAAAATCAAATTCAATCTAGATTGCCAGTTAGAACAATAATCATAAACCGGTATCAGTAGATACAAACTATCGATACACTAATTTAAGGAGTTAAAAAAATAATGTTACCTAGCCAAAAATTCAAATCAAATTAGCGATGACCTTTCGCTATCACAAGACATCATCAAACTCTATACAAGACTCCTTAAATTCTTCCAACCCTATTTTAAATTATATAAAAAAACGAAATAAATAATAATAATAATAATTTTCAAAAATATCAACTAGCTGTTTACAATCATCGTCGCTAATCATCTTACAGTAATAAATCCTTGGAATCAAGCTTTAAATTGAGCTTTGAAACAAACCTTGAATCAGACCACCAAATTTATGTCAATGTCATTATTATAATAGTAATTCAGCTTTAATAATCCGAGCAGTAAAGCCTAGATCCTACCTATAGTATTTCCGCACCATAATTTACTCTTGTCTGTTATATTCATAATGGCAATTGTCACCTAAATAAATTTCTCTTAGCTTGAGACAATTTCAAGTCGAGTTAGTTTCGAGCATGACCTTCGATCAGCGAATCAGTAAAATGAGGATCCGAGCAAAATCACAACTCCACTGAGAACAGCTTAGCGCGATAGCCATCCCGAACTATCACTACAAAGGGAAGACCGATTCTTCCAAATTATAAGAATCTCCCATCATAAAGATCACAACGATGACAAAAATAGCACAATATCAACCTCAAAATATAACACAAGTCGTGGAACAAAGCTAAACAAGCTCGATGCCATGTTTCACAACAGCAACAAATGCAAAACCTGGCTGGACTATCATAATACAGCCTAGCATTAACCTACTCACGATTAAAATTTACAATCCAGCCCAAAGCGCAATAAACTTCGACAAGGATCCGACGTCCACCATCTCGCTCCACTGTTCACTTCACGATCATCTCGAAATAATGCACTATATTGCAGTTTGATTCCTATTTAACAGTATCAGCTGAATGATTAATGAATCTATAATGCCATTAGTGTATTTCGACTACCTTCTTCTAACTCAAATTTGGTTGAATATCATATTTCAGCTTGTTAATAAATATTTAATTATCATGAATAAATTATCCACATCCTAAAATATATATCTCCACTGGGATATATAACAAATATTTCTTGTTACTAAATTTTACATAATGTTCCACCTGAACATATTTTTCAAAAATTCTGATGTCCGTCTGAAGTCGCGTCAGCTTTCGAAATTCAGAATAGCCTATCAAACACCAGCGATCGTCATCCAGAAGCCGATGAAAATCCAACAAAGTTAAATCAAACCGCAGGTTCCAAAATTTCGGGGGAAAAAAACCACCAGATATCACAAACATTCCAAATATCACCATAGAAATTCGAAATCTTAAAAATGCATTTAAATATAATCACACTCGAATAAAGAAAAATATGAAGAAGCTATTTTAAGAATTCCAATCCAAACTGAAACTCCACAAATAAATATTTAAGCAAAAATTTTAAGCAAAATCAAAGTATGACGAAAATATTTAACTGACTTCCCAATAAAAATACCCAAATCCTACAACCAGATGATGAAAATGTTACTTCAGATGATCTTACAGCATGCTCACGTTCAAATACTACGAATATGGATTGTTTCTACCTTATAGCTGCAGATTGCTGTCATACAGATATCCAAATTCCTTCATGTTGAAGACAGGAATAAAGTTGTGGTCGCACCCCTTCCTGGATATTTCTAGATCGACGGCGTCCCACGAGGAAATTCTCCAGACAACAGCATGTAGAACAAAAAAATTGTTCCTCAACGAACCACGTTCCCGAACATCGCCGCCTCCTTGCGTCCACGTTCCCGGGTTCGATTCCACTCTCCGTCCTTCCTACGTCTTCTCAGAATGGGACTGCAAGCAACTGCGTGTTGTAAATAAGTCTTCGAAATCCATCGTAATAACTTGTAGTAAGCATCTGCATTTTATATTCTGCATTTTAAATATGACCTCGACCGTCAGGGGTGGATCCAGAATTTCTCTCTGGGAGAGGCACCCCTACTTGATTTTTGGGACCTACTTAATTTTTTTGAGGATGTTTATAAGAAATAAAAATCCCAACTACGTCAAATAAAACCTGTCTTATTCGCAAAATACATAAATATATAAAAGGTACATAGAGACAATTTATTTTATCTACTTCCGTAAAATTTACAGATGTGTTAGGGCCAGTTTTCCCTTATGTTTTCTATCAAAAACTTCCAACACTTCTTTAGGCTTAATTTAACTTGACATGCTCTGATGTAGGCCTATGTGCAGTAATGGCAGTGCATTAAGTCTGTCTTCTGACATACATTTCATTCTGGTAATCCTTTACAACATTTTATGACAAAAGCATCTGCAATTTTCCCACACACTGCATTTCATTTGTCGGAAATTTGTAGTTAATTCAATTAAATTAAGCCCAAAAAGGGGATGAAGACTGTTTTACGATAGTAGTCTTAATTGATTCAACCTGTAGGTTTGATCTGTTCTTTTAAAGGTTTGTTATTCTAGGCTTTTGAATGTCTGTGCCCATCTCTTCTGCTAGCTTTTTGATAACGGTTTGTTATTCTAGGCTTTTGAATGTCTGTGCCCATCTCTTCTACTAGCTTTGTTGGTTGCTCAAACAATGCTTTGAATGTGTTTTCACCAGAATCCCTTTTTTCTTGAATGCTTGCTATTGTAGCTACAACAAGTTGCATTGCATTAAGGACGTCCATATAATCAGCATATCGAAAACTCTGATGCCATGATACAGTTGAGGAATGGAAAGGCGTTGCTCCCCCTACCATCAGGAGAGTGAGAAAATAGTTTCCAAAACGGTGGGTAGAGCAGGAAGGTTTTCCATGAACGTCAGTCCAGCCTCATGTCTCTCCAACCATCTTGTTTCACACAACGTTTTGAGTCCATGTTTTCCTGGCTTCAGGTTATGATTTTCCTGCATTGGTCTTCAGCTTTTAAAATCTTCTAGCTGAGTCTCGGAAAAAAAAAAATTGGCCAAAGTTGATATGACACCTACAGCGCTTCTAATGCTAGACATAGTAGGCTACACACTTTTCTGGCCGCTAAGTTAAGCCTACGGCTGGCACAGTGACTGTAGGTAGCTAAGGGCTGGATCTGAGCTATGCGAGCTTGCACCCTTTTAAATATTCCACTCATATTTGAGGAACCATCAAAAGCTTGTCCTCGGCAATCATTTATGTCCAGATCAAGTTTTTCAAGCTCTTGTAATATTGTGTGAGCCAGGTTCTCACCTGTGAGATCCACTACGTCAACAAACTTTGTGAAGTCTTCTCCAATCCTAAACTCCTTAGTATTGAAGTATCTTATACAAAATGCACGGTAAGCTGTTATTTGACAGATTCATCAGTAGTCTCATCAGCCAAAATAGTGAAAATCTTCGAATCTTTTATTTTTGTCACGATCTTTTCGGTAATTACTTCACCGCAACACTCAATAATATCGTTTTGAGTTGTTTTACTAATGTAACTGGCGTTATTTCCACAAGTTTTCAAGTGGAAAGCCAAAACGTCATCACCAGCATCCATCCTAAATTTCAATAATGCTCTGAAATTTCCTTCACCGACCGAACTTCTATCAATGTCAGAGGCCATCTCATCTCTATGCCCTCTCAACGGTATGTTCTGGGTACCACATAATATGACTGTTTTAATGATAGGTATAAGTCTTTTGCGGTTCTCTTCAATGATTTGTTTCTCTGCATTGCACATGCTGGACAATACATCATTAGCCTTGTTCTCATATATCATTAAGAAATTATGATAGGCAACCATGTTTCGTTTGTGGTATTCTGTGTTTGAATGGCGCTTGAGTGATTCCACAGTTTTCTTGCTCACAAACCAATTTCCAAGTTTTGCATCGTTTATTCCTCGTTCAGAACGGCCAAATAAGATACAAATTTTGCACAGACCTCCACTCTTTTCTTCACTGTGCGCTAGCCATTCATAGGTTTTTAAACAGCTGCGTTGAAAAAGAACGAGTTTTGTTTCCTCCTGGAAAATAGGAAATTTGAAGACTGCAGAGGGGATCCCTGAATGTTTCAACAACTGGTACTTTTCTTCGTTTTTCAGTGATGCTATGGAAGCTAGATATGACAGAATCTTCCCCAAATCACAACCTTTGAAGGAAGTATCTGAAGACAGTAGGCCTACATCACATTTTCCTGTTAAAGCTGATGTTGTAGTATTAATATAGTCAATTTCATTGTGGTGAAGATCAGAAGCTGTATATTTGAAAGAAAAAAACAACCACTTCCAGTTCATTGTTGTTTTCTACCTGAAAATAAAAGGTTAAAAAATGACAGTTGGGTGTCACAAAGGAGCTAGAAGTTTGGTGATGGTATTTATGGCGGCATTAACATCTACAAATATTATTTAAGTTATGTACCGGTAACCTAGAAGGTTATAGAACTGGAAATCTATTATTCACTTATTTATTGCCACTGACTCAGTAAAATCCTCAGTATCATCACTTTCGTGTTACAGTATATAACAGAAATTGCAGGCTTAACCAGTAAATAATGGAAACTAAGTAATTATCGCGTGATTTAATGAGCCATTGCTACCGCACTATTGATACTTGAGTTTTGAATTAAAAAACACCACTTAAGAACCACAATTTATTTACGTAAAAAAACACTGTAAATAAGCATAGTATCTGTTTATTACAATGCTGTTAGTTTAGGACAGCATTGCAATGTTAGGTTAGGTAGCCCCTACCCTTCACATCTAGCTTGTAGGACAGGGTAAACTGGTAGGCATTTTTATGTTACCTTGTTTCTTTTCGTAAAAAATTAGTCTAGTCCAAGTTGCCTTTTCGTTCCTCCGCCACCGCTCATACTTGTATTAATAACTGTCAAGAACTTATAATCATATACCACAGCACAGAACAATGAAACTATCAGAACTGCCTCAGTGTTGCCACATTTTCAAATACGATTATCGTACAGACCCTGCTAAATTATCGCACAAGAGCATAATATTATAAAATTATGTGCAACCAGCGGACGTCAGTGCTAGCGACCGTGATACTTCTGGTGAAGATCTACAAAACTACGCTTTCTTCAGATTATGCGAATATAGTTAAGATAATTTTGAGTAGAGGAAACATTTTAAAGTGTATACTAGGTCGTAATGGGCTAAACATAAACCTGTTTGTATTTGAAAAGAAGTTTGTGATTAAGTGGGAAATTAATGAAATTAAACAATATGTATTTTGTAAAGTAGTTTGGGATTTAGTTGTGAAATAAAACATTATTTTTCCCATCAACAATAGTCTATTTTATCTAGTGTATAGACCGGTCGTTTGGGGAGGGCCCCTGCCCCTCCCTTGGATCCGCCTCTGACGACCGTCATGCTCCAACCCGAGCTTAGTCAAGTTACGTCAAATGCCTGGCGCATCGCGCCTGCCACGTTCCCTCAGTGAATTTAGAAATCCATTATGCTTGTTCTAACATATTTTCGCAATATCTCTCCCACTTTCAGTTCGTTAACTTTCATTATAGCAGAATTGAAAATAGTCATCGTGGCAAATTTGACGATATCAGTTCATTAGTTTGCTTATTCATGCATATCATTACATATCATAGTCCACTGACTGTTGTCTGGTCCCCCAATTGCATGATAAAATGTCCGACCACTGACCGATACTTTCACTTCCCGGAAATACACAATTTCTGGAATAAATTCCTCGATCACCGTTCACATACTTCCGCAATATTACTGGCACAATATCCGTTAAAAACCCTTTAAAACTTCCTTCCGAAGGATACAACGTTTCGTTTACATGCCCGCACGTTCGCTTGTTCACTCAAACACTCCCGCACGTACATAAGTTCAATTTCGGTAATATTATACTCGCCTCTCTTTACCGATCCAATCTCTCGGTCGTCAACAAGCGAACTGTCTCTCCAACAGGGCCAGGAAAAAAATATTCGTGTATCACTTATCCCTCCGCTGTGACGTCACAGAGAGTACGACTAGCCTGGCGTCAGAGCCTAGCAGGTTGCCGACTGCCCCTGGCTTTACACCATCTGTAAAACACAGCCTCGGGTCACGACCTTGACCGACACTTCAAGCTGACAGAATAGCTTGTTCTTACTTCCGCTCCAATGTTAGAATATCAAAACTAAAGTCTTCTTCTTCGAAATGTCAGACATGCACATACATCATACCAAAATTTGGGTACAGTACCAATTGTTGCATTTAAAGCAGGCTAAACTCTTACCCAGAGGGTGCCGACTAACAGTTTAGAACGGAGGAAAACCTCAAACCAAACTTGAACAAAACCAAAATTTTAAACAGTAAAACTTAAGTCAGAGTGAAAATCTCTAGAAGTAGGAAGATGGAAGATGTGATAGCTAGGAGAAACTTTGTAAATGTTGTTAATAGATGTTCTGTTTTAAACGCAACAAGTGATGGGTTTTTAATAAGCGTATCATTCAGTGATTTGCCTTTTTCTTTGAATATAGAATAATTCTGGAGAAAAATTAGGGAAGAGAAGGTCCTGCCTAACGGTTTTTCTAGCAATAGAAGTAGAAAACAAATAATAAAGATTTTATTTTAAAGTATTGAATTGAAAACCATTAACAATTTTAGATCTCGGATATTATTTTGAGCTTAAGAAAAAAATTGTTTGTTATAGAAAACTTTTGAGGTTCAGACCTGTAGTAACAATAAGAAACTTTACAAGAGTTTTCGAATTTTACATACTATTAAAAGGCTTTAAGCCTATAACAATAAAGGACTTTCAATTTGGTTTAATATTTCATTAGATTAATTAGGTAGAAAATTAAATTTTCAAAAAAAAAGGCTTTTAGAATACCTTAGTAGCAAGCAAAAGGATTATGCATTCCTGGGCGCAGCAGGATAAGAAAAAGGAGATTAATAAGTGGTTCCTATAAACACTGTTATATTGACAAAGAATTGAAGAGATGCTAAATTCTACTAGGACAGGTCACCTTTTGTGAAACCTAGATTACACAAATTAGATAAAAGTTTAACAATTGGATAATTAGAACTTACTCGTTGCAACAGGAAAAAATACGTATTAAAATGTGGATTATAACCACGGTTATTTTTACAGAATGAATAAATGTTAAGTGGAGCAAAAGTGGGAGGGCGCATAATTTTTGGCGAGGCCTCGTAAAAAAGAAGTAACTAGTTTAAATATACCCTGAATTGTTAGTAAAAAGGGATTGGGAGTGTAGGAAATATAGGATAGAGTCCTGGCCAATTTTATTAATACGAACGAATCGCGACGCGGCAGATTGTTGAACGGACACTGTTTGTAGCACTAAAGTTTGTTGATAGATTGTAAAGTTTCACTATTGTAGTATGTATAGGTTCATTCAGTTACACTTTGACGGGTTTTAGCGGTATACAGTTTATGAATTCACTTTGACTTAAAGGCTGCAGTAATTGAGTATAGTTTATTTTGAATGGAAAGTTCCAGAGGTGTAGTGACAGTTTAAAGGAGCAAGTAGGCATCCCACGGAGTAAGACAAGTTATGTTTTAGACAGCTATGAATTTAACAGAAATCCCTCGTTGCAGGGAAAGTATTCCCTTATTTAGTTCAGGAAATGCTGAATTTCATAACTTTAGTAGCAAGCCTGGTTGGCGAAGAATGATTGTTCCCACAGGGGGCAGTTATTACTCCATTTCGCAGAAATCCCAACACTGCCCATAACTTTCATTATAAGCACTCAAAATGTTGTTTAAAACCTTTTAAAATGTTTTAAATTCAATGTAGGTAGTTATTTATCATGCCATGGTGGATTGAAGTTTGAAGCCTCCTGCGATCATTACACTAAAAATTCAGACATGACGTCCGTTTGAATCACCTCATTAGAGAGGAGGAGAACCTCTAAGAGAGGGCTGAACTGTTCACCAAGCTGACTACTAGGGAAGTGAAAGGAGAATTTGAACACACGTCAAGTGAGAAGACGAAGTGGAGGTGGGGGGTGACAAAGGAACATAAAACAGGGTTGGCAACTTCTGAGCAATATAAATCCTTTACTTAATATAATTTTCTTCATGGAGTAGGGTCTTCAAGGAGATGGTAGCTCAAGACAAAGACGACGTCTGCTGGAATGGTTTGTAAGTCCTCTTGAAATCGCTGAATCAAAAAAACTTCTGCAAGTTGCCGCGTGGTGAGCTGGGGTCGAAATCCAGAGGGTAAATAACAGAAACAAACTTGCGTGCATTTTAGTGCATATTCAAAGAAAAAGGGAATACAAAAAAGGGGTCCCTGCTGGTGTCTGCAGAGGGAAAATAAAAGAAACTAATGAAATAGAAAAAAAAGCAAAGAGCAGCAAGAGCAAACTAACTAACCGTGTGTTGCAAAGAATAAACCACTGCCTACTTCCCCATATTTCTTTCCTGTTGAAGCGGAGAGCGAATGACCACACCGTTACACTGCCATCGAAAACAATGCTACGGACATCTAATTTAGGTATGGTTGAATAAAACAATCTGTTGAAGTGCCCGGCCATATCTTAATCAGATCGAATTCTTTAAATTCAAATGATATTCTTGTTAGATATAAAACGGGGCATTCCTCATAGTAAAATTACTATAAACCCGAACTTACTTTTTGCTGTTTTTCACGATAGTCGCGAGTGCATTATAGTCAGATTTTATGGCAAAGTCTCAAATTATTAACATCATTTAAATATAATAATAACCCCTGGCACTACAGCCCATGAAGAGTCCTACAAGAGATCGCTGTCCAGCCATTTGGTTTGCAGATATTGGGGTGACGCGTGGACAGCGCATTGGGTCCCTTCTGCCGTTAATCTTGGTAGTAGTGCTAGAAGGGGACTTCTGTTCCACTTAGGAAGTTGTGAGCCCCTGGAAGCCTTGGGAAGGAAGGAGTAGTGCTAGGAGGGCGTGTTTGGATTCGTTTTTTTTCGTCTCGTTGTGCTCTTTACGGGAATGTTGGTGTCGAAAAGGTGAAAATAGGGTTTTGGGTCTAAAAATGCGTTTTTCACATTTTTGCTAATTTTTGGAAAACCGAAAAAGTGATTATGACGTGTGTGATATTATTTTTTCGTCTCATTGTCCTCTTTACAGGGATGTAGGTGTTGAAAAGGTAAAAAGCTGGAAACATGTTTTTTTGGTCTAAAAATGAGTTTTTGTGATTTTACCTAATTTTTGGAAAACTGAAAAAGGGATCATGACGTGTGTGATTATTTTGTTCGTCTCGTCGTCCTCTTTACGGGGATGTAGGCGTTAAAAAGGTAAAAAGCTGGAAACATGGTTTTTGGTCTAATTTTTTTTGTGATTTTCCCTAATATTGGGAAAACTGAAAAAGTGATCATGACGTGTGTGATATTAATTGTTTCGTCTCGTCGTCGTCTTTACGGGGATGTAGGTATTGAAAAGGTAAAAAGCTGGGAACATGGTTTTTATGGAAAATGTGTTTTTGATAATTTTCAAGTTATTTGGAAACCGAATCATGTGATTTTTATGACGGGCATGTTGATGTTTTCGTCTCGTTGTCCTCTTTATGGGGATGTAGGTGTTGAAAAGGTAAAAAGCTGGAAACATGTTTTTTATGGAAAATATGTTTTTGTGAGTTTCCCTAATATTGGGAAAACTGAAAACGTGATGATGATGCGTGTGATTTAATTTTTTCGTCTCGTCGTCCTCTTTACGAGCTTGTAGGTATTGAAAAGGTAAAAATCTGGAAACATGGTTTTTTAGTCTAAAATGTTTTTTTCGTGATTTTCCCTAATATTGGGAAAACTGAAAAAGTGATCATGACGTGTGTAATAATATTTTTTTCGTCTCGTCGTCCTCTTTACGTGGATGTAGGTATTGAAAAGGTAAAAAACTGGAAGCATGTTTTTTTATGGAAAAGGTGTTTTTGTTAATTTTCAAGTTATTTGGAAAACGAATCATGTGTTTTTTATGACGGGCATGTTGATGTATTTATCTCGTTGTCCTCTTTAAGGGAATGTAGGTATTGAAAAGCTGAAATCATGGTTTCCGTCATTTTTCGAGATATTTGAGGAAAACGGGGAAAAAGTAAGAAACCAGATTTGAAGTTACGTTGTGTTAAGCGCTGTGATGTTGGTAAAACACATACACATTATTATTATTATTATTTGACATGGCTTGCCTGTGCTCACACATAGAGAGATGCTTCGTGAAATGAGAATTGGAAGCTTTGAGGCCGGTTCAGTGTTAGCAGACAGATAAGTGGTCTTATCATTGTGCGTGCTCTGCAGCCAGAGAGATAACAGCCTGTTGTTCGCACGCAGGTGCTGTTATCTGACACAGACGAGTAACTCGATCTTGCGATGAAGGACAAACAGCTCTGTCGAAAAGCTGATCATTGCATTCCAACGCACACACACGCAGAGTTTGCAAAGCTTGTGAGAATCAGTCTGATTTGTGCGTTCCACGACTTCCTACACAAGGAGCAAAAAAAGTAATGTGTTAACATTGCAACTTGTTTAAGAGACATAAATGTTCTGAGAGTAAGAGATAGACGTTATTCTTGTAATCACCTTTGAAGACGACGGATGCAAGTGCCTTAAGCTCTTAGTAAAAATTACGTGAACCGTGGCCGTACTTGTAATAAGGTACGTTCATTATTGTTAATTATGACATGATTGGTTTTATTGTTATTTTGTGTATGCGTGAGAAGTAAGTTAGTGACTGATTGTATTTTTGTGGAGATTTTGTTTGTTGCAGATTTAAAAAAAAACACTCTAAGTCTGGAAAAGCAGATCGAGAGAGAGCGACAGTGACAGTGACAGTGGCGGCAAAGAGCACATTTGCTGAAAGGATTATAATTCAATATATAGTGAGTACATGTTGTTCCATTACTTTTATTGTTGTTGTTGTTAAATATATGCCATTTATTTCATGGAAATTTATAAACCTATGGCGTGGAAATTTATAAACCTATGGCGTGTATTTATTATTGTTTAAGAATTAAGACGTGTATCGAGTGAACAGAGTTTTAACTACCGTGACGCTTCCGATATAAAAAAGGTGAGCTATCGATTATTTCTTTTCTTTGTAAATTACCTTGTTATTTTTTGAGTGAGTGTCTTATCTATGTGTGCACACTTGAAACATTTTTGTTTTAGCAACTCTTCTGAATGAATGAATGGATGAATGAATGAATGAATGAATGAGTGAATGAATGAATGAATGAATGAACGAATGAATGAATGTATGAATGAATGAATGAATGAATGAATGCTCCTGTTTATTGTATATAACCATGACTTATCGCGGATTTTATTGGTTTGTTTTTCAGATAAATCGTTGGAAACAAAACAACAGAATCATTGTTGGCGATTGTCTACTGCTGGGGCCAATTGTGTAGGATCAACATCAATTGCTACGACCATTGTGTGCCTGTGTGCGTGATTGTGTGCCAGTCAGTGAAAGCGATAAGTGTGGCCGTGTGGAATTGCTGGTTTTGGATTAACCTATTCTAAGGTAAGGTTTGCACGTTTATTAGTCCATTTTATAATCATGTCTATATCAGAGAGTGAAGTGTCAGTGTGGTAGCCTTTGGCCAAATGTTTCAAAACGCGAGTATGCTCCGGCCGAATTTACAATGCGAATCACTGTCTGTCCCCTAAAGATTTTGCGGAATTATGTTTCCCCATTTTTTTGAGTAAATGTGAACAAGGCTTAAGATTGCGTCAGGCTTAAAAATAAATTTTGAACTACTGTGTGAATTTATGTTGATAAAAAATAATGTTGAAGAGAAACACACATTCAACCATTGTACAAAAATGGAGAAAGTACTGATAGCCGATAATTTGGAAACGTGGTATCAGGAGAAAGCTATTCAAGCGCTTATCAGAAAATTTGATAAGTTGCAACAGGGTCCCAGTGGCTTGGCTCTGAATAGCATTGCCCATTTGCAAATTAATATTTGTAAATACAATCCATTAAATGCAGGAAGTTGCTATATTCCCACACCGAGCTTTATCGCTTCGAGAAAGGCAGTGATCAACATACGCAATAACGATTACAGCTTTTTGTGGAGTATAGTTAGCTGTATGCAACCCTGTGAAGACACACATTGTGATAGACCAGGAAAGTACAAAGACTTGTTTAACCACATGAAACAAACTCTCAATCTGAAGCGTGTTTCATTTCCCATGCCTTTAGATAAAATTCGTTTATTTGAGAAATATAATCCTTCTCATTCATGGTGTATGGCATCGAGGGATCCAATATTGTGGGCCCCTTGTATGCCACCAAAGAGACAAAAAAATATCACATTCACTTGCATTTCCTGTCTCATGAGGATAAAAACCATTATTGTTGGGTAAAGAATTAGAGTAGATTGGTAAGCAGACAAGTGCCTTACCATCATCCTAAGAAACATATTTGCGAGCGCTGCCTTCAGTATTTTGGAACTGGTGAACTTTTACAACGACATACGGAAGACTGTGAAGGGCAGACGGCCCGAAGGGAATGACGCAGTTTTAAAATATAAGGCCACTAATAAACAAGACATGGTACCTTTTACTGTTCACGCTGATTCTGAGGCCCTCACCGTTCCCATTCAGGGGTGTGAACCAAGCCCCCATACAAGCTCAACCTATCCGGTGCTGAAGCATGAGCCTTTTGCTGTAGGCTATTATGTTGTCTGTCACTATGATAAATCCCAATGTGAGTATGTAAGTCACAAAGATCAGGATTGTGCGCGGTGGTTTGTTGATCAAATGGCGGCATTAGCAAGCAAAGTAGAAACTATTTTGAACAACCCTGCACCAATTCAGATGTATGACGTACAGCAAAGAGAATATGATCAAGCCACCACCTGCCACATATGTGAAAAGCCAATTTTAGGCGGAGAAAGAAAAGTAAGAGGCCACTGCCACAGAATAGGGCATTTTAGAGGTGCTGCCCATAGCGAATGCAATTTGAAGTACTCTACACCACACTTCCTCCCTGTCTTCTTACACAATTTCTCCCGGTATGACCTTCACTTCATTGTTAAACAATTTTCTCATGTAGAGAAGAGCAAATTCAGCATTTTGGCTAAAAACCATGAGAGCTTTACCTCACTTTCATGGAGAAAAGGAAGGTTAAACAGTCTATTGAGTCTGGGTAGGTTCTTGGTGACGAGGCGAGGTTTCATGCCGATGGTGGAATGAATGGTGTTGTTGTATCCTGACACAAGTTGAGGTAACCAGTCTATCCATCGATAGGAACCATGTATTGTAAACTCTTTCCACATATAACTCTTTAATGTTCGATTGAAGCGTTCAACTACGCTAGCTTTGAGATTGCTATAAGTGGAGTAACGATGAATATCCTTAGATTTGAGAAAACTGGAGAAATCCTTGTTGAAAAATTCTTTTCCCTGATCGGTTTGTAACAATTTAGGTTGACGTTTTGATTGTTGAATAATATGTTGAAACAACCCCATGCTTTGCCCGTCTCTGATTTGGTTTCAGAGCTATCACTGTCCGTGTGCGAACCTAAACGTCATGGCATCCTATTCCCATCTACCTCTATCACTTGGTCAGAAATAGACTGTTGACCCAATGTGACATTGCCTAAAAATTGGGGATTTTGTTCGCATAAGTAAACATAGAAGTGTGTTTTCAAAATCATACACTCCGCAGTGGTCAACATAAATTTTTAAAATTCGCCAAGTCAAGCTAGGTCAACCAGTGACGTATCTCTTAAAGATCAGAGCGGTCAACCCTTTCAAGGACGATTCTATTATGAAGAAGTGCAAAAAACATTATATCCCAACGATTATCTCGTTGAACGAGTAATTAAAGTCAAAGGTGCAAAATATTTTGTAAAGTGGTTTGGGTTTCCTTCCACGCTTAATTCATGGGTCAATAAACATAATTTTTTGTAATAAAACCCTATTTATTTATTTATTTTGTTATTTAGAAAAAATTCCCTTTCCAAAAATATGTATCACTTTACCTTTCACTAATCCCACCCTTTTGTTTTTCTACATGTCCAATGACCTCTTTGTTCAACCCCATGCCAATTTTTTATCATGATGTTATGCACTCACTCATGGTTTGAAACTTTGCGCTGCATTATAAATCTATTTTTCAGCAAGGCTATGACATACTCAGTATAAAGCCGCACACTGTATAATGATACCTGACTCTTATCTCTCTGGTTGCAGAGCACGCACAATGATAAGACCACTTGTCTGTCTGTTAGCCGTGGGCCAGTATCAAAGCTTCCAATTCTCATTACACCAAGCAGAACTCTCTCTGCGTGTGAGCACAGGCAAGCCATGTCAAATAATAATAATAATAATAATAATAATAATAATGTGTTTTACCAACATCACAGCGCTTAACACAACGTGACTTCAAATCTGGTTTCTTACTTTTTCCCCTTTTTCCTCAAATATCCCGAAAAATGAAGGAAACCATGATTTCAGCTTTTAAATACCTACATTCCCGTAAAGAGGACAACGAGACAAATACATCAACATGCCCGTCATAAAAATCACATGATTCGTTTTCCAAATAACTTGAAAATTAACAAAAACACCTTTTCCATAAAAAAACATGCTTCCAGCTTTTTACTTTTTCAATACCTACATCCACGTAAAGAGGACGACGAGACGAAAAAAAAATTATTACACACGTCATGATCACGTTTTCAGTTTTCCCAATATTAGGGAAAATCACGAAAAAACCATTTTAGACTAAAAAACCATGTTTCCAGATTTTTACCTTTTCAATACCTACAAGCCCGTAAAGAGGACGACGAGACGAAAAAAATAATATCACACACATCATCATCACGTTTTCAGTTTTCCCAATATTAGGGAAAATCACAAAACATATTTACCATAAAAAACATGTTTCCAGCTTTTCACCTTTTCAACACCTACATCCCCATATAGAGGACAACGAGACGAAAACATCAACATGCCCGTCATAAAAATCACATGATTCGGTTTCCAAATAACTTGAAAATTAACAAAAACACATTTTCCATAAAAAACATGTTTCCAGCTTTTTACCTTTTCAATACCTTCATCCCCGTAGAGAGGACGACGAGCAGAAAAAATTAATATCACACACGTCATGATCACTTTTTCAGTTTTCCCAATATTAGGGAAAATTACAAAAACCTATTTTTAGACCAAAAAACCATGTTTCCAGCTTTTATCCTTTTCAACACCAGCATCCCCGTAAAGCGGACAAGGAGGCGAAAAAAATAATATCACACACGTCATGATCACTTTTTCAGTTTTCCAAAAATTAGGGAAAATCACAAAAAACCATTTTTAGACCAAAAAACCACGTTTCCAGCTTTTTAAATTTTCAACACCTACATCCCCGTAAAGAGGACAATGGGACGAAAAAAATATTATCACACACAACATGATCACTTTTTCAGTTTTCCAAAAATTAGGGAAAATCACAAAAACATATTTTCCATAAAAAAACGTTTCCAGCTTTTTTACCTTTTCAACACCTGCATACCCATAAAGAGGACAACGAGATGAAAACATCAACATGCCCGTCATAAAAGTCACATGATTCGGTTTCCAAATAACTTGAAAATTAACAAAAACACATTTCCATAAAAAACATGTTTCCAGATTTTTACCTTTTTAATACCTACATCCCCGTAAAGAGGACGACGAGACGAAAAAATAATATCACACACGTCATGATCACTTTTTCAGTTTTCCCAATATTAGGGAAAGTCACAAAAACCAATTTTTAGACCAAAAAACCGTGTTTCCAGCTTTTTACCTTTTCAATACCTACATCCCCGTAAAGAGGACAACGAGACGAAAAAATAATATCACACACACGTCATGATCACTTTTTCAGTTTTCCCAATATTTGGGAAAATCACAAAAACTCATTTTTAGACCAAAAAAAAACATGTTTCCAGCTTTTTACCTTTTCAACACCTACATCCCCGTAAAGAGGACAATGAGACGAAAAAATTATATCACACACGTCATAGTCACTTTTTCGGTTTTCCAAAAATTAGCACAAATGTAAAAAACGCATTTTTACACCCAAAACTATATTTTCACCTTTTCGACACCTTCATTCCCGTAAAGAGCACAACGAGTCGGAAAAAACGAATCCAAGCACGCCCTCCTAGCACTACTCCTTCCTTCCCAAGGCCGCCAGGGGCTCACAACTTCCTAAGTGGAGCAGAAGTCCCCTTCTAGCACTACTCTTGGTTTTCGTGACCGGGGCTCTGTCTCACTGTCAAACAGCTACTACTCAATTGCCCTCACAAGGCTGAGTGCACCCCGTTCCATCCCTCACGTCAGTTTTTATAATCCCTGATGGAGCCGGGAATCGAACCCGGGGCGTCCGAGTGAGAGGCAGGCGCGCTACCCCAACACCAGACGACCGGCAATTTTTAGCACATTCATATTCACTGACAGTGAAAGAATTTTAAATGTGAACAACAGATGTCATAGACTTGTGTTCTGTCACTAAGGAGTCACCATGACTTTGGCTATTATCCTCACTACCGTATCTGCAGAAAAAAATGCCAGGATGGCACCTCACTTCAAGATCCGCCGATAACCTAAATGTTAGGCCCCTTAAAACAACAAACAACACTTCAGGATCCGGAGCAAGTACCCCGATCCTAGACCCTTATATCACTGTTAATCACGGGTTATCAAATATATTCCCTTCACATCCAATTACAAGGGACAGATATCCTAAGTCCCTAAAAAGGCAACAATAACAAAAATTATGTCCCCTACACTTATTTTGTTTTACCCTGGAACGGCCATGACTTGTCCAAGCGATAACCTTCCAGACGCCAACCTCGTGACAAGAGTTGACCTAATGAGTGGTAGAGAGTATGAAACTGGGCAAGAAGATTGAAGGGTTGGTTGGTTCGTCAGTTTAGGGCCTGCAAAAACGCAGTCATGTAGCCTCGTGTACTTTGGGTGTATGTAGAACCTGTCTGATAACCGGTGTTAATTGTGATTGCTATATTAGTGTGTGTTATCTGTAATTCAGGTAAGGACTGCAGACGATCAATTTCAAGTAGTTCCTACTTTTGCGACCATCAACGACACCTAGGTGTGACCTTCACTACTACATGCCACCACAACCGGCACCTGGTGGCGAACGTTGGAACTAATAGAGCGTTAATCATATCTAACCTACAAATTTAGCTTCACACAATTGTAGTTAGTGGAAGGTTCGTTTACATGCCATAAATCTATGACACGATCCCGCCGGCTTTACTTACCCTCCGATGGAAGCCATACTAAGTGATTTTTAACGCTCTTAAAAATCCGACGGCTTCGACTGGCTTTGAAACCACGATCTTGGGCATAGAAGCTCGGCATGCTATCAACTACGCCACTGAAGCCGCTGAAGATGGAAGGCTATGACCTATTCGAAGATAGCCTACCATCCCTACATTTTGAAAATGGTAAGTCATGGAAAACCATTTCAAAGGAGAGTGACAGTGAGGTTCAAGCTACTCATCTACCAAGTTCAGAGACACTTTGGCTTAGTGGCCTTGCGCTGAGCCCTAGCGAGCGTGGTGAGTACCAAACAATGTACTATAAGGGAACTTACCACGAGTCTCGCTTGACCTCAATAAGTGCCTTTACTGTTTCTAGAAATATTCACGCACACGCGTGTCTATTGTACGCTATGGTGCCTTCCAGATATACCATTAATCTCTTTCTAAAATACGGTCCAAGAGTTCAGCAACTACTGTTTAGTAAACTCATTTGTGCTCGTCATAATTATGGTTCAATGGCGTACAACTTTAAGGTGCGATACGTACGGCGTAGGCTTGTAAATACACAGATTATACAATCTTTATTAAATTTTACACCATACTACGAAAAGAACTTACCTGTAGGTAAATGACGTTCTCGTTATTTTTTTCTTTGATTATGAATGTTTTAACAAGATCAACATTTCAAAGACGACTGTTATGTCGGTAGGGAACAGGTGGCCTGTGACAGTTCTATCTCACCCATTTTATTTGTACGCGATTTCGTATGCTCGATTTTTGTCGATATCTCTCGAACCAATAATCGGGAGGGCCGTGCGAGGATTCAAATAAAATCAAATAAATCATTTATTTTTCCAAATTTTATCAAAGGGCCTAACTACTCATTTTCAATTTATTTTTACTTTTTTTAATTATTATATAATTTGTTATTATGGTGTTTGAAGCCATTTTCAGTGTTGCTCTAGTAAACGAGAGATTGCTTATTTTCAATCGGTCAACACGAATGTATCCAAATGAGATGGGTTATTCCCTAATCCTGAAAAAAATGACATGAGTTAAATAAATACTTTTGGATGACCAGTTTCGATCGTCAAGCGATCAACAGATCTATTAACATAGGCTTTAAAATGTATGTCTGAAAGTATGGGTGGAAATATCTAAAATATGTACACTTATTTAGTTGCAGTATTCGTTGAGGTAATTCAACTCGTCGGCATTTGTTAGTTATAGTCCAGTTATAGTCTTGTTGTTAGGTTAGTTGATAGGGCAGTGGAATTACATTTAGTGTTGATACATACAGTTTCCTACCATATGTGAATACAACGGTTAGGCTACACACTACCGTCCACCACATAACACCAACATGTTCTGTCTGCACTCACGACTACGACTACAGAGCAACCTATACCTCTCAGCTCATAACTAACTGACGACCCTCACAACAGCCGCCGACCAAGAGAAAACATTAATGCACAGCACTGAACACGCTCGCTAGAGCGCGCCACCAAACAAGGATACAACCAACCCCTGGCGTGCAATTCAAGTCCAATCCACACCTATTTGAGATACTGGCAATACATATAGCAAGAGAAAAGAAAAAAGGGGGAAATGACTACAAATGGAAGAATACGGTTTATATCTCAAACAACACAAAACAATATGAGATAATTAGGGCTTTAGATTAAACAACTGAAATTGTTGGATATGGTACTGGGCCCAATGAAGTAAATCATGATCTTATCTTTGGACCACTTACTATTTTGGTGGAAATATCACTGACATTTTCATGTGATAGCTCATAAGAAAACACGTTACCAATTTCAACAAGCTCACAACAGAAATTATACTGTACTAGCAGTAGTGCCCGGCTTCGCCCAGTGGATTTATTTGTTTAATGTATGACTAGCTGAAGTACCCGTTCTTCGAACGGCTTTTAGTACTTGCTGGCCTAAATCACTAATATATATAATCACACATTCCTAATGTAGTTACGGTATGTTATTTCCATGTTACCAACTACATGTGTAGACTACATGCATTTTCACTCACCAAATTATTAATCAGAGGTAGGAAAGTGAAAATCCTTTGCCTGCTTTCAGTCGACCGACCGGGTCAGGGAATGGAATGAATGAAACCCCCATCTAGCAGCGAGGATGTGAACTGTGCCGGCTGCCGAAGCGTGTCGCACTCCCTGGGGCAATGATTAAATTAATGCCAGATGAAATGAAATGATAGTGAAGATTGTTGCTGGAATGAAATTGTGACAGGGAAAACTGGAGGACCCGGAGAAAAGCCTGTCTGCCTCCGCTTTGTGGGTGAGGAAGTGCGTTTATATATTGGAAATAAATATCAGCTTCTATGTAGTAAAAATTCAATAACCTGTCTTAAATATTGAACACCTATCTTTTAACGTCTTCATACTAAATTTAAACATATAAACATCATGCTAAAAATACGTCAAACTTGATAGCAAATATCATATCCGCAATAAGTAATATTGCGGAAACTACGTACCATGTCATGATAAAGAGTAACAGTAACGGAACAAACTTCAATCATCCCAAGTAATAATAACAAAAACAAATTAATCACAGAAAAATTTTCTAAGTTTAGCCTGTCTTGTGCGAGATTACGCCTAGTAACTCCGAGATGGTCTATTTGCGGACTACCAAAGGAGTAGCAAACTGCGCGATACCTCAATTCTTATCTAGAACACCTCCGTTACTTTACTGCGAGAGCTAAACGCTAAAACAGTCTTTCACCTCCCTATAAAGGCTTCCAAAATCATTGTATATTGAATTTTAGGGCCAAGCAATTAAAACTCAGCAACTTTTCTAGGTTTACGCCGTGTTTTGTGCGCTTTTTTTATTGGCCGTGAAAGGCAAAATACCAACTTTATTGAAATAAATTTGCTCCGTTCTGCTGTAAGATTAATATGAACACTAAATAAACTAATGTGACAGTCGTTAGTCTTCGACACATTCGTCTGTGAATTTGGGTTTCTGATCATGGTAAACAAACGACAAAAAGCAGATCGATATTGGCCAACTGAAATATTCATTTAATGAAAAAAATATCGATAAAAAGGATGAAAGCATACCGTGCCAAGTAGAAAGCACTGTAACATTGTGAAACAGCGTTAAGCTCCAAATACTCACATACAATAACCGGCACAAGGAGTATACAATTAGACTCAAAATCAAGTCTAGTTTCGGACCCCAAAAACTACCTCTATAAATAAAACAGTTCATGTAGAGACTAACGACTAATATCGCACGGCGTTGACCGTGTCTTATAGCACATATTTAGGTTTTACTCGCTAACCGTTGGAGATACACGAAAAGTGATAAGGACTTTTCGGGTAGAAAATTAAATTCTTAAGCTCGTACATGCCATCAAAAGTTTGCTATTTCTTAGCGTTCTCTTTTTATTTGAAATGGAAATATGAAATTTTGAAACTCAAGGGTGTAGTGACGTCACAAATGTATGTTTTACTCGCTAACCGTTGGCAATACACGAAAGGACCTTTCGGATAAGAAATTAAATTTTAAAGTTCTTACGTGCCATCAAAAGTTTGCTATTTCTTAGCGTTCTCTTTTTATTTGAAGTGGAAATATGAAACTAGTCGCCATTTTTAAATAGTGCAAAATATCGAAATCAAAAGTAGCCTTTGTGTAAACCTGGTCAATCAGGTACATCCATGCAATATTTCATTTAAATCGGACCAGTGGTTCTTGCGTGATTGAGTAACAGACAGACAGGACGACAAACACCATCTCATTTATATATATTAGTCTGATTTCAGATCAATATGTTTTGACCTCTCAGTTACAGTTCCTGTATCACCCAACTTAATTGCTTGAGTATTGTCACACCATATTGCACACGGTTCTTTCATGAACCTCGACTCTCCCAATTCAGAAAACAAATTCTTAAGCCATTTAATTTCTCTTACAGCCTCTGACATGCTGATAAGCTCTGCCTCTTCTGTTGACATTGCAGACAATGACTGTTTCTTGCTATGCCCAGTGGCGGATCCAGAGGTTCACCTCGGAGGGGGCACTCTTAGGATTTCAGAGTAGCTAGAGATATGTAATAACATTACCGGTACTAAATTTGTATTTAATCTACACACACTGCACATAACATTCAACCACCAGATTTTATAATTCTACAAGAAATTCATTATATTTAAATGGTGTATTGGTTTCAGTTTCAATAACACAAGTCATTGTCATTATGTAAAAAAAACTTTTAATTCTACAGAATATGTACTTTTCCACATTTTAATGCACATTACACAGTCAAATGTGTATTAAAACATATGCAATCATAGTGACTATCTGATGACAATATACAAGTCTACTACACAAATGTTACAAAATATGTACATAGTACCAACATTGTCAGTCACTGACTCACAACTAGTCACATACATAACAAGTAGTTCCGTGAAGAACTAAATAGCCTATTTTCATATATCCTACTAATATTTATAGCCTCTATCAACATACAAATTGTCAGTTTGATTGCTGCAATAGATTGGTAGATATTGAGAACCGTCTAAATATTTTGGATGATCACCATGTTGGATTTTTATATTAAAGGCCTTAGATTACATGGAGAATATTGTGTAGGTGTTTTATTCAAACTTCAATCGCATGATTAGGACACAAGAAATAAAAGCGGGATTTTGAAATTTCGCTCAGCCGCCATGTTGTGGTTATGAAAATAATTTAAATGAATTAGATGCCAGTCGATTAAAATTCGTATAAGCATATACCGTATCAAGTTTCACTGCGCTCGGATGGTTAAAACGCAAGAAACGTCCATTTAAATATTAAAATTCGCGTCGCCGCCATGTTGGATTTATGCTCTCCAGGTTATTGAACGTCCCATATGTGAACTTATGCTTATAGCTTCTATAAACTTACAAAATTTCAGTTTGATTGCTGTAGTAGATTAATAGATATTGAGAACCGTCTAAATATTTCGGATGGTCACCATGTTGGATTTTAATATATGTAGGCCATAGAGTTATGTACTCTTAGATGATGATTATTGTGTACATTCATTATGCAAATGTTGATTTCTATCGCATGATTAGAACACAAGAAATGAAAACTTAATTTTCAAAATTCGCACCGCTGCGATCTTGAGATTACGTAAACAATTGAACTAAATTAGATATCAGTGCATTACAATGTGTATAAACATTTGCTGTACGAAGTTTTATTGCGTTTGGATCATTAAATCACGAGAAAAGTCTATTTAAATCTTTCAACTTCGCATGGCCGCCATGTTCGTTTGTAGTTAACTGGTTTTTGAAAGTCTCACAGATGAACTTCCAGTAGTGCCCTTTAACTCAGTACAAAATTTCATGGTGATACCGGTAATAGGTTCAGAGATATAGAATGCCGGTGAAATATTTCGCACAGCCGCCATCTTGAGGTTATGTAAACAATTGAACAAAGTTAGATGTCGGTGCATTACAATGTGTATAAACATATACTGTACCAAGTTTCATTGCGTTTGGTTGGTTAAATCGCGAGACGTCTATTTAAAAGTCGCAACTTCGCTTGGCCGCCATGTTGCTTTTGTAGTTACCAGATTTTGAAACGTCACATAGGTGAACTTCCAGAAGTTCCCTTTATCACCGTACAAAATTCCAGGGTGATATCGGTAATGGTTTCGGAGATATAGAATGCTGGTGAAATATTTCGCACAGCCGCCATGTTGGATTGGTGAGATGTAACAAAATTTGAAGGGCACGGTCGGGGTTGCCCGTAATAGTGCTATGAACTTACCGAGTTTCGCTCCAGCCGTTTAGATGTTATTAGGGGGGACACACAAAAATTCTCTCTCACACACACGCGCGCACACACAGACAGACACACGGACAAAAGGTGATCTCATAAGCCTATTTTTTTCATAAATGAAAATAGTCTGAAAATACCGGCCACGGCCAGTCAAATAGTCAAGTAGTATAGGAAGGCGCTCCATGGCACAAAGATTATGAAATATATTTCTACTTCCACCTGTCCTAAACATAAACAAATGTATGTCGATATAGCGATTATATTAACAGTGTTGCAATTACATACTATATGATAATAAACCTTGACCACATTCATGAATGCAGGCAATACAGCAAAGATTTTACTTGCAGTGCAGTTTGCAGAAACAATCATTTTTATCGGCAATATCAATGTGGCAGACAACTGGTTTTTCGGGGGGCGGGGGGCACTTGCCCCTGGTGCTCCCCTCTGGATCCACCACTTGATGCCATGTTATTGCTCCTCCAGCAAACAATACACAAAACCTCCCACAGATCTACATTTTTGCTCACTGTTCCAACCAGCATCACAATACAGCCGTATTGGTTCACCCTTACTCTCATAGCGCAAACAAAGGTTACTATACTCTGATTTACAAAATATGAACGGGGAAAGCTGTCATCCGCTTGAAGGGTGACGTGAGGAGTGGAGACGAGAGGGGTAACAGTCTCCATGGCAACAGCGAGCAATGTTGCAATGTATGCACACACAGCAGCGAGCACATGGATTGACTCAGTGTTATACTGTGCCTTCACTCGTCACGGCCATTAGACCACCAGGCAGGGGGGGTTAACTTCCCCAGTATTTGTGTCTTCCTGCAGGCCTCTTGGAATGTTATGAGTCATGATCTGCTTCAGTGGCAACGCAGCATTTCCCCACATGCTAGCTTTGACAGCTGTCACCATTCATTATTGGTAAATCAGAGTAGAGTACCGTTCAAGTAACGTAGAATATGTTTTACAGATTTCCAATTTCCTATAGTAGGTGCTTTACATGCTTGGCTCACTCTACTTACATCAAAAGCAATGTCACATCTGTAGTTGTTTGCTGTGAACAGTAAACTACCAACAACCTTCCTATAAATGCGATCATCTTCAAAAGGTTCATCATCAACTTCCTCTATCATGGATAGTGGAGCACTACAGGGTTTACAATCTGCCGTATTACACTCTGACAACAATTTCTTCATGTACAGTGATTGGCTTATGAATGATGTACGATAAACTTGACACACTTGCATTGTAGTAACATTACCCAAATCTTTTACAGTACCGGTAACTATTTCAGAGAATACTTTCTTGAAATCACACACTTTGTCTTCATCTCCCATTATGATCATGTCATCTACATATACTCCAATGATGATTCATCCCCCAATATATAGGCTACACATGAATCACGTCTACATCAGTTGAAGTGCAACTCTTTCAACACTCTATCAAGGCAAAAATTCCAGTCTTTACTTGCACATGATAACCCATAACTACTTTTCCTTAGCTTACATACAAATCCATCTCTCCCTTTATTCTCATACAATTCTGGCTTTTCCATGAAAACATCCTGAGAAATGGGACTGTTAAGGCATGCACACGTTACATCCACATGATGTACAGACCACTGGTTTTCAACAGCCAAAGCTAACAACACCCTCACACTTTTCTTTATTATTTCTGGACTAAATATGTCTTCCCATAAAATCCCATTTGACTGCTAAATCCCTGAGCCACTAACCTAGCTCTGTATCTTTCGATATTAGCACATTCATCATACTTGACTTTAAAGACCCACTTTGAGCCAATTACCTTGTGATCTACTGGCCGTTCAACTGTTTTCCAAACTCCCAAATCAACCATTTGTTTATATTGCATACATCCTCCATTCAGCAGCATTTTCTCCAGACATAGCCTCCTTCATGTTTGAAGGTTCTATCCCCTGATCAGCACAATCTATCACATTCATTTCATAATCGCATGTAGTTAGGTTACAGCAACCACATGTTTTGGGTTTTGGTGGCCTACTACTTCTCCGTGGAATTAAAACATCAACATTCTCATTCACCCTATTAATAGGATCAACATTCATGATATTTACATCAAGATGATTATCATTCATGGCATTCTCATTATCAACAGTTACATTGTCATTGTTCACATTATTATAACTCTCATTTGAGTAATCATTCATGGACATACATTTTCCCTTGCATTTTCATTAGCTTGAAATGGAAACACCCTCTCTTCAAACTTGACATCAAACCAATTACAACTTTCTTTGTAACTATGTTGTACAATCTAAACCCCTTGACATTTTGTAAATAGCCAATAAACACATGTTCAGCTGCCCTGGGCTTAAATTTACCCTTGTTCTGAGCTAGCCAAGCTCTACACCCAAATACATGCAATCTCAAAACATCTTGTGACACATCTCCCCCTTTCCATAATGCTGCAGGTAGGCTACACAGTTATGGATAGCCTTAGATGGACATAAATTTATTGTCACACAAGCAGTGTTACTGCCTCAGCCCAAAATTTATCTGGCATACCTGACTCTAACAGTAGACACCTTATCATGTCACCTATCACTCTGTTTAATCTTTCTGCAATTCCGTTTTGATGGGTCGAGTGAGCACTGTGCATCTGTGAACAATACCCATTTCTGCTAAATACTCCTTGAACCCATTAGTCTACTCTAATATTACCCCCACCATCCTTTTGGAATGCTTTCAGTTTGTTGCCATGAAACAACTCTGCCTTTGCCTTGTACTGTTTAAATTTAAAAAAACACTTTTTCTCTTCAATAATTTCACGACAGCATATCTACTATAATCATCAATAAAACTTATGAGATATTGTGCACCCCCATTGGACACAATAGGCAGACACATCAGATCACTGTGAACTAAGTCCGAGGGTTTTTCAGACTTTCTTTCACTTTTCTTAGGTAAGTTTACACTAGTTTTAGTAAGATTACCTTCAATACAAATAGAACATTCAGTCTGCTCCTTACCATCAATCTTTACAATTTCCAGTCCTGGAATTTTCTCAATGGCATTGAAGTGAGCATGCCCCAATCTACGATGCACTCCTCAATGCCACAGCTTCAATCGAACCATCAGTGCACTTACATGCAGTCTCTCTCACAATAGCTGCCACCTGACCACCCGAAATAAAATCATCACTTTCAAGCACATACCGGTACAAGCCATTTCTCCCAATTGCAGTAAATACAGAATTGTTTTCTTTGGTAGCTTCAGCTTTGTCGGACAAGAAACTTACATTTATGAGGCGTGCTGATGGAAAGGATGCGGACCATGTAGACCTTTTCGAGCTCACTCGCACATTCCGAACTAGATGGAGAACTAAGTACGGAATGACTACGTACACTTTTCGTATAAAGGTTGACATTTAATAAAACCAAAAGAACACGACAGAGCAAAGGGGGAACGAGGGGTGCATGAAATGATAGAATGAAGGATGATGGGGCTGGAATAAAAGGTACACATAATATCAAAATATATAAATACAAGTATAAGACGAGTGGGAGAGGAGAGATGTTTCTGGCGACTGCTAATGAAGAGAAGAGATAGGTTAGTAGGACACATACTAAGACACCCAGGAATAGCAAGCTTAGTTATGGAAGGGAGGGTCGAGGACAAGAACTGTAGGGGTAGACCAAGGTTAGAATATGTTAAACAGATTGCCTCGGATGTAGGGTGTGGTAGCTATGTAGAGATGAAGCGATTATCTCAGGACAGGGAGGCATGGAGTGCTGCATCAAACCACTCAAAAGACTGAAGACTCAATCATCATCATCAGTATAAAAATAAACCAGGTAATGAAAGAAAAGAATACCGAGAGATGCCTAACGTGTTTTAGATTGGAGGTCGTTCAAAGAGGAACTCAAATAAACAAACGGGGCAGAAATAAAACAAGTTAACAATAGTGTAAATAGTACTTTCTTCCCACCACAGGCTGACTACATAACGTAGTCAGGAGAAATCTTCTAGGAAACTTATGAAGTTAAGTAACCCAAGAATAGAAAAATCCCGCCCTTTAAAACAAAGTATGTCACTTCAAACAAAACCAAACAGCAATACGTAAAACCCAACACACGCAAATGACGAACAAAACCAACGAGGCATTACTAATCACAAGACTACATATACGACATACCATTCCCTTAAAACGAAAGCTCACTACAGACACACCCAAAGAAACAATTACAAAATGACTTCACATACTTCGTGAATAAATCTCCTTTTCGGAAGAAAGCACGAGACTCGGTTATCTTACGGGAGAAAAGATGGGGGTCGATTGCAGTCCCGGATACGTACAATGAACACACAACACATATTCTACCTTCTGGAAAGAGTAACCCATACGTCTCATTTAATAAGCGTGGTGAGTTCACGTGTTGTTTCTCGACTGAAGCCACGCAAAACAAGAACAGGACTGTCATGACCCACGGCATTCAGTCGAGCCCCACTTAAGTGAATAACATTAACCAACCCTTAAGATAAGAACACAGCATATAAGGAAATAACCAGAAGGATGGCGAGGCCCTAAATCGTTTACCCTTACATAACAAATAACACAATACTGTACAACCCCCCAGGGGTATGCACCCCCTGGAGACCATCCCCCCATCATCTATCTAAATCACCCCTAACTGGCAACCCTTGTAAGTCCAGACCAACATCTATCAACACCGCAAGGACAGCTTACCATTCTGGAAAGCTGGCCCAATCCTTGCATCACTACTACAAACAGCGACACACTATTAACTAGGGCATCTATGCCATCAGAATGTCGACGAAGCAACGCCGGAGAATATAAAAGGGAGTCTTAAGGAGGTCAGGTTCTTCTCCATTATCAGTCTTACAGTGTGGCGGCCGGAGGCTATTGCTGGTATCATCAGGTGAGTGAGTCAGCAGGTGTTCAGAATCCTATACTTTGTAACCCGTACCCCCAATTTGTATAGACAAGTTTGTACACATTGTAACATCACTACATCCCTTAAAAGGGACTCATAATTCCATTATTACTGACCAATAAACACTTGGTCAGTACAACACACCTGTATTACTATTTTACACGCCTCTTCACGACCTAAAGTCCATCCTGAATCCTCCGTCACTATTAGACGTGACTTACAGTAGCCAGATACTTGCTAGTGCAAGCATCAGTGTATTCCCGTACCGGCCTGACTGCTAGGAGCGGCACGCGCCATATAGCTGACGCGTGCAAGTCGATTATCTAACCAGCCAGCTGGACGACCAGCGCGTTGACCTGTACACTAAGTTCCATCCCCTAAAATACACCTACATCTTTTATAGGAACGCCCCCTAGTTCCTAACACTAAACAACACTCTACACTGGTCAGCTTGCCCGACTACGGGAAGCTACCCCCTTTTAGGCACTTACTCATAAATTAACACAACAACTCTTCCGTTTTAGATCCGACCACCCCCAAATAAGGGATCTAAAACAGATGGTGGAGGCCGGGTACTACGCACAGTAAAATAGGACTCAAACAATGAGCCCTCGTAGTAAAAACGGCCCGTACCGCATATAGCCAAGCGAGACTGAAATTTTTTTTCTTTCCTCTCAGACAGAAAGCAGTTTTTTTTGCTTCGCACTGTCTACACAGGGGAGATTCTTAGCAAACCAACCCCCCAGCCCCAGAAAGAATTAGAGAGACACAGGATACACTGGCAAACACGCACAGTTTTTTTTCTTAGAAGACGCATACACTTCATTCGGAATGGCACCTCATGCAGAAACAACAGAGATTGTAAGCCATACAGGCAGTAGGGGTACGCCAATATTATTAGCATTATTGTCCAGATGTCAGAGACAAATACAAAGCCGGCAAACACAAATACGGACACTCCAAACAAAAATCGGGGCAATACAGGGCAAACAGCCATACACTCCGTCAGAGGGTAGGACAGCGCGATTAAGATGCGCACATACGCTCTTGTATCACATACATGAACACCTCAATAGGATCCATACCCAGAGACACAGAATACACGACCAATTGATCACCACACAGGGTCCCGTAATAAATAATGCAACCCTCGAGAGGTTGAGGGTGCACTACACGACTTTACACGCTCAGTACAGGGAGTTAATTCGCGAGCAAGCATTTCTCCAACTAGCGGCCACAAAACTATACAGAGCACAAGCACACTGATACAACAATTTGCCAGCAGGCCATGAGCCTCAACAGGCAGTACGCCCAAATTTGGGGCAGACATAAGGAACTCCGGGCTCACTAGGCCATTTTTTGAGTTCATGGCAGGGCCACCAGCCCAGCCGAGAGAGAGGACATAAGCGTAGATACGCTAACTCTGCAATTTGCGAGGATGTCCCTCTCGCCATGTACTACCACACATGGGAAGGAGGACACCATGACCACAGTCCAGGAGACGGCCAGGTTAGACTCCAATACACTGCGGGGACAAGCTTACACCACTACACATCCCTTAGCGCCGGTCCGGAAGGCAATTTTGCCAAACCGGGCAGCAGAACCTAGGCCAACCCCCTCGCAACGGACGAACGAGAGGGAGTTGAATCCAGGACCCTCAGACACACATAGTATGACAGGGAGACAACGGGAGGTAACCACGTCATGGGCTGAGGACGTAGAGCCCGCCCTACAGTACATAAAGCCTACATACACCCAAACGGATAGGCAAACACAATGGCAGGAGTCTGCCGTGGCCACAGGCCAGAAAGCGGTCAGGCTACACGCCACCACATTGCCAGGGCAGAGACAGGCAATTAAGCGGCCTATACCGCCAGTTCAAAGGGCAAGTTTGCCAGAACGAAGGCGAACACCGGCATTAGTACCCGAGGTGCAAATGCATAAGAGGGTGTTGCATTCAGTCCCTCAGGATGCACGATACACGCCTGCACATTGTGACCACGCACTCACACACGGTACACGGGGTACAGGAAAGGTGTTATTACCTACCCCACAAAACCACTCAGGCAAAAATACACACACCCCCGTAAACTCTACTAGGGTAGCGCAGAGCGCAATTAGGCCCTCGAATACAGGCAAACTCAAACCTACAGACACGCGCTACGGTGGAAGTAGGCCCAGGCTTACTTTAATACAAACTCCCCCGAAAAATGGCAAAGAAGCGCCTCAGTGGATTTCAGGGGCCTATAATCTCATAACAGGGCAGAACCCTTCTCCTTTCCGAGCAAGGACGCTCGGACGGCAGTAACGACTTCCACCAGGGACACAGGAATAAGCTAATATCACTTGAACCTATATTAGGGACACACATAAGCTCGTTTACACGGGAGAAATACGCCAATAAATACATACAGACTCACTAACATAAGCGGTACATTTTTTTTTTGCATCTATATGCAGTACAACATGGCTAAACCAAAGATGTATAAGTCTAAATTCTTCTTGATTTTTTGGGCCCCTAGCATTTTTTTTCACAAGCCATCCATGGTTATTGAGCATGGTTGGTACATATTATAACTTGGATAACGTAAAGTTTCCAATATGCAAAGCCAAGTAGAAGCCCATCAGGTGAGCTACGAGGCTTAAGGCCGGAAAAAGCTATTTTGAACACAGCTTAAGCATCAAATCGCAGCATAGAGCTTAAGCGGGTCTTCCTAGATGGAAATGACTAAATGTTCTATGTTCCGGTCCCACAGTTTGATAGATTCTCTTGTGACGGGCGAGAGCCCTGATTGAAGCAAGAATTAAGAATCTCAAACTATTTTCCAAAAGTGGCAGATTTCCCTGAGACGTAACTAGATTACCGTAGTACTAACGCCACCAAATAGGTGGATACTACACTCAGGTCCTACTTCTCACTTTTAAACATTTTTCATATTGCTCACGACATAATTTTTACATACTATCGCCACCTGCCAACCCACTTTAATAAAGCATACAACAGTGGGCAGGCGAGATACAATATATTTTTTATACCTTTTCAAAGTGCTCTCTTAATACGGAGCGGGGCATAGCTCATTTTTTTTCTCTGCCTCAGTCATTAGGCCCGATGAAGGAAAAATTGGCCAAGTTGAACTATATACATTGCATCCATAGGCATACGTGACACGTTACACTGCCTATAATATGACTTTTTTCTCACCTCCATAATAACACGCAGGCTAAACGCAAACACACCATAGGATGAAAATCCCAGACTTTGGGAAACCCTGCACATTTTTGGAAATCACACAATCAATTTACATTGCCACATGACAGTAAAACACTATCAAAAGAAAGGGAAGTAATCCCACTGGCAGACGTGGAAAGAAGGCCAAGAAATAGCCTTCGAACCTCACTGACCGCACCGGGATACGATCCTAACACTCGACAGAACTGTCCCGGAGACACAGCCTAGAATGGCGCCAGAAACAATTACCCTGAGAAAAGACGGTCTCAAAACCCGCAACCTTCTGAATACCAGGAAAATATGGTCGGGTAGCTATCCAGTTCTAGAATAGAAAAGTAGGAAGCTAAAACAGATTGGGACAGTTCCACTAACAGATGGTCATAAATGATAAACAACAAAATCACCTCCGGCACATAGTCACCAAACAGGCGACTAGCGGCCCGGAGACACTCGTGTATAACGACATTTTGTACAACGGATAGGGACATACTCGAACCACGTCACAGTAACACAAAATTTAGGGACACAAATGTAGTTAATGAGAGGTTCTTTTACAGTGCGGTCAATGCATGTGAGACTTTCGAAGTGAAATGCCATGGCCTGTGGTTTGGATTCCACGTAAAACGGAAGTCCCGAGGCTCATGATCTACAGATTAACGGTCACGTTAAACTACAAGTTTCCTTCCTTTTTTTACAGTGCGAAAAGCACTACTCACAGTCACAGAGAGCAAGCCGATTAGACACACATGGGCCGGACACACAGCATTATCAAAACAAGTAACAAGTGAGCGCGCACGACATTGTAATCCAATACCGCCACATTCAGCGATAACGCAGGTCTCATGGATAACCTGCACGCTTACAGACAGCAATATACTAGCAGCTCTCAGAGCAGAACACACGACATCATTTAAGCCGAGTTCAGAACCCAACAAATCCCCAAATTACACTACGAGGAGAAATCAAAAATACACAAACTCTTCACAGCAAGGCGTACTTTCATTTGCGCATTGCAAATACACGGTACATGGGACATAATATGGACGGCACAAATACCGTCGTAACAAGCCTTTACACTAAGCCGGGTCCGAACCCATGATCACACACTACACTCGTACCAAAAACTAACTAACCAACGGTATTTTTGGTACGAGAGACACAAGCAAAAACCACACTGAGGACACCTCAATCCCTGAAACACAACGCAGATACAAAACACAGAGAATTACATAGAGCACGGGTTCAAATCCCAGCGAAAATTGGACACCAGGGAAAACAACTATCCAGGCTTCCAATCACACTGAAATTAGCCCATACAACCACACAACCAGATAATACCACATTTCCTACGGCCAAAAGCCAGGCATAAAATTTCAAATACACCTGACATGGAAAATACATTTCCCAAACACAGGTACAGAAATTTCATAAGACAAAGGTCTTATGGAATAGCGGCCACACAATAGTACTAGCAAATAGTACGAATTGCTACATTAGTCCGCCAGGAATCTAGAACAATGACAACATTCGCATACGTGCAGGAAAGCACATACCGGCAGATGACATACATAACATCCGAGCCTGCCATTACACATACAAACCGCTGACTTGCAGGTTTCGTCACATTGCAATACTGCTGGTGACAAGACACTATTGTTTATCGGCATTGAACATGAAATTACAAGCACAAAACAATCTTCGTGCCATACATTTTTTTAACACGCAAAAACAATTGTGACATTTAGCAATGAACAGACGTGACAGACCGGAACTTATCTTGGGCCCATAGGAGCACGTTCTCAAAGACGTTGACAGGCCAAGGGCACCTCCCGCCCATACACGCGATACATATTACGACTTAGCATATAACAGACCAACCGTCCGCGTGGTGTAGCGGGACATAGTCACACACACACACGCGCTCACTAATCAGGAGCGAACACAGACAGGGGCTCTGAGGAAACAAGACCTCCCCCCTAATAACTTCCTTTCGCGATTATATTCCTAAAATAAATCATTCCAGGCGATTAGGACATGGCCAGTCGCACTACGACCACTGGCCATATTCACACTACAAATGGCAGACCAGATTAGGTCGTGACGCTTTACTATCCCAAGGAGCGGATAGAAAGCAGACATGGACCAAGGGAGGATGACAGAAGCACAGGCTACCATCGTACCACCTTACTCCCTTCCAATAACCTTCCCACGTCCAACACGACCAACGCAGACACATGAACACGATCAAAACAGCTACACTACATTACAAATTATACACAAGGGGTTGACAGACTTCATGCGTTTAAAGAGAAGGCCTACTACGCCTTGGCTCTCGATGCTACCACCTGAGTATTAGGGGTGGGTCGGCAAACATCAATTAAGCATAATGCGCATCTCCAAATGAGAGATGAGGCCACAATTATATATATTAACCATTTTTTGTTAATTAAATACTCCCGCATGACAGGGATATATTCCTATTACGCCTCAGCATACGCCTATCCTTATATGAGTGCAGATGCCTCATATCCAGATACCTGCATGAGTATCCCATCCATTTACCAGGGTTATTACTATCAAACCTGCATGGAATTTTTTATATTTTTGCAATCCCGGGAATTACCTGCCCCAGTCCACTCATTGTAGGAGCAATCCTAGTAGCATTACCGGCTCAAGGCCACCATTTATTGGAGCCCAAAGATGCGCAACCTCTTCCTACCATGCTTTCAGCCCAATCTACGAATAACTACCCCCAGATCCTAATAACAGGGTACCTGACGCCACAGACCCTACTAACACCTCCATTAAGGTAAAAAGAGCATTATCGCTGGAAAGCTGACGTAGCAATAGTAGACCAGAAGTAGTCTATGTACTTAGAAGCTCTATAACCCCACAACACTTGAAATATTTTACATTTTACATTTTTAAATTATTTACACAGGTTACGCCCATTTTTTTATTTTTTATTTTGAAGGTAAAGGAATCTGAAACACTCTGATTGATGATAGCGGCATAAGCCAATGGCCAAAGGCACCGCACTTTGAGAGGAAAAAAGGCGATGATGAGCCTTACCCTAGTAACTTGACGACTAGACCAAACAGACGAACCACGTATGGTTGAGGCACTCGCGGCCTGGCCGGGCAAGCTCTGGAATCCTAGGTGCACCTAAACTGCCCCTGGGAGGAAGGGATGCTACACCCACTCTGTGCCACGGTCAGCGACGCCAAGACCTGCAGGGAAGTCTTTCTGAGGATGGTGGGAGAAATAGCTCACTCCGCGCTGGACTCAGGGAATGACCCTAGAGACGACCCCATTATGACTAGACTTCTAGCTAAAATTAAGTAAGTAGGGCTTCTACAGCGGGAAGCAAGACTCCTGTGCGCTGGAGTGAAATATTACTGCAAAAAGCATACTACTGCGGCCGATAAAGGCGAAGAGAAATATTATTGCGAAAAGCATACTACTGCGGCCGATAAAGGCGAAGAGAAATATTACTGCGAAAAGCAGACTACGATTGCCAATGAAGGCGAAGTTAACATTATGCCATTGGACAATGTCCAATGCCCACATAAATGGCGACGCAGCGGGCAGTCAGAGGGCATTAAATAGACATGCAACGAGCTGTCTACAGGGGTTACAGTGGGCAGACCCAACTATGACAACATATGGAGAACAATGGCAACGAGCAGGATGGTACAGCAGGCGAAACGTTTTGCTTTGTGGCAACGTAAGCCGCCTGTGACTAGGTTAATACTAGTTCATAATCACCTAGAATAGACGTCGACAACTAGAATTAAGGGGGCGGAATCCGGCGATTCTAGAGACAACCGGTGTTTCTAGGACTCGTGAGGGTGGTGATCTGGGGAGGGTAAAACCTGCCCCGGGCGATCGCCCTGGTCGAAATTTTAGCTGTAAGACGGTTGCATTTGACACGCAACCTAGGATTAAGCAAATTTACTGACCGCTGTTGCCAGGTAATGGCACAGCACATTTCCGCAATAGAATAAGGCCATCCATTCGGCTTAATAGTAGTAGCAATTTTTTTTAATTTTTAATCATAATTAAGATAGATAGTGTTAAGATAACACATTATAATACAATAGATTAAGATAGAATATCTCGGCACCCGGTAACTAACATTTCGTTACCGGGATAAGCCCGATAACATATTACGATAAATGGTGTTAGGATAATACATTAGGATAGACAACACTAGATTAAGGCGATATTTGGAGCCACTTTTCATATCTATAGTCTATAAGTAGACATAAGGTTAGTGGCAGACAGGAGTACACTAGCACGTTGGTAGACAGGAGTAAAACAATTTCATATGGACAGTGATACTAATCTTATATTTGCTTGATTTACAGCCATGAGCTCCAACGTGGGACGCCCGCTCCCAATATAGGGTGTTCCATAATTATGGACATTATTTTTATCAACGTAGAGAGTGGCGCCAATATGGGCACTCTCTAGATTTCTTATGGATATATCATTGCTACTGTTATGCTTATATATAGATACCATGTTACATTCTCTTGCATCCCGATAGGTATCGGTCCAGCGCCGACAACCGACCACTGGGTACCGGCAGCCGCTACCAGGTAGCAACCCTGGGTTGAGCACCAGGGTCATGATACCATGTTTTACAGGCCGCACAACAAGGGTGAACACCCCATATATACACATACATGTCATTAATTTATTTTCTTTACCAACAGGTGGCGACATTGTATATAGCCCCCTGTAAATATTTTGCCCACGCCCATACACGTCTTGACAACCCCCACTCACACACACAATTTCCTCCCCTCTACACACATCTTGCTTACAGGTAATAAATCCGCACCACGGGGGAGATATGCCTGTGGGATATACCCTACCGCAGGTCGGATCAACATTTAGGAAACATCTCACCTAACATGAGAGGTGACATACGGCCACACAACGCGGACTCCTTATGTACAGGACGGGTTGTGTCGCCATGATAGCCGCGCCCACCCACAGGGGGCAAAGCTATTAGCATAAATTGTAGTTAGAAAGGATAACAATGAGGTACCATATGAACTAGAATTATAGGAAATTTAGCGCGCTTAAGTTAGTCCATAAGATAATTGTAATTGATAAATGTAAGATTATAACTTAATGTGCCCACGGGCAATTATTCTCCTACAAATGTACAAAGAATACTCCGCACCCCCACATTGTCTGCGGAGGTGACAAATGATATTCATACACCTTAATTAATATATGTACATCTCAAAATCACATTAAACAGTATACTATTTTTTAAGATTACATGTACACAATGTCTGTGATTTGTTTTCTTTCATTTTTCTTTCTTCTAACTTCCCCATTTGTCAGGGTGTTCCGTTTTATCCCAAACCAATAAATGCCTTTTGAATATTTCCCTTAAATTATACCCTGGAACACCCATTTTTTCTATTTTCTTCTACCTTTCTTATTGCAGGGAGCACTTTTTCCCTAAGATAGGGCGGACGACGCAATCATCCGTTCGGCCCTGGGTTTTTTTCCTCCCTGCACAACAATGTACCATCAGCACCATGTATTTTTTTTCTCCGTCAAACTTCCAAAATGCCAATGTCGATTTCTTTTGCAATATTTTTATGCCAATGTCAATGTTATGTATATATGTATATCCCATAACCCTCCCCTCTGAACACGAGCTGATCTCACGCACACACATCAACACGACATCACCACACGACGACGACGACGACGAGGAAGACATCTACAGAAGATACGAGGGGACTTCAAAAACAACCACATCGACTACATCTATAACATCAACATCCCAACCCCAAGTTCCGTTCCCGTTCGCGGGGACGCGAACTAAATAGGGGAAGAGGCTTGTACAACCCCCCAGGGGTATGCACCCCCTGGAGACCATCCCCCCATCATCTATCTAAATCACCCCTAACTGGCAACCCTTGTAAGTCCAGACCAACATCTATCAACACTGCAAGGACAGCTTACCATTCTGGAAAGCTGGCCCAATCCTTGCATCACTACTACAAACAGCGACACACTATTAACTAGGGCATCTATGCCATCAGAATGTCGACGAAGCAACGCCGGAGAATATAAAAGGGAGTCTTAAGGAGGTCAGGTTCTTCTCCATTATCAGTCTTACAGTGTGGCGGCCGGAGGCTATTGCTGGTATCATCAGGTGAGTGAGTCAGCAGGTGTTCAGAATCCTATACTTTGTAACCCGTACCCCCAATTTGTATAGACAAGTTTGTACACATTGTAACATCACTACATCCCTTAAAAGGGACTCATAATTCCATTATTACTGACCAATAAACACTTGGTCAGTACAACACACCTGTATTACTATTTTACACGCCTCTTCACGACCTAAAGTCCATCCTGAATCCTCCGTCACTATTAGACGTGACTTACAGTAGCCAGATACTTGCTAGTGCAAGCATCAGTGTATTCCCGTACCGGCCTGACTGCTAGGAGCGGCACGCGCCATATAGCTGACGCGTGCAAGTCGATTATCTAACCAGCCAGCTGGACGACCAGCGCGTTGACCTGTACACTAAGTTCCATCCCCTAAAATACACCTACATCTTTTATAGGAACGTCCCCTAGTTCCTAACACTAAACAACACTCTACACTGGTCAGCTTGCCCGACTACGGGAAGCTACCCCCTTTTAGGCACTTACTCATAAATTAACACAACAACTCTTCCGTTTTAGATCCGACCACCCCCAAATAAGGGATCTAAAACAATACAACAAACAACAAAACAGCTTACGGCATTAATCCTTCGTGGCTTCCACATCTTCATAAATAATCTACATACACATAACATCATCTCCTCAACGAAGTCACCTCCCATCCTCCTAGTCATTTAATTATACAACAAAACAAACGCAAAACACACGTAGGGAAAATAATACAACAAAACGAAAATACAAGAAGGAAAATCACCAACAAGAGACCCTAAACGATTAACCCCAAAAACAACACGGTTCCTCAATACGCTCTCTATATAAAAGGGAGAAACAAGTACAAACAGAATATCCCAAAATAATATAAACGATATCTCCCATCTAGAAAGGGGACAGACAAGTTATCACTTGAAAGTTGGTGGACCAAATTTATATTAACCTAACTTCACGTTTCACATATTTATGCATGTTGACACTTCAAAATATTTAAGGACTTAGCTTTTCCAGAGACGGTCTAATGATCTCGTCGGCAGCTTCAAAATACATACGTATACATTTTCATGCTACAGCCAGGTCTTCATTTGAATAAGCATGGCAAATAGAATTGAGAGAGAGAACGTTGTACACATATTTGTATATAATTTCCGAACTTCATTTCAAAACATTTTCGGACCTTACAGATTTTAAACTGGACATCATGGTTCACGATTTTCATCTCATCATATCCAACAAATCTCTGACGTACTGTATATTGTTGTTATCCGTTCCATTAGTCGGGAAGACATTCGCTATGGGGCTCTTTCTTTTTGACAAGATGAGCCGATATATATACAATCGCTCAGACATTCTACTAGTGACTGCTAGATGGACACAGCGTCAAAAGAGTCCTTAAAATTGTAACGCTTCAATTTATATTATGTGCAGTAAGCTTAGATACGGTACAGATATCAAATTAAATCGAAGTTCAGATATCGGTACGTACAATACATACTTCATTAAATAAGGACACCCTGCATTCACATCAGACAGCACAATGGCACAGTTCCTTTCCCTTTAACAACAGTAGAGCCCTTTCCAAAACTGACACGACCATTTAAAGGAACAAAGTTTTCAAACAATTATTTCCTTGAAGACATATGCTCGGTCGCAGCAGAGTCCGAAAACCACTGATAATGATTACTTGATGAAAACATTGCACATACTCTTACACATGCTACAACTTGACCTTTATTGTTAATTATCTTTTCATTACCACTGGTTTCAACTTTCTCAGTCCTACCATTTCTACAGTCAGAAGCCCAATGTCCCATTATACCGGTACCAGATTTCGTGCAGTCAACTGTTGGACAATATTTTCTGATGTTGCCTGTTTGATTGCACTTGAAGCAGACCCTTCACTTTGCCCTGCCTTCTCTCTGGTTGATCCTGCTGGCGCTCTGCTTGTTCTGGGTACTGGTACTCTTGAACGTTCTTGGTTTACACTGCTAACGCCGTCGCGTCGGTCTCGGTCTGGTGCCATCTCCTTCTCTCTTCATCAAGCATTCGGCCCTTCACCAATCTTGTAGTTAGGTTATCCTCTTTGAGTACATTCTGGATGAACACCTCGTACTCTTTGGCAGGCAAACTAGCCAGGTATAAATTTGCCAACAATTCATCAGTAAACTCGATTCCTCCTTTCTTTACTTTCTTGTTCAGTCTTTGCATATTATCTGTGTACTCTTGCATTGTCATATCTTCGGTCTTGGAGACATTGACCATTTCCTTGAGAGATTGCAATGCATGAAATTTTTTTCTGGTCGTATGAATTTCCTCTAGTATCCTCCAACCAGTCTTTGTTAACACACAGTCTTCAATATCTAGTAGGGAGTAGTCACCCAGCTCCAATTCAGTATCGAGAGTGCCTTCCTATTAATTCTTTGGTGATCGGCATTTAACGGTTCTTCATATCCTGGATCAATCGCATTCCAACAGTTCTTTTCAACCATAAATATCTGAACTCACATATGCCATGCGAAATGATTTCCATTCTCCAGTTTCGGAATATGCAGTTTCGAATCTGATACTACGTCTGCCATCCTGCCAGCAATTGTTTTCGGAACAATTAATCAGTGACAATCTTCGATCAGGTTCAAATAATTCCACTTGCACTGGGCCCATAACCTGTTAGGTTTGTTGACAGGGCAGTGGAATTATACATATAGTGTTGATACATACAGTTTATTATACCATTATGTTAATACAACTGTTACAGGCCGGACGTTTGTTTTAGACGAGTGTAAAAACTTAATGGAAGCCTGGAGGCGAGTTACTGCAGTACCTGTGTTGTTATCAGCTGCCCCAAGCTGTCCGATGATTGACTAAGCCGTTTCACACTACTGCTAAGAGTACAGTCATTGGCAAATATAATGACATTCTGTTCGTAACTACGTAACGTGTACTTCCGCGACACACAATACTTCGATGTGCACTGTACTGTCGGCTCAAGTCTGGAATTCCATAAAATCAGATCGGTGGTGACACGTGTGAAGCGATAGGGTGAGAGAGTGAGTGTGTGTAGGCTCACCCACAGGCTTCAAGGTCAAGGGCAACCGTCTAAAACAAACGTCCAGCCTGTAGGCTACAAGTACCGTCCACCACATAACACCAGCATCTTCTATCTGCACTCACGACTACAGAGCAATATAGCTCTCAGCTCACGACCTGCTCACGACTGACTGACGACCCTCACAACAGCCGCCGACACAAGAGAAAAAGGAAATGCACAGCACCGAACACGCTCGCTAGAGCGCGCCACCAAACAAGGATACAGCCAACCCCTGGCGGGCAATTCAAATCAAGATACTGGCAATACATATACCGACACTTGTACATGTTGTAAATATTCTTTTTACTTTCCATTTTCGATATGGATAATTTCCCTGTGCGTAGTAGTTCGTCCTCGAGTGCAAGTAGTGTAACCATCGATCCCGAAAACAAGAAACAGAAAGTAATTCACCGGCAATATGATTATTTATCTTACGATGTGTTTGGTGTAGTGGCAAAACAGTGTTGTGTCTGGTGAAAAACTCAGTAATGCTGCTATGGTTCCCAGTAAATTGAAACGACACTTGTCAACAAAACATTCCTCTCTAGTAAGTAGGGATGTGAATTATTTTCGTCGGTCGTTGGAACAACCAAAAAAAACAAGTGGCGCTCATGACTGCGTCGGTAAGTGCCTCGTAAAATGTACAGGAAGCTAGCTATAAGCTAGCCGACCTTATCATAAAGGCCAAGAATCCACACACATTAGCAGAAACGTTGTTAATGCCCGCGTGTAAAACAATGGTAAAAATAGTCCTGGGTTCAGAAGCTGCTACTGAAATTTCAAATATTCCTCTCTCTGCTGAGACAATCAACCGCCGAGTTAGTGACATGTCCAGTGACATCGAAGACATTATGAAGGAGAAAATAAAGAGCAGTAAAGGTTCTCAATTCAGATCAACGAGTCCATCGATATTGGCGGTCACGCACAACTTCTTTCCTGTTTAAGGTATGTTAATAGGGAGGTAATTGCAACTAATTTGTTTTTTTTTTTTGCAAAGAGATACCCTATCGAGCAACTGCAGTGGCGTATGCAGGATTTCCTTCTGGGGGGGGGGGGGGTTTCATTCATAGTAATGCCCTATAATAAAATGATAAATTGAATATAATTCATAAAAAGCAACAACTCAGTTAAATAAACACTACCGGACCTAAGCGAGAAATCTCGCATGTTCATAAACCACCCTTCCCCGAAAGGTTTATAACGAGAGAATTAATTGCAGGATGTTAGAGCTCCAGTATTTGCAAATCGCACACTTCTAACAAAAATTGATATTTATGAAATTAGAATGGAATTCGTCACTGCTAATGTCATTAGTGTGCTGAGTCCATTGATTTATATTAGCAGTAACACTCACCAGTTATTCGATATTTTTGAAATTATACGATTTGAGTACTCATTCCTTTGACTTACTGTTTCTGAAATTCATGCAAAATGATAAAGGAAAGACCTCATAATGTTAAAATGACACGAAACAGTTGTCAGAGCGTCCAAAATGTGAAGTGGACAGCAATTACGGAGCATAATTTCCTACAGCAACAGTATCGACAAATCTCACACTTCATACATATTTTAAAAGCCTTTTTTTAATAAATTATTGATATTTATGAAATTAGACTGCAATTCGTCACTGCTAATGTCTATTCTCTTTCATTTGAATGCTCATTTGGCACGATCGGTCGCTTGTGAGCGCCACAGGAGGGATCTATACTAATGAAAGAATATATTGCACCCTTCAATAAAGCATTGTTTTATCAAGATTCTATCTACGGGTTCGTGCTCAGTCCTGAATGCTTTTTACAGCAAAGTTCGCAAAAACAACATGCTCTAATGAATAGAAAGGTCCATAACAGAGGCTATACTAGAAATAAAATGAATAACAAGTAGAATAAAAAATATTTAATGACTGAAAATTATGTGCATAATAATAATATTAATAATAATAATAATAATAATAATAATAAAAGGAAGTCCTCCCTGACTTTCACTCCCATAAGAAATAAAGATATTACTGAGCTGTTAGATCTCGCTCCACACAACAAAACAATGTGAATACAGCTTCACTCAATAATGATTAATCATAACATAAAATTGAGCGGTAAGAACTCGCTCCTCACAACATATGGATGCAAGTCCATTTGTCCTGGTCAAGAAGTTATATAATGCGTGGTGTACTGCTCTTTAATAAGAAAATGAGTACTGATGCGAGTCCGTTTACAACTGAAACAGTCATATTGCTCACGGAGTTGCATCTTTTAAATCACACTACGGCTATGGGACCCACCCTTAATTAACACACTATAATTACTACTGACACATGCAAGATCTAATAATACAAAAACATGAAGAACCTCCCTGAGATTCTAGCCGGTGCCAAAGCACACAAAACATAATGAGCATGCCAAAAATAGGCCAAAAAGCTCGCATCACAAATTGGGAACACAGCCTCGGACATCCTAATGCCACACGGGGTCATTGAACGCGTAAAATAAACACACAAGAAGTCAAGCAACAACAACAAAATACAAGCCTAACGACTGAAAATTATATTTACATGGATAAACGCCAGACAAACAGATGTTTCGGAATATACCTTAAAACCATGGACAACACCCATTTAATCAATCAAATACTCTTTATAACCGATCAGGGTTTTGTGAATTTAAGTAACATCTTATGTTGAAATACAGGAACCTAGCCTGCTACTAATGACCAACAGTTGTTATCTGATTTGAGCGCTCCCCTCCTTGTATGAGTCATCGCTGCCTCTACTCTCTCTCAGTCCTTCAAGCTTGGTCCTAATTATACATGGGACCACACTGATCCCGTTATCCATCTGTAAACGCGAAAAGACATATCTCACTCATCCACTTGGATGGCAAGAACACAAATATTTACCACAGTTTCAGCCTCGCGAGGTTATGAACTGGGCTGATATGCAGCAAGTCGGAATAATCTCAATGATATATTTCCCGCGAACAAATCATAAAATCACAATATACACCATAAAGCTTGGATTGACTGACTCACTCATAAACATACCATGTGGGTCGGCTCAAAACAGATCAACCTACATTGCGTCCATAGACACATTAAACAAATTAAACAACAAAAACTCGGGTGCAAGAGTGCCATCCCGTACAGACCTGCTAGAAAAGCAACTATCAAAATAATCCTGATCCATCATAAATTCTGCTCACAAATAATCTTTACCCTCCAAATTCTATTTTTAATCTCAAATTAATTCAGTTCCCTTTTTGTTATAAGGCATACTTCCGAATGTACAATGCTTGACCGCGATTTACGCAAGCGAATGCGAGCACGAGCTGCGCATAGCCCCGTACAGTTGAACCAAACAAAATCACAATATCTACAAAATACAAAGCGCTCAGCTTGTCTCATACTTAATGTGTCAGTAAACAAGAACTAAGAATCTACATTACCAAACAAGCAAACAAATATCTACAAAAATATGTCCCATAAAACCATAGCTGATTTAATCAATAAATAAATTAATTTGTACTCATTCCTATAGAACAGCGTCAGGAAAACATCTCCAGCCATCACTCCTTTAAAATGCTTAGCTCGCCATCGACATCTTCTGGCAAATGTCCTGCTGGTTCCAAGATCCGCCCTCGTTCCTAGACGTTATCTCGTGCTGAATTAAAATAATGTTTGTCAGATACACACACGATATATTTCCTATTAAATTCACCGATCAAGTACTAAATTCCTTGACAGTCTATTGGTGAATTATTTCGATGAACTCGCCCTATCTGATAGTACTGGGACTACAAATAAATCACTGAAGTTACACTTATAACTTGACGAAAATATTCCATGTTCACATACATGAAAAATATGAAGTTATGCCTCGTGTCCTCAGACACCTGATTAAAGGCATTACTTCCCCAAACGCTCAAATAAAAGTCATCTCTCGAAGCTTCCTGGACCATTTATAAATGAAACTGGCTAGAGTAGGCATGGAAGGGGATTTATGGAAAAATATTCCATAATAATTATCAGACTAGCATGCGATCGGTATCATTGAGTTCGTAGCAATGTGGAGGTTACGATTTTGCTGTAGCTAACTCGAATCGATCGTGGAATTAATCCGTAGATAACTCCCGCATTAATTCACCAGGATGCGTTATAACGCCGAGTTGCCGCTTAAACAGGGCGTCTTGATATTATTGGTTCAGACTCTTGTAGATCTTCGCGCGCTCTTACTTGTATTCCTGCCGCAAGGAGTGGTTAACATGAAGATTGACCAATTACATCGTAGCTTTCAATTTTCTTCTTGGCGCCAACTCTCATAGTAACAAGCCATATTGTGCGTACCCAAGCCTCTCTTCGCGCTAAAAGTTACACCTGTCCTATGCGTCAAGAACTTTATGCTACTTTCTAAAATACCACAGGAGCTTAAACCTTTGTGTTCTCTCTGCCACTGATTTCTCAACATTTCCCAACTCCTTCTGGCTCTCATATCTGCTGTCTGTAGAAACGTATCAAATGATGATGAATAATTTATTAGAACCCTTTATACAGCCTGTGGATAAAGGGTTCAATATATATGATGATTCTCTTTGCATGAAAACTATTCTAACTATATTTTTCAGCACTTTAAACAATATTACAAGCACAATTGAAAACATAAAAGATTAATAAAAATACGGAAAAGAGTTTAGCCCAATATCGATATTGCACTAGATACAAACGGACAAAAAGAAATGTCTAAATTGTCAATCGGGCTAAACCAAAGAATCTGATTAAGTAGATATTTGCCCTGGAATTTGTTGAAGGACTTAGACAAGTCTACTTGAATCGTATATCAAGCCTTCTAGGTTTGACAGACAAGTCATTCAGTACTTCCTCAATTGAAACATGAACAGTATCATGAATGAACATCAAAGCTAATCCATTAAGGCGTTCTTCACTAGTTGAATTCCTTAAATAGTTCTTCAAGAATTTTAAGGACGAAAACGATCTTTCACACGAGCAGTTTGTGACAGGTAAGGTAGCCATGATGACAAGCAGGTTATACACAACTGGAAACATGTTCTTATTGCATATTGACAAAGCATCTTTAGCACTCTTGGGCTTCTTTTCAATAGATTTCAGAGTTCGTTTCCAGAGAAGTAGCTCGCCTCTAATATTAAGGGGAAGTCCATAAAATTCAGCTACATTTTCTACTTCAGCTATGCTTTGGTTGGTTAGTTCGTCTTCAGTTGTGGTAACTAGCGTTTGCAATGGCTGAAGAGTTTCTTTATGGGAGACAAATTTATCATCAAGTGATGAAATAGTTTCTCCAATAAATGGGATGAAAATAACCCGCCTATAATATTCTTCCGGATCGTTAGATGAAACTTTGTTCCCCATCGTTTGTCAAACAACAGTTCGAGGCTGAACTACAGGCACTCCAAATTCTTTGCAGAACTCTAAAACCGAATTATATGCACACAAAAACCTCGCGTCTGCATCTGCCCTCATTTCTTCAAGAGACCTCTTAACATTCATGGAGGCGTTGATTGCTTGACTGAGATCGAAATTTTCAGTTTGAAGGTATTTGCTGAGAGGAAGTGTGATTTGAAATGCTTCATGAATGAAAAATACACTTATCAAGAACTCAAATTTGCTGATAGCGCACAGAAGAAGTTGCGCATCTGTAGCTGCCTTCTTATCAACCCATGCTGCTATTTTTTCTAATGCCAACAATAACGGTTTCCGAAGTTCAATGAATGAACGAACAGACTCGTGCTTTTCAATCCATCTCGTTGCACATAACTTCTTGAGTTTACTCACTCGGGGTTTCTCTTCCATACTTTCAACTTCATTTGTCAACACAGCCTGCCTCTTTGGTGAAGTACTAAAAAAAGGCATAAGCTCTTTCAATTGTACCCATACAGTTCCTAATCTCTGCAACACTACACCCTTCAGAAATGTTTAAACAGGTTTAAACAGTGAGCACTACAGTGAACATACTGGGCTTTGGAAACTGTTTTCGTACAATGGCCTGAGCACCTCTGTAGGATCCACTCATGGCACTAGCTCCATCATAACCTTGGCCTACGAGATATTCTGCATCCAGTCCCACACTTTTCAAACCAGACAATATGCTATTCGCAAGGCCTAACCCAGAAGCATCATTGATAGCAGTAAATTGCAGAAACTACTCATGTACGGAATTATCTTGAACGAAACGGACACATAGTGACATTAGCTGCACACCGCTGATGTCTGTGGTCTCGTCAGCAAGAACAGAAAAGTATTTAGCTTTTTTCACCTGATCGACTAACCTTTTCAATATAATGTCATTCAAAGATGAAATAATTTCATTCTGAATCCGTGGGCTTACGTATGTTGCATTTAAGGATAGTGTCATCAAATGTTTCTTTAGTATTGTATCACCAGCTTCTGCTCGAAACTTGTGAAGAGACCTGAAATTTCCCTCCCCTTTCTTGAGAGGCTCATCTAAATTTACAGGTCCCGAATCCCTGTGACCACGGAAAGCAATGCCCATTCGAGCAAGGAAAATCACATACGGTATTTAATTATTGGTATGAGTTTCTCCCTGTTGCATAATATGTTGGATTGAACACCCCTATCCAAGCTTACATCAACAGCAGGTTTTGTACCTTTGTATATGGCGAGAAAGTTCGCAGCCTTTTCCGTACATGCCATATGAAACTTGGTTTCTTGGTGTTTTTTGAAACGGTCACGTTAACCTACAAGCTTCCTTTTTTGTTTTTTGAAATCCTCCTTCGCATTTTTCCAGTTCATGTAAGGAAATTTTACTAGTTTACCTGGCGATGAAGATTGTTTCCCAACAACGGTGCAAAACAACGAACAATATTTACAAAAGGCTCCGTTCTTTGAAGGAGAATAAACTAGCCATTTCCACTCTGATAACCAGTTCAACTGAAATTTCAGATTCCTTGGACGCGATATAGGGAAATTAAAATTGCTTCCAGGTGTCCAGGCATTTTCCAACAGTTCATTTTTCAGATAATCATCAATCTAAAGAAAAATGTAAATCACAACATTGAAATAATTAACATGTACCGACACATACGTAGGCCAAGGCCATACAAATACCGGTATAACATAATAGGTAAAGCATCGAAATGCAAATCAGTTACAGAAATAGCGATTATCATGAATCATATTGTAAACACACCTGTTGGCCAGCATAACCTCCTAAGTCTGTTCGATGTATTTGGTCGGTAGCCGGCTTGGTAGTAGCCGATAATTCTTCAAGTTCATTTTCAATTCTTAAAGATGAACTACTTGCAATGGCAGTGTTGCATGTATCATCTACTCTTGGTTTTTTAATAATAAATCGATCCATTACGCATTACAAATAAACTCGGAAAAAAGTGCGACTCACGATCTTGCAGTTCACAGATATGCACGATTAAAGCAGCACGAAGCTGCGTTACGAGTTACCAACCGCACACTTTAACAGTAAAACGACAATTTTGATATTTTGCCTAGTGTAGTTAGTTATTATTGCTTTAAGTGGAAGAACAGCGAGGTCATCTGCCCCTCTTGCTCCGTTTTACATGTAGTTTAAAGGTGTTTACCCCAGGCCATAACCAGTAGCTAGCGCCAAAGCTGGAGAAGTCTCGTTGCGAGTTGAGTGGAGGTCATTTACCACGTGAAGAACGTGTTCACATAAAAAATATATTACAAAGGAGTAGCCTAAAGATGCCTCACTGGCAGCAATTCAAAACATTTTCCAGGTGATAGATGGGATAATATAAGGAGTTATGTAAACTAATGTCTCGGGGGGAGGGGGGGGGGAGGGTTAAACCCTAAACCCCCCCGTCGGTTCGCCACTGAGCAACTGGTGAAGATAGCCTATATATCTCGTTCAACTAATGAATATGTGGTCCGTAATGAATTAACATGGTAGGATTGCACTAGTGTTTGTACAGACGGAGCCGCTATGACAGGCCGAGTGAAAGGATTCGTGGCTATAGTAAGCGAAGTAAATTCTAACGTACACACTGACCATTGTCTCATTCACCGCGAAGCCATTGTTGCTAAGCCATTGCCATCTCCTCTGAAAAATGTGATGGACGAAGTAGTAGTAAAAGTCGTGAACTTCATCAAATCGTGCCCCCTAAATATGCGGCTTTTTAACGTTTTGTGTCAGGAAAGGGTATCAGAGCATACTACACTTCTGTTCCTTACAGAACAAAGATGGTTATCTCGAGGTAAAGTGTTAACGCGATTGTTTGAACTTAAAGAGTAAGTACTTGCATAATTGCACTAACCGGCAAAAAAAAAGAACACTTCTATTTTTTATATAATTTCTTAATTTATTGCACTAAAATGTATCCGTTTTCCAATATTTGCATTGTTCATGTAAATGTTAGATGGTTGGCTACAGAAAATGCCGAAACATGTTTTACAACACGCTTTAACTCAGAAATGTCGTTACATTTCACAAATCTAACAATTTTCTATTATTTAGTGATGTTCTTTTGGGCTGGTTTTTATCAAACATATTGCCAAACAAAACAGTGTTAATTTTTGCACTGCACTGTACGGGAACACTGGTCACTAAAAACGAGTGTTTCCACCCTTAGCGTCCATGACAGCTTGTAAACGCTCAGGCATACTGTTCACAACTCGTCGAATGGCATCTGCCGGGATGCGATCCCATTCCTCCAGCAGCGATGTTCTCAGTTGTGCCAAGGTGGTGTGGTCACGCTGTCTGACGTTCCATCCCATACATGTTCGATGGGGGTTCAAGTCAGGACTACGAGCTGGCCAGTCAAGGGTTTGAATCCCCACTTCCTGCAGATATTGTACAACACAGCGAGCGGTATGAGGGCGGGCATTATCCTGCATCAGCATGAAATTCTGACCAACGGAAGGCGCAAAGGGCATCACGTGGTTCATCAGGATCTCTTCGATGTACCTTTGGGAATTGAGCGTCCTGTGAACGATGCACACCAACTCAGTGCGGGCCATAACGTTGATGCCACCCCACACCATAACCGAGCCACCTCCAAATGGAGTCCCGGAGGAGAAAGCAACAGGGCTGTACCTCTCCCCGCGCCTTCTCCACACTCTTTCTCTTCCATCAGGAGATCTAAGGTTATAGCGACTCTCGTCAGTGAAGAGAACAGAGGCCCACTGCTCGTGGGGTCCATCCCATATGCTGCCTTGCGAAGCGAAGACGCGCCTCTCTGTGATGTCGATCGAGTGCGGGTCCACGTGCAGGTCTCCGGGACGAAAGATGAGCTTCTTCAAACCTTCTTCTTAATGTTCGCTCACTCACTCTCACATTTCTGACATTTTCCAGTTGATTTCGTGCCTGGACTGCTGTGGTATGGCGATCACGCAGAACTTGCAGGGTGAGAAATCTGTCATCCCTGGCACTTGTGCTTCTTCTACGGCTTGACCCTCGTCTCCTGTCGTATGTTTGGAGTTCTCTGTAACGTTCCACGGCACGGTGAATGCTACCGAGAGATGATCCAATGACCTCAGCAACATAACGGAAGCTGCGGCCATCCCCACCAATGCAACTGCCTGTGCAGCTCCTTCACGGCTAAGAGGCATGTTTTAGTGTGAACTGCACATGGATAACCTACTAAAATGTATGACAATGGTTCCCAGGTGTTCAACAAATGCCAGTTGCTATCCCTAGAACAACAATAAGCGAGCGGCAACACTCATAAACCTTAAGCGCTTGCAGTGCACTTCCCGCCATAAAACCATTAAGATAGGCTCATCGAAGATTGGGGGGTAATTGGTGGTAATAAACCACCCTTAGAAATGTCATATTATCAATTTCTATTCACGGATGTTTCAGATGTGTGTTTTAATGCGTGAAAAGCTTTTAAAATGTGATTACATCTTTTTCGTGGCTAATTTTATACTTTTTACATTACTTTTTTAACTGTTCCACTTTTTTTGCCGGTCAGTGTATTTGATCCCTTGCTGACGATAATAATGTGTTGATGGACTTAATTAAAGAACATTTAGTACTCCTTCAGCAAAATTTCAAAAGAAAATTGGAGAGTGTGTTGAAGATTTTGACTCGATTCTTGATCCATTCATTACGGATTCGAAACATCTCCCGAATATACTGTAGGCTTACGAGAGGAACTGGCAGATTTCAAAGCAGACAGAACTTTCAAATAAACATTTTTAGAAATGCCTGTCAAAAATCAGTGAATACCTGAGTATCTCGGAGATGGGAGTTGATGCTTTGTTACCTTTTTCAACTACATATTTATGTGAACTGGACTTCTCGACGTTGACTCAAATTAAAACATCAAAGACAGAGAGACTTAAATCCATTGACGAAGAAATGAGACTTGCTTTGTTTACGATTCCGCCAAGAATCAGCCGTCTGTTTGCAGCTAAGCAGCTTAAGTACCATCACATTGAAGGTATGCGTAGAGTTATTTACTCTAAATATCGTATTAGAAATGTGTATTTTATACAGTAAATTGATGTTAATAAGTAGTGATAAAAACGGGAATCTATAATAATAATAATAATAATAATAATAATAATTACATAAAGACGTAATATTTCATAATAATATTCAGATTCATATGATTTTGAGACACCAGATATTTTGTTGTGCCGTGTTGGGTCAAGACTCGTCTGGGGGTTGCCGTGAGTAAAAGAAAGGTTGCGGAACACTGAGCTAGGGCATTCAACCGTATAAGCCACGTTCTCACATATAATACAGTTGGATTACACCCACAACCTCTCACTTTGAAATCAATAACTCTGGCTCTTTACATAACCTCTTTCACTTTTTGTACGCTTTTAACCTCTACACAGGGCCGGCGAGAGGTCGGTGTAGGGGGTGCTACAGCACCGGGGTCCGGCCCGGACCCAATGATGTAATGTAAAAGGTTGTGGTTAGTACAGAATTCTAGGCCTACCTCATCGACTTCCAACCGGGAAACGGGAAATGTGTGTGGCTATTAAATTAACTTGATTTTTTATTTATACCATACAAATCACAAAACAAACTTAAGTTGCAAGCTTACTGTTTGAAACATTGATGTTTGCAAAGCTGCACAACAATGTATGAAGCGCGTGCACGACGATTCCCGCACCGAGAATGGGTTTTCCCCGCTGTCCCCGCACTGGCCGCACTGTGCTGCGTTAATAATGCTTTGTCATCCACTGGCAGTCGATTGTCTAATCTCTAATCTAATAGTCATACGTTGTGTTAGTGATTCGCCACGGTTTGTGTGATTTGTGTACGTCAGTTTTAATGGTGTCGGTGTGTAATATTGTTCGATTACGGATTGCAATTTACAATGCGTGTAGTGTGTTTTTAGTGAAACTTACTATGAGTTGCAATTACAAACACAAATCAGGTGCTCAAAAAAGGAAGGAAAGAGAAGACAGGGAGTTGAGGTAAAGAGCATCGAATAAAGGCCAGCTATCGCTTGGACAGTTGTTAAAAAGGCCTCCTTCATCTTCGTCAGGTATAGAAAAAGGTAACATTACTAATAGGCCCACCGATAGTAATAGTTATAAAGAAGATGTTTTACCTCCAAATTAACAACAACAAAATTAAATCGAATCAAACAAGGAAGAACCATTTCCCATCACTGAAACAGGGACTCCTAGTCCTATTCAGTCTGTGTCACTTACAAATATTGAATCTATCAAAGGCCACAAACCGCCTTTACCTTTACCAGACAAATATGTTGATGTAGGTGACCCTGCTTTTGATATCAGACGAGACTTAAAATACCCTTATGTTCCTCTGCCTGAACAATTTCCTGTGGATTCGGTAGGCTATTCCGTTCCCGTGTAGGTCTTCCAAAAGAAACTTACAATTGGTGAACTGATTACTCGTGATTGGCTTGTTTGGAGCAAGGTTAAGAAAGCGTTTTACTGTTTACCTTGCAGAATATTCAGTACGTTCCCCCAGCCAAAACGATCTTCGTTCGCTCTTTCTGAAGGATATTCTGCGGTAAAACGCTGGAAAAGGCTCTCCAATAAAGTGCCAGAACATGAGAGTAGTTCCAGTCATAAAAGCTGCTATGTTGAGTGGAAGTAAGAGGTGATCAAATCAAAAAAATATAAATCGCTATCGCACTTAATCTTTCACTCCATTCAACAAGAAAAGGACAAAGGGAGAAAGAATGCAAGAGAATTATCTGTCTCATGACATTCAAAATGAGTTTATTACTATTTGCGCTGCCCAAGTTACGAAGAAATTTTTAGAAGAAAGAGAAACGGCAAAATACTATGCCATAATAGTTGATGCAACACCAGATTCTGCACATGTTGAACAGACTGCGTTTCTTTTGAGATATGTTTATTTTACTGAAAATGAAACTCAGCCTTACCAAGTCAAAGAAAGGCTACTTTGCTTTACCGGCTTTACCAAAAAGAGTAGAGAAACCATTGCAGAGCTTAATATTTGAGATAAGCTAAAGGAGTTTGACATCCCATTAAAAGACTGTATGGGTCAAGGCTACGACAATGGGAGTACCAAGAAAGGAGCGTACGAAGGAGCTCAGGCAAGAATTCTGTCTGCTAACAGTGAAGCAGTTTACTCGGTTTGCAATTGTCATTCCTTGAATCTGTGTGGAGAACAAGCAGCGGAGAGCTGTGTGGCTGCAGTAACATTCATTGGTGCTGTTCAAAAGTTGTTTAACATATTTAGCTCCAGCCCCCAACGAAGGGAAATTTTGAAAGCAAAGATACCAAGCTCCCTTCACTCGATGTCGAAGACTCGCTGGTCTGCTAGAGTAGACAGCATTAAACCAGTCGCAGCTCACCTTCCAGGCATAATAGAAGCACTGGAGGCGAGACTTTGAGGGATTGAACAAATATTTCAAAACCTTCAACTGCATTCTTCTTGCGTCTATTTGGTTCAAGGTAAGAATACATCATATATATTATATGTATTTATTATTCATTATATACCATATATTCATTTAGAAAAGAGGCGTGTAGCTACGGTAGTCAAAAATACCTGCGGGATAAATGGTATTAACTACCAAAGAAAATATTATTTATTTTCCTGGAAAAATAGTATTTCTTTGACCTACAAAGGTATTTCAATCCACATAAAAATCATAAAAAACAAACACCTGTCACAAAAATGCTAACTGCAGTAGAAACTCGTTAAGTCGGCCATCTTTAACGCGCCCGTCTGCGTAATCCAGACTGGGTATAGTTGTTTTTATTTTTTGTTTTTGTAACATTTACTACTTAGTCCCTTGAATTGGTAAACTGGCAGTGCGAGTGGACCAGTTTTGTTTAACGGGGCTGTACTGTACTCACTATCGTGACTGCGTAGACGATGAGTCCTCGCTCCCCCGCGCGCCAATGGAGTAAACCTGTTGTATTCAATCACACCGTATCAACATTAGACCAGCTGATGAGTGAAAGCGTGCAGTGCTACCACCCTGCTAACTACCATGGACCCTAATAAGATGAAGTCTGTCGGTAATCAGTTGACACGCTTATTAGGTTTTAAAAGTGAATTGCACTAAAGGCAATTTATTAGTTCATGAACTTTCATAAATAATCTATGTGTAGGATAACTAAGACAAACATTTTTGAATTATTCTCAAAAGAAATTTCAAGCCATGAGAGCTTAAGACTCTAAACCCCCCGTGGGTGCGCCACTGTTTAGCCAAAATAAATGACTTTTTCAAAAAAATTCATATCCAGTTTTGAATATTTTTGTTATTTTAAATTATAGTGATACCGGTTTCATTTAAAATAACATTGTCAGTTGTTTACAAATAATAAGCGTTAGCGAAGGTCTCGTTTTTGTGATAGTTAAATGCAATAATCTTCCGTGCAGTTGCAGTATAATGATGGCAATTTAAATATTACTGATGTCGTGTTTTTAAAATAAGGAAACAAATGAATTCATTCTTTCTTTCTTTCTTTCTTTCAGGTTTTAAAATCAATAGACATTGTCAACAGAGTTCTTCAACACCGAGGTGAAACTATGGATGTAGTGGCAAAGAACTTAGGTTCTCTGATAGAAGATATGAAAACTATACGCTCTGAAGGATGGGACAGTATAGTGAAGCTGAAGTAGTGGCTAGAAATATAGGATGGCCCCAACACCTTGAAGAGGAAGAAAAGAGACGAAAGAAAAGAAAGAGGCAAGCTGATGAAGAGGATGACAGTAATGAAGACAGTAATGATGCAAAAACTAATTTCAGAAATGATGTGTTCAATGTAATTCTAGACAGTATCATAGGGGACATGGCAGTGCGGTTTCGATCAGTACAATCTCTTTGTAGCGGGTTTTCTGTTTTGTGGCAATGCAATGAAATGACAGATGAATTAATTTCGGAAAAATCAGCTAAGCTTGTAAGGCGCTATTCTAATGACATAGGAATCGACCTTTCTGATGAATTACAAAACCTGAAATTAATTTACCAAGCTAACTTTGGTAGCAAACCTCTTACGCCCTTGAACCTTCTCAATAAAGCTAAAACCTTAAATTTGGAAACCCTATTTCCTAATCTTAATGTAGCATTGAGAATATTTGTTACCGTCGCCGCAACAGTTGAGAGCGCGGAGCGCTCTTTCTCTGTTCTCAATCGCGTAGAAAACGTTTTCCACTCGACAATGTGCCAAAACAGACTTTCAAACTTGGGTGTTTTGGCTGTTGAAACGGAACTTGTGAAGTCTACCAATTTGGACAATATCATAGATGATTTTTCCCAGAAAAAGGCCAGAAAGGGGATCTTAGCCTAAGTTAATAATAACTGTCTGTATTGAAGGTTTGTTTTGTATATGTACATATACTGTGAGCCATTAAAGCTGTAAGTTCATGGTGAATTTGAAAATGAAAAGGAAAATCCACAGCCTGCTTCCAGTCTCCGACCGGGTCAGGAATGGAATGAATGAAGCCCCCATCTAGCGGCGAGGATATGAACTGTGCCGGCTGCAGAGGCCTGACGCACTCCTCTGGGGCAATAATTAAATGAATGACAAATGAAATGAAATGATAGTGGAGATTGTTGCTGGAATGAGATTTTGACAGGGAAAACCGGAGTACCCGGAGAAAAACCTGTTTGCCTCCGTTTTGTCCAGCACACATCTCACATGGAGTGACCGGGATTTGAACCACGGACCCAGCGGTGAGAGGCCGGCGTGCTGCCGCCTAAGCCACGGAGGCTTCCATGGTGAATTTAGTGTTTTAAAATTTTATTTCTAACCTTTCAGTTCAGTTTACAAATAAGATAATGAAAACTTTAACAATCGATTTTAAAAGAAATGGATTGGATTTTTAAATGAAAAAAAAAATGAACTGCATTGTTTATAAAGTGAATGGGTTACTGTTTATTTGGGAGTGAGAATTATTAAAACGAATTGGAGTTCATACATCACTTCACATTTAAACATTGCAAAAATATGGTTTAAAATCGGTAATGCATTTTATGGAGAGTTATAAATATATGTGTATGTATAATACACTAAATGCATTGCTGTGATTAGTGAATTTGGGTTGCACAAAAATGCATAAATGGCAGGGGCCCGAAATACCCCCCAGCACCGGGACCCGCGGCCGCTCTCTCCGGCCCTGCTTCTACAAATGAATTTTACACATAATAATAATAACCCCTGGTAAAGCAGCCCGTGAAGGGCCTAGGCCTACCAAGCGACCGCTGCCCAGCCATTTGGCCTGCAGATATTGGGGTGACGCGTGATCAGCGCATTGGGTCCTCTCGGCCATTAATCTTGGTTTTTGTGATCGGGGCGCTGCCTCACTGTCAGACAGCTACTCAATTGTCCTCACGAGGCTGAGTGCACCCCGTTCCAGCCCTCACGTCAGTTTCGAAAATCCTTGACGGAGCCGGGAATCGAACCCGGGGCCTCCGGGTGAGAAGCAGGCGCGCTACCCCAACACCACGGGTCCGGTACACATACCGGTACTAAAATTTTGTTATTGGCATTGCCATTAATGTCTAAAACTACAGTGGATATAAACCGTCTTACTCTAGGCCAAATGATTAAACTCTATCCATTAAACAATACCTATGTACACTTTTCCTGGGATGTTTATTAAAGAAATATCTCTATAATTATTGTATTCTTTCCTATCGACCTATTTGAACAAATCTTGTTTTCTTCCGACATCGACGATATTAGGCTATCCGAGTTCAAGGGGGTCTTTTAATCCTCTTGCTTACTTACTCACTACTTGCATACAACGTAACGGTAGAAATGCATATTACTATCTAGTAAAGAGGGTTTTCTAGCTCTAATAATTTATTTTTTGCAGAATATTTTAGATCACAAACAGAACATTTAACGGTTTATACACTATGAGGTTATTTCTTTACCCGTACTGTTATCCAAAGAGAATATACAACACTAATGTTTACCTTTTACAAGACAGCGTTACGCTTGTCTCTACTATGCTGAATTTCCCTGTTGGAAAAGGGTAATAGGCTGGTAGGCTTTGGAAGCTCTTTACCACGTTTACAACGTTTGTGCTAACATAGCTACATATTATAATAGCTCAAACAACCCTTAGATCTTTGTTGATATGGTCTTTATAATGCAAAAGTGTATTGTTTCTTTATTCCATGGTCTAAATCATTACATGTTGGGTTGACCGAGTGTTCTAAGGCATTTGAATTAACTTCAAATTTCCTATATAGGAAGCGAGGGTTCTAATCCCTTACTCGACACAACTATTACCCCAACTTTGGTTGCCAGTAGCATTGGACATTATTTTGGTGGTACGCTTATAACACAGTACACAAAACCACAAGTGAAGCGCATTACTATAGTGAGTTGGCAGCCAACGGACCTAACAGCGTTTAGTTCGAGTGAGCAGTAAACGCTCTCTCTAAAAGGCTTTGGCTCACCGAGGAGATAATACTCATTACCATTTTCACTACAAAGCCTTTAAGTCAACAGGATTTAGACTAGAGCCTACTGATGACCCAGTTAACGTTATCTATAGCCTACATTTTTCCAGAAGTGGTTGGAACACCAAATCTCTATCCAGGTCTTGTAAACTTAATTCCATTTTGGTTTTAGTTCATTATGCTAGAACAAGCTTGTTACGGGAGTTATTGAAAAGAATAAACTCTAATAGCGTTTGGACACTCAGGGACCTTGTATGGGTTCAAGAGATGCCGAAATGGTTTGGAGTTTCTTAACTCTACCTAACACTATAGATATTGTTCAGACCCTTTGTGTGGGCGTGACTGAACAAGGAGATGAGGGTGTGTGGAGAAGATGATGTTTTAACTGGGGGAAGTCTAATGGATGTGTCGGACCGTTGGACGGGTGTCGAAAGGTGCTGAATCTAAAGGGGCAGCGGGAGAAGCTCGGTGATTAAGGGTGCGCAATTAAGGGAGGTGACCTTAAGAATGAGAATAATGCCGTGAGGACTGGAAGTCGCGGCGAGCAATCCCAAGTATCGCTGACGGCGCGCTACTACAATAAGCTTTCGACCGTGCTACGTGAGCAAAGCCACTCTCAAGGCATAGGCTAGTATTGCTGGCTCAGCAGTAATGAAGTGGTGTAATGGCTGGAGAGGTGTGAGTGGGGCAGTAAACAGTAAAAAGGATAATTACAAATAATAATTATTAATCGGGCCTTTTGGGTAAAGAGTAATTATTTACTAAGGCTTGTCTGGGTGTACTGAGTCCCTTGCAAGTCGGGAGAGTACAACAATGTAACAATTCACAAGTGTAAAAGGTGTGGTAAGGGGTTGGATGTATAAATGTGTTTGGGAATCTGAGATGCACACTCACCTGAGGCCTGATATCTGGATGCTGTTGGACAGAGTCTCCCACGTAAACAGATACCTTCCCCTTGGGATGAGGTCCTTTTAACCATTTCCGAAGTGCTGACTCTGCCGTGTTACTGCATAGCTGTTTTGGTAGCAGCTTCTGTGTACATGTTTATGAAGTTGTGTAAGCATTAGCGCAAGAGCTGTGGCTTCAGCCCTGCTAGCTTTGTGTAATAGATGCGTGTGGTTTGCTGTTGTTGCTTCCAGCTTGGGGTGTTTAAGGGGTGAAAATCGGTGTAGGGTGTTGGACAGATGGTTTGATAAATAAATAAATGTAGCTGTAGAAAGGAATATTTGTAGATGTCTGTAGCTGGTAGCTGTATATGTATACACTTCCTAAGGGTGTTATACACCCTGGGATGTGTAACAATATCGTATTAATGACACTCATTGTATAATAGTTTGATCACCTGTTCGTTTGCCCAAAAAGTTGAAATCCTCTCACTTTATTATATACCATAGGTAATAAAAAAATGTATCATGCTATGCTTTCAGTTAGCTTGTTTTACCTAGTTTTCAAGCTCACTATTACAACCCTTGCTGGAGATCACCAAAGGTTAACGATTAGAATATGAGTGGGAAGGTAGGGAAAGCAATTAAGTAAGCCATTACAAAATAATATTAGCACGACGAAGTTTATACTCTAATAATAAAATTTCACCCTCAATACCATGTATGACCTATATTTTTAGGGCATGCAAGAGCTGTAGGCGATTGATCAATGCATGAGGGTCATTCCAGTAGGTTACATCGACGAGTGGTTTTAAATTTTTAAACGCAACGCTTGAGGTAGATGTTCCACGGCATGCAATCACTAATGTTTTTAAAAAAAAACTGGGGAAACGGTGATGGTTTTATAGATGTAAAAACATCATCCTCATCATAATTATTATCATCATCATCATTATTAGGCTATAATGTTTATCATTATCCTTTTCACCTTTGTCCACCGCCTCAATGATGGTCTGTGTTGCCTTTGATAGTGTTGAAGGCTCATCGGACGTTGATGACTGCCTTAACATGGCTTTTAGAGGAGCTGTTAAATGTTCCTCAACAAACAACTCATTATCTCCATGTGTACGTTTCAGATTATTAATCTTATAGCAAGGGGCAGATGACCTCGCTGTTCCACCCCTTAAAGCAATAACAATTCAATAATCTTATAGCAAATATTATATTGCAAAGGTTATTTTTCTATAAGGCTTGTTTTTCACCTTAGATAGAGTCTTTTGTACTTCTAGGCGAGTGTCATCTTGAGGTCCACAATGATGGTCGTTTGAACTAAGTACGTTAAAGTCCTTTGTCTTAAGCATTCCTCAACACATTTTGATCGTTGTTTTGAACAACGCCAAATAATAGTTCCATTTTATTGGTTCTTTTTACAATATATGTAAATCCTTTATAGTACTGTATTCACATGGCTTACCATAGCTATAGGGCATCCAACGTTTAGAATGAAGCATTGTTCTTATGGCGCGTTACGACAGGGTTGCCACTCCATGACAGGAGACAGTACAAAGCGCTTCGCGTACTCTTTCCGCACATTCAGCGATTGTGCAGTGACGAAGACTTGAATTAAGCACTGTATAATAATACTAATAGTAGGCTAACATAACACATACAACGAAATTAAATTAAATTAACTATAACGTATTGTTTTAGATCCCTTAGTAGGGGGTAGTTAGATCTAAAACGTACGTGTTAATGTGCTAATTTGGAAGGTGATTTCTAAAGAGGGCAGCTTCCCGTAGCAGGGTAAGATTACCAGTGTAGAGTGTTGTGTGGTGTTTAAATGCTAGGGGGTGCTCCTGTAAAGACGTAAGTGTCGCTTATGGGGATGATCTGCTGGGCGCAGGTTAATGTACTAGACTCTCAGCTGGTCAGAAGGAATTATATAACGGTCCTGCTTGTGTCAGCTATGCTGGCGGCTTGCAGCCAGCGGTCGCGTGTGAGAGACACAATAGAACTTGAGCCGGCGATTACAGGCTACTGTTGTCACGCTTACTCGTGACGAGAGTCGGGAAGGGTGTTGGGATGTGAAGAGGCGTGTAATTACGAATACAAGGTGTAGTTTACTGACCAAGTATTTATTGGTCAGTGATGTATGAAATTGTATGTCCCTTTTAGGGAAGTGTGAACAATAGTGCAAATTAGGTGTACAAGTTTGTGGGGTAGGTTTTACAGATTATAGGATATCTGAACACTGCTGACTCACCTGATGATAACAGCTAGGGCCTCCGGCTGACACACTGTATGACTGATAATCGAGAGAGAGTGTGTCCTCATTAAGGCCTTCCTCTTATAGGCTTTGGTGTTGCTTCGTCGGCATTCCGTCGATGTAGGTGTCCTAGTTAGTTATAGTGTAGATGTTTATAGTGTGATGCAAGTGTTTGGCAAGCCTTCCAAGCTGGTCGGCCGCCCTAGCTGTGTAAAAGATACTGTTCTGGACTTATGATGTTTGCCAGTTAGGGATGGTTTTAATAGATGATGGAGGGTGGCTTCCAGGGGGTGCAACCCCCTGGGGGCCTGTACAGTATGCTGATTATCACATAAAGAAAACAATCAAAATAAAATAAATAAAGTACAAGCACAAGGAAATGTGTGAAGTTTCGACTGCAGTTAAAGTTGAAGTACGTTATTAAAGAAAATACTCCTCATTGGCTTACCTTTCATAATTTATACTTTCGTTGGGTTTAAGGTTCTTAAAATAACTGAACACATTAATTACGACCTGTTTTTCCCTCCTTCTGAGCACTTGACCACGCTTTCTTTTCACAAAACTATCCATTGTTGTACGTGAAATACGTAAAATACAACACGTTAAATCTAACAGAACTGCTGCACACACACTCAAGATAGAGACAGCCGAACTACTGAAATACAAGCTCGAATGGCACAGTAATAAAGCTGTGAGTAGCAAGCGGCACCCCGCTGCCCTTCGAAACTTCATGTTTATAATCCGCGGTCAATGAACAGCCCGGCCTGTGTAAACAATTAAACCTACACTCTGGGTAGGCAGGTAGAAAACTTCTTCCAACATTCCTCTACAACTCTCAAACTGACATGATATGGTTATCTTTAAAAATAGAAAAGTTGCCAGCATAGAACTTTTTCAATGCTGCTATGCGGTTATGAGAGAATATTCAGAAGTTTTACCTACATGAAAATTGTAATATTGCCAGTATAAAATATTTCAATAATCCATCATCAAGACGGCACATTTAGCTACACGTGTGTGAAAAATAGGCATCACAAAGTCAATGCAACATGATATAAGATCGATTTTACTAAAAAGGGGACTCAGTTTATAATTTTTTAAGAAAATATGGATATCTAATTTTTCTAGCATTTCTATCAAGTTTACGTAGTTCTAATACGGGACCAAAAAGATCGGCAAAACATAGTTCTACCCGAATACGCTATTTTTTCGACAATGAAAAGTTTTCGACTGATATGGCAACAGTGGAGTGCTAGAAAATGACAGCGTCATACATGTCTCGCGTGCAACAGAAAGAGAGAAGAATATCCCTATCTAACCAGTGCTTCATTCTAAACGTTGGATCCCTTATAGTCATTGAAACTTCCATAACAACTGATGCACACGTATTGAACTTGAGGAAAGTTACCCCAGTAATTAGAAGGGTAGAGAGAGAAATCCAGAGTGGATTGGTATTTCCCAAGGAGGAATTTTCAAAGCACTGTCAGGGTCGGTAGTCACATAAACAATTAGTAGACCGGGCTCAATTTACACTCATTTCTCAGTTACGCGATTTATACTGGCAGCGATTTGTAGTGGGAGTGATTTTTATTGTCAGCGATTTGTACTGAGCACGATTCATAGTGGGCGCGATTTGTCTTAAAGCACGATTTGTAGTGGGCGCGCTCTTGTACTGACGCGCGATTTGTTACTGACTCACGATTTGAGTGGGCGCGATTTACACACATTGCTCAGTGGGCGTTATTTTTCATTAGCGGGATTTGTACTGGAAGCGATTTACAGACCACCGGTTGGATAATCATACAGCAGCAGATTATGTAACTTTTAACACATTTAAAACATTGGGGGAAAAAAACTTTATAAGTTAATTAATTTCAAAACAATCGATTATGACGTAACAGACAACACGCGAGGTGGGAAGGAAATTATAGTTTTGCCTTCACAACATGTCTATCTGAGAAGCACTCGGAGAATTTACTAAATTATATGCTTAACACTTCTACACTACGATAGGTGAATGCTGGGATGGATGCCACAACCACTTTCTTCCCATGTCTTACCTCACCAATGTGATATTACAGCACAATGATGATGATTGCATGGATATATAGAGTGGCAAAATAACAGGTAGCCTTTTAAGTGGAGTGGGAGAAGAGAGATGTTTGTGGTGACTGCTAATAAAGACAAGAGATAGGTTGGTAATTTAGCACACATATTTAAGAGTTAAGACAGCCATAAATAACAAACTTAGTTATAGAAGGAAAGGGCAAAGGACAAGAATTGTAGTGATTGATTAAGGTTAGAATACGATGAGATTAGCCTAATGATTAGACTAGGAGTGGCAGTTGAGCTACAATCATTTTTAAACAATAGTATTAATGTAGAACCGTCCATTTGGCTTTTTATGTGAAAGACATAAGAACAGCCCCGCCAAATATTTAAGATGGTGACTGACTGTACTGGGTAACATCAAAATCAACCAGTTGTGCAATTGACATGAAACTTTTTCAGAAAGGAGTGCCGATATCAAATAAGAGACCTCGCAAGCATAATACCAATATACTGCATATAACTAGCAATCGCCATCTTGATAATATCTGGTACCGTAGGCCTACCGGTACTATCAATAATTCATAGAAGGTATCAATTACATTTGGTGCGTGTGCACTAGGTAGGCCTACACGCAATGGTGCCTAACATGATAACATTAATCTTGAAGTGATAGAAGCCATTTTTCACCCACCTTAGTGCTATTAAAGGATTTCAGTCGTTCAACACAAGTTGCGCTTAATTACATTTGGCGGGGAAACAAGTATTTATATAACATACCATAACCTGAAATAAATATTAGGCCTACATAAGATATTTATCACAAACAACACGCTTTTATATACCCCCAATTTTGTGATATTTCTTACAGGTTAGGGTATATAAATCGGCTACAGTACTTGTATTCCCGCCTTACGCGGCCTACACCAAGTTCTTGGTTCGTCACTCCCTACACAGAGTGGAGGGGAATGCGAACAACGGTTCGCTATTCCACCAGTTTCATTCCAGCAGTTGGGATGAGTTCTTCGAAGATTGCAGCTGCTATATTTGTATTAGATGAGTTTGGGGGATTTACAAGAAAGAAGAAGAAAAGATCGCAATGGACCAAGCAGTGGTTTCGTGAGAGAGAGAAGTGGTCTCACCTCAATCTCTTATATCACCTTAGGGAGAACAGTGCGAAAGATTACACCAATTATTTAAGATTGACCGAAACAGAATTCAATTATTTATTGCAACTTGTGACAACCTACTTATCAAAGCAGATTACTGTGCCCGTTTAGACCGAAGTCCGGACGACCACATATGCATTTCACCAAAAATCAGTCAGCACGAGAATGAAAGTATCCCGGGGTGCCAGATGGGTTAAAGTGACTACAATAACTCAACAAAAAATTGCTTTACTGATTTTCGACTCGATGCAACAATAAGGATAGAAGGTTAGTTTCTGAAAATAACACAACCTGTAAAATTATCTCATTTTATTTAAAACGTTAAAAATTACTGAAGGCATGCCAAAAATAGCATAATAGATGCATGACGAATCATACGTTATATACAAGATTTACAATTCCACCAACACATGAACACTTGGCAAATGAGACGAAGGTCAAATTAGTAGTCCTGTTGACTTCGCTCAAAAGAATTATTTACAGTAGTAGGGTTTTGTCAGTGCAAATTTAATTGTCCTTCCCGATTCCTATCTTATTTGAGTATTCACATATTGAAATGAAGAAAATTATCACTCGATGAAAAATATATCACTGTTTCAGTTTTTCAAAATTATAGTCGCAAATTAACCAACACTTCAGGATTCAGTTATCTCAAGATTTGTTCAAATACAAAGTTATTAACAAGGAATACAACACAATATCATTTACATGGACATCGAGCATTTGGATTCGAAGAACTTCGATAAACAGAAAATATTTATTGAATCATCTGTTCTCGATCCAAAATCTATTCAAAGCTCTTGACTCAATTATCAATATAATAGTCAAAATATTATTATCAAAAAAATATAAATTCAATTCAATATGGATTCAACCAGTCAATCAATTAAGTATCACTTGGAAATATTATTTAGAAAATTTATCATAAAACAATATAATTTGTTATTATCAAAATTGCAATCAGCCTATTTGACAAAATGTCAAAAATGTTAATCATCAAATTTATTTCAAAATGTTTATATATTTACAGGATCACAAAAATCCTCTCGGTTTGTAGTGGTTGTTAAGAAGTAACAGTTTTAAATAATTTACAGCATCGGCCCATTCGATTTAAATGCGTCAAAAATCACATAGTCATAATTAGCATCTAGACAACGGTAAAGTCTTTTCATAATGAAAAGGTACAAGTTTAACAATAACAATTTTCGGGCTGGCAATTACTAGGAATATTTCTAGAACACGTGGGTAAAATGTGAATTGACAATGATGGCTCAACAAAATAACCTTTGGTTATATCTCGACTAATTTCAAAGACATCCAACCTACAATATGGTTGATGCTTCATTTCAACAACCTCATTCCTGCGACTTAATTGCACAATCAGAATGGCAGATTTAACTCTTTGCACACACAACAATTATTTCTTCCCAAATTATACAGAATAATCAAGCCTTTGCTTGTTACGACATCTGGAAGATTTATAAGTTAGTAAACTCCCCCAATGAGTTTACAATAATAATTTTACCATCAGTTTAAAACATGAATAACTCCACACCGTGTCTATTCTTTAGCCAAACTCTTTATCAAAAGACGTTGCTCAATAATGATTTTATATTTATACAAACTCTAGCAAAAACCCTGTTTTATACATGCTTTTGGCTTCGCGTATCATTACTTTCCGGTCTTCTCAAAGATTTAAATGCATAATGCAAGCGTAAAATACTTCCACAGAATTAATATGTTATTTGTTTGTGGGCATGCGTTAACCACTAACCTTCGGAATCAACAAGTATCCGATCTTAGAAAATTGTTTTAAATGTCAAATGTATAAATCACACTACATGATAATGATTAATAGAATTCACAAATATTATATCAGAAAATTGAAATTAATAATTATTATTATTATTAAATCAACATTATTATTATTTCCTCAACAAATGGATTTAAAGTTGTTAAACTGTTCGGGGAATAGCATCCTCGACTTCTTAATAATGGATAAATATCCATTGCTCAACTTAAATTTATTATTAAATTTTCAGTTACGACGGCTGATGACCGTGATTAGAAAAATATCAAAATTAAATAAATGCTCGTTCTGCTCGTCCATAAATTTCGAATCATTGACTTCTGAGTGTAAAACCTACTCAGATCAAAGCTTATATTGCAAAAAAATATTTGCAACAGCAAAAATATTGATGAAAAGAAAATATGTGTTGGTAGGACTGTAGAAAAATTGAGAAATTCCAGTTAACTACGCATAAAAATGATGCAAATTGTAGCTTACATTCCTGTAGATCTTGATGCTGGTAATCTGGTGTGAACCAGATTATTTCAGTCTTCTTGTCACCATTAGGACACGTATTTATAATCTTGTATCGGCCTCCATTTTATACCCGCAATGGTCCTAGTCAGACATAGCGGTATTCATACTTGAAGCCTGAATATCTTGATGAAAATAGTTCGTAAACCGTGCTGCTTCAACAGCTGAAGTAATCTTGACTAGGGTTAGATCGAAAAGATCCACGATGAAAAATTACCAGTTTTAACTCGACCCAACTGTAATGCCTTCAATACTGTCACTATAACTTTGAAAGAATAATAAAATCTCCGCCTTTCAATACTGTTAATCAGTTATAGTTATAGTTACGTCAATACGGACCTGAATAATCGACATTATACTGTCACTACTCTTACAATCTTATGCAACACATGTTCGAGTTCTGAAGATATGTTCCCTGGGCAGAGTTTCTCACTCTCCAGACAATGCTATGCATGCTGGTTTCCCTATGTCGGCTAGTGAACTGAACTGTGCAAGACTGGTAGGTGAACAGTACTGCCTTATTTTGGTTGGTCGAAAGTTATCAAGTCCAAGACTTATTCTGGTTGTTTGGATGAAATAATCCAAGTTAAATTTTAGTGGACAGTGGAAAGCAAAATATAGACTAAGTCTATTCATATGTCCGTTGTAGCAGTAAATTATTACCAATGCCACAAAGTCTATCACCTCGGTGATAACTTTTGAAAAGTTCGAAGATCACTATAATGTTAAACACTTTTATAAGACCAGTAACCATGTACTGTCGTCGAAATCACTAAGTCCCAGCAACTGTGTGCTAGTAATAACGTAGATTTTGCAACCCTGTGCACAAAGATTATTTATACAGTATAACATTGTTCGGAGCGACGTAGAGTGTTTAGCGGCTGAGCGCTTACGAAGGAATGACTGTACTTAGCTCTGGCACGCAGGCTTTATATACCCCGCAAGCGGACTCCTCGAAGTCAATGCGTGAAATATGCTGAAACTAAAACATCTCATATCTCAGCCTCCGCTCAATCAATTTCCTCGAAATAAAGCACATTCTTCCTCCCTTGTCCGTGCCAGTAATCTGATGTTAGTCTCAAGATTCTACTCCATCGGTAAATATTTAATGTCAATTTAGCCTCGACTATGACGTTCTCGCCTACGTCACTTAACCATTTCTTGGCTGCACAAAGCTTCCATTTCCTTCTTAGAAGGTTCGGCGCGCTCTAGTAAAACTTTCAATTCTGGACTTAGCATTGTGGACTGTGCTATCAAATCTGGATAACTGGATTTGGGCACAATACTCACATGAGAAAGTCGATATCAGCCGAACATCGCCTCGTTGCTACACTTCACTACCTAGCTGCTGGAAGAAACTTGGAGGAATTCAAGTTTTCGTGCACCATATTGCCACAAGCACTGGGAAAAATAATTCCCGAAACATGCATAGCAATTTACAAGACCCTGCACAAAGACTTCATAAAAGTAAGTTTATTACGTTACTTCGTTTCTATATTGTATTAACAAAGTTCTTTTCATAATTCAATATCTATATAACTCCAAAGGAAATTGTTGTTGGTCTGCCAGGGCACACTTTTCATTAAACTAATCATGATTCCTAGCATAACCTTCTTAAGGGATATAAATTGATTGGTTGATAAATTACATGAAACCTGTTTTCAAATATATTTATTGGAAAAAATCACACACACACACAAGTGTTTTTAGAGCGCCATAAATCGGCTGCTGTTGCCTACGTAATTCACGAGAAAGTCTGTAGTGGAATCAGTAGTGGTGTGAGGAATAGTAGGCTACTCCTGGACGTATCCGATTCACTAAAAGAGGAGTGAAATTGCGGCATCTGGTTATACATTTGAAAGGGATTAAATGCTGAAGAACTGTTCTTTTCGAAAAAAAGAAGTGTTGGACGATAACTGATTTTGAAGGCCTTTGTACAGGACCTCTGTAATGAGTTTGTCAGCATGAAGAAACTGTTGCTGGTCCATTTTCCTCAATTTTGCCACCACCACTTTTCCAATGTTGTCAAATTCATCTTCCGAATTTTCTAGAGCAGCCATAGCCTTTTCTACCAATAACTGGCGCCAAGCTTCATTAGGGGTCATTTTCATCCACTTGCAACTCTGTTCAGGCATCTTATCAGGCAGTTTATTAGCAACTTGAACAGTTTACCGTGATTCTGGTGGATTAAAAACCTGAAAATGAAATCACTGTTAATTATTGTGTTAATGCTGCTCTATTTTGGTTCTACTCATTTAAGGAGACTGTCAACACATATGTAACTCAATGTTAACTAAATGTAATTTTTCTAAAAAATCAATGCAAAAAATAATGAGTCTACTATTAACTAATATTTATTTCTGTAAGTCATTGCCCCATAAGTTGTGATTGTAAATTATAAGCAGTCTTTTTTTTTCAGTTCCCTTCAAACTCGGAAGAGTGGGTTGCAGTGGCGAATGATTTTGAACTTTGGAATTTTCCTAACTGCGGTGGATCCATTGATGGTAAGTATGTTGCTATAGCGCGGCCAGTAGGCAATGGGTCATACTTCTACAATTATAAAGGTTATTACAGTATTGTACTCCTTGAAATCGTTGATGCTAACTTGGAATTCATTTTAGCTGATGTTGGTTGCAATGGGCGAGTTTCAGATGGAGGCGTTATTCAGGAAACAGCATTTTACCATCGCTTAAAAGGGGGGAAACTAAATTTACCAAGCATACAAAAAACAAATGAGAATTTGAAGTTCGTTTTCGTTGCTTATGACGCCTTTGGTATGAGAGAAGATTTGCTAAAACCGTTCCCAATGAAAAAGTTAACACATGAACAAAGAGTGTTTAATTTCAGACTATCCCGAGCTAGGAGAGTCGTTGAAAATGCTTTCGGGATATTAGCAACTCCCTTATTTCCATTCATACTTAAGATATGGGATCATATTTTGGGGTATGTCGCCAGATGTACTAAGCACGTTTAGGATACAAAAGAGAGCGATTAGAATTATGGCAAATGTAAACTCGAGAGAATCATGTAGACCTCTGTTTAAAGATTTAAACATTCTCCCACTGCCCTGCATATATATCTTTGAAAGTATTATGTTTTTTAAAAAGAATTTAATGAATAAAGATGTTTTTCTTAAAACAAACAATGATGTTCATAGGCATAACACAAGACAAAATCAAAACATTCATATTTCACACACACACACAAGCATATATCAAAAAGGAACTTTTCACACTGGAGTTAAATTATACAATAAACTACCCCAGTATATAAAACTGGCCCCAAAAATAAAAACCTTTGATAGAATGTTGAAAGCTTATCTGCAGTGCCATTGTTTTTACTCAGTAGTTGAATATTTTAGCGTATAGGAGTGATGGAATCTATAACTATATTTTACTTTTTTAATTTAATTTTAATACCTAGCTGTATGTTGTTGTATTTATAGAATTAAGTTTTCATATTATGATAATAGAGTGAGGTGTAAATAGTTGTGCAATAAGATTGTATCTATTAAGATTTGCTATTATAATAAGTTATAAATAGTTATAATCTTAGTAATATATACCTGTTAGTTCTTTTATTTTATGCATGTAAATTCTGACGTGTCCTATATCAAAAATGTATTGAATGCATGTATTTGATCAAATGGAATTAATAAAAATCTATCTATCTATCTATCTACCTTCAGCGTTTTTCACACCACAATCAGCTTTGAACCTTGTAAAGTAATAAATATTGTGCTGGCCTGTGTAGCTCTGCATAACTTCCTACGAAGAAAGTGTCGGAAGAATTACACACCTACTTCCATTTTAGATAGTATATTGAAATGGGAACGTTAGTTGAAGGAGAATGGAGGAAAGATCCGCTGCCAGATCATGCATACCAGGGACTCGAAATAAAACCACGGAAGCCTAGAGATGTAGCAAAAGCAAGCAGGTTGCAGTATGTTAATTACTTTACAGGAAAAGGCCGTGTCGCATGGCAAGGTGGGATGGTACAGCACGTTGTCACAGAATAAACATTAAATAAAGTAAAAAATAGTATTCACTTACTTGGCTTCCATTTTGAGCACCTTCATCTTCTTCCTCCTCCTCCTCTTGCAAAGTCGATGTTGTTAGAAATATGTAACCCAACAGCTGATCCATGGTTTAAATACAGCGCCAGGAAGCGCAACGCCATTGGTGGCGGTTCTAGTTACGAGAATGTTCTCGTTGATTCTTTTGTCTGTTTTTGTATATATACGCCTGCATGTAACCTTGTCGTTCAGTTCGTATTAAACATGTATACTGCATATACGCCTAGACGTCATTCTCCTGCCATATACTCCTACAGGTTATGGGCCCAGCAGGATCATTGACGAGTGTATAGTTTTCTGACCAGTGTGATTCTATTTGAATTAACAAAACTGTGATCGCGTGTAATAAGTGTGTGCATCATGGCGGAATCAAGCACCGGTTCTCTTTATAGCTTCGAGAAACTGAAGGGGAGAGAAAACTACATTGACTGGCGTTTCCAGATGAAGAATTATCTTATGCACGATGATCTTTGGAAGTGCATATCTGGTTATGCAGAAGATGATAAAACGGGCGCAGAGGTTAAGGTACGGCGCGACGAACGTGCTTTGTGCAAGATTAACCTTATGGTGGAAAAGAGTGTTTTTCCGTACGTCATGGAAGCAAAAACGGCGAAAGCAGCATGGAATTCGCTCGAGATGGCATATGAAGATAAAGGCGCCAACAGGCACACAAGAATTCTTCGTCAACTGTGTTCCACCAAGCTTGAACAATTCAAGACTATGGAAGAATATGTCACCACAGTTTTGGGGCTCTCCCAGCGGCTAGCAGCAGTTAAAAAACCACTTGATGATGAATTTCTAGGTGCCTTGCTCTTGCAGGGACTTTCTGATGACTATGAACCTATGATTATGGCATTGGAAAATTCAGGTGCAGAGTTGACTAGTGACTTTGTGAAATGTAAACTGCTACAGGAAGACAAACGCAGCTCCAGCAAAGAAACAGCACTCTACACCAACAGGAGTGGATTCAAGAATACTAAACCCAAGGAACCGTTCTGTTGGAACTGCCGTAAAACTGGCCACTGGAAACAAGATTGCAAACACCAAAACAAGACAGCAGCACATCAAGCAGATGCCAAGCCACTAGAGAAGAAAGAAGAAAAGAAGGGTAGGGCTCTGCTCACAGCACTTGGAGTTGATACCCACTCAGCAGACAGCTGGTACATGGACTCCGCAGCCTCCAAACACATGACTGGTAGAGTGGATTGGATGTCAAAATTCGATGATAAAAGGGAGGTTGGATATGAAGTCACCGTAGCAAACGATTGTAAACTATATAGTGGCGGCATAGGTGATGTTCCAGTACAAGCAAATGTTTTTACAAAGGTGAGCGATGTTCTGTATGTACCTAACCTTACAGCAAACTTGCTCTCTGTGAACAGTATTGTTAAAAAGGGTCATGTAATTGTTTTTGATAAAGAAGGTTGTAAAGTGTTTCAAGACAGTGACTGTCAAGTTACAGGTGATGTGCAATTATTGATTGAAGAGTCAAATGGACTTTATATCTTAAATAACTCAGGTTCTGTAAGTGCAAATGCATCAGCAGTGTCTTGTTTAAGTGATGCTAAAAGTGTTTGTTCAAAAAGTTCTAATTCCAGAGAATTGTGGCACAAAAGGTTAGGCCATCTCAATCACGTGGGGATGGACTTGTTAAAAAATGGTTTGGCTACCGGTATTGATTTTTCGGGTGAAAAGCAGCTCTGTGTTCCATGTATAGAAGGGAAACAAGCTCGACAGCCCTTCAAGACCACCAAGCATCGTGCCAAGAACCGACTGGACCTGTTGCACAGTGACCTGTGTGGACCGATGCCTGAGGAATCCTGGGGAGGAGCCAGATATTTTCTCACCTTCATCGATGACCATACGAGGAAGGTTTTTGTCTTTTTTCTAAAAAGGAAAAGTGAGGTAAGAGAAATCTTTGAACAATTTGCTAATTCTGTTGAAATTGAGTGTGAAAGGAAAATCAAGGTCATACGCTCTGACAATGGTGGGGAGTATTGTAATAAAGCTATGGATGAGTTTTTCAAACAGCGTGGCATCAAGCATCAGCTAACAGTGAGGTACACACCAGAGCAAAATGGAACTGCAGAACGCATGAACAGGACTCTGAATGAAAGAGCACTCGCTATGATGCAAGGTGCAGCTTGTGACAAACGCATGTGGGCAGAAGCTGTCAATACAGCTGCATATCTTGTCAACAGGTCTCCTGCACGGAAAACACCAAATTCAACACCAGAACAAATGTGGACTGGAGAGAAAGTAGACCTGACGCACTTAAAAGTGTTTGGATGTAATGCCTATGTTCATATTCCAGATCAGCTGAGAAGAAAACTTGATCCCAAGACTGAGAGAATGGTATTTGTTGGGTATTCGGATGAGAAAAAGGCGTACCGGCTCCTGCATCCAGTAACCCATGAATTAATCACAGCGAGAGATGTGATTTTTGATGAGATGTCTTTCTCTGCTCTAACAGATCCTCCAGTGGTACCAGGGAATACAATAATACCCCTAACCACTGAAAACAGTAAACCACTATTGACTGCATGTGATAGGGATGTTCCAGATCCAGCTCCACAGCATAATGAAGAAGTGGAAGTTGAGCCTGATCAAGATAATCCATCACAGCACAATGAGGAAGCGCGTCGCTACCCCCAGCGAGAAAGAAGACCAAGACAATATCCTGATTACATTCTGCATTACACTCATTGTTCTGATCAAAGTGAACCATATACAGTAAGTGAAGCCTTGTCATCACCTTACTCTAAGGAATGGCATAAAGCCATGAAGTGCGAAATGGATTCCATGATGGTTAATAAGGCGTGGGTTTTAGTTCCTAAACCAGAAGGTAAAAACATTGTACAGAATAAGTGGGTGTTTAAAGCTAAGCGTAATACAAATGGTGATGTTGTAAAATATAAAGCAAGGTTGGTTGCAAAGGGTTTTTCACAGCAATTTGGCATTGACTTTGTTGAGACATTCTCACCAGTTGTGCGGCATGGCACACTCAGAATGTTGTTTGCTTTAACGGTTGAATTAAATTTACAGATTGATCATCTAGACATTGAGACTGCTTTTCTCAACGGAGAGTTACAGGAGGAAATATTTATGTGTCAGCCAGAGGGCTTCCAGGTGAAGGGAAAGGAAGACCAGGTTTGTTTGCTCAAAAAGGCCATTTATGGACTAAAGCAGGCTGCACATATGTGGCACAGAAAGGCTCATACAGTTCTGTCTGCTTCGGGCTACACAAACAGTCATAATGAGGCATGTGTTTACCGAAAGAGTATCGGTAATACTGTAATTCTTGTTGCTCTGTATGTTGATGATTTCTTTGTGTTCCACAATAATCCACAGGAAATTAGTCAACTAAAAGATGTCTTAAAACAAAATTTCATGATGAAAGATCTTGGACCTGCTGCTCAGGTTCTTGGAATGCAAATAGAAAGGGACACAGATAACAATATACTCAAAATTTCTCAGACGCAGTTCATAAAAAATTTGCTCAATAAGTTTGAGATGACTGATGTTAATCCCATCGGTACTCCTATGGAAGTAAATATGAAATTGTCTAAAGCCAAAAGCGTGGACGATAAACCTTATCAGCAGCTGATAGGTTCACTCATGTATTTGAGTGTGTGTACTAGACCAGATATTGCCTATGCATTGTCATATTTAAGTCAGTTTAATTCTTGCCACAGTGAGGAGCATTGGCTTGCAGCCAAAAGGGTACTTAGGTATCTTAAAGGTACGATAAACCAAGGACTCATTTTTAAGAGCACTGGTTTAGATTTGGTAGGGTTTGCAGATGCCAGTTTTTCCACAGATAGTGATAGTAAGTCCTATACTGGTTATCTTTTCAAGCTTGCTAATGCTGCCATATCATGGGAAGCTCATAAGCAGAGCTCAGTTGCTACCTCATCGACAGAGGCTGAGTATGTAGCTTTGTCAGAGGCTGCGAAGGAAGCAGTTTATCTTAAGAATATGATGTTTGATTTGATTGGTTCTAATCAAGGTCCAATTAAAATTGAATTAGGTGAATGTGATTTGCAGTGTGTGTTGATGGATTGTAATCAAGAAATTGATTTGTATAATGACAGTCAAAGTGCACAGAAAATTGCAAAAAATCCTGTTTTTCATAGGCGCACTAAACACATCAACACCAAACATCATTTCATTAGGGAAAAGGTTCAAGAGAGAATCATTTCATTGCACTATTTGTCCACACAAGAAATGATTGCAGACATTCTCACCAAACCTTTACCTAAACCAAAACATGTGTATTGTACCCAAGGAATGGGATTGAACTGTTAATTAGTATTTTAAGTATACATAGTGTTCAAAAATGTTTTCAGTAATTGTATTATGTTTTCAGGGTACTCTATGATTGAAGTCTGATGACAACTGTCTATTGCATTCTAGATCAGCTATTGGTTTAAGTGGGTGTGTTAGAAATATGTAACCCAACAGCTGATCCATGGTTTAAATACAGCGCCAGGAAGCGCAACGCCATTGGTGGCGGTTCTAGTTACGAGAATGTTCTCGTTGATTCTTTTGTCTGTTTTTGTATATATACGCCTGCATGTAACCTTGTCGTTCAGTTCGTATTAAACATGTATACTGCATATACGCCTAGACGTCATTCTCCTGCCATATACTCCTACAGATGTTGATGTGCTGTGTGAGTCGTGACCAGCGATGAAAGAAATGAAGTCATAGTACCGTACCATAATCGTAGTTTGTAAACATTTTCCTCCGCCGCGCCGGATTTCATTGACAACTTCCCTTTTCCAAAATCCCTACGGAAACTCTGCTTTACTGACTCGATTCTACTTTTGACGAAACTTAGGTCTGCAGTGGGAATCTTGTCGCGAGTCAACAGTAAGAGATTGTTCAACGCTTCGTCTCGCTGATTCCTGTCCCTGTACTCGTCGCTTTTCACTTTCCATAAGCATGGAACCTCTCTATATGCTTCTATGATGTCCGTCAAAAACGAAGGATTCATAAATTGTGCACTATCACCACAATCCGCCATTGTGTAGCAACGGAAACAACAAAGGTATACATATGACTCATCTGAATGATTCAAAAAATCCAGACTTTTGGCCCCGGGGAATAGTTGTGCTGCGTTTTCGTTTCAGAAAAGGGCCAGGTAACAAAGAAGAAAGAAATCAATACGGTTTTTAAGGAAAACCCGAATTCTAAAACTCAGCACGAACAAAATAAATATGGCAAAGGTACAGGCCTATTATGGAACGTGGAAGGTATTAAAGGTGCAATGTCTTTGGCACCAGTTGACTTTGTAAGCAATTATGATCTCGTAATTTTGACAGAAACATTTCTTCTAGAAAACTGGCAACATCCAAATTTCTATTGCAGTCACCTCATGGCAAAACATGGGGATTTAGGAAGACCTTCAGGTGGCGTATCCATCCTTGTGAAACCAACTTTTACTCCGATAATAAGTATATCCCAAACCAATAATACACTGGCAATGGAAACAAATCAATTAATCATCATTGCAGCATGACGAATAGAAGGAACTAGTGTGAGGACTCCGCCATTATAGAACGGTAGTTCGTGGTCCCGCCGCTATTGGCACTGCAAGCGATTATGTCCAACACGTGTCCTGTTGTTCCGTCGAACCGGGTCTTAGAAAAGTGCGGGGGAAGCTACTGTGTGAGATATTTGTGTGAATTAAATTGAATTTTCTTTGCTTTCAGTTCTTAAATTCAGTTCATTGTGTCTTGTGTACATCAGTGTTCTATGTTTTGTGTAGGCCTACTTCATACATAGGCTATTTCTTTGTTAATATTACTGTTTAGTGCTTGTCCCTCAGCGAACGGACGGTCTACCTTGACTCATATGCCCTGGAACTGAGAGGCAAAGCCATGGCGAATTACTGTTGAGAGATAATCTTATTCATATATACCGTATATTATAATTAATTAAATTATATATATCATTTCAAACAAATATATCCAATCAATCATTGCACCCACTGCCGACCTATCAAATCGGTACGGTGTAAAATCACGTAAAACAACAAATTTCACCTAAAACAATTCATTAAAATCAAAAATTTCTCTATATAAAGGGGCGTAAGGAGCTCATTGAGAGCACCAGGTTCCCATTCTATTAGGCAATGCACTCATGCCTACAAGCTTGATTATCTCATTCCGAGTCCAGCATCCAAGCAACTGCACGCCACTGCTCCAAGCTTCGTCTTCTAACGCCAATTGATGAAATCGATGATTTGCCAGCCTTTCTACCAAGCCTAGGCCTCGCTATCGCCTCGACTTCGATATTTCAAGCCATTCCACTACGTTCGTATGGGCTTAATTTGCATCTCCCTTGGTAACAGTGCAGATTAAGTCCCTCCTCTACCATTCAAATATCCAACACCATACCCACCCTGTAACCATCCTAGTCAAGCAACTCCTGTCTCCCTCGAGTTTTAATACAAGTTTAGCTCATCCCCTCTCCCTACCAAGCAGCCAATAATTAATTATTTAATTAATTATTTCAAGTAACTTCAAATTTCATCAGCGCACTCAACGTCATAGCTCCAACTGTATTTAAACTGGATAACTTTGAGTGACTGGTAAATTTGTTTTTCTCATTCCTTATTCTCTGGTCGACCAAGGTATTTGACCACTATCTCTCATCACCTCTTACTCATTACACGCACTCATAGTCTACACTCACGAACACAAACATGTCGCGCACTGACACTAAACCTCGCACATTAACGTACCAGGGCATAACATTCCTGATAACTCAGGACCCTGATGACCCTAAAAGCCCAAATTATACCCCTGTTAATCCAAAAACACTAATTCCGAGTGGGCCTACCCACAAAAGAGATGGTACATTCGTTCCACTTAAACCAGCTTCACCAAAATCAGATTCCTCACTCTCTAGCTCACCTCCTCCCTCACCGGGCCACGTCTCATTCCCGACATTTGATTTCGAGAAAGAGCTGTGGTACGCTTCACCCAATGGCAGTAACCTTCAGACCACGATGGTCCTTATCCACCCATCTATTGGTATTAGCCTTTGTAAATCAGTCAGAAACAGTAATTAACGCGCTCAATCCCATAGCCCAATTTATTTCCCTCATTGAGGAATTAGGTAATCACCACATAGGCATCACTCCCTCTGAGAATTGCCATCTCAACTCTGTCACTAGTGTTTTCAAGAGCCGCTCTGCCATTCCCCCATTTTCATTAATTAGATTCAGACCAAAAATTCACCTTTTTTAGTCTCTCAATCTGAGGAAACTAAATTGCCAGAACAAGAAACAACAAAAGTAACAGTCTGTATAGCCTACTCCAGGAATATGTGCTTTCCGTAACATGTAATGGAGACCGTAGTACTTATTTCCGTGAATTATATTTTCCATTGTGCCCTGCCGTGTTATTTTAATTGTAATCGCTAATTACGTTTTAAAAGAGCATCAGTTACAAAGTACGGTAATTCGTTTCCCTTGGCATTATCCCTAAGACCAGCTGACCGGCAGCGTGGAACTTGCCCACACTTGCGCTACCGGGCGGGGCGCGCTTGAACTTGAGGAGTCCTCGCACTTTCTCTTTCATTCGTCATGATTGCAGTATACTTTCAACCTCAATGCAGTGCTTTAGAAATAATTGAAGAACTTTGTGAAATAATTAATATTAATAAATATAACAAACCTACAATGATAGCTGGTGATCTCAATTGCCGAATCGATAAGGAAAACTACAAATCAAAAATCGTTATCGAAACGTTAGAAGAACAGGGTTTCATTCTCATCAACGATACACATACACCCACTTATATTTCTCACAACGGCAAGAGCTCAATAGATCTCATATTCCTAAAAGGTCAAATTCAGGGAATAGTAAACCCGATATGGTCTGATTCAGTGACCCCCATAAGAAAACACATCCCGTTGCAATTCATCATAAAGTTACCAATGAATCAACAACTAGAAAAATCTCTACCAAAAATCTCTAGGAAATTAAACATTGAGGCATTAAAAGAAAGATCTTATGAAATAAAAAATATAGAAGAATTAATAGATGAAGCTGAACTATCACAGGCTGCAAATCTCATGCAAGAGCTGATTATAAATAGCACGGTAAAAATCACTGCAAATACTAGAATTGCGAAAAAGTGGTTTGACAAAGACTGTTATATCAAAAGGAAACAAGTACTAGATATACTACATCAAGTAAGAGGAATCCTCCAAGACACAACAATGTTAAACACGTATGCCTACGTAAGAAGACAATATAAAGAAATGATCAAATTGAAGAAGAAACTCCACAACGAAGCGAAACAGCTGGCAGATGAAGCTGAAAAGGACCCCTACATTGCTCTTCGACCTAGAATACGCCCAACGACACACTACATCAGTTTACAAACGTGGGAAAACCACTTCAATACCATATTAAATAACAAAAGCGACACTAAACTACCAAGTATGGAAATGAAAGAAACAAAATCTATAAACAAATATAAATGGTCAGAAATAACAACAGAAGAGGTTCGGAAAACAATAAATAAAGCTAAGAACAAAAAGGCTGCTGGACCGGACAATATTTTTAATGAACATATGAAAGCATCTACTGAAATACTGCTCCCAACTTGGACCAAATTATTCAACAAGTGTTTAGAAACAGGACAAATTCCCGAGCAATGGAGAAACTCCACAATTAAAGTGTTACATACATACATACATACATGGTTTATTTGCAAATGTGGACACTGTCCATGGTGGCAAATTACAATAATTACACAAAACAATTCACAACCACAAAAAATTTAGAAAATTAGGACTAATTAGAAAATAAGTAATAGTTGCTAAGAGAAGAAACCGGTAATCGTAAAAATAATCATTCTAATAACAGAAATAAACATAAAATACTAAACATTTACACTTTCCTTCATTGCTTCAACTTATGCACCGTTCATCACTGCCTCTTAATCTGGTGCTTTTTCACCAACTCCTTAAATTTACCAACATCAGAAGGCAAAGGGCTGAAAATGCCCCCTGGCAAACTGTTCCATTCTATTTCCCCCCTCCCAATGAACGAATATTTGCCCCAGTTACTTTTCCACTGACTTAATTTCAATTTACAACAATGACTGTATCTGCCCATATATGAACTTTCCTTTCCCAATCTCTCATGAATATCTTCCCATGCAAAGGAAAAGGAGATCCTGAAGATCCCAACAAATACAGGGGCATCGCATTGGAAAGTAATACTTTCAAGATATTCACTAACATAATAACACAAAGACTGAAGGAACCTATCGACAAATCACTCCCTGATGCTCAATTTGGATTTAGAAACAACAGATCTACGTTAATACCTGTAGAATTACTATTAAATAACATCAAAGATGCACTTAAAAAGAAAGAAAAATTCTATACTGTATTCTTAGACTTCACGAAGGCTTTCGACCTACTGGACAGAGGACTAATAATATCGAAGCTGGAGAATACCTTAGGAATTGATAAAATCTGGATTGAAATTATTAGATCTATACTCGCCTACAACACCATACAAATATCGGATGGCCTTTCTACATCAGATACAATTCTACAGACTAATGGTGTACTCCAGGGAGACCCTATGAGCCCTTTATTATTCATTCTTACATCTGAAGAATTAATAAGAATCATCCAAGACAGAAAGGATATTTACATTTATGCTTACGCTGACGACATAGCAGTTAGCTCTAGTAACCCGCACATATTGCAAGAGGCGGTCGATGTTATGGTTAAATGGTGTCAAGACAACAGTTTCTACATAAATCAAACAAAAACAGAAATGATGGTCTTTAGAAATGGGGGCAAAATACCGTCCGGTATACAAATCACCATAAATGACTCTGCACTTAAAATAGTAAATGACTTTCAATATTTAGGTGTCACATTGCAACCTAGTGGCAAGTGCTTCACCAAACATACAACAGAAAGAGCTGCCAAAGCAATAATTGCAATTAAAGATATAAGAAACTTACAAACACTAAGCCTCAAAACGGCTATGAGACTACTCCAAGTGAAAATACTACCAGTACTAACTTACGGTATAGAAGTTACCTGGCCTGATCTTACCAGAAATAATCTATATACACTGGAGAAAGTTAAAGCATATTTTTTAAAAAGAGTATTGGGGGTATCTAAAACAACCAGATCTCGCACAGTATACGAACTATCTAGAGAGCCGTTCCTTATTGAAGAACTTCGAATGAAAATGCTCTTGCCATCTAGTGCCAGCTACACGCAAGCGCTTGCTGTGCTGCAGCGGAAGAAGGAAGATATATGGAGCGAGTTCTACGTTACAGATGCTATGATGACACAGGATTGGACACAAGCAAACTAAGAGCTGCGTCACCTGGTGACCCGATTAGCAGTACACGGTTTCCATCACCGCCTATGTTTGACTAAATCGTATCACACACCGTGCTCAGAATGTGTGTGTAAGCGTTGCAACAATTTCTGTGAACGATATCATGTGCTGAAGTGTCCAGACAGGAGAGAGACTCTAACACGGTTCTGCTTGGATGATTACTAGTTATACCAATGCACATTGCGAGTTTTTTTTAACGTTATAATTCATGTATTTAGGTATTAAGCTAGTATTTATGTTCTTTGGCCATTGGCTGCATTAAATGTTTATTAATCTGTATGTAAAAATCGGACCAAATCTTTGATCGCCTACAGAAAATATTTTCCCCTGCGGTCCCTCAATCAAGCCGTAAAATTGTATAGTACGGTAGCCTATAGGATAGCCTAATGTATTAATTCGACCATTGGTTGCGATAAAACTTTCGGAGTAGTGATTTTGTTTTGAACTGTGTGTCGTTCAACAAAAGTGGATGCAATCGGCTGAGCAAGCAGAGCTATTGTAGGATACGCGCTCAAACATCCGAAGCTGTAACAAAGGACGCTGACTCATTAAACGGTATACTTCGATATTTTGTAATTTCTTCTGTGTTATTATTGTGTAGCATAATTGAACTGTTTCTTAGGCATACGGTTAGTAATATTCTGACACCAGCGAGTATGGAATACTGGAAGAGGACGACTTGTTTCTAAGAAGACCGACAGTAGCAAGACAACAAAGCATGTATCCGCGTCTGTTAATGTGTTTACCTTTTCTCTTCGGTAGTAGTTCTTTCACATGGTATTGGATACGCCTCAAGTTCTACTGTCTTAGAAGTGATGTGACAGGGTAAAAAACATTAACCCCAAAGAAAGAAGAAGATGAAACACACGTCGCCGGCATGTTCACCGATCCCACTTCGTATAGCATAGGCCATAAAATAACGGATTATGATTGGTGAAAGAATGAGTCAGATTTTATTCAGACTCTCGTATACAGATAGCGCGCCACTCACGTTTGCAGAGAACGAGAGGGAGCAGCTGATGTACTAATGTTGATTTCAGGTTATGTTAGTTCATTGTAATAAAAAATTACGTTCAGAGGTTCCGAATCCACGTAGAAATGAGGTCGTGTTCCTTAAAATCGTTAGGCTTAAGAGCCAAGTAATATTACAAGCCATTTTTTGTTTTTATATAAGTCAAACTTCTGTTTGCATTTGCACACTGACATAGTTAGTTATTGTTGTTTTAAGGGGCGGAACTACGAGGTCATCTGCCCCTAAACAGACATAGAACAGGGGCGTATACAAAGTGCATATGGAAGGCAAATGTTACGCACTCGTCATCATACATCGGTAACTATGGATGTAGCATACTTTTTTTCATGGGGGATGCCCTTGGTTTATAGGCAAGCGATAAAACAGTTTGCGACACAAACGTGAAACATGAAATGTGTGCTCTTTGATAAATTCAAAGGAATATGTGTTTGAGAAATTTTCGATGTGTTGTAGGACTATTTTTATCGGTGAAACTGGGTTGAATTATTTCGTTAAAAATGCGTATGTCTCTGGAACGGCTGAAGCGATAAATGCTCTTCTGACATTCTGCAGCTACCTCTAATTCTCTGTAGACGTGAGTGGTGCGCTATCTGTAGACGAGAGTGCAAGTGAGAAGTAGCTCAAGCATCCACCAATTATACACCGTTATTTTAGGGCCTATGCTATATGAAGTGGCATCGGCGAACATGCACGTCACCGTGTTGTATAAGGCTTGTATTAGCAATGCTGCCAACTTAATGTCAGCGCACTCCCCTGTTCTGAGGTTAGGAGACTGTCTGGACGAAAAATACTGATGAACTAAACTGGGTGTCTGGACGAAACCATTGGTCACTACTTGGTTAGACGACTGCCTGGGCGAAACCTGTACTAGTTTAGATGACTGGACGAAACTTACTGATTGTACTACAAGCAAGGGGGTCTGGGGCGCAAGCCCCATGCTAGGTTTTTTTTTAAATGTAAAATACAGGGTATTTCACTTAAAGTGGGGCCGGTCTCTCGGCTGGCGCAGCGCTGCCGGTAGAATGTCGAGCCAAAGGTCAGACGAGCACATTGCAACACGGAGCTGAGATAGTTACGACGCAGGATTTGACGAGTCAAGTTGACTTCGTTATTTCGTTTATAGCCAATTTTAAGTTACACGTGTTATAAGTTTATAACGTGTGTGCGTGGTTATTGTTTAATTGTTATTGTGCTTCATAATTTTATAACGTGTTATTGCTAAGTCTATTGCTTCAATTTTTATTGATAGGGAAAATTGAAAAATAAAATGTATGCAGCAAACCCTCACACTCGAGATGAACTCAAACTAAATATCACGAGAGAAATTGAGGCTATCTCGGTAGATGAACTAATGCGTGTGAATGAAAATTTCCTTAGATGATGCCCGAAATGTGTAGATGTAAGTGGAGGACATTTTCAACATCTTCTGTGACAATGATTTTACTTTGATTGTGTGTTATGTGTGCTTGTTATTTACATGCATTTCGTACGGGCGCTCTCTCGACCCCAAGCTCATTGAGTTGCCATATGCTCGTCCGGCTCTCCACCCAGCCGGCCCCACTTCAAGTGAAAGACCCTGTATAATTCCGCGTTCACAGCTGTAATGAACGCACTATCTCCAACAGTTTGTTAGGGGGACACTTAGCCATTCCATGTTTCGAACTAAGTGGCAAAACCAGTGCCAAACAATAATGTTGGTAATGCTGAAAAAAATGCAATAACACCCTGTAGCGATAAAATATTCAACTCTGTATCTTACTCAAACAAGGAGTGTGGTGGTGGACACCGTTAATTACACGAGTTCCGAACTATTTAATCTCTCGAAGTAACTGACGAATCGTGGCTCTTCCTTTGCTGTAGTTAAATCGCATAACGGGTCTTGTCGATAAAAGACTTATTGTTATACCTAGAGCATTTTTTTTTCTAAAAGAAAATTAAGGGGTACTCTCAGTTGTAGTCAACAAAACCCTTGCAATTTTCGGCAATTTACAGAGTCTGGTTATTACTTTTCGGGCTGACATGTTAAATGAGGGGTTGCATTGGGTTAATTAATTTGTGGTCAACATGTCAGGGTGGTAACTGCACTCATTATTTCTAATAATTTTACCACCAACCATTCGTAGACTACTTGCTACAAAATTCCTGTTTTTTCTCTAAATCCCAGGATTCGGGAATGTCTTCCGTCCCACTGTTACACGCGGTTGAAAGCTCTTTCTTATCATCTTCCTTTGCATCACCAAACGACACTGTTGGCGTTTCTCTGTCATTGTTTATGTTCGGATCATTAACTTGCAGCTTTTTCGATGCCTGGGTGGATGTTAAATAGTTAAATAGTTCTTTCTTCATCCTTCAAAACTAACCACCCGCACAAACTAACATCCTACCCCTCCTCCAAACACAAGTCTGTCTGCTTATAAGAACGGAGTGCCGAGTTGCCGACCAAAATATACTGATTCGATAGTTCGATTTAAATCGAGGATTACTCGAAATCTCCTCCAGCTGTTGTGATCAGAGTGTTAACGCCAGCTGATCGACGAACTTTCAAGACAGAAGTTATATTTGCCGGACTAGATACAAATGTACCAATATTTTTTCTTAAACAGTTTTCTAATGTTTAAGGGCTACGCGTAACCCCGCGATACCCCTGAAAAAACAAAAAGCATTGGTTATACCAAAGAATGTTCTGTTGTTCTTGATAAATATATAAATCTGATAATTTTATGACAAAAAATGCCGCGTTAGGTGATATATACAACCCTGGTTTTTGTCACTTACGATAGGAGTACTCGCGCATCAATAATGTTCATCCAGACCAATGGTAATGCCAATTAATACTTTTTCACATAATTACAAGGTGTATTTTGTATACCACATGCTAGTAACAGTACTATGATGTCAATGTGTGCGCCTCGGTAACAGTTGATGAAACCCTATGCGCCTGGCTACCGTCTTTGGATGTGTGTCGTCTCAAACATGAGTCTCAAAATTCACGAAATTCAAGATGAGGGTTAGTAGATAGATTTTATTAATTCCATTTGATCAAATACATGTATACAATACATGTATACAATACATTTTTGATATAGGACACGTCAGAATTTACATCTATAAAATAAGAGTACTAATAGGTATATAATACTAATACTATAACTATTTATAACTTATTATAATAACAGATCTTAAGTAGGTTCTAACCGGTTTATGTACCTGAGCCAGTCTCAAAACTCACGAACCAAGCCATAGCCACCTACTGTATAAGGTTATAGGTAGCCATGGCCAAGCCAGTTCTTTGGGAAAAGGTCCATTGTTAGAGCCACCCAGAACTGTTTGCCCTCTTGTAATTGACCCCTCTCTCATCAATATGTTGTTGTTGATTCCTTTAGGGGCTTTGCGACATCGTGGTCATGTACTTGGGTGTGCATGGAATTTGTCTGATAACCTGCGTCACTGTGATATCTCTACATTACAAACGAAATCCCATTCTAAAACTGGGTGGACAAACATGGGTAGAAGGACAGTGTGGTCTCCTGAGTCGTGAGTTTTGAGACTATTTTTATATTGTTAATTCAGCTACTAGTTTATTGTCGTGAGTTTTGATACTATTTGTTACTATTTTTAACTCGTGAGTTTTGAGACGTAACCTTTGAATGAGCTAGAAATTTATGTTTAATTATGTACACATGTTTACGTAATTTAGCACATACAGGGGACGCCGTTTATAGTAATCACGGATAATGTTATCAACCGTATTATATAATCACTTTTATGAAGTCCCATACGGACAAATACTAAAACATTGAAAATTTCCATTTATTGTGATCATGAATTCGGTTTATGTTATCAAATTTTTTTTCAAGGATTTCGTTCTCATAGAAAGAAAACGCTCCCAACCCATTTTTACACCGCGACTGTCTTCAGGGCCACTTTCAGGCCTAACGGGAGATGAATTTCAGGAATGGTTGAACATTGATGAGGGCATCATTACTGTTGCAAAACAGACAGAAGACGACACATGTGGTCTCTACGCATCGCAGAAGAGATATTCATTAATTTTGAATGAGATCCGATCGTGGCTTTTACACTTGCATACATTTGCACTTGGATAAACATATGATTTTCATACCTTCTCTCATGTTCTGGGGGACATTACCAATAAAAATTACTAACCATGATCACTACTGCGCCGGAAATATGTGCTTAATTCCGTAAACATGTATTTTTATTTCTTCCTCCTTCAACGATAGCCGCCATATTTGACTGACGCATAAGATGGCGTCACAGTGAAAGTGTAGTGAAATAGCAGCTAGTGTAAATATTTGATAAAAGTGGTAAAATATTATAACAGAGGCTTAAAATCTATAAAGTTACTTTCCTTAGATCAAGTGTAGTACGGAATATTGATAGTATTTAGACATTCTTGTTGATAATTTAATAAACTTAAACTAAGTTGTGGGAACGTGTATCCAAAGATTCGGTGACTTCTTCAATCACTGTTTGAACCAAGTAGAGCAGTGGTGCCTTTACGAGACTTCACCCGATTGGAAGATATACGTATTTCACATTCTTCTTTATTGGTAGGTAATTAGATTATTTCTATTAGGTAGTAATAATTAAATTAAATTTAGTGTAATTTGGTGTAAACATCTAGGCTAACTTAGATCTCTAGTATGACGACAGTAAACAGTGTTAGTGTCTCGTCAGGTTGTGTAACCGTAACGGATTTATGCTCGTTGTGCAAAATAAAAGTAAAAAATGCAAATAAAATCATCACAAGATCTCAGGTAAAATTGAATGAGGAGAAAAGTGAAACCGATTGTCGTAATGTAGGCCTACCGCTACCGTCATGCGAATGTCATAACCTGAGAAACGAACTGTCCTCAAAAGACGAAATTATAAAGCTGCTAAAGGAAGATATTGCTAAGTTAATGGAAGAGTTGAATAAATTAAAAGGAAACAGAGAGGAAAGCAAGGAAACTTGGTCGACAGTGATTGCTGGTAAGGTAAGATTGAATAAGCCTAGGCCTATAAATGGAGTACATGTAACTGAAATTCCCGTCTCAAATTCATTTGGAGTGCTTGTCGAAGAAAATGATGACTTTCCTCAAGAAGAAAAGAAGGAAGTGATAAAGAGAAAATCCAGGAAGATGCGGATATTTGCGGATAGCCACGGGCGAGATGTAGCAGCAAGCGTATTGGAGAGAAGCCGAGAAATGGAGGTCACTTCGACAGTGAAGCCAGGAGCTCAAATTGCAGAAGTCACGAACGGGATGATAGGAGAGTGTGCGTCCCTTACTGCAAAGGACTACGCAGTGATCATCGCTGGAGCAAACGACGTCTATAGGAATGAGAGTAAAAAGGTAATCAAAAATTTAAAGGGTACATTGCCATCCATGCAAAAAACAAATGTCATTATTGTAAACATTCCGCAGAGATACGATTTAATTCCCGAATCATGTGTAAATGTAGAAATAGAGGCTACAAATGGAAAAATTCATAAAATTTGTAAGAGTTTTCCAAATGTCCAAATTGTAGATGTAAGTAAATTAGACAGGAAGTTCCACACTCGGCATGGCCTACACTTAAATAGATTAGGAAAAGAGTATCTTAGTGATGAAATCTGCAAAATTGTAAATTCAAATGGTAAGAATAATTCAACAGAAATATCATTAGAGTGGAAGCAGGGAAACTGGTAGAAGAAGCCAAACGTGAGGTTTGGCATTCACATCTTTTGAAGTCAAATTTAACGGAGTGCAACAATGGTATTTCGGATTTGTCTAGCAACAATAATAATAACAATTATGATAATAATAATGTAAATAAATCACCAACACAAGCTTGCAAAAGTAACAAATTTAAAATTTACCTCCAGAATGTCCAGTCTCTTTATAATAAAATTGATTACATAAATCTAATGCTTAAAAATGAACTTAAAGACATCTCAGCACTATGTATTTCAGAACATTGGCTGAAAGAGGAACAACTCGAATTAATTCAATTCCCAGGGTTTATACAAGCTAGTAAATACTCTAGATCTAATATTAGCCATGGTGGTACTTGCATCTTCTTAAGAAATAATTTAGATCATGAACAGGTAACAGCTTATGATTATCTAATTATGGAACAGGATTTTGAATTCTCTGCCGTAAAAATTCAGCAGTTTAAGTTAATAATTGTATGCGTATACCGTTCTCCGTCAGGAAAGTTTCCTCTATTTATAGATAAATTAGAATTGTTACTCAATAACATGAGCAAAGTAAATTTCGATATAATAATTTGTGGGGATGTAAATGTGGATTTCTTAAAACTTGATAGAAATTGTGAATTATTAACACAGTTACTAATTTCCTATGGACTGAAACCTACAGTAAATACACCAACAAGAATAACAAAATTTAGTAAAACCACTCCTGATCAAATTTTTATAAATACAGATAAATATCACCATTCAATAGAAGTCTATTGTCCGGGTTTTAGTGACCACCATGGACAAATACTGAGTTTTGAAGTATCCGTAGTAATCAATAATAATGATAATGGAGTAAAATCAAAGTGCAGGTCATTCACTGAATCAAATGTTACATATTTCAATGACTTATTAAATAAGGAAACATGGTCAGAAATTTATGAACTAGAAAATATAAATGATAAATTTAATGCATTTAACAGTACCCTAGAACACTATTTTGAAATAGCATTCCCCTTTAAACGAAGAACTGTTCAAAATAACAAAACTAGCAATTGGACAACAACAGGGATTATAAATTCATGTCAAAGAAAGAAATTTCTACACAAATTATATAAACAATACCACACAACACCTGAATTCAATTTATACTACAAAAAATACACTAGCATATTAAATAAGGTAATAAGACTAGCAAAGAAAATGCATAATGATAATTTTATTTCCCAATCATCTAATAAAAACAGGGCTATGTGTTCCGTGATAAAGAAAGAAACTGGAAAATCTGCTAAAATACAAAGGAACATTACACTGACCAGAAATAATAAAGTGATTAATAATCCAGAGGAAATAGCAAACACTTTTAATGACTATTTTCTGGAAATTCCACAAAAATTAATAAATAAATCACAGGTGAATACACTAAATTCTAATAATAAAATAAATATATGCAGTGATTCTTTATTTATAAATCATGTCACAAGTGAAGAGGTAAGAATAGTTATAAAAGAGCTAAAAAATAAATTCTGTGCTGGCATTGATGGCATCCCTGATGCAATTTTAAAGAAATGTGCAGAAAATATAATAAATCCACTTACACACTTAATAAACAGTTCAATTCTCTCAGGAACTTACCCGGATATTTTGAAGTTATCAAAAGTAATTCCAGTGCACAAAAACGGTTCAAAAGATGAATTAGATAACTATCGTCCTATTACCTTACCAACTGGTATTGCAAAAATTGTGGAAAAAATTATGTATAAGAGACTGATAAGTTTCATAGAAAAAAATTAAATATTATCAAACTCACAACATAGATTTAGAACGGAAAAATCTACACAGACAGCAATTTACGAATGTAGTAATAGTATACTGAAATTAATTGACAATAAGGAACATGTAACTGGCCTATTCGTGGATTTATCGAATGCATTTGATGTTGTTGACCATAAAATCCTCCTTACCAAACTAAATCAATATGGTGTTAGAGGTCTAGCTAATAAATGGATAGAGTCTTACTTAACAAGGCGTAAACAAATAGTAAGCTTGAGACACAAGGAAGATGGAACCAAATTACTTAATGAAACATTGTCCTATGAGGGAATTATTGAATTTGGAGTACCCCAGGGATCGGTTTTGGGCCCACTACTCTTTCTTCTATATGTCAATGATATAACACAGAACGTTCATTCACATAAGGAAATTTTGTTTGCGGACGATACAACACTCGTAATAAAAGGTGAAACTAAACAGGTCATACAGCAGTCTGCTGACTCCGTTACAGGAGAGTTAACCAAATGGTCACAAGATAATCGCCTCATAATAAACTATAAAAAGACAGTATGTCTAAATTTCCACACTATACAGAATAGGAATCCTGCTATGCCCAATATAACATTAAATGGTCATCAAATAGAAAATAAATCAGAAACAAAGTTTTCAGGACTATGGATACAACAAGACTTGAAATGGAATAAACATATACAATATCTGAATACTAAACTGAACTCGAAGTGCTTTGCGTTACATATTTTGAAAACCTGCACTAGCATGCACACATTAAGAAATACTTATTTTGCTTATTTCCATTCATACTTAAGATATGGGATCATATTTTGGGGTATGTCGCCAGATGTACTAAGCACGTTTAGGATACAAAAGAGGGCGATTAGAATTATGGCAAATGTAAACTCTAGAGAATCATGTAGACCTCTGTTTAAAGATTTAAACATTCTCCCACTGCCCTGCATATATATCTTTGAAAGTATTATGTTTTTTAAAAAGAATTTAATGAATAAAGATGTTTTTCTTAAAACAAACAATGATGTTCATAGGCATAACACAAGACAAAATCAAAACATTCATATTTCACACACACACAAGCATATATCAAAAAGGAACTTTTCACACTGGAGTTAAATTATACAATAAACTACCCCAGTATATAAAACTGGCCCCAAAAATAAAAACCTTTGATAGAATGTTGAAAGCTTATCTGCAGTGCCATTGTTTTACCTCAGTAGTTGAATATTTTAGCGTATAGGAGTGATGGAATCTATAACTATATTTTACTTTTTAAATTTAATTTTAATACCTAGCTGTATGTTGTTGTATTTATAGAATTAAGTTTTCATATTATGATAATAGAGTGAGGTGTAAATAGTTGTGCAATAAGATTGTATCTATTAAGATTTGCTATTATAATAAGTTATAAATAGTTATAATCTTAGTAATATATACCTGTTAGTTCTTTTATTTTATGCATGTAAATTCTGACGTGTCCTATATCAAAAATGTATTGAATGCATGTATTTGATCAAATGGAATTAATAAAAATCTGTCTATCTATCTATCTATAAGGTCCCTTCAACTGGTAGCGTGGCACACACATCGAGGTGCACACATTGACATCACTGCTGTTGCCAATATGTGGAATAGAAAATACACCACATAGGTCTGGAGTGAAAAAACATTACACTGTTCAACATTGAAGTGTTTACAGAAACAAAAATACCCAATCTTTAAAGATTTTGGTACGCTGAATTCAAAAATGACAATAATTTTTGTTTTTTTCTCTCATTTTTATTACTTCAGGAGTGTTCCCCTTTAGTGTCTTATACGTAATTAGTAATTATTAGGGCCTAAGTTGGTTCTGGAACAGCCTAATAGCCATTCCCTAAAGAGTACTACGATCTGTTGAGTGTTCCTCAAGTTATTAAAAAAACTATAGAAGTGTAAATTTATAATTTTATACATGATCACTATAATATTTTTCTTCCCAACCAATATTTACGTATTGTCTGCCTTGCGAAGTACTGTTGATCCTTCACTCTTCAAGACATCATCGCATTGTCATGATTACGTGTTGCACATGGCGTATTTCCCTTCCCGAAGGAGGGAGGCTGTTCATCGAATCACAGCGAAGATAATTGAAGAACGTTGGGCACGTGAAGGAATTTGCACGAGAGCAATTCCCACGAAAACTACAGAATTCGTGGCCTTTTTCCTCTACACATTAAAATGATCTTCTTCTACATGCCCCGCTCAGTCTGCCGGACGTTGGCGATAGTTATGGATATCATTCGTCTATCCTCAGCAACACGGTACCGGTATAGTTGTTCAATCAAAATGATTTTAGTGGCCTATTACGTCTAATCGATGTAAAAAGGAAATCCCGCAGCGATGAACGATCGTAGTTCTAGGGAAAGTTCTGAGCACACTACTAGTTCTTCTGGTGACTGCTGGGTGTTTGGAGTTCGGTTTGAAATCCAGATCGAAGTTACATTAGGAGCGGGAGGTCAGTCGAGTGGCAGGGTTAGCTAGCCACATCCCCATTGACACTAAAAGTCTGGCCTAACTCAGCCTCCCTTGTTCTATATCTCAGCTTTGGTCTATTAAAGACTGGTGACAGTGAGATACAGCGCGCACAGTCAAGATTTTTGTTATGTCCTTAATAAATTCAAACACTAGTTCATAAAGGATATACGTGGGCAAGTCAATACGCATCTACAATCAACTTTTATAATTTATTACAAAAAGAGTACACACTTTGTATTGACATAATTTTTCAATACACATGGTCCACCGTTTCACAAGCTTGCTCATACCCTCTGCAAGAAAAGTTTTTGGTTGCGCAGAAAGCCAAGTATGCACAGCATCCTTTACCTTTTGATCGGAGATGAAGCGATGGCCTCTTAGGGCATTTATCAGAGGACCAAATAGATGGTAATCCGACGGGGTGAGATCGGGACTGTACGCAACATGCTCCAACACCTCGAAACGCAGCGTCCGAAGAGCTTGAGCGGCATGGGCGGTGGTATGTGGACGCGCATTGTCGTGCAACAAAAGAACTCCTTTCGAATATTGACCTCTGCGTTTGTTGCGAATTGCAGGTTTCAGCTTGTTTATCGGCCTATTCCTGTAACTTCACGGTTTACTGTTTCCCTCTTTTCCTGGTAATGTTCCCTTGACCCTTTATAGTCCCAAAACACTCTGAGCATCACTTTTCCTGCAGAAGGTTCACTCTTGAATTTCTTTCTGAAGGGGGATGCGGGAAGCTTTGATGTTTGCTCTCTGGTTCGAAGTGGTGAACCCATATTTCATCCACTGGTAAACACTTCGCTGTGGCAAAATATTGTCTCCGTATTGTGCTGAAAGCCTTCTATGAATTTCTGCTCCTGGTACGCCCTCAGACCACAGAATACGGATTACGGAATGCTGCTCTTCCTTGGTGCAAACAGAGAGTGGCGCGGCCTTCTTAACGTCGCAAGAGCGCGAGCTGTACTGATCTGATAACGGTGCCATCTAGCGGCTGGTGAGCACACAACGCCATACAGCCAACCTAACGACACTTAGAGCACCATTGCACATGCTTATTGACATGCCTTCGTAGTTTGCTCGTATTTGTGAGGTTTTTCATACCCTTGGTCTCCTCTCACTGTTAGCCACAGGAATAATACTATCGGAAAATCCAGAATATACGGGAAAAAGATGACATTAAAATTAACCACAATTTACGATTTATGTTAGGATCAACAGTACCTTAAACAATCAACAACTTATATATATATATATATATTTGAAATATTGCTCACAGGGATTGCTTTACATGGGGTTATAGTTTGTTGCTTTCTTCCAGATTCTAGTTAAGCATGGAGGAACCAGCTTTCATCAAGTGTGAACCGGATTGGCTGCCAGATTTAAAAGAAGTGAGTGGATTTATATAAAGCTAGTACGTGTTGGTTTACTTTTCTGATTTATGGAGAAGATTGATAGCTTTGAGGCAATGCACCAGTCTTCCTTTTCGTAGTTTCACTAATTCTTTCTCTTCATAGTTGCAGTAATTCTAATTACCGGTCTCATTTTTTTTTGAATTAGTAATATATGTCATCAACGATTGGAAGACTTGGATTTTGCTGATAACAAATGCTTACTTGCCCAAGCTGCAGAGATATGGAAACTAAGCTCAATGATCTAAAAGCTGAAGCACAGGAAGTCGGACTTCAAATTAATATCAAGAAGACCAAAGACATGCGTGTGAGAAATCGCAACAGTACACCATTGCAACTCGATGGACAGATCATAGAGAGGGTGAAGAGCTTCTGCTATCTAGGAAGCATTGTAACGACGAATGGAGGGGCAGAAGAAGACGTTAACAGCCGTTTGAATCAAGTTAGAGGTGCTTTCGCAACACTTCGTCCCATATGGAGGTCTGAAGAACTCAGTAAAAGAACAAAATTACGGATTTTAATAACAATGTCAAGTCAGTGCTGCTATATGCATGTGAAACTTGGAAAGTGACCAAATCGATGACACGAAATATCCAGACAATTATAAATAAATGTCTTAGGAACATCTTAGGAATACACTGGCCAGATGTGGTGTCAAATGAGGAATTGTGGATGAGGACAGATCAACTGCTGGTCAAACAGCAGATCAAGAGGAGAAAGTGGCAATGGATTGGCCATACACTGCGCAGATCTGATGACAGAATTGCTAAACAAGCCATGGAGTGGAATCCTCAGGGCCATAGGAGAAGAGAAAGACCTACAATGACATGGAGGAAATCAGTGGAGGAAGAAAGCGAGCAGCTTGGGTACTCATGGGGAAGTATAAAATGCATAGAAAGCAACAGAACCAGATGGCGAACCCTTGTCCCGGCCCTTTGCTCCTCATCTGGAGTTTAAGGAATGAAGTCAAGTCAATATATGTCACTAAAATTCCATATCACCATCAAAGAAATAATGGCGAAATTTCTATCCTACTTTTAGCGTGTATCAAACTGCATTTTAATGTTTTAGAAATTGTTGCAGAAGTTATCTTCAATTGATATTGCAACTTTTGAGTTGGTCAACTCAATATAATCCTAATTACTGGGACATCTTCTTCTTCTTCAAGTGCCTCGTCCTCCAAGAACATTGGCGATCAGTAGCATGATCTGCTGTTCGTCCATAGCTGTTCTAAATAGTGTCACTGCATTAAGTCCAAACCACTGGCTTAAATTCTTTAGCCAGGATATTCGTATGCGTTCTGGACCCCTAATGCCATCAATCTTCCCTTGGATAATTAATTGCAAGAGGTGGTATTTGTTGTTGCGCATGAAATGACCAAAGTATTCTAGTTTTCTCCTTTTGATGATACTGAGAATTTCCAAGTCTTTGTTCATACGCCGCAGTACTTCCACATTTGTGACATTAGCTGTCAATGATATCTTTAAAATCCTGCGATACGTCCACATTTCAAATGCTATCAGTTTCTTACTTAAAACCTCGGAAAGTGTCCATGATTCAACTCCATAAAGCAGGACACTAAAAACGTAGCATCAAAGCAGTCGGGCGCGTAATGACAGACTTAAATCACGGCTGGTCAAAACTTTTCTCATTTTCATGCAAGAACTTCTGGCCTGTTCAATTCTACAGTGAATTTCTTGACTGGGACATTAAAAAAATTCTGAAAAGATACATGTACAGTACAACCCCTGTAATCCGTCACCTTTGGGACTGAGGGTTTGGTCGGAATGCTAAAATGTCATATTATCAGAAAGTACAGAAAAATTTGGATTTACATTAAAATAAGCATTCTCTGAACTCAAGATATCAGGGTTCCTTTCCTTCTTTGTTGGTTGAACCACATCCACAATATTCTGTCAAGCAGTTCAAGTGTAGGCTCTTTCAATGTTTTGCGAATCTTACGAGCGTTTTCACCATCTATCACCACTATACATTATTCAATACCTTTCTGATTTCTTCTCCAATCTTTTACTGTCGTAACGCCTGCATTGAGTTCCTCGGCAATTTTATGGAGTGATTCCCCTTTGTCCAGTCTTCGTAGCATTGCTAATTTTTCATTTAATGAAAGAATAGCATATTTCCGTTTCACTCCTGATATTTTGAAAAAACCATCACAACTGTACAGTACACACAATTACTGCACAGTACTGTAACGAATACCGAAGAACGATGTCGTAAAACCAACAGGCTTGAGCACGGTCTGATCAACCGGAGCGGCGGATCAGATAGGTTCCACTGTATATATATTTGTTATGAATTACAGAAGATTTAGGATTGCGTGTTTTGCTTGTCAAGCAAGCATCATCAAATTTAAATATGCAAGACAAATTAACTCTACAAAACACTACCAAACCCACCAACGGTTGCTGACTTCCAAAGAAGTAGGCCTAAGTTCTGCAAAAATATAAAAATTGTGGGAAGATTACTGAAAAATTCCAAAGCAGTAAGCACCCGAATAAAGAACTATTACACTAATGTCTAAAATGTTGCAAGATTGAGAAATGACGATCCTATCCACAACTATCCACCAACTACTGTAATCTATGAAGGTGTAGCTACTATTGATGTAATAAACTTAATCAATAACCCTCAAACAGGAATAGTAAATTAATATGCAGGAATGACCTACTGTGATGACGGTAAAATACTAGAACTGCAATATACAAAATCAGTGTTTGACTATAACTAATAACATTATCAATGACTAAGGCAATACTGAAAAATGGCTCCAACACAATCATGTGTCTCCTTCCTAGTAATGTTCTTGTATATTTTAGATATTACAACTGGACAATGCAATGTAATGATTCAATCAAGGCAATGAGTAGTTTATGTTCAACATGTTGATCAGCTTACAGTCACTAAAATCTAGACTGAGTGTATAATCAGCCTTATTGTGCAGTAATACATTTCTACTTGCCCAGAAGATGACAAAGAAATCATAAAGGTTGATTAAATAGATGAATTCCGAATGAATGATAAGAGACAAAAAACTAGACATGTAAATGCTGTTATTGGAACTTATTTTTACATATTTCTTATGATATTTGAATAATTTCTTAAGTACCTAACTGTATATGATTTAAGATGTGATTTACGAAAGTTTAAAGATAACTTATTTTATTAATAATAATTACTTGCTGGTAGGTTGAGATATTATTAATTAAAGGTGTTTCTGTTCATTTATATTCTAATGATTTGTTGGATATGTATGATAGTGATAAACTGCTATTCCTAAATTCAAAGTAGACCTTAAGGGTTTTAGTGTCTAAGATTATATTAGTTAATCATTATATCTCTGAATACATTCACATCCCAAGCAACCTGGGTTGGGTAAATCACTTCACTTAATACGTTTCCTTTTCCTACATTCCTCTCATTTTCTCCTTAACTTATCTTGTCTTGAAAAATGGGGGAAATATCTACTCCAGGGAGGATCTTATTTGTGTTTCTACTTATATGAGGGATAATTGCTGGAGTAGCAATAAGAATCTAAATATTGCATTATCCAAGAAAGCGGCAGTTCGCAGTTGTAGGAAATATTGTATAGTCTGCATTATCATGTATGATTTAAAAGTTTTGGCAGGAATTATTTACAGATGGCTAAAATGATGGTTTAAAGCTGTAACAGGAATAGCAAATTCGGCACTAAGTATTGATTCAATACTAATAAGGGACCCTCAAGAGTGCTAGGTCTCGAACGGTCAATTACCTTGAATATGTACGAAGCCCCATACATAGCATACCACACATGCGCATTATTTGCTGTTAATGACAAGAGAGTGTGGAACTGGACGTATCCAAAGTTGAACAAAGCGTGAAGTTGTGCGACGTAGTTGAACAGCACAGTCGACGCACACATCACAACAGTTCTTTACTGCTAGTAGTCTTCATATAAACGATTTCAATTACTATGACTCGTCTTGCATAAACGTTAGTGTGTAATCTGCAAACTTTCTGTCGGAAGGTCAACATCTGCAACTGATGCTGTAGATATAAGGTAACGTTGACTTTGTTTATATAGATACCATTGCATTAGATACGTACAGTTTCACCCCTTCTTGCCATTAGTAGCCAATACTGCTCATGTGTCGTAGACTATGTATGGGGCTTCGAACGTATTCAATACAATTGACCGTTCGCGACCTCACTCTTGTGAGGGTCCCTTCTAAGTAGAGACTGGATAGGAAGGTATATTTATTGTGTTGGTCTTGAATTCAAAATGCTGGATGCAGCCAAGAGGGCATCTCAGGTGCCTGAACTCTGTGGCAGCTGATTTATGAGGGGATGCTATGATGCTGCATAGGAGTAATCTGCTATGATATTACCCTTGTTTTAAAGATTTAAATTTGGATTTGAACAACCAATAATTTCTCTTGTGTAATCATCATCATCATTAGGTTCTGTGCAAGGCAAATTGGGCAGCAAGTCTTCTCCAGCGATGTCGGTCGATCGCAACAGCTTCGGCATCATCCCAAGAGATGCCAATGGTCCTGAGATCTTCTCTCATTGTTTGACGCCAAGTTCTTCGAGGCCGGCCATGATCCCTTTTTCCTCCCAGTGGTGTCCATCTTCGTGCAGTTGGTGGGTGACGGTATTCGGACATGCGAGGACGTGACCAGCAAGTTGCATCCGGCGCTCAGTTACAGTCGTTGACAGGCGTACTGAGTCTGATCTTCTTAAGACGTCTTCATTTGTGACATGATCACGATAAGAGACTCCAAGAATTCGTCTAAGGCAACGTTGTTGGAAAACATCTAACCGCGTAATTACCTTAGCCGTGAATTTATGGTTAACATTAATTCGCTGTGGTGGTTCCTTGACAAGGCAATAGCTCAGGATGCAAAGCAAAATCTACGGCATTTGTAGGCCTGTGGAGAGTTTAGATATTGCCAATGGAGTTAATAGTTCAGACTTTATAGGATTATATGAAAGGGTATGCCGATTGCAATCTTTATAGAATGTGTTTAGCAAGTTATTTACATATGTTACGCCCTCATTGGAGCACTTAACCAAAACAAGTATATACATGTCTCAAAAACAATATTAAAGATTCAGCTTCTTATTTTCTTCTTTTCCCAAAACATTTTCATTCTAGTCGACCTTGCCGCTCTCTCTGCATCGCTTATGGTGTAAGTTTTGCGGGTAAAGGTTTTTAAGGGAAGTCGGAATTTCTTGTTTTTCAAGATATTCTTCTCATCTTTGTTAGCGATTTGGGACATTGACAAGCCGGGTTCATCCAGATCATTTTGAATTTCCATAAACCAAGAGATCTTTGTTTTACTTTTGAAAAAATAATTAAATAATACTTTTAATTGCCTGGTATCCGGCAGGCGTGAGATGTAACAAAAAAAAAAGCAATTCGCCTTTTTCGCATAGTATCGACTATAGACTCAGTTTCTTTATAAACCACTTCATTTGGTAATAGACGCCATTGACCATCCACCTGATGTTTTTATTAATTATAGTTCTGAGAATTCTTCTATCAGTCTTCTGTAATGTGTCAGTAACTGATCGAGTGTTTAACTTGAAAAGTGTTTCACAAGCATATATTGCTTCCGGTTTAATAACTGATTCGTAATGTCGTAATTTGGCATTTATGGAGAATGTTTTTTTTGTAACTAGTGTTTAGCAATTATTAGTTAAAGGATATAAAAGAAATAATGCCTTTTATTAACCACGTTTTTCAAACTGTTCACTGATCAAAATATGCACCTTTCATTTTTCAGGAGCAAGATACTGATGCTCTAGCGGCAGTAAAAGCTGAGGCCAGTGTTGTATATGATGATCAAAATGGACAAGAGAGGAATGTTAACACAGTTAAAGTGGACCCTGACACACAAGTAACTATTCATAATATTTGACTTCTCTCCAGTTTTTTACACTTCAAATGGGTAATGGAATATCATTTATGAATGATATTTGTGTTTATGATTCAATTTATTTTTATTCTGATAGAACATAGATATTTCCATGAAGGCACTATGATGGAGGGGTAGTGAGACTGCCTCTCACCCGAAGGCCTCATGTTCGCTTCCCGGCTGTATCAGGGATGTTAGAAACTGGCATGAGGGTTGGAACGGGAGGCATTCAGTCTCGTGAGATCAATTGAGACTGTCACATGAGTGAGCAGCGCTCCAGTCAAGTAAAGCTAGATTAATGATCGAGGGGTACCTGTTGCACTGACCATGCGTCACCTCGCAATTTGTATGCCGAATGGCTGAGTAGTGATTGGTTAATAAGACAAGGCCTTTAATGGGCTACAGTTTTTTTTTTACATATTTCCAAATACAAGATAAAATCATCGGTGAGGAAGAAGAAAGAGTTGGAAATGAGGCAATCCATGTTAAAAGATTTCGTGATTTCTGTTTGAAGTGGTGAAACATGTACCAGTATCCTGTTCCATATTAAAATAGGGAAGCTTAGGAAACCATATGTGATAAGTTAGCTTCTGATCAAAAAAACTGATATGCAAATGTTATTTTTATGTTCTGTGTCCAGTGTCCTTGATTATCACCACCAATTTACTTCCTCGGTCAATTGTACTTTTCAGTACTCATGTGTTTTTTATTTACTGAAGATCAATATCATAGTTACCTCATCTGCTCGAGTCTAGGATCAGAGCAAATGCTTCTCTGTTTACAAAAAATTCTGTGGCATAACTTCACCTTTTTTTTGTTGTGTAGTTATTTTAATATGATGTGTCTCTGTCTAAAGCTGATAAGAGAACTTGAACTCCCCAAACATCATGAAACTGGGCACACACATTCGTGTGGTGAGTAGATAAACGTCTCTGAAAGTATAGCTCTATAGTTGCTTGTGTTTAAGTCATATATGAATGAGTTTAAGTATGGAATTCAGCTGTAGTGTGTCCAGCAAAATGTGTGCTAATTTGCCTTCTTCTGCTAGACCAGCCTAACTATAAATGGCATGAAACTCTCCCTCATCATACTGAATTTCCCTAGGAACATAAGAAGTAAGGGATTGTGCACTGCAATTTTACAGAAATCGTTCTGCAATTCTTGGATTGAATGCTATATCAGAAAAAAATACTTTTTATTGATCACACTTTTCAATCTGTCCACTGACCAGACAGTGAAGATGATGTGAAGAAATTGGATGGCTAGTAAAGTCTCAAGGTCAAAATCTGAGGTTGTCTGTAGAGTAAGCACCACATTGTTTAGAGGAGTTTTCTTCATGGAATAGTTAGAGTCTTAAAGAAACAATATGTGATTAAATCAATTCAAGTTAAACAAAACTAATGTTTTCAAACATAAAATATGATGTGAAAATAGTGGGAGAAGTCTTAAAGGAAAGAGGGAAATTTGACTTCTTGTGCAGCAAAATAGCCTGTAAGAAAATAGATAAATCTTGTTGGTAAGAACACTGGGCTGTCACAGCAAAGAAAACTTTGGGATCAGGAAAGAGTTTATCGACATCAAAGGTAAAAATAGGCAGAATAGGATTGAGAGATTGGGACAAAAGAAAAGGGGGCAAAACTGTTGTGGAAATGAGAGGAATGTGCAGAAATAGAGCAAAATGGCAGAAATTGCTCAAGCAAGGCTACCCTGGATGGAATGGCTAACTCATCATCATCTTGTACAGTTTCCAGCCCCCAGGCTGGGTCTGTTTGGAACAAAAGCCTCGCCACTCAGTCCTTTCTTCCCACCACCTCTCCGCTGTCACTCTGGTCCAGTCCTCGCCTCTCTTCTTGACACATTCCTCCACTCCTTTCAGCCATCTATCTCTTGGTCTTCCCCTTTGTCGTTTCTTCTGCATCTGCATCTCATGTATCCTCTTGGGAATCTTCTTCTCATCCGTTCTCTTTAAGTGTCCATACCACCTCAGTCTTGATGTCTCAATCCTACCTTGCAAGGGCTCCTCTTTCACTATTTCCCTGACCTTTTCATTCCTCACCCTGTCTCTTCTTGTTACTCCGATCCTACTTCGCAGGAACTTCATTTCACCTGCCTGTATTTTGCTTATGTCTCTTTTCTTCATTATCCACGTTTCTGAAGCATAGGTCAGTATCGGGATATAGTAGCTTCTGTATAACACTTCCTTGCTTTTTTGTGGGACATCTTTATTCCACACTAAGCTCCTAATGCTTCTCAGAAATGCTTCTGCCTGTCTGCCACGTTCCGTAATCTCTTTGTAATTTCTCCCATTTTCCTCCACTATACTTCCCAAGTACTTGAGACTTTCCACCTTCTTCAGCTGTCCACCTCCAAGTGTTATCCCACTCATTGGTCTGTCCTTTTTCCGGGTCGTTATCAGGATCTCACATTTACTGATGTTGAACTTCCATCCGTACTTTCCCACTGTTCCTTCCCAAGCCTTCAGTTGCTCCTGAATTTCCTCCTCCTTGTTTCCCCAGACCATGAGATCATCTGCAAACACCATTGCTTTCATCTTATCTTCTCCTATCTTTCCTGCTATCCGTGTCATTACCTCGTCCATAACCACAATAAAGAGAAGGGGTGACAGCGCACTACCCTGTTTGAGGCCACTCATTTGTCTGAACCAGTCTGTTCTTTCCCCTCCAACTTTCACACACGTCCACAATACATCTCCTTCACTCTGCCTACAGTCGCTTTTTCCACTCCCATGTTTTCCATTGTTCCCCAAACCTTCTCCCTACACACACTATCATAGGCCTTTTCGATGTCCAGGAAGGCCATCAACAGATCCTCTCCAAATTCGTAGTGGTGTTCCTGGAGCTGTCTTATTGAAAATATGAGATCCACTGTTGATCTCCCAGGTCTGAATCCATACTGCTCCTCTCTCAATTTTCTCTCCACTTTGGCTCGTATTCTACTTTCTAATATCTTTTCATATATCTTGGCACAGTGTGGTATGAGTGTGACTCCCCTGTAATTTCTGCATTCCTTTCTTAAATATTGGGACAATTAATCCTTTCTTCCAATCTTCTGGTTTTTTTTTTCTCCTTCCATATCACCCTCATCACACGGTACAGCCACTGTTTCCCAACCTCCTCTGCTGCCTTCACCATTTCAACACTCACTTCGTCCACACCCGGTGCCCTTCCTCCTTTCGTCTTGTCTATAGCCATCTCCAGTTCTCTCCAAGTCAGGTCCTCTTCCATTCCTGTGTTGTCTTCTCCATCTTCCAATACCTTGTCTTCCTCCCTATGACCATTTGGATTCAGCAAATCCTCAAAGTACTCTTTCCACACTGTCTTGTGTGTCTCTTTGTTGTGTACCTCATTTCCGTTTTTGTCCACCATTACCACATCCTCTCGCAGACCTCTTCTCTTACTTTTGACCATCCCATAAAGTACTTTCTTATTTCCTCTGCTGTCTTCCTCCATCATCTCTGTCCACTTTACCATCCACTTCTTCCTCTCCTCTGCGACAATCTTGTTTGCTTCTTTCTTCTTTATCTTATAATCTTCCCTTGCCATATCAGTTCTTTCCTGGAACCACACTCTGAAAGCCTTGTTCTTCCTTCCCACAGCTTCTTTTACTCTCTCATTCCACCATGGTGTCTCTTTACACCGCTTTCTGTTGCTTGTTCTTCCACATACTGCCACTGCAGCTTCCACCATTGTGTTTTTGAATTGCTTCCATTCCTCTTCCCCTGTTTTAGGATTGTCTGTTGGCATCCTTTCCCTTATTATCCTCTGGAATTCTTCCTTGACTTCCTTTTCCTTGAGTTTCCATACTTTGATTCTCCTTTCCTGGTACTCTGTCCTCTTGCTATCCCTAACAACTCCCTGGTTCATAACCAGTATTCTGTGGTCGCTATCTAAGGCCCCTGATGGTATTACCTTTATATCTCTGACACTTCTCTTCATTTCCCAGTCGTACAGCATGTAATCTACCAAGGAATAGCTAACTGCGTGCTTGAAAAATGCAGGAGAATATCTGTAGGTGAAGGTCAAGGTTAGAATATGTTAAGACACATTGTCTGAGGTGAAGAGTGTAATAAGTAAGAGATACAAGCTCCTGTTCTAAACCAGTCTACCGACAGCTCGAATTAGAATATGTACCTTTCATTTTTCAGGAGGAAGATACTGATGCTCTGGTGATGGTGGTAAAACCTGAGACTAGTGTTGTATTTGATGATCCAAATGGAGAAGAGAGGAATGATGACACAGATGACACACAGGTAAGTAGTGAGAATATTAGACGAATCAAAGAGGATATAAAAAGTAGGTTGGCTCAGATGAGGAAATCATTTCTACAAAAAAGAAATCTGTGGACATTGAATAGAGATTTTGGTATTAGGAAATAATTTTTGAAAGCCTTGGTCTTGATTAGATGGATAGATAGGGTTACAAATGAAGAGGTATTACGGACGGGAGAGGAGAGATATTTCTGGCGACTGCTAATGAAGAGAAGAGAGGTTGGTAGGACAAACTAAAACACACAGGAATAGCCAACTTAGTTCAGGAAGGAAGGGTTGAGGACAAGAACTGTAGGGGGTAGACCAAGGTTAGAATATGTTAAACAGATTGCCTCGGATGTATAGTTTGATAGCTGTATAGATATGATATGATTATCTCATTGCCTGGAGGGCTGGATCAAACCATTCAAAAGATGCCAGACTCGAACAACAACAGTACCCCGAGTCCTCGATTATCACTACTAATTTACATCCAAAAGAACTTGCTTTGAGAACGGAGGAGGCTTCTTCTTATTTCATATGTTTCATTGCTATGGCCATTTACTGAAGATCAACATCATTATCATACATTTCTCTGTAGAAATGTAGAGTGCATTGACTAATCTGCCGGAGTCTATAATCAGAGCAAAGGCTTCTGCTAAAATTAGTGAAACCTGGCTCACACATTTTGAAGGTGTAAACATCTCTGAGCCGTTTGCATTAAGGACATATTTGCATGAGTTTAAATATGCTGATAAGCTGTAATGTGTCCAGCAAGATATATGTAACTTGGTATGATAAGGCCCTTAATGGGCTATGGTGCCACAAGTTTGAAGCTATTGCCGAACCATTTGATTAACTACAACTGGGCCTACCCTCTCCCTCATCTTTCCGAATTTCCCTTATACTGTAATTTCAGTGAATGGAATAGCATCAGTAACCTCTTATCATTATGGAGAACTTTTCCTGGTTTTGAAAAACTCACAGATTTTGCCTTGAGCAATATCTTAAATGTTTACAATACGCCGATAGTGTTTTACCTTAAAATGGTATTTCGAAATCCAACAGTGGTCTTAATCTGTGCAGGTGGTCAATAATAATGGGTAGTTGGTATTTTGCATGGTCACCATTGGCTCTGTCCCTCGAGACATGCTGCATGGAAAATGGGAGCTTATCAATGTATGTTGCTGGCCCACTCTATCTCCTACATATGTTCAAACATGTGCAATCTCATTTTTTATGGAGTTAGTTACAATGTATTCTATCAGCTGTAGAGAGCTGTCTGCCTAAACAGAGGATAGGTAAGAAGAAATGGTTTGATGTGGCATGTGAGCAAACAGTGAATGAGGTAATGGCACTTCGTAGGGGATGGTTGCAGTCAAATAGGGATCCTATTATAGAGCAAGCTTACAAAGAGAAAAGAAATAGACCTGTAGTAAAATGCTTCGGAAGAAAAATAAACAATATTATAAGTAACAAGTTGAATCAATGCAGGATCACCATCAAAACAATAACATTCTTAAAATGGTTGGCACAATTACTACGGTAATATAAAGAAAGGCTTCCAACCAAGAACAAAGATCATGAAAGACCACAAGGGAAATTAAGTAATCGAACAGAATAAACTGCTCTCTTTTTGCAAGGACTATTTTGACATTCTTCTGAACTGCCCTGATCCAGAATCACCAGTTATGAAACATATATGCCCTCCTAATGATGATCTGATTCCAGAGCCTACGTATGAGGAGGTAGTAAATAGCATTAAACATCTGAAAAATAATAAAGCTCCTGGTAATGACTACATCCCAACTGAACTAATTAAATCTGGAGAAGTATTACACACATATATTTTCCAACTTATCCTGAGAATTTGGTAGAACAAAACGATGCCTGGAGAGTGGAAAGAATCTCTCATAGTGCCTATGCATATAAAGGCAGACAAGGAAGATATTAAAAATGACCATGGAGTATTTCTTGTTAATATATACTATAAAATTTTATCCTTTGTTATATTAAATCGCTTGTAACCATATGCGGAGAACATCATTGGTGATCATCAAAATAACTTTCGCAGTAATAGGTCTTCTACTGACAACATATTTGAAATCAAAGTAATAAGTGAAAAAGTGTGGGAATATAATCAATGTGTTTTCTATTTGTTTATTGATTTCTTCAAAGCATATGATTCAGTTCATAGAGAGAGCCTTTGGAATGGCATGACAGAGTTTGGTTTCCCTCCTAAACCTTTTAACCTGTCTGGATTGTGTATGGATTACAATATAAGTGGAACTCTTCTGAATGGGAAAAGGTCTGACCCTTTCACAAACAGAACCGGTTTAAGACAGGGGGATACTTTGTCTCCTCTTTTCTTCAACATTGCTCTTGAAAAAGTTATCAGATCCTTAAAGTTAGTTCCGGCTGGCATGCATCTCGGACAGTATCACAAAGTGCTTGCTTAGATAGATAGATAGATAGATTTATTTATTTACCATCAACAGGATAGGCATCCAATTACAGATGATATAATAAAACATAATATACATTAAATTAACTTAAAAGTAACTATTTAACTAACCTAGAAACAAACATTGATTCAAGCTTATAAACTAAGTTCTCTATACACTTAAATTAAAATAACAATTTTTACACACAATATATACAACAAACACCTACGATCTTGAGTTCAACAATGATCTACGAATTTCAGTAGGCTTCAAGTAAAATATATCTATAGCGCTATCAAGATGGTTTAGAGAGCGCAACGCCATTAATAACCAGGAATTGGCATGGGCTATAATTCTACACATCTGGATCCGGAAAGTGAGTCTTTGCCTTGAATTGCGGCCTGGAACATGAAGCGGAATCAAACACGAAAGGGGCGCACAGTCGATTCTATTGGTCAGACACTTATATAGAGACATGGCGTTGGCACACATGCGGCGAGACCTCAAGGACTGCATACCCATGGTTCCACAGAAGGTCTCATAGTCCAATGTAGAGAGTCGAATGCCCATATACCTACATCTGATCCACTTCATAAATCTCACCTGCACTCTCTCTAACCACTGAATAGCATATTGCTGAGAAGGCAGCCATACCTCACAACAGTATTCAACAGTCGACCTTACATATGCTAAAAATAAAATTTTGAGAGAACCTATATGGGCGAATTCACTACAATTTCTCTTCAGAAAACCTAGTAATCTGAACCCCTTACTTGTCACCTTATCTACATGTTTTAGAAATGACAGCCCGTCATCGTTGGTAATTGTTACACCTAGGTCGTTTACTTCATTCACACGCACTAATACAGAGTTACTTATACTATAATTCCTCATGACAGGTGCCAACTTCCTAGAAAATGTTATCACATTGCATGTTGATAAATTAAGGTCAAGTAACCACTTAGTACACCAATCTGTTAGTAGATGTAGGTCTAATTGAAGCAAGTCACAGTCTGACTCGTGGTCTATTACTCGAAACAGTTTCAAATCATCAGCGTATAGAAGGCAGTTACTATTCTTGAAGACCCCAGTTAAATCATTAATAAAGATTACAAATAAAAGCGGCCCCAAGATGGAACCCTGAGGAACACCAGAAGTTGGAAAGTATGGATTTGAAGTTTGACCATCGGATTTAACATAGCAAATTCTTTCAGTGAGATAGCTTCTAATCCACTCTAAAACGCTGCCGCCTATTCCATACGCCGACAATTTGATTAATAATGCCTCATGTTGTATGGAATCAAAGGCTTTGGAAAAATCTGTGTCTATGGCATCTACTTGTTGACTCCTGTCCAAGGCATTTGATATGAAGTTGACGTACACTGCCAGGTTCGAAACAGTCGAGCGCTTCTGCACGAATCCATGCTGAGCAACATTAATGTACTGGCCAACTGACCTGTATATTCTATTGTACACAATCTTCTCCGCCAACTTTGATAGGAGGGATAGCAGGACGACTGGCCTATAGTTGTCAAATACCCTTTTGTCACCCTTTTTGAATACTGGAATTATGTATCCCTTCTTCCACTCACACGGAAAGAATCCAGATTTAAAAGATGTATTTAAAATTGTACTGAGAGGTATCGCCAACTGAAGAGCACATTCTCTAAGTACAAGGCCTGGTATCTCATCAGCCCCAAACGATTTTGCAGTATCCAATGATGACAGAATACAGATGATATCGTACTCATAGGAATAAGTGAGATTGAGATAAGGAAATTGTTTGTAGAACTTGAAGACACAGCTTTAAAGTTAGGCCATAGAATTAATGACCAAAAAACTCATTACATGGTAATGAAGAGCAATATTGATATGTTTGGGAACTGGTTACCTCTTCTTATTGCCAAGCAAAGTTTTGAACGAGTTGAACATTTCAAATTTTTAGGAGTAATGATTGATGAACAGTATCATACAGAAGTGGAAATTTAAGTAAGAATACAGAATGCTAACAAAGTGTACTACTCACTGCATTTTTTATTGGGATCCAAATATTTGACGAGAAATACAAAACTAAAAACAAGATGTTCAGTAAAGAAATTATAGCCTACTTTCTCCTAAATGCATGGGTATTGCTATAACTCTTTGTCCTTTTCAAGGAGTATAATTGAATGTTGGTTGTAGTAGCTTGTTGAAATACAACGTGCTATAGGGATATTAAACATGAATATGAGGTGCCCTTTGCTAGTGCTACCTCTGTAAAAAATTTCATTCAATTCGGTTTCACCGTGTTTGAATTGATATGGGGAATGGATTTGCACACATACATGGCCGCTATTTGCAAACTATTGGGCTGATGACCTTGTAGTCAGTCATAAGATGCTTTCCACAAAAAGGCATGTTGTTGCAAAATCTGGTAGAGATCAAATTATTAGGATGGTCGTAATTTGATTTAAGCTTTTAACATTTGGGTGGCCGTCATTCCGTTTCCGTCAAGATGGTGGCAATATAAAACATCCCACTGAGGTGCCCTTTGCTAGTGCTACCTCTGTACCAAATTTCGTTCAATTCGGTTTCACCGTGTTTGAATTGATAGGGGGAATCGATTTGCACACATACTTGGCCACCATCTGCCAACTATTGGGCTGATGATCTTGCAGTTTGGGCAGAATATGCTTCCCACATAAAGATATGTTGATGCAAAATTTGGTAGAGACTAGGTTATTAGGTTGGTCGTAATTACATTTTAGCTTTTAACATTTGGGTGGCCGCGATTACGTTTCCGTCAAGATGGCGGTGATATAAAACATGACACAGAGGTGCCCTTTGCTAGTGCTACCTCTGTACGAAATTTCGTTTCATTCGGTTTCACCATATTCGAATTAATAGGGGGAATCGATTTTCACACAAAGATGGTCGCCATCCGCAAACTATTAGGCTAATGACCTATTAGATTCGTCAAAGGATGCTCCCTCCATAAAGGTATGTTGTTGCAAAATTTGGTACAGATCGGATGATTATGTTAGTCGTAATTTGATTTAAGCTTTGAACTTTTGTGTGGCCGCCATTACGTTTCTGTCAAGATGGCGTCGATATAAAACATGACACTGACGTGCCCTTTGCTAGTGCTGCCTTTGTACCAAATTTCGTTCCATTCGGTTTCACCGTGTTTGAATTAATAGGGGGAATCGATTTTGACCAAAGATGGCCCCCATCTGCACACTATTAGGCTAATGACCTATTAATTTGGTCAAAGGATGCTTCCTCCACAAAGGTATGTTGTTGCAAAATTTGTGTGGAGTTCGGATGATTAGGTTAGTCGTAATTTGATTTAAGCTTTGAACATTTGTGTGGCCGCCATTACGTTTCCGTCAAGATGGCGGCGATATAAATCATGACAATGGGGTGCCCTTTTTTAGTACTACCTCTGTACCAAATGTCGTTCCATTCGGTTTCACCGTGTTCGATTTAATCGGGGGAATAGGTTTTCACACAAAGATGGCCGCCATCCGCAAACTATTAGGCTGATGACCTATTAGTTTGGTCAAAGGTTGCTTCCCGCATAAAGGTATGTTGTTGCAAAATTTGGTAGAGATCGGATGATTAGGTTGGTCGTAGTTTGATTTAAGCTTTGAACATTTGTGTGGCCGCCATTACACGCCATTACGTTTCCGTCAAGATGGCGGCGATATAAAACATGACACTGAGGTGTCCTTTGCTAGTGCTACCTTTGTACCAAATTTCGTTCAATTCGCGCTCACCGTGTTCGAATTGATAGGGGGGTCAGACATTCAGAGTACACACACACACACATACCCAGACAGACACACTTTTTTTTCGCCCTGTGTTGATCTCTTTTTTTGCAAAAATCGAAATTAGGCTAATATGCAATACCATCATTAGGCCAGTTCTAACTTATTGTGCAGAAACATCGAGTTTAACAAAACAGAAAGAACACCAGTTCCTGGTTTTCGAAAATAAAGAGTATAGGAAGTTTTTTGGACCATTTTTAGCCTATTTTCAATTTTGAAAAAATAGGCTTATGAGATCACCTTTTGTCCGTGTGTGTGTGTGTGTGTGATTCGTGTGTGTGTGTCCCCCTAATAAAATCTAAACGACAGGAGCGATTTGAATGAAGCTCGGATAGTTCATAGCACTATTCCCGGCGACCTCGACCGTGCCCTTCAAATCTTGTTACGTCTCACCAATCCAACATGGCGGCTGTGCGAAATATTTCACCAGCATTCAATATCTCCGAAACTATTACCGATATTACCCTGACATTTTCTATGGTGATAGAGGGAACTACTATAAGTTCACTTATGTGACTTTTGAAAACCTGGTAGCTACAAAACCAACATGGAGGCCAAGCGAATTTGCGACTTTTAAATAGACGTTTCTCGTGATTTGACCAACCAAACGCAATGAAACTTGGTACAGTATATTTTTATATACATTGTAATGCACCGACATCTAACTTCGTTCAATTGTTTACATAATCACAAGATGGCGGATGTGCGAAATATTTCACCGGTATTCTATATCTCTGAAACTATTAGCGGTATCTCCCTAAAATTTTGTACGGAGATAAAGGGCACTACTGGAAGTCCATCTATAAGACTTTCAAAAACCGGTTAACTACAAAACGAACATGGCGGCCAAGCGAATTTGAAAATTTTAAATAGACCTTTCTCGCGATTTAATGTTCCAAGCGCACTGAAACCTGGTACAGGAAATATTTATACACATTGTAATCCACTGGTATCTAATTTAGTTCAATTGTTTACATAACCTCAAGATGGCGGCAGTGCGATTTTTAAAATTAAGTTTTTATTTCTTGTGATGTAGTCATGCGATCGAACTGAAAGTTTGAATAATGAACCTATGCAATAATTTTCCTTTAATGCTACATGACTCTATGGCCTATGCATTTAACAATCCAACATGGCGACCATCCGAAATATTTAGACGATACTGAATATCTACGAATCTATTTTAGCAATCAAACTGCATTTTTTAATGTTCATAGGGGCTATGAACTTAAGTTCACCTATAGGACTTTAAATAACCTGGTGATCACAAATCCAACATGGCGGTGACGCGAATTATAAATATTCACATGGACGTTTCTTGCAATTTAACCATCCGAGTGCAGTGAAACTTGGTACACTAAATCCTTATACGAATGTTAATCCACTGTCATCTAATTTATTTCAATTGTTTCCATAACCTCAAGATGGCAGCTGTGAAAAATTTTAAAATCTCCTTGTTTTTTCTTGTGTCCTAATTATGCGATTGAAGTTTGAATACTACACGTCACAATAATCTGCATGTAACAGTACATAACTCTAGGACCTACATATATAAAATCCAACATGGCGAACATCCGAAATATTTAGTCGGTTCTTAATATCTACGAATCTATTACTGCAATCAAACAGAAATTGTGTATGTTGATAGTGGCAATTAACATAAGTAGGATATATGAAAATAGGCTGTATAGTTCTTCACGGAACTACTTGTTTAACTCGGTATCACAAAGCGGGTAAAGAGATCAAATAAGGACGTACACTCATTATCACAGCAAGCACCGATACTCACCATCATTAACTCCGGAAGACTTCAATGGGCTGGGCAGTCACTAAGGATGGGTGATGATAGGATGGTCTTACAAATCTTTAAAGAAGAGAAAAAAGGCCAGCATGGAGACCACGAAGTTCCTGGAAAAATGAAATCTCCAAACTTTGCAGACATCTAAATGTGAACAACTGGCAAGAACTCGCCCAAAATATAGCTCAGTGCAGGCATTTTGTGAGATCAGCGCGGGATCTTCGTGTCCCATAGCGGCCTTCAAAGTGAGTGAGTGTTTATAGAGTTAGCTAATAATTATTTTACTAATGCAGATAATGGCACGTTAAATTTTGCTAATTAGGCTTTTCTACTAATCCAGCTTGTAGTACAAGGAGTAATTGTCATCCAGACAGTGGCTTAACCTTTTAGTGGCCAATGATTTAGTTCAGACAGATGTCCAACCTAGTAGCGACCAATGGCTTTGTCAATTCTTGTGTTCTGGTTCAATTAATGTACTAACAAAACAGTGTGTTTGTTGTGAGTAAACTTCTACAGAGGAAGGTCGAGTGTAACAAATCAGTTAGTGATTGTAATTGGTACTTTCACAATCATACATTTTTGTGATTATCATATATTTATTTTGGACTGTTATTTTTCTTTTTAGATTATATGTGACCACCAGGGGTTTGGCAACATGGCAAACACTATTATCCTCAATCAAACAAATACCTTCTCGATTTCATGATATTGATATTTATTTGAATGATAATGAAGGTTAATAAACTGGTTTTGTTTTGCTTAGGGCATGGAAGAGCATGACAACAGCTGGGATAATGAAAATGAGTAAGTGATTGACTTAATGAAAAATAACAGAATTAACACAATAATTCCATACCTGAATAAATCCATCTTGTTCTGAAAGTGAAGGATAATATCATGGCAAGAGGGTTTCTTGCGAACAACCTCTCATTTGGAAGGGTGTTTTCCTTTGCCTGCTTGATTGATACTAGAAAAGTACATTAGCTTCTTATTTGCAGCCACGATTTGTACACTATGACCAGTTGGCATCCACATGTCATTCAACCTGGCTACCTGTTATCCTTGTTTCTCCCCATCCTGTACAATAATGAATACAGAACTGACACTCAACAAAACTAATAAATGTAGTGAATGGAGCTTCCACGATGCAAAATAGCACAGAAATTTATGCATACCAAACTTACGTTCCGCAAGTCTAGATATGACTATGACAATGAATCATCTCTTTTTTTTTGTCGCTTTTCTCCCAGATCGGCTTCACCCATAGTCTGCTAGGGACCATTCGTCTACCGTCGCACGAACAGTGTCTGAGAGTTGAACACAGCAGATACAAATGGAGATGGTGACAGGCCGATTGTCCAGACTTGGGTGTAATTAAGGGTTGGAGAAGGGAAGGGGTTTTGGAAGGAAGTTGGCTGTGGTCCTGGCGATATGAACCTTTCCAACATTTCCCTGGTGGTGAAAGAAAAACCACGAGACGCATCTTTAGGATGGCCGAGGTGAGATTCAAATCCATGCTCGTCTAATGCCAGCGAAGTACGAGGTAGCACTCTCAGCCACCGTGGCCGGTATCTATTATATTTCTTTTAAATATTTCGGATTGTTGTTTGTTTTTAGGGATTCAAGCTAAACCTTAAGAATTTGATAAGGCCTATGTTTCATATTCCATAGGCAACTAATTCCTATAATATGGCTTGCTAAACTCTGCTCCAGAAGGACCCCTACCAATAGCAATTTTATAAAGTATGCCCTTTGCACAATTAAAGACAAATCATTTTCTTCTCTTGGACCATAAAGGCAGTAAGTAGATGACGTTTATGTATGTTACATGTGATATAAGTGGTTTTATCTGGTCATTATGTCCACCTGCTTAATATATGACCGTGGAAAAAGGCTACGCTTTGTATAACAATTTAAAAAATCCACATTTTCTCCTTTAATATTCATATTTAATGACTTGCAAAAACACAGTATTTGATCTTAGAAGCGTTTCCATATCACAAATCAACCTTACCTAGGTTTCAGCATGGGTAGCATCAAATCATATAAATTACTATATCTTGCAGCTGGTGCCAAAATTATCCTTTATTTCTTCACCACGGGTATGCAAACTAACCACTGGCAGGGGTGGGTGTTGATGACCTCAATTAAAAAAAGAGACTTTCTAATGCATTGAGGTTTTTTTTAGAAGAATTAAGACTAGATGAGAGAAAACTAAATACGGAAAGCTAGGTGCAAATCACGAGTAAAATCGCTTTGTGAATAAGTCAATCTTGTAAAGATTATATGATGCATACAATGAATAAATTGTCACTTTTGAAAAGGCACTCTCTTTCTCACAATTTGAGATAATGTTTAACTAAATTTATAGTATATTACTGAAACTTATGCAACATGTCAACTGAAATTTTGTATCATTAATACATAATGAATAACAGCTAGAGTAAATGATCATTGTGCACAACTGAAGATGACATCATTCTTGAGGCGTTACAAAGTTTCCCTGCTTCATAGTATCAATCAGTTGCAGTCAAGCAAAGTTATAGTACACTGTTTCCATAACTCATATTATCCTACTTCTTAAACGGAAGCTTGTTATCCTTTACGATAATGATATTGGCATGTCACTGTCAAAGAACAAACATAACAACTGAAAGCTTTGTAAGTAGTATCTGATAGCCCGCATATGGGTTTGCTGGGTTACGATTACTAGCATAGCCTATACGAATTTAAAGGTCAAATTAACTGGCCTGTGAGCGTAAGTGTTGTAAGATTTGTTGATTACTGACTCTTTTTTCAGGATAGTGACTGCCCAAGAACCAATATTAAGTAGAGAAACTCGTGATGGGAATCCTTGTAATACTTGTGGCAAAACGTTTTACAACCCATGGAATCTCAGGAGACATATGTTGGTGCATACAGGAGCTAAACCGTTCACTTGTGATATATGTGGCAAATCATTTCGGGAGAATAACACTTTGAAAAGACATTTACCATCACATTCTGCGGATAGACCTAGACCACATTCATGTACGGTGTGTTTTAGGAAATTTACTACATCTTCCGTCCTTAAATATCATATGCTTGGCCACACGGGAGAAAAAACGCACACATGCAACATTTGTAACAAGACATTTGGTGGGAGTACTAATTACAGGAATCATATGTTCGTACATTCCACTGGACATTATTCTTGCAGTGAATGTGGAAAAACATTCAAGCAGAGGGGTAATCTGGTGGCACATCTCCTAATTCATGCAGGGGAAAAGCCGTACAGTTGTGAAATTTGCGGGAAATGCTTTCGAACAACGAGCCATAGAAAAGTACACATGCTCCATCACGCTGAATACAAGCCTTACTCTTGCATTGAATGCGGCAAGAACTTCTCTCAGAATGGGAATTTGAAAAGGCATGCTTTGATGCACACTAATGAATTACCTTTCGCATGTACTCAATGTGAAAAAGCATTTAAATACCAAAATTCGCTAGAGGAGCACATGTATAGCCACACTGATGAACGACCGTTCGCCTGCAGTATTTGTGAAAAGTCGTTCAAGAATACTGCAAGTGTCAAGAAGCATAGTCTTAAAGTACATCACTTAGGTAGCAGGAACAAGGTTATGTATTACTGAACTCTTGTTTTAGCTGGAGCAGATACTCTTAAGTCATTCGTATACATATTTTGTGAGTGTGTACAACCCCGCGATATTTGCACGAGTAATAATAATGCACAACCTCCCTATAGAAGAGTATCTCGCACATCATTTATAACGGAGTTGGAGGGGCGTGGTGGCGCAGCGGTCAAGCTGTACGCCTCTCACCAAGGCGGACCGGGTTCGATTACCGGTCAATGCATGTGAGATTTTCGATGTGAAATGCCATGCCCTGTGGTTCGGATTCCACGTAAAACGGAGGTCCCATGGCTTATGATCGCGAGATTAACAGTCACGTTAAACTACAAGCTTCCTTTTTATAACGGAGTTGGACATCGGTACTTAAAAACAATACATAATTCTGGACTATTAATTCCGCGCATGACGACACTTATTGTCCTCTAAAGGCGTTGCTCGGTGTATATTCGAGGTGCTTAACTTCAGCTGGAGTTAGGTGTTTCTATATTATATGTTAGGAAATTCATGAAGTTTTCGTGCTAGATACACTGAAGTAATATAGCATACCTGCCTCAATTAGCGTTAGCATTTAGTGAGTGCTTTCTGTTCTATACCTCGGTGAAGACCAGTTTGGTTTCAGGAGAAATGTAGGAACAAGGGAAGCTGTACTAAGTCTTTGGCTGATTTTGGAACGTAGAATAAGGAAAAATAAGAGAACGTTCATGGCATTTGTAGACTTAGAAAAGGCTTTTGATAACGTTGATTGGACTAAATTGTATGACATTTTGAAATCTATTGGAATAAAGTACAGGGATAGGAGGGCGATATACAATATATACAGAAACCAGACAGCAGTCATTCGAGCTGAAGGACATGAGAGAGAAGCTGGTATTCAGAAAGGTGTAAGGCAAGGCTGCAACTTATCACCCATACTTTTCAATCTTAACATTGAACAAGCAATGAAGGAAATGGGAGAAAATTTTTAAGTGGGAGCAAAGATTCAAGGAGAAATAATTTCAACTCTGAGATTTGCTGATGACATCGTCATCTTGGCCGAAACGCCTCAGGATTTGAATGAGTTTTTGAATGGTATGGACTCCGTCTTCCGGAATGAATACATGATGAAAATTAATAAATGTAAAACAAAAATACTGGAATGCAGCCCAAATAAATCAGAAACCTCTATGGACATCAAATTGGCAGGTGAAAAGCTGAAGGAAGTAGGAGACTTCTGTTACTTAGGAAGCAAAATAACCAGAGATGGTCGAAGCAAAGAGGATATAAAAAGTAGGTTGGCTCAGGCAAGGAAAGCCTTTCTACAAAAAAGGAATCTGTTGACATCGAATATAGATTTAGGTATTAGGAAGTCACTTTTGAAAGCCTTTGTCTGGAGCGTGGCGCTCTGTGGAAGTGAAACTTGGACTATTGGTGCAGCAGAAAAGAGGAGAATTGAATCATTTGAAATGTGGTGTTACAGGAGAATGCTGAAAATCAGATGGGTAGATAGGGTTACAAGCGAAGAGGTATTAAGACGAGTGGGAGAGGAGAGATGTTTCTGGCGACTGCTAATGAAGAGAATAGATAGGTTAGTATGACACATACTAAGACACCCAGGAATAGCAAGCTTAGTTATGGAAGGAAGGGTTGAGGACAAGAGCTGTGGGGGTAGACCAAGGTTAGAATACGTTAAACAATTTGCTTCGGATGTAGGGTGTGGTAGCTATGTAGAGATTAAACGATTAGCTCAAGACAGGGAGGCATGGACAGCTGCATCAAACCCGTCAAAAGACTGAAGACTCAAACACCAACAACCTCGGATAGCCAGAGATTGGGGTGACGTATTGTTTATTGGAACCATCACCTGAGGCATGTGATTATTAGTTGCAGTGGTTTCCTAATAGCCTGATACAAAAATACTGATCATTAAGATTATTAAATCAACACATGAATTTAAAGAATAGGTCAAAAGTCGAAGTGATAGATTTAAGCAACACTGAAAAATGGTTTCTATCAAGGCTTTCCAGTCGGTCAACAAAAATTGTGCCCAATTACATTAGGCGGGAAACCAGTATTTACATGCCTTAACGTTGTTAGTTTGTAATTATATATCGTTTTTTTTTCTTCTAGTAAGAGTATGTAAATACTTGTTTCCCGCCTAATGTAATAGGGCACAATTTGTGCTGACCGACTGGAAAACTTTCTTTAATAAGTCAAAACACCTACAAATAATCTAAATGGTATTAAATGTTATAAACAAATTATCGAAAACACTAATAACGACTTAATTATGCACTACCCTTATCTTATTCTACTTGATACAGAGGGCTTATTCTAGACTCTTCGCTAAACTTTATAGCTTAAGATATCCTCTCCTGTGCCCTCATTTTCTTAAATGCATCTTTGCTGTGTTTCTCATCTGTCGCTTTCCTATCCCATATTCCCCTGAGATCGAAATGTTTTGGTTAATTTACCTGACTTCAATCCCTTTTTTCGTTTTATAATCTGTTTATATCTCCCTTGCCTACAAACTTAACTGCCATTATTTTGGCTTCATTGCATTTTCTGATAGGTGTGTGCTGCACCCATAACCTTCTCACATAAAAGGCAAAGGTCCTTGTTTAAAACTAACCCGCTACCTGTATAGCCATGCGTGGTAAAGAGGGTAATATAAATAATAAATTAAAAAATATAATATTTAATATGCCTCTCAGCTCTCCTGTCGTGGTATAGGTAGGTATCATGTTACATGACCTTGTTAAAAAACCTCTATTGCCCCTAAAAACGTTTAGCATTAAAAAATAATTTAAAAACCGAAAATTCGAAATTTGCAGTTAGGCCCTTTCGAAAAATTTAAAAATGACCTGACCTAGGAGAGGGCCTCGTAAAGCTCTTGGGTTTGAGCCGTCACACAACTTTCAATGATTATTAGTTCTTGAGATATCCAATAAGAAATTTGAGTGCGCATGGTGTTCGTTTGGTAACCGAAATTTTGTTAGGACTCCGTCACATAACTCTAAAATTAAAGATTAAATAATGAAAAAAAAAACAATTAAAATGAAAAATAACCAAAAACAAAATTATAAGATTCAAATTTTGAGCTTTACACTTAGGCCCTTTGGTAAAAAAATTAAAAATAGCCCTCTGCAAAGGGGTCGTAACACTATTTCGTTTGACCCGTCGCACAACTTTCTCCGATTATTAGTTCATGAGATATCACACCCCGATGTCTACAGACACTATAACAACACAGGTTAGTGGATGAGAATCCACCCTGTCTCACTACTCGCTATAGCCATTGGTTGTGACGGGCTATTCTCTAATCCTGTAAAAAAAATTTCAATGAGATTAAATAATCTTGTGGATTTTTTAAATTAAATTAAAGATAAAATAATCTCTTTTTTTTTTCCAGGATTAAGTTTGGTACAATCGTGTTGACCGACTGAAAAATATCAAATTTCAATTTCATTACCATAATCAAATCATTTAATCATTTTTGCATAGATATCAAGAAGTCAATAGTACACAAACGTGTGAGTTCAGAATGAATGTAAGTGAAATTTAGACACTGTCAGAAAATAACAACCGAAGGTACCCCAAGGTACATGCACATTTCAAACCCTTCTAACCGAAATAATGAGAAACTCCCCAACGTCGACCTTCCGGAAGCATTTAGTAGCACTGATGCCACAGAGCTTCACAAAACACCAACCAGTTTCACATAGTAGGTCACAGTTGAATACAATACGTTTTGACTTCTTAAACAATCAACTTGCTTTACGAATTACATTGTTTATTCCTCAACTGGATCCCGTCGTTCCATTAAACTAAATCTTAAGTAGGCTACTTGAGTTGTGACACTGTTTCATGTATGCTTCCATCTGATACGATTATAGAATTGTCTTTTCAACCTTTTTCCTGAGAAGACATCTGAAGACATCCTTGCTAACAATCTCGATCTTACCTAGAGGAACTAAATATCTCTAGGTTCTCAGTTATACGTTACCGGTATCTTCTGCAGAGCAGATGTTTAATTGCTTGACATAAACTATGATTCTTCTGTACTTTTTCAAATTGAAGAGTATTTGGGAACAAACGTCTATGTTGCATTTTTTGTAATTTAAGATATTTACGGAACAAACATCTATCATGTTTTCTGAATACGTATTTGCAAGTAGTTCGAGCATATCTAAAAAGATGGCTTTAGTCGAAATTGTGAAGTGAAATACACTTTAAAAATAACGGAACAAAAGTCTATGTTACATCGCTTCCCGCCCGAACGCGGGAATAATGTTATGAAGTGAATGGATATAATTAACACATTCTCGTCAAGAGGCTGTTCTGGTGTTATCAGCTGTGTATTATGAAGTTTATTAGTGCAAATTATTGTGTTGAAACCAAATGGGAAAGCACCATAGTTGTATTTTGAAACTTAATAAAATATCTTCACCACAGCAAAGAAACGAGTTCATTCGTGGTTTACATTTAAAGGAACACTTATTTTCACGGACTAATACATTATAAGTAGTTTCAAACAATTAAATTAAACGTAAAATAATGCTATTCTATTCTGTACGCTTCCATTATGGGCGACTGAGTGAGCGCGCGCACTGTAGTGTGTTGGTTTACGGAACGAAAGTCTATATTACGTCTTACCGCTTAGCCCTGTCCCACGGACAACAGTCACCTTTATTGAACAAATAAACAAGACGATAGCCCCTGCCAGGACTGTGTCGCGTCCAGCCCTCATAGCACTAGGGCCTGGCGGATAGTATGTACACACGGGGCGCACACAACCCATTATGCGAGAGTTCATGCACGGGTACGCTAGTACTGTAGGTATATATCTAATCGATAGTTAACACCTCTGTGATGATTCCTTATTTTTTTCTTTTTTTTATTATTTTATTTCTTGACGGTACACAACAGGGCTCAGTGTGCGCCCCAATAACAGTGCACCTACACAGTAAAATACACTTTCTGATATTTATACATTAAGTATTAATATCTAAATGTAATTATTAAAACTAGGAAGTTAACACAGAATGAAATGCATAGTAGTAAAAAGCTTAATCTAAAGGTAATATAAAAACTAAATCTAAATTTTACCTAATATCAAATGTATAAAAAGCAGGTTTTGAAATTATTACATCGTAAACTAAAAGGTAACATTGATAACTTGGGTACAGGCCTATCCACATATATACATTGTTGATTCTGTTTTGTGTGATAATTTTATTTCAAGTATGAATTAGAGTGACTGGGTTATAATTTCCAAGAACGGTCTAATTGAGAGACAGAAATCTAGTTTCCAGTTTACACGAACCGCACCGTTGTAAATACTGCAAAGCCTCCATACAGGTGAATTATTATGTGAAGTAGTATTGGTTATATCATTTTTGAATGTTATAGTTGATCTTGTAGTAAAGCGAGGGATGTTGAAATTTAGGAGCGATAGGAAAAATGAGTTATCAATTTGACCGTTAATAACTTTATAAAGGAATTTCATATCATTCACTTGCCTTCGAGACTCCAAACTAGTCATGCCGAAATTCAACAAAAGTTCATCGTAGGGTACCATGTGTGGGTAATTGCCCGTTATTTTGAGGTGTAAATATCTGAGGAATTTCTTTTGAACTTGCTCAATGGATTTAATGCATGTTTTCTGTCTTTGTATTCCACCCTATGTCCGAGACTGATTGAGATGGAGTAAAGGCACCTTAGAAGAAATGCTTTATTCAGCGATACCAAGGTTAGATCCCAGATCATATATTTTCTTTGTAAATAAAATCAGATCAGACATTGAACGTTTGAAGGTTCCTGTGCCAGATTTTCAGTGTATATCCTAAACAAATACTTGTGCTATTGTATAACGACGTGAGAATATTTTTCAATGCTCACTGTCTCTGACCGCATTCGAAGCAATAAACGGCAGGGAAGTAGGCAGAGGCTAAGGCAAAAATGCGTGTATGTGCTCCTGGCCCGCCCACTACCCCATCTTTCGCTCCTGTCAATGCAAAGAGCAATTGAACTAGCAGTAACATCCGAAATCAGGTGATATGGGAATCTAATTTTGGTATATTAGAATAAAATAGTTGTACTGAAAGTTTTGCCATATCTCAATCAGACTAGACACTTTCAGTTAAAAGGGTTCTCTTGTTAGATAGGAAACAAGGCATCCCCTCATACTGATGACACTTCTAAACCCGAACATAGTTTCATTACTTTTTCTGCCGTTTTTCTGGAAATCGGGAGTGCATTATAGGCAGATTTTATGACAAGGTCTCAAATACTTTGGCGGAAAAATATTCCAACACCAAAAAGGGGTTGTGGTAGATTAACGAACGTTGGTAGTCGTGTTTATACATTTGAAAGATGTCGTTGATTCAAATTTCCCGCAAATCGCATTAGCTTGGCGCTGGTAGTGGCCCCATGACGTTGCACTTCATGTTGGCTTTAAATACGGGCTGTACTGTGCGAGAGGGTTAGTTACATATTAGCTTGGACGGAGTTGTCGTGAGTGGGTCAAGAATGCCTTTACGACGACGAAGAGGCCAGTATCAACAGCTCACTGCGTTTCCACAAGGCTATGTAATAGGGCCACGTGAAGGTGGATTTTCATTCCGCGCTATTGCAGAACGACTTGGCAGGCAGTCTCTACTGTGCATAGGATCACAAGAAGGTACGATCGCAAGAAGACTGGACTCCGGACGTCCCCATGGCACCACCGAGAGGGAGGAGAGCCGTATGCGGCGTGTGGCTTTGGCGCATCGGACGGCGTCTGCAGTAGCAATTCGAGCGGCAACGAACTGTTCGAATTCGGTTACTTGAAGGACAGCTCCGAGCTGTATTAAACAGAAGTTACGGGGAAACTTAGGACATCTCTTAATAGTCAAAACATATGACAAAGAAACAAATTAAGGTAAAATAGTCATAACAACGGATGCATGAAAAATGCATTCATCACACAGTTAACCTCCCAATATTCCAAGTGTGAAATTGACTCAAGCACGCTCAATGCTACCAACTGTTAGGCGCCGTGTGTGTGACCACCATTAACCACGCACACAGTCGGTGTTGAGACAGGGGAACATAAGAGCTCCTGCGTATGCGCAGAGTGGGGACTGGCCTAACTCAAAGGTCGTGGACTATAACCAAAGTCGAGTGTAATCGCATTAAGAATTAGATGGAGACCAACTACGGAATGACAACACGTTTCATGTAAAGGTTGAAAACATCAAAATAAATGTACAGTAATATTAAAAAAAACAAAGCATATCAAAAGGGGAACGTGAGTATCGCATGATATGGAGTATGGAAATGATTATGGGGCTGGAATAAAAATATGCAGATTATCAAAACAGTAAAACGTAAATATAAACGGAATCAAAGAAATAAACATTTGAAGAGATCTTGGTAGAGATGTACTAAGCCACAGAGGTTTGGAGATCGTTCTAGAATGAACCTAATTTAGAAATGGGGACAGTTAAGAATAACAAAAATTAACAATAATGGAGATAGTACGTTCGCCCCATCTCTGGTTTTCTACAGAGTAGTAGCTAGAAGAAATACTTTATAAAACTCTTGACATCATTTCCCAATATTAAGTATCTACCGAAAAACCAAGCCTAGATATGTCACGACAAAACAAAGATAACCTCGAAGAAAAATCAAAAGCAAACAAATCAAATAACATCCAACATTAACATAAGGACGTGACATATTGACCTCTTAAAATAAAATGTAGAATATCTCATCAAAACCCAATTACAGGAGGAAAAGATAACGAAAGACAAACCACAATCGAAACAACGAATTTATTATTTAGCGTATGGCAATAACAAAACTGAATTACAACATAATAAATATACAAAATTAATTTAACTTAGTCATTAGATTTATGATTTAATATCTAAATGCTCTATCCATTGAAGGGCTGCCTCTGTCACTTCATAGAAATCGTTAAGATTTCCAGGGAACGCTCGACGGCTGCAACTTGATATAATGTGTTGGATGGTCTGATGTTCACTGCCACAATCACATTGGGGAGATGGGACTTTTCCCCAGTGGTGAAGACTCTCTGCGCAGATGCCATGGCCTGTTCTAATCCTGTTAATTGTCTTCCATGCATGTCGTGGGAGATCCATGCCTGGTGGCTTTGTGGTGGTTCTTATTAGAGTCTGATGTTCGACGTTATTAGTTCTACTCCACATTTCCGACCACTTCTTGTTCATGTTAAAGCCCATTTCTTGTAACGATTCTGCCAATATTATGGATGGCCGCCTAGATTTTAATCTACTCCTTTTAAGCATAGGAACGTCAGAGTGAATTGGGAGCTGTGGATATTTTATCAATTTTTCATATTCCTTGAGAAGGGCATTCTGTCTTCGCAAATCTGGTGGAGCAATATGACTTAAAGGTGGTAGCCATTGTAGAGGAGTAGATCTAATGCATCCAGTTATTGTCCTCATTGCTGTATGTAGTTGAACATCAATTTTCCTCACATGAGGGCTATTAAGCCATACTGGGGCACAATATTCAGCAGCAGAGTAGACAAGACCCAAGGAAGAGCATCTTAAAGTTGTAGCTGTTGCACCCCATGAACTTCCACTCAACTTCTGTATGATGTTATTACGTGAGCTCAACTTTGCAGCGGTGTTTTCTATGTGTTTCTTGTAGGACAAAGTTCTATCAAGAGTAACACCTAAATATTTTGGGTAGACTTGATGGTGAAGGACTTGACCGTTGAAGGTTACGTTGAGCTTTGCATTAGCCAGTCTATTGCTAAGATGAAAACGGCTAACTTCGGTCTTCGTTGGATTTGGTGTCAATCTCCATTTCTTGAAGTAGTCATGCATAATATTTAGATCTGCAGTAAGTATCCCTTCACCGGCTTCAAGGCTTCTATGTTGTGTTAATAAAGCCAGATCGTCTGCATATATGAATTTCCTTGACTCTGTTGCAGGTAGGTCAGATGTATATAAGTTGAATAGAACTGGGGCCAAAACTGAACCCTGAGGAAGACCATTGTTAAGTTTTTTCTGTCTGCTTAATTGATTGACAAGAACCACTTGAAAATATCTCTCAGATAACATGTTGTTTAGAAGCCTTCAAATGGTTTGACAAGGAATAATACTTGCGAATTTGTACAAAAGCCCTTCTTTCCAGACCGTATCGTAGGCAGCTGTAAGGTCAACGAAAGCCGCAGATGTTTTAAGACGTTGTTGGAACCCAGCTTCTATATATGTAGCTAAGGTAAGTACTTGATCTGTACAGCTTCTGTTAGGCCTGAAACCTGCTTGCTCAATAGGTGTAACTTCATGGATCTTTGGACCAATTCTATTAAGGATTAACCTTTCTAAAAGCTTATAACAGCAGCTCAGAAGGGCAATTGGGCGATAGCTATCAGCTTTATTTGCAGGTTTACCAGGCTTCAATATTGCAATGATTTTTGTCCTTTTAAAAGATTTTGGTAAATCGCCCGATGACATAATGTTAGTGAAGAAACCTGCAAGCCATTTACGTGTTCTGTTTCCACAATTGATGAGGAACTCAGGGTGTATTCCATCAAATCCTGGGGCCTTGTCTGCTTTCATTTCTTTTAGCGCTGTATTGATCTCAGCTACGGTAAAGTCAACAGAAAACTCTGATCTGCAGGGTGCCGTCTGCTTAAGGTTGCTAAGTGATTTCCTAATCATTCTGGTGTGTGACTTATATGAGGGAGCTCTAGAAAGGAAAGATATTCTGTTTGCAATCTGATTCGGTGTTACTTCAGGATCTTTGCGGATAGGTGGTCGGCTCCCTCCAAGTTTCCTTAAGAGACTCCAAGCCTCTCTGCTTGACCTCTTGAAATCCAAACCCTCTGTTTTTTGTTCCCAGCATACTTTACGGGCTTCATCAAGATGTTTTAACAATTCCTTTGCAGTTTCACTGTCATTGGTGGTTAAATAGGACTGGTATAGCTGTTCACAATCATTATTCCAGCCTGGAATATACTCTTTCCTAAATCCCCTGGGCATGTACTATTTTGCTGTTGATAAAACTGCTCCAACAAATCTGTCGTAGTTTTCACTGAGTGGAGGAATCCATCTATTCACCTTATCAAGTTCTTTTGAGAAATTAGACCAATCAGCTTTCCTAAAGTTCCATCATGGTCTAGGGACGGATCTAATTATAGGAATTTGAATGCCTATATCAAGAATAACTGGTCGATGTTGGCTGTTTGGGAATCCTCCAAGGACCGTCCTCACTGCATTTAGAGGATGGCCCAGGGAATCCTGGGTTACGAAACATAGATCAGGGTTGTATTCCTTATTCCAAGCTGCAGACTTAAATGTCCTCTTATCTTTTCAATCAAAAATGAGACTAAGGTTGTTATGTTCAGCCCAGTTTACAAGGTTCTCACCATTTTCATCATTATTGCAATATTTCCAAAGAGTGTGGTGGCTGTTGAAATCACCGATGTATATACATGGATGTGAAGAAACAGAAAGAACCTGAGTTGGCCAGTTTACTACTGGGGGTTTATAGACATTTGTTATAATAATATCCTCAACTTTGCACGAGATGGTCTCAATGTTTTGAACATTGTCTGCGGATATCAGATGAGCATTTTCGATGTTATTTCGTATGTAAGTAGCACAACCATAGGACCGATGAAATGTAGCACCCAGGATTTCGTAACCAGCTATATATCCTCTTGATTTCAAGCTCTCCTCAGAATCTACATGCGTCTCCTGAATCACTGCCACATCTACATTGTTTTCAAGAAGCATACGAGAGAGGTGTTGAGATTTAGATCTGTAAAGCCCTTCAATATTGAGCTGTAAAATCCTTATGTTATGAGCCAGACGTCTGGTTGAATGGCCCTGAAAAGGGCCGTCGTAGTTAAGTTGTACATTCATGTTTAAGCCAGGAGATCTGTAACAAGATAGGTCCGGCTGCCAAATTTGATACTTGTTTAGCACCACCCAGGGGACACGTACAGCTTAAGGAATGCTGCGGACGCAAGTATCACCATCCCCCGAAACAACGAAATAAAATATAGTCAAAAATTCATAGAGTAAATCTTCTTTACGGGCGAACGCACCAGGTTCGTTTAACTAACTAAGGACGAAATGCATATGGAGTCCAGTTTCCGGAACACATGAAATCCACACAACATATCATTCAATTAAAGACAGAACGATACGCCTCTTTTAATAACGTAGTGAGTTCACATGTTGTTTCTTGACCGAAAAGCAAAACAAACAAGAACAAAACTAAAATGACCCTCAGCCTTCAGTCAAGACCCACTTTAATAAATAACATTTAAACATCAGTCTAGAACCGTAATTATAAGATGAAACGTATTTCCAACACAAACATTTCGTAAGTGATGTCTGCCCAGTCTCAAGGAAAAAAACCGAGAAGGCATTCCTTGAGTGCACAAATGACACACATAGCAATACCAATCAACCCTTAAACATAAACAAATTGACGTGCGTTTCGACCCATAAGGAAATTTAAGACATAAGTTGTCCGAAGGCAATGAATGACACGACTACCATGTCTGGTAAATCCCACGTAACTTTAATACCAAGATAACCAACCCCTAAAGACCCCTGAAAGGGCCCATATCCTCGCAAGGAATTAGGAGTTAGTAAGAAACACTTCTCAATACTATAATTACGTTTCATGAAAAAACACTCGCAAATAAAACACGTACAGAGAAGTAAAAACAAAAGTACAGAAACAACAACATCAACCACAAGACACCCTTAGACGATAAACCCCTTAAAAATAACACGATTCCTCACTACGTATGTCAATTATTTAAAACAACAAGGACCAAGGTAAATTACAAGTTTAACCTCAAAAACGAAAGATCTCCAACTTAGTTTTACATCATGACAGGATAAAGGGACACGTTATCACTAAAAGTTGGAGGGCATGCTATATTGAAAGGTCATCTTCTGACACTCATTAATAAGCCGAAACAGCAATTTCAAAATAATAAAATGACTTATCTTGCTTCCAGTGAAGATCTCGACGGCAGTTGACATCAGTTTTCAATACGTACGTGAATTGATCCAATAAGTTAACAGATCTTAAAAGGTTACTCGCCAAGGTACAAATACGAGTGAGAATTACGTGTCCGCTTTTGATAAATATTACAAATACAATTATTTAGAATAATATCAAAAGATTGCAGCTCAATCCAAGGGTACCTTCTTCATCGTAGTAACAATCTCGGATGCCAGTATTGTTTGGTTCGTGTTCCTTTCGCCGAGATAACATTCGCTTAGCGGGCGCTTTCCATTTACGAGTTCTGTTTACTAAGATCTCTTCAGGACATAACCGCTAGGTGGAAGTAGCGTCGATGTTACGGACTTAGAATTGTAACATATCACGGACATTAACCTGTTGTCTTGTACATTTTATCAATTAAATATGTTACCTCGCCAAATATATTGTCGAAATTTCCATACTCTACATTCCTTATTTCATAGTGTTGGGATATTTTTTCTGCCAGTGTAGTTCATATAATTTAAATAGTTTGACATTCACTGACAATGAAAGCATTTATTTCAAACATAAACAACAGAAGATATAAACTCGTGTTCAGTAACCAAGCAGTCATATTCCCACTATTTACAGGAAAATGCCAGTATAGTACCTCATTTCAGGTCCTGAAGCAACTGCACCTATTCTAGTCCGTGATCCTCCCTATATTATTCTGCTAAGGTCCCATTCCGGTTTTGTACCGAAAATAAGGTCCTGTTTACACTAACCTACACATATGGAGTACCTACAGGTTCCGCATAACCCCATGTGTGCTCGAAACGCACTCACTTCCTCTTTAAATGCCTCACAATTAACTAAATACTTTAAAAATGTACATTTACAATGGGAGCACCGTAACCTGGCGAGCCTGCCGCTAGAGCGCAGGGCAGCGGCAGCCATCTGGTGGGTGCGTGGCGTACTGCTAGGCGAGCCTGACGCTAGAGCGCAGGGCATCGCGGTGGCGGCAGCGCAGCGTACTGCTAGCTGAGGAGTCTCTCAGCAGATGGCTCCGGTGTGGTCCCGCCAAGACTTTCTCTAGGGTTCAATCCTTTGCAAATGTAAAAAGTGCTGTAGAAGAAACTCCCGAGCAAACAATAACCGATTAATTCGTTGTAACATCGAATATTGTCTACAAAGAGGTGCTGTGACAAGTAAAAACCACTGTTCTACATAATTCTTTGTGTTCTTCTCATGTACGTATGCCGTTTAACAACAATAAATACATTTCTTCAATATTTAAAACTTCGTTTGTCGTCATAAACAGACTTTTGTTACAGTAAAAAAGGAAAATAAATAGATTGGAATCAGATAGAATATGTAAACCTGTGTTTTAATTATATTTTTAACATTTGTTGAACCCTGACCTGATTGGAGATGTACATAAATTACTGCCAATAATCATTCCTATCCAAGAGAAGGAATAACATGGAACGGCTAAAGAAAGGTAGGGCTCCTATTAGACAAAGTGTAACAAAAAAATGTCAATGCATTAAAGAGTCACTATTCTGCGAGGTAATTTTTGTTGAAGATCGTGATTATCTCCGATTTTTATGGTGGGAAATTTTCAGAACTATGAAATTGAAGATTTATATACATTCAAGAGTTCTTTTTGGAGCCACATGTAGTCCATTTATATTGGGTGCAGTATTGTATCATCATCTTTCGACTGTTAGTAATAAGGATGAACTGATAGCACGGAAACTGATGAAATCTATGTACGTAGATAACTGTGTAACATCAGTTGATTCTGTAGAAGAATACAATAAGTTTCGTTTTGAAAGCACACGGATTCTAGCTGAAGCCAAGATGGATGTGAGATGCTGGGAATCTACAATAAGAAATTGTGAACATTCGAAGATCGAAAGCAACAATGAAGATATTGAAAGCAATGGATGTGTCACAAAGGTTTAGGTACTTAGAAGAGGTATTATAATAAATTATATCTGATGCTGGGAACTGGGAACCTTTTATTCCTTCTTGCAAACTTTTTATGCCAACCGAAAGAAAAGCACACAAAACTATCACAGAGTAAAGAATCAATCACAGAACTCTAAGTTCTCCAAAGAGCTCTTCGCTCATGGCCTCCACACACTCCCTCCCCAGTGGTAATGCTAAGGAAGCGACGAGGGAATGTCACTCGTCTGCCAACTCTTGTGGTGACACTGGGACGAGGCTCAGGATGTTTCAGAGGAGTAGCTGGATCTGGAGGTTGAGATGTTGCAGCAGTGTCCATTGACGTGGATTGTGGTTCCTTAAGAAGGAATGCTGGCTTAAGTCGATCTATGGACACTGTTTGTCAGCCTGATGGGGTCTCGATATTGAAATGTTTGTTATTCCTTGACTGAACACGATATGGTCAGTTGTACACTGGTTGCAGAAGGCGTCGGTATCCATCCTGCCGAATAAACACGTATTCACACTTCATTAGTTCTGGGTGAACAAACATCTTGTTGCCAGATTGGTGCTCTGATTGCACAGGTTGAAGTGTCCTGGTTTGTTCTTTCAGCTTGTATAAGAAAGTTGGAATATCTTCTGTATTTGAAGGTCCTTTGAAGAAGTCTGAAGGTAGTTTAATTGGTGTTCCATAGGTCATCTCTGCTGGAGTTGTGTTGTGATTGGGGATGATGTAGGATCTCAGTCCTAGCAGAACTAATGGAAGTTTGGGGACCCAGTCGCATGTTAGGTGAGCTTGCAGAGATGATTTCAATTGCCGATGCCAGCGTTCAATCAACCCGTTTGCTGCCGGATGGTATGCTGTAGTTTTGATATGTTGGACGCCAAGTGATTGCGTGAGACATCTGAAGAGTTCACAGTCAAATTGACGTCCACGATCAGCAGTGATTGTATTGGGAACTCCGAAGCGGACAATCCAGTTTAAGAGTACGGTGGATGCAATTGTTTCTGCGGTAATGTCTTTTGTTGGAACTGCTTCAGGCCACCGTGAGAACTGGTCGATCATGGTGAGTACATATGAGTAACCTTGGGATGATGGAAGAGGTCCAACAATGTCAATGTTGACATGGCTGAATCGTTCTGTGACTTGCTCATGTAGCCCGATAGCGCTGTGTGTATGACGCCAGACTTTTGCTTGCTGGCAAGGGACGCATGATGATGCCCATAACTTGATATCCTTTTTCATCGACGGCCATACGTATCCGTTGTTGGATGAGTTTGATCGATCCTTTTACCCCAGGATGTGACAGGTTGTGGATGGACTCAAATATGCGATGACGAAATGCAATAGGGGTGATTGGTCTGAGCTTGCTGATGGAATTGTCACAGATAAGTTCATGGTTATTGGGTAAAGGAAACACCTGGAATTTAAGAGAACATGCGCTTGATTGCTGCAGATGTTTCAATTCCTCATCTGTAGCTTGAGCTTTGGCAATCTCCTCCGTAGTAAAGCGTAAAGGAATACTGATGGAAGAAATTCGAGAACAAGCGTCAGCAGCCGAGTTATTTGTTCCTTCCACATACCTAATGCCAGTAGTGAACTGCCCTATAAAGCTCATGTGGCGTAGTTGCCGAGGGGTAGCTTTGTCGGGTCGTTCATTAAACATAAACGTCAAAGCTTTATGATCCGTGTAGATTGGGAATTCTCTACCTTCTAGCATATGTTTGAAATTTTGACAGCTGAATACACAGCAAGAAGTTCTCTGTCATAAGTCGAGTAGTTCTTCTGTGTGTCGCTGAGTTTCTTTGAAAAGAACGATAAGGGTTGGAGAATATCTCCTCTAACTTGGTGAAGTGAAGCACCCATAGCAAAGTCAGATGCGTCGACCATAAAAACCAACGGTAGTTCATAGGAAGGATGTGCGAGAAGTGCTGCATTAACAAGACTGGTCTTCAAATCTGAGTATATCGTTTGAAGTTCATTTGTCCAAGTAACTTTTCTTTTGTCGTTCTTCTTTGCTCCGTGAGTGATGTCAAAGAGTTTAGCCTGCATATTGTCTGCATGAGGAAGTGCTCGACGATAGAAGTTGATTAGTCCAAAGAAACGACGCAAGTCTTGGATTGTTTCCGGTAGCGGATAGTCTTTGATTGTTTGTACGCGATCTGGCAATGGAAGGATACCATTGCAGAGATCAAATAACCAAGAAATGGCATTTCTGTCACTCCAAAGATGCATTTGCTATTATTGATGTTAATATTGAACTGACTGAGGCACTCAAATAATAAATACAAGTGCCGTTTATGTTCATCTTCACTGGAGGAAGCTATGAGTATATCATCGATGTAGCAGTAGGTGAAATCAAAATCTCGTAGAATGTTATCCGTATATCTCTGAAAGGTCTGTGCTGCATTGCGTAATCCAAACGGTAGGGAAATAAATTCAAACAGTCCGAAGGGAGTTATCACTGCAGTCTTCGGAATATCGTCAGGATGAACTGCTATGTGATGGTATGCGCGTAGGAGATCGATCTTGGAAAATACTTTTCTTCCATCCAGCTGACTGTTGAAGTCTTGTATATTGGGTATTGGGTAGCGATCAGGTTGAGTGATGTTGTTCAATGCCCGATAATCACCACAAGGACGCCAAGATCCATCTCTTTTGGGTACGAGATGGAGAGGACTTGCCAAACAGCTGTTCGAAGGTCGACAGATTCCCATATCGATCATCTGCTGAAATTCTGTCTTGGCAGCTGCAAGTTTCGTTGGTGGTAATCGCCGTGCCTTAGCTGAGACTGGATGTCCAGTTGTTATGATGGGGTGCATCACACTGGAATGAGGACTTGAAAAATTGATTCGTTCTTTCAGAAGATCAGGGAACTCTTTGATAATTTCGGCGTACTTTTGATCTGGAGGGATGGTATGGAGTGATTCGATCACTTCTGTTTTGATCAAGGTAGCTGGTGAGGAGAGGTTAATCGTACTATGACACATCTGTTTTTCAGGTCGATTAGCAGGTTGAAATTGTGGATAAAATCAGCACCAATTATAGGGGTTTGTACTTCTGCTATCAGAAAATTCCAACAGAACTGTCTGCATTAACCTAAATCTAGTTCGAGAAGTCGCTCACCATACGTTTTGATTGGACTGACATTGGCTGCATACAGTTGCCTTTTTGACACTTGCCCTTGTTCCTTGAAAGAAGTAGGGAGTACGGAGATATCAGCTCCTGAATCTATGAGGAATTTGTAGCCAGTTAATTTATCAATAATAAACAAGCGGTGCGATACCAAGCTCCGATCACATGCCGCGTCCAGTGGGGAGCGAACTAGATTCCCAGCACACTGACGTTGCAACGATAGGAGCAAAGGCTAGTGCATTTCTTAGCTCTATCTCCAAACTTAAAATGAAACCAGCAAAATGATTTGTTTGGGTTATATCTACTTGTTGGTGTTTTGGAACGCGATCTAGAATGAGATCTGGTTCTCAGTTCGTTGACAATAAAGGTGAACTGAGAAATCTGCGCTTCAAGGCGTGAAAGTCTGTCTGTTTCTAAGATGAGGTTAGGTTGGTCTCTAAAACTTAGCTGCGCGGCTTGGGTACTGTATATGTTGTGTGCGGGAGATGAAAATTCCATTATTTTGTCGGCTATTATTGCCAAATTGTCCAACATATCACCACTTGACGCTAATATAGAACGCACATTGACGGGTAGCCGCTGGATAAATATCGTGCGTAAGAAATCGTCCTTATCTTGTGTTCCAGTCAAATTTCTCATTTCCCTAAGCAATTGGGACGCTTTCTTGTCTCCTAAGTCTAATTCCGTCAGAAGCTTGTTAACTTTACGTCCCTCCGATTCTTCGAACTCTTGGAGAAGCCGTTTTTTCAAGTCGGAGAAAGGCGTATTGGACAGGGGCTTGCACAGAAAATCAGATATTAATTCAGCTACATCGGCATCTAACGCACCTAGCACATGATTGAACTTGGCCAGCCGTTATCCCTGCTATAGCAAACTGCGCTTCTATTTGCATGGCCCAAACCTTAACGTTCTTGCGCCAAATAGGAGGAATTTTTACTGCGACACGGGCTATCTCCGCGTCGTTTTGAGACACTGGTCGTATCTGTAATGACTGACCTGGTAATTGTTCTTCGTTGCACGACATCACGTCGGGGTCACCAATTTAGGTACTTAGATGAGGTATTATAATAAATTACATCTGATGCTGGTGACTGGAAACCTTTATTCCTTCTTGCAAACTTTTTATGCCAACCAAAAGAAGAGCACACAAACCTAGCAAAGAGTAAAGAATCAATCAAAACACTTTAAGTTCTCCAAAGAGCTCTTCGCTCATGGCCTCCACAAAGGTATTAGGCATGAGGTGGAACAAGAGACTGCATACAATGGGGACTGTATTGTTGCTCAATTTCCCTTCTCCCAAGATATACTTACCAAGAGGGATCTACTTTCAGTAATAATGAAAATTTATGACGTCGTTGGATTTCTAGCCCCTGCGATTCTCCCGTTCAAATTATTGCTACAGGAATCGTGGAAAATATAAGCTACAGAGAACTCGAGTAAAAAAAGGTTTAAATCAAATTGGGACTCCCCTCTGCCTCACGTAATTTCGAAGGAGTTCAAACAGCGTTACCAGGAAATTGGTCACTTCGAAGAGATAGAGATTCAAAGACTGGTAACTGGAGGAAAAACGGACATACAGTCTTGGTCATTGCATACTTTCGTTGATGCCAGTCAACATGCCTACGGAGCAGTAGTGTATCTCAGAACTGATGATGAGAAGTGTATATCAGTTCAGTTAGTACTAGCTAAAGCTCGAATAGCACCTCTCAAAAGGGTCATTATTCCTAGACTACGATTGTTAGGTTGCCTTATAGGAGGTCGTCTTGCTTCATTAGTCAAATCATCCCTTTCGTTAGAAAATGTGAAAAGTTATTTTTGGAGTGATTCCACGACCGCACTTGCATGGATTAGAAGAAATGAACCATGGCATACCTTTGTTGGCAACCGAGTCATGGAAATAAGACAGCTGACTGAAGGCATGTACCTGGAGTTTATAATCCTGCCGACTTACTATGATGAGGGTGCTATCCATCGGAATTGGCCTATTCCAACTGGTGCGAGGGACAACGCTGGTTGAGAGGTCCTGAAGAGGAGTGGCCTGTTTATTACACCAATGAAGGCACATATGACGAGGATCTCATTGTTTCAGAAAAAAGAAAAACACAGACGAGCCTGTAACAATGATGGGCATTGATATGAAAAGAGATCTCACCTATTCTCAAAGAGTAAGAATTATGGGATGGGTATTAAGATTTTACAACAACGCTCGAAGTAGTAGAGAGAGGCAAAATGGTCCACTAACTTTTTTAGAATTAAGGGAAGCAGAATTACTTATTATAAAGTGTGTACAAGGGGAATCATTTCCTCGAAATGGTGACATAATCTGCGGATTGAAAGTAATTCAAGACAGTAATGGACTAGTCCGTGTGAAGACAAAGATTACAATGTGGAATGACCTTTTCAATTTCCGATTTCCCTTGTTATTGTCCATGAACCATGACGTATAAATTTCACTGTCATGCTGGCATACAATTTCTTCTTGTACAGCTGAGAAAAAAGTTTTGGATCATTCAGAGTAGAAGAGCCATTTGAAATGTGATCTCCAAGTGCATGCAGTGCAAACGACACAGAGCTCAGCACGCAGAATCAGAGACTACTCCACTACCACAAGATCGAATCAAGGATGCTGCAATATTTGAAGTTACTGGAATTGATCTAGCTGGACCATTGGATTTACAGAATGGTTCGAAGGTGTGGATTACATTGTATACCGTGTGAAATTTACAGGGCTGTTCACTTAGAACTCGTATCTTCACTCAGCACAGAAGCATTCCTTCTATCATTAAGAAGATTCATTGCGAGAAGGGGGCGTCCATCCATTATATATTGTGCCAACGGAACTAATTTTGCTGGAGCTGCAAATATGCTGAATGAAATGTCCGTCCAGAAAATCCTGAATGACTCTCAAATACAAGGAATTGAGTGGAAGTTCAATCCTCCCACAGCTTGTTGGTGGGAGCGCCTGGTTCGTTCTGTCAAGGAGTTACTGAAGAAGATGCTCGGGAAGTCTGTTCTGACTTATGAAGAACTGTCAACTTCACTATGTGATGTGGAATCGGTTATTAATGGCCGCCCGCTGACATACGCATCAGAGGATCCAGAGGACTTAACTCCATTAACTCAAAGCATGTTTCTACTTGAGATCATTGCTACCTATGTATCAGATCTAGATAAATTAGAGGAAGAAAAGTTCCGTTCTCGCTTACGTTTCAGACAGTAGTTAATTCAAGAACTGAAGCAGCGCTTCAGGAAGTAATACCTCTCACAGTTGGCCCAACGTCCCAAAGGAAAGAAGGCATCATCTCTAAAGGAAGGTGACATGGCATTACTTGGTTCTGAGAAACTGAAAAGGGTGGAATGGCCTTTGGCGATAATTTTAACGCTCTTCCCTGGTCGCGATGGTGCAGTGCGTGTAGCTAAAGTGAAAACGAAAGATGGGGTTCTGCTTCGCCCAATTGAAAGACTTTACCCTCTGGAGGTAGACAGTGAACAATCAATTTTCGATAGAAAATCGGACTTGCAAACATCAAGGCAGAGTTCGTATGTGACAAAAAGTGGTCGTGAAGTGATACCTAACAGCAAGTACTCTGACTGAGCTGGAATAGGTTGGAAGACCACATAGAAAAGTATACTTTTGAAATTGTTCCCACAATTCCAACATGGGAGGATGTTAGAAAATATGTATTATAGTGTATTATCTTTCAGGTTAACTCTTTGGACTTTAAGTTACTGACTTGAAGTGATATATCTCTGCAGGAGCTAAGCTTTGACTTGGCGTTTTGTTGTCATGAACAGGCTTTTGTTACAGTAAAAAAGCAAAATTAATAGAATGGAGTCAGATAGAATATGTAAACCTGTGTTTTAATTATATTTTTAACACAATGATTGAATGAATAATTTAATAAATGAATGGATAAATCTTATATTGTTACTACACTGAAACTCTAAGAATCTATAATACATAGTTTTATAAACTAGGTGTGAATTTTATCTTCCTCGACGTACCTGCAAGTCTTTCTTCTACTGAGATTGCATTGTTAAAAGTTGCTTTTAATTTCCCTTCTTGAGATACACATAAAGTTCGTCATACAAAGTTGCAGTCATTCCGATATTTGAAAAGTTATGGCATTGTGGGTCCATAGGGTATTAAATAAAATGTGAAACTGTCCACATGTGTGTCTTTGCTCGTTGATCGGATGAACGCTGTATTTTCTTTTCCTTAGCTTCTTTTTTTAAGTAATGTGCAATGACTATAGCTAACATAAACTTATTATCTTCTGCATGGCCACGCATCGATAGGACGATTGGACGAAATGTGACCCATATGCTTGCGACATTTGATAATTCGCAATATCTTCACGTTGGGCCACAGCCTTCTTGAGTCTAAGTTCATGGTTCCATAAACAGCCGTATGAAATGTGCCTGGAAATTTATGAGACTTTCCACGTGTACGGAAGTACTGGTACTGGACCCTCAGTTGTGTAGGGGTACGTATTGAAGCTACGTCAAAGGATTGAATTGCCGATCTACCAAGAATTTCAAGGGCAGAAACGGGGCACACTCCGCAATCATAGAACTCTACTCCAAACAAATACTGCAACTGATCCTAACTTAAGGCCACAACCACCTCCTTTCCGCCCTCAATCGCAAGTACGCAAATTATTAGCATTAGACAGATGCCACACACACTGAAAATACACGCTAGACAACAACAGTTCTTAAAATGTTAACCAGTATCTAAATAAAATTACAAAACTCATCTATAGGCCTCAAACTTTGCACTGTAAACATATTTCTTCTTCCTCGTCTTCTTTCTTCGATTTCGGTCATCTATGGGCCACATTAAATAAAATTCTCATGGTTTTATCTCCTTTCATAATTTTAGTTTATTTCCACTAGGCTAATTCTTCATCCTTTTTCTGTATTCTATCCTTCTTAAATCTGCACCAACAGTTGAGCCCTATATTGTTTTTTCCTTTAAAAAAATCGAATTTTCTAATATTTTACTTTAACAAGAGTTTAGTGCTTTTCAGTCGGTCAACACGAATGTACCCAAAAGAGATGGGTTATGCCCTAATCCTGAAATAAATTACATGAGATTAATAAAACACTAGGATGACCAGTTTCGATCGTCAAGGGATCATCATCAGATCCATTACACTTAGGCTACAAAATCTATGTTTGAAATACAGGTGAAAATATTTACAATATGTACAATTATTTAGTTGCAGTATTGGTACTGCAACTGTCAGTGTATGCTAAATGCAGTATATATGTTAGGTGAAATGCTAAATGGTGATAGCCATCCTGAGATTGTACTTTAGAGAGATTATATGGTTGTAAACTATGGTTAAACCATGACGAATAGAAGGAACTAGTGTGAGGACTCCGCCATTATAGCACGGTAGTTTGTGGTCCCGCCGCTACAAGCACTGCAAGCGATAATCTCCATCAACCTGTATCAGGGTTGTAGGCACTACAAGCACGCCATCAAAAAACAGCAGTTGAAAAACAAGCAACAACTCCATAAACCCATCCCCTCACTCCTCTCCCTCTCACCAACTCTTCCCCCACGCAATCCTAGCACTCTACATCAAATCCTACAGCTTTTAATCACGCCAGCAGCACAATAAACTTAATAAATCCAGGCTACAGAACAGACCAAAAAAATACACTTTAAGCTAAACCAAATTCACTTCTCAGCTCGACATAGGCTAACCCATAATACAAGTTAAAACCTATACAAAACATACTCTCCCTACTGTTTTACAACTATTAAACTAACTATTCGCACTCAAAACCTAAAATCCCTGAAACGGGAGCTAATTTAAAAACGCAATAGCCTAGCCCGATTACGTCTCCGGCAGTGCTAACGCATTTGCATTTCAGGGTGTATGTAGCCCCACCACTTCTGGTGCACCCTAGATAATGCTACACCCTCAGGGGCTCCCGGCTGGTGAGTTCGGGAGTTGGCGACCCCGAGGGATTCCTGAGCTGGGTCCGTTTTCCCCTTTTGTCCCTTCCCTTTGGGGCGTACCCTCTCCTCATAATCCTCTCCTCTTTTCCTTATATTTCCTTTTCTCTTTCAGATTCCCGCACTGTTTTTGTTACTTGGTTCCCCGTGTATCTAAATTCCCTTTTTTTGTAGGTATTTTTAATCTACGTTGCATTTTGTAAGTCTTTTCGATCTAGATTGCATTTTGTGTTTGTTTTTCAATCTCAATTGCATTTTGTAAGGATTGACAATCTAAATTGCTTTTTAATATGTCTTTCAATATCCGGGCCGGGGCTTTTGTTAGTTTTTTGAATTTCAAATGCATTTTGTATTTTCAACCTACCCCGCTTTGTTCAAGTAGTTAAGTCTCAATTGCAATTTTGTGGGTATTTTGAATCTAAATTACATTTTGTAATTAATTTCAATCTAAATTGCATTTTGTAAGTATTGTCCATCCTAATGAGAAGTTTGAATCTACCATACATTTTGTAAGCAATTTCAATTGCATTTTGTATTTTCAACCTACCCCGTTTTGTTCAAGTAGTTAAGTCTCAATTGCAATTTTGTGGGTATTTTGAATCTCCATTACATTTTGTGCGTATTTTCAATCTCATTTGCATTTTGTAAGTATTTTGATTTCACTTGCATTTTGTAGGTATTTCGACTGTACGTTATATTTTGTACGTATTTTGGACTTAACCTACATTTTGTGCGTATTTTTCAATCTATTCCTTTTCGAGTATTTTCGTTCAAAATTCCCTTATGTACGTATTACCGCTCTCCATTTGGTGAGTAGTTTCAATCAGAGTTCCTTTTTGTAAGTATTTTCTCTGCTGCATAAGGCATAGTTGTTGGGGCTCACTGTCTTTTTTATCTAAACCATTTTCGTTTCATCCATAGCAGTGAGCTGTTTTTTATCTTCATCCTTTCATTTCATCAGGGGCCGATAACCTCGATGTTAGGCCCCTTAAAACAACAATTATCATCATCATCTCATATGCATTCATAACTTCACAATAACTTCCAAATTACGACTAAGTGAGCTATCTGCCTGAGTAGTTACAGGTGTTACCGGCTTGCCTGGGACGATGGGTCACCAAACCGGTATTTAAACTCAATTATTAAGCTTTAATTAACCAAATTGAGAGGAAACAGATCAGACCAAAAAACGTACACTTTAAGCTATACCAAATTCACTTCTCAGCTCGACATAAACTTTAATTCAACTCAAAACCTACCCAAAACATACTCTCCTTACTGTTTTACAACTATTAAACGAACTATTCGCACTTAAAACCTAAAAACCCTGAAACGGGAGCTAATTTAAAAACGCAATAGCCTAGCCCGATTACGTTTCCGGCAGTGCTACCGCAAATGCATTCATAACTTCACAATAACTTTTGTATAATTTGGTGCAAAATGATGGGTTTTAAAGCTATCTGGATTCAGTTTTTCAACCAATTTATTGTGATGTTTTATGTACGGTATGGTTAATGTCAAACGCAACTAATATCATTTTATCCATAATGTAGAATCTTGGGCTTATGCCGTGTTTTATTTATTCAAACTCGACGCGTTTCGAAAGAAACCACGTCTTTCTTCATCAGGAATAAACGGAAATACGACTAAATTGTTGCTAAGAGAAAGCAACAAAGAAACTAAAAAAGGTGCTCTAAGATGAACAATGAAGTGTATATAACACGTCCTTCGAGAAGTGTATGTGGCATTCTTTTCCAGGCCGAGAAAGTAATTACCAGATAATTAAACTCAAAATCGATGTGGAGCGAAATATTTATGATTGTATCAATTCCAAAGGAACAATTTCAGTTGATCATTCAGGAGCTGGCTGCTGTCTTCAGCGTGTCATGGATATTATCCCTAGACTTGTTTATTTTGGGTGCCGATTCAACTTCAGAACGAAGGAAATCCGCCGAGATTTGCAATCTCGAACATCCGCCAAGTCTTCACGCAAGCTTTCGAAAGTTCAGTACCGTAGCCGTCAAAATGAATTGGTAAGTAGAGAGTTACTTTAAATAGTTTATGTGTGCTTGTTTTAATATGCTGGGGATTAGCCGTGGTTTTTATCTGTTTCTGTATACTCCAGGAATCTGTGCGTTCCGTAACATGCAATGAAGACCGTAGTTCTTATTTCCATGAATTATATTTTCCATTGTGCCCTGCCGTGATATTTTAATTGTAACCGCTAATTACTTTTTAAAAGAGTACTAGTTACAAAGTAATTCGTTTCCCTTAGCACCATCCCTAAGACCAGCTGACCCCGCCAGCGTGGAACTTACCCACTCTAGCGCTGCCTGGCGGGGCGCGCTTGAACTTCAGGAGTCTTCTCACTTTCTCCTTCTATTCGTCATGGTTAAACTATAGAATTTTTGGCTAACTACTTATCTGATTGTCTTCCGTATTACAGCTACTCGCAGTTTTCGTGCTAACTGGAACTCGCTGTGCGGTCGACTGCGGTGGTTATCTTAACGACTGGTTTTTCCCCTGCCTCCTCCCCCTGTCCCTACGTGCTGTGGGGAGTGATAGCGATGTGTTTATGTGAGGTGTTGCCAACCTAGATAAGATGTATGTTATTGAATGAGGTGGGTCTACAATTATTAAAGACCGTGGATTAGCCCTCGCCACGCGTGGAGCATAACCCATTCGAACTAAGCGTTGACGGTCTTATGAGGACGTCCCGGCACCTTTAATACTGCCGCGAATATGGGCCTTGGTTTATTGCAGAAGAAAAGTACATCGTACACCTGATCCAGATAACATTTACCTATTAAAAACCCCCTAATTTCCCCCCCTTTTTTATCTAGCTTGGCTGTGTCGCTAAATTGTGTTTTGTTTCCGACAGGGTGTGTTTTTTAGTAGCGTGAAGAGGGGTGAGCTCTCCATGAACGTGTGTTCATTTAGATTGTTGGGATTGTTTCGTTTGGCTAGGTGTATCTCGATTGCTTCCTTTATGTCAAGAGCTCTGCCTTTCGATTCGTGATGGATTATTTTAAGGTCTGACTCTTTGTTGGTAAAGCTGTGCCCTGCGTCACACATATGTTCGCACACGGCTGAATGTGTTCCGTATCTTATCGCATTCCTATGTTCATTATAACGTGTGTCTACTCGCCTTCCACTCTGCCCGATGTAATTAGCTTGACAATCGGTGTCTTGGCACGTTATAGAATATACCCCTGACCTTGAATACGGGTCACGTTTATTTAGATTACTATTTAGGAGGTGCCTAGCGGTTGTGTTTTTCGTCGTGAAAGCTATCTTTATGCCTTGTTTTTTGAATAGGTTAGTGATTTTATATGTATTCGCATTCATATAGTTGACACGCGCAAATTTTTTCTCATTACTGTCTGGTTTGGGAATCGTTTTATCTTTATTTTTATGTTTGGCTATAATTTGATTTATTTTGCTTGGCGAGAAGTTGTTTTCCTTTGCTATTTGCATAATAGTTCTTATTTCCTTATTATAGTTGTCTTTTGACATGGGTATGTTTAAAGCTCTGTGCACCATTGAATTGAAACCCGCTAGTTTGTGCGTACTGGGGTGATTAAACTGATTGTCGATTGCATGCGAGGTTTGTGTTGCTTTCCGGAATATGGAATATGAAAGGTCGTTGTCTTTACGTTCAATAGTTATATCGAGATAATTTATTTTCCGGTCTATTTCGGATTCCTTAGTGAATTTGATAGAGTGGTGAAGGCTATTAATGGATTGGAGAATTGTTTCTTCGCTTGTTAGTTCAGTATCGTAGATGCAAATTACATCATCTACGTATCTTTTCCATATTACTATTCCCTTTGTTGAAGTCTTTTCTAAGAACGCATTTTCTAGTGCATTGATGAAGATGTCAGCGATTAACCCACTTAGTGGCGATCCCATTGCTAGGCCTTCTCTCTGTGTGTATATTTATTGTCGAATTGAAACACGTTTTGGGTGAGAACGACCCTCAGTAATCTCACAATCTCTTCAATTTCTTTTACCGAATTGTTGGATTTTAAGTTGTTTTCGATAGTGTTGATTGCTTCAATAATCGGAATATTGGTGTACATGTTAGTTACCTCGAAGGATACTAGCCTGAAGCTAGGTTTCATTTGTAGGGTGTTCAATGCTGTTACTAGTTCTGTTGTGTTCTTTACAGAGTTGTTTTTGTCGTTGGAAAGACGGCATTTTAAGATTTTTAGTAACTCTTTGCTGATTTTGTAATTAGGGCCATTCCTACAATTGACTATTGGTCTCATTGGGCATTCCTTTTTGTGTATTTTTGGTTGTCCCCTCAATGACGGTATTTTCGTGTTCATGTTTATTAGTTTTGATTTTTCGGCTTTGGTCAGTATGTATTCTGTTTCTTTTAGCGCACTTTTTATTTGTTTTTGGAATTTGTTGGTGGGGTCTTTTGTTAATTCCTTGATTTCGTTGTTGTTTAGGAATTCGACTGTTTTTTCAATGTATTCTGTTTTGTTCAAAATTACTGTAGTGTTTCCCTTATCTGCTTTTGTGATGATTAAGTCATGGTCTTTTATTTTTTGTTTCAACGACTTTATTTCTTTGAGTTGTTTGATGTTTTGAATGTTATTGCTATCGCCCTCTCGTTTGAGGATTTTTTTGGCTTCGTTGGTGGCGAGATTTTTGGTTAATTCCCTGTCTTCTGCTGGGAGCTTGTGACTGGCTATCTCAATATCTGTGATTAACTGTTTTATATTGTGGTTCGTGTGTGCGTCTGTGCAGTTGTATTTCAAACCTTTGTCTAGCATATTCATTTCACCTTGAGAAAAGGTTACGTTCGTTCTGTTGTTTACTCTGCTGTGGAAATTGAATTCATTGTTATTCGTGTGTTGTTCGTTAGATTGATGGTTCTGTGTTTCTCCTAGTTTTCTTAATTTATTTTCTAGCGTTTCATGCTTCCTCTTTGCTCTGATTTTGATGTTGTCATGTAGGTGCTCGGTGAAGCTGTCCCATTGGGCCGCGTGCCAGAAATTACTTAGTTGCAATTGAATGTCGTATAATTGTTGGTTAATTTTTTGCTTTCTTATGAATGCAAATCTTAATTCGTTTTTTATCCAAAGTGCTTTAGCTTGTTTGGTTGAAATGATCGTGGCTGGTGTGTTCGGTACGGTTTTAATTGGTACGTATTTAGGGGTGAAGTTTAGTTCTATACATTTTTTGTTGAACCAAATTGACTTGTCTAAATTCATGAGTTTAAGCCTGAGGGATTTGAATTTCTTGGATTCACGATTTGCCTGACTAGCCGTGAACATTGTGGTGTTTGAAGCCATATTTTCAGTGTTGCCTTAGTAAACAAGAGTTTAGTGCTTTTCAGTCGGTCAACAGGAATGTACCCAAAAGAGATGGGTCGTGTTGACCGACTGAAAAGCACTAAACTCTTGTTTACTAAGGCAACACTGAAAATGTGGCTTCAAACACCGCAATGTTCACGGCTAGTCAGGCAAATTGTGAAGCCAAGAAATTCAAATCACTCAGGCTTAAACTCATGAATTTAGACAAGTCAATTTGGTTCAACAAAAAATGTATAGAACTAAACCTCACCCCTAAATACGTACCAATTAAAACCGTACCGAACACACCAGCCACGATCATTTCAACCAAACAAGCTAAAGCACTTTGGATAAAAAACGAATTAAGATTTGCATTCATAAGAAAGCAAAAAATTAACCAACAATTATACGACATTCAATTGCAACTAAGTAATTTCTGGCACGCGGCCCAATGGGACAGCTTCACCGAGCACCTACATGACAACATCAAAATCAGAGCAAAGAGGAAGCATGAAACGCTAGAAAATAAATTAAGAAAACTAGGAGAAACACAGAACCATCAATCTAACGAACAACACACGAATAACAATGAATTCAATTTCCACAGCAGAGTAAACAACAGAACGAACGTAACCTTTTCTCAAGGTGAAATGAATATGCTAGACAAAGGTTTGAAATACAACTGCACAGACGCACACACGAACCACAATATAAAACAGTTAATCACAGATATTGAGATAGCCAGTCACAAGCTCCCAGCAGAAGACAGGGAATTAACCAAAAATCTCGCCACCAACGAAGCCAAAAAAATCCTCAAACGAGAGGGCGATAGCAATAACATTCAAAACATCAAACAACTCAAAGAAATAAAGTCGTTGAAACAAAAAATAAAAGACCATGACTTAATCATCACAAAAGCAGATAAGGGAAACACTACAGTAATTTTGAACAAAACAGAATACATTGAAAAAACAGTCGAATTCCTAAACAACAACGAAATCAAGGAATTAACAAAAGACCCCACCAACAAATTCCAAAAACAAATAAAAAGTGCGCTAAAAGAAACAGAATACATACTGACCAAAGCCGAAAAATCAAAACTAATAAACATGAACACGAAAATACCGTCATTGAGGGGACAACCAAAAATACACAAAAAGGAATGCCCAATGAGACCAATAGTCAATTGTAGGAATGGCCCTAATTACAAAATCAGCAAAGAGTTACTAAAAATCTTAAAATGCCGTCTTTCCAACGACAAAAACAACTCTGTAAAGAACACAACAGAACTAGTAACAGCATTGAACACCCTACAAATGAAACCTAGCTTCAGGCTAGTATCCTTCGAGGTAACTAACATGTACACCAATATTCCGATTATTGAAGCAATCAACACTATCGAAAACAACTTAAAATCCAACAATTCGGTAAAAGAAATTGAAGAGATTGTGAGATTACTGAGGGTCGTTCTCACCCAAAACGTGTTTCAATTCGACAATAAATATACACACAGAGAGAAGGCCTAGCAATGGGATCGCCACTAAGTGGGTTAATCGCTGACATCTTCATCAATGCACTAGAAAATGCGTTCTTAGAAAAGACTTCAACAAAGGGAATAGTAATATGGAAAAGATACGTAGATGATGTAATTTGCATCTACGATACTGAACTAACAAGCGAAGAAACAATTCTCCAATCCATTAATAGCCTTCACCACTCTATCAAATTCACTAAGGAATCCGAAATAGACCGGAAAATAAATTATCTCGATATAACTATTGAACGTAAAGACAACGACCTTTCATATTCCATATTCCGGAAAGCAACACAAACCTCGCATGCAATCGACAATCAGTTTAATCACCCCAGTACGCACAAACTAGCGGGTTTCAATTCAATGGTGCACAGAGCTTTAAACATACCCATGTCAAAAGACAACTATAATAAGGAAATAAGAACTATTATGCAAATAGCAAAGGAAAACAACTTCTCGCCAAGCAAAATAAATCAAATTATAGCCAAACATAAAAATAAAGATAAAACGATTCCCAAACCAGACAGTAATGAGAAAAAATTTGCGCGTGTCAACTATATGAATGCGAATACATATAAAATCACTAACCTATTCAAAAAACAAGGCATAAAGATAGCTTTCACGACGAAAAACACAACCGCTAGGCACCTCCTAAATAGTAATCTAAATAAACGTGACCCGTATTCAAGGTCAGGGGTATATTCTATAACGTGCCAAGACACCGATTGTCAAGCTAATTACATCGGGCAGAGTGGAAGGCGAGTAGACACACGTTATAATGAACATAGGAATGCGATAAGATACGGAACACATTCAGCCGTGTGCGAACATATGTGTGACGCAGGGCACAGCTTTACCAACAAAGAGTCAGACCTTAAAATAATCCATCACGAATCGAAAGGCAGAGCTCTTGACATAAAGGAAGCAATCGAGATACACCTAGCCAAACGAAACAATCCCAACAATCTAAATGAACACACGTTCATGGAGAGCTCACCCCTCTTCACGCTACTAAAAAACACACCCTGTCGGAAACAAAACACAATTTAGCGACACAGCCAAGCTAGATAAAAAAGGGGGGGAAATTAGGGGTTTTTTAATAGGTAAATGTTATCTGGATCAGGTGTACGATGTACTTTTCTTCTGCAATAAACCAAGGCCCATATTCGCGGCAGTATTAAAGGTGCCGGGACGTCCTCATAAGACCGTCAACGCTTAGTTCGAATGGGTTATGCTCCACGCGTGGCGAGGGCTAATCCACGGTCTTTAATAATTGTAGACCCACCTCATTCAATAACATACATCTTATCTAGGTTGGCAACACCTCACATAAACACATCGCTATCACTCCCCACAGCACGTAGGGACGGGGGGAGGAGGCAGGGGAAAAACCAGTCGTTAAGATAACCACCGCAGTCGACCGCACAGCGAGTTCCAGTGAGCACGAAAACTGCGAGTAGCTGTAATACGGAAGACAATCAGATAAGTAGTTAGTCAAAAATTCTATAGTTTAACCATAGTTTACAACCATATAATCTCTCTAAAGTACAATCTCCGGATAGCTATTACCATTTAGCATTTCACCTAACATATATACTGCATTTAGCATACACTGACAGTTGCAGTACCAATACTGCAACTAAATAATTGTACATATTGTAAATATTTTCACCTGTATTTCAAACATAGATTTTGTAGCCTAAGTGTAATGGATCTGATGATGATCGCTTGACGATCGAAACTGGTCATCCTAGTGTTTTATTAATCTCATGTAATTTATTTCAGGATTAGGGCATAACCCATCTCTTTTGGGTACATTCGTGTTGACCGACTGAAAAGCACTAAACTCTTGTTTACTAAGCCAACACTGAAAATATGGCTTCAAACACCACAATTTTACTTTAATGTAAGCCTGTCTAGAAAATCTTGTTCTGTAAGGTTAATTTCTGTTCAATACTTTTTCACTTCAAGGAAGCAACTAATTTGCATTTCGGGATTTTTGTCAGCATGGTCGAATATTTATTTTGTCAATCTTTCCGGGTCATTCGGATCAAATTCTTATCTTTCAGAGAATATTTAATAATTAAATATATTTATTATTATTATTTACTGGTTAAATCAATCGGAAATTAAGTATAGAGATTAACCAGTAGGCCATATTCTGGCTTACGAATATTACTTGCGTCAAACAATTTTAGATAATTATTTGAACCGTCATCCATTGGACAAAACAACGTTGTAATTATATACTTAACATCATTCTAAATACAATCTTATCTTATATAGCCTAAATCTTAAAAGTGTGTCACTATTAGCTAATTGTGTCAATGGTAGGAACAATAATAATATTAAAACTCAGGAATTCTTCAAGGATTATGCCGTGTCGTGTGCGGGGTTCCACTTAGGAACACCAAGATAGGCTCATCAGCGGGCTCTTGGTGTCCGTGCCCCTACAGGAGTAACAAATAATATTATTTATAATAAGGTATTGATGAATTTCAACCACAAACACCATATAAAGCAACAAGATCTAACGTTATATCTTCTCAAATAAAGCAAGGACTTTCTGTTTAACATGTTCAGTTAATTCTGGGGCGGGGTTATTGCTGTTAAATTTGATTAAGAGCAGAAAAGGAGATAGCAAATCATAGCACATGTTTCCTTAGCTCATTTATGAATACCAGCAGCTTGTAGAGGAGGCCATTTCAAGCAAAATAATAGAACATTACACAGTTTTTTTTACAGTGTGTTAATGTCAAAGAAAACAAAACTTATGTTTCTGCTATGGCCCCCTCATACTATAACGTAGCCGTCCCCACTACATAAAAGGATAGTTACGAGGCAAATAATACCTTGCTTTTGACCATGGCCTTCTGGAATACCCCACGATGACACTAGTCACGCAGTGACATTTAAAATAGGAGGCCGTGGAAGACAGCGACAGGCGGTCTAGCTTGGCCAGTGAGAAATGTCGCCAGTGGGAAAAACCTAAATCGAGCGACTCTGACGCGCTGCAAAATCGCAAGCTTGGCCTCAGCCTAACGCTACCTTTGACGTCGCATTTCGTTTACAGTCTTTGTAAATAAGGAGCATGTCCAATTTTTCCTCGTTGCTGTACATATCACTCCGCTTTAGGGATACCGCACATAGTCATCATCGGCTTTAACTCGAATCCGAGTATAAATCTTCTTCCTTCAGTCCACTTTGTGGATGTGTTTACGGTGACTAAAGAGTCCAATCCTGGCATAGAACAAGCGTCCACACAAGTCACATAGTATTGCTGGAGAAGGACGTGGTTGGGCTGCTCGAAGTTTCCTAGCTTGACGCTTGGCCTCTTCATGTGTGCGTCGATCCCTTTCAAACGTTTTTACAGTATCCGAGATGGTACGGCGCCAAGTTGAGCGGTCTTCAGCCAGCATGTCCCAGGTTTGTGAATCAACCTGTCAATTTCAGGGTCTGCTTAAAATGGTCCTTGTAGCGCCTCTTAGGACCACCATGAGGTCCGGTGCCATAGCATGACTCTACATATAGCATTTGACGAGGTAATCTCACATCATCCATGCGATGGACATGACCAATCCATCTAAATTGGTGACCTATTATGGATAATTCTATACTGTTGATTTGAGCAGATAGTAGATATTAATCGTACAATGGTAGCATCGGTGGACTGCCGTCTCTTATGTACGTGTGCATTTATCCCTGCATCCTAGAAGAAATACGTGAAACCACCTCAATGCATAGGTGAAATACTAAGTACAGAACTGTGTCAGTACTAACATCCTGCGAAAAGTGAATTAATTCACACAATACAATTAGTCGTTAAAACCACCTCGCCCTTCTAATTTATTGTGAGCGTCTTGTCATTTTAAGTCGTACGATTCTGGTTAATAATCACACATTTTGCAAATGTACATTACCTCACAGTATGCTATGCATGCGATGCGTGTGTTTGTCAGCAAGGAGTGGGTCACGCTAGGAAATCCTGCATTGGATATTGCAGCGGTGTTCTGTCAAATGCCGACACAAATGAAAACCTTTAATATCTCCGAAAGCACTCGTCAGATGTGCAAAAGTAGCACATCACTGAACGTGCTGCTTAATTACTAACTGTTTCATTGTGTGCAATTAGTGTAGTCATCTTTAAAAAAAAGTTGCTACCGGTTCTGCGGAAAATATGTAGGTGATGGAGACAAAATGGATGGTGTATTATGAGCCACTGTATGTGATTGGCGCATTCGAAAACAGAATGTCGATATCTCAAGTGGATCAGTAGATATGAGGTGGTCAACTTAGCTGAATCACCCTGTATATTACAGCAATATGGTTTTTCAGTCGCGAGTAAAGGGGCAGGTGACCTCGCTGTTCCGCCCCTTAAAATTTCAATTGCTAACTCAAGTGAATGCGTTCATGCCTCCTCATTGCACTTCTATCAGTGTACATCTTTGCACACGTAGAGCAGGCGTACGGTGCTACTTTTAAATGACACACCATGTGTCGTCTCAGAGAATCGGGTCGCGCAAATCTCTTCTCACACACAGCGCATAATGTTTCCTGTGATTTTGAATGAACCGACATGTGTTTATCCAGATAAGCCTTTGTGGCAAAATTCTTTCTGCAAATATAACAGGAGTAAGACTTATTACTGTGCAACATTTTGTGATTATTGAGAGAACGTCTCCATTTGTATGTTTTTAAACAAACACTACAAGTATACGGTCTGTCTTTGTTATGAACAACAGAATGCCTCTTCAATTCGGTTTTATTCGGATATTTCTTTCCACATGAGGTGCAAATGTTAAGCAACTTTTGATGTGTCTGAGGCATATGTTCTTTCAAATTTTTGCACCGATTGTATCGCTCTCCGCACTTGCTACATGACTGGGGCAAATTACCAGTGTGATGATTCATATGCTTCTTTAATTGACCACGCCTTGCAAAAGCATTGCCACATATAGAGCAAGAATGCAGTTTACTGTCAGAGTGCACCAACATATGCATTCTCAAATATCGACGACACTCAAATGTCCCACCACATGTACAGCACGAATATCGTTTTTCTTTTGCGGAATTCTTCGGACTACCGAGAGCTGAGATTGCCTTCTCGTATGACAGCAGGCCCTCAAAATTTTGGCCCATCACGTCCGTTCCAGGGTCTGAATCCTTGTAAAATATTTCCCTCAAGAAATCAGAAGTATTTTCCTCTTTCTTCTGTGGATCCTGTTCAGGGTTGGCTATATCACTGTTCAGTACCCTGAAGACACAAAATGATATTTCGTCTAAATGACAGTAAAATGCATATGCACCGTATTCTAGATGAACTGCTGAAAAGGTTTCATTAAGGTGTTTTCAGTAAGTTTATTGGTAAAGAACATGGCAGTGATAAAAGAAACTTAAACATAAATAACCATTTTATGAATAGCACGGATCTGTTAAATCAGTGATGGCTCAGAAAAATGCAAATTTGGGTATACCTTGAATGATTCAAGATAAATATTTTCCGATTAACACTGCTAATATCGAACGCGAACAACCCTTAACTGCTAAGCTACCTTTTTAATTGTTGTATTTCTTTAATGTCCTCATTTGTCACCTTCATTTTTAGTATACCCATGAATGCACTTTAAACACATAATTTCAAATAAACTGTACAACTACCTCACTGAATACCCACTCGCCATACATTCATTATAAACATATATAGCGATGACCCTTTAGATTAGAAAATGTGCCATTGCCCTATTCTGAGTTACAACTCAATCCCTTATTTCCCTCTCCAACACTATAATTCTATTCCTATTTTTCAGTTTGACTATATTTGCCTACATGTCAAGAAAGGAAGCCACAACAAGACAAGGTGGTCTAGAGCAGCGTTTCCCAAACTGTGGTACGCTCGTACTGCTGCAGTGGTACGCGGTGATGTTACGAAAAATAAAAAAAATATTTGATAGGCTACGTTTCGAAAAATATAAAAACATTCATATTTTGCCGGAGGACTTTAAGGTCAAAGACAAGGAGCAGTTGAATGAATTGAATTGTGATTCAGAAGGAAGGCAAACGTTTTCAAAAATGACTCTTGTGAACTATTGGGTTGAGAGGCGTGCAGACTATGCAGACTTAGCTGACAAAGCAGTTAGATTTTTACTGCCTTTCACTACTTCGTACTTGTGTGAGACTGCATTTTCTTCACTTGTTTACCTCAAGAATAAATACCGGAATAGGCTCCTTACAGTGGAAAATGATCTTAAACCAAACATTCCTAAGTTGGCTTCTAATCTACAAGCTCACCCTTCACATTGAAGTTGTTAGTTGAACTTTGGTTTTTATGTTTCATTATTACGAGTTCTTTTATTAATATTATTTGTACAGTGTCATTTCTGAATGTTTGAATTGAATACTTATTGTAGTAAATAATAAAACAACTGGACGCACTTTTTATTATATGAACTTTAACTCCGACAGTCTAACTCGAACAAACACAATTTACAATCCGTATTTCGGTCTACTACTTAATGCTGATGGTGGTGGTGGTGAGGGGTTATAGTTACTATATCTCACAACCATTAGGTCGTACGCGAGAGATTCTCATCCCTTAAAGTGGTACACACACAAAAGAGTTTGGGAAACGCTGGTCTAGATTATTAGAGCAAATGTGCATCATTTGAGAGAAATAAGAAACCTGCTCGTTTCGAGGGTTTCCATCTATGGGATTTCACTACTTCCAACTGATCTGTATTATATAGATAAGCACTTACGCATTGATAACAGGTTCACTGATGTCACACTCTTTATCCAGGGATTCTTGTTTCATATCCTGATGAAAAAATAAAAAATCTTAATACTTCTGCCATAATCTTCCATAACTTTGAATATACAATGGTTAAGTCACCTAATATGTCGTTCTTCTAAAGACATAGGCATACACGTTAAATCGCGCACCAGTACATCGATCGGCAGCTGCAACAAGTAGGTAGATTGGTGGTTCGAATCCCGACGATGGCAGTGGCTATCTCGAGTGTGGTTTCTCCACACACCCTCCAGGCATATGCCGGGTTAGTACCCTATTACATAATCCCCAGGGCACCTGCCCCATTTCCATCCCTTATAGATACAGCCACTACAACAACATATGCTGAACATACGGCGAAGTACACGGGGCTGAAGACCACGATGTCCCAAGCTCCAAAAAAATAATGATGTACAATATGTTGTTCTAGTGTTAAGTATTGAAGGCTTTGATTTAATGTTTTAACATTTCTGAATGAAAATACCAGTTCATGAAACAGTCTGCATCAGTACATGTGGGACTATATTCGTCATCATCATCATCAAGTTTCCAGTCCAGTTTCCCGGGTGTGGTTTACGAGCGCTCTCCATTTTAGTCTATTCATATACCACTGCTCCTTCAAGACTTCATCCCAGTTGATTTCCTTGGATGTGAAATCTTCCTTCACTTGGTCCAGCCATCTCCTCCTAGGTCTTCCAACAGGTCTCTTTCCAGTAATCGCAGTATGTAACCATTGTTTTGCAATTCTTCTTTCTGTCATACGTTTGACGTGACCAAACCATCGCAAACGTGCCCTACTGTCGACCAAAATATTATGTGCACTCGAGTTTGAAAGTTGTTTCTGAAGTAACGAATACACCTACATAAAATCCAATAACATCATCTTTTTCGTCGTTCAATTTTACGTTAGTTCATGTAGGTATGGAATTTTTAATTTATATTTTATTATTTTTTATCGCAGTTGAAACACAAAAAGTGCCCGTTTTTAAGCGTGTTTCAACAATGGGTCACATTTAAGAATTATTATCTCACAAACCCGTCATCAGATCGAATCCAAATTTTAACACAATATACATGGGAATGTTATATAACTGGTTTATTAATTTCAAAATTTTATGTGTTCAAGAACGAAAGTTCTTATCATTTTTGTAAGGTAACCTTTTCTCGGCTCGGGGTTGTTGGAAACTGTAGTTCTTGGTTGCATTGAAATCCTTATACATCAAAAAGTTATGCTGCATGACTGTGAAATACGTCAATTAATTCACTTATTTTATACAGCTTGCACCGGAGCGGCTAACTGGTGAACCATGTCTTAATTCCCCGTATAAACCGATATAAAATAAGTGAATTAATTTACGTATTTCACAATCATACAGCATACCTTTTGGATGTATAAGGATTACAACGCGACCAAGAACTACATTTTCAAACCACCCCGAGCCGAGAAGAAGTTACCTTACAAAAATGATAACAGCTTTGTTTCTTGGGCACACAAAATTTTAAAATTAATAAACCAGTTATGTAACATTCCAATGAATATTGTGTTAAAATTTGGATTCGATCTGATGACGGATTTGTGAGATAATAATTCATAAATGCGACGCATGGTTGAAACACGCTTAAAAACGGGCACTTTTTGTGTTCCAACTGCGATAAAAAATATTAAAATATAAATTTAAAATTCCCAACCTACATGAACTAACGTAAAATATAACGACGAAAATGATGATGTTATTGGATTTTATGTAGGTCTATTGGTTACTTCACAAACAACCTTCAAACTCGAGTGCACATAATAATTTGGTCGACAGTAGTTATGGTCTCCTTCAGGGACTGATTTATTCCAGCTTGTTCTCTTATCTTCTCATTTCTTACTTTGTTTTTCCTAGTTTTTTGAAGCATGCTTCTTAGAAACTTAATTTCTGAAGCCTGAAGTCTGCTGTCATCTTCTTTGGTAGTTGTGCATGTTTCCAACCCATAAGTCAATATAAGGACAAAGTATGTTTGAAACAGGGTTTGTTTTGATCTTAGTGGCACTTGCTTATTCCAGAATAGACATCGAACTTGCTGATAGAAATGACTTGATTTCTGAATACAGTTATATAATTCAAGTTGTATTCTGTTGTCACTTGATATTAAGCATCCAAGGTACTGATACTGGTTTGCCGTTTCCAATTGTACACCCTCCAGCATTATATTATCTTTACTTCTCTGTCTGTTAACAGACATTGCAGCAGTTTTTGTAGCACTTTTAGTCCATATTTTTTCAAATGATCATTCCAGACGTTCAGCCTATAGGGACTATAATATCTAAGATAATGAAACTGCCGGTCATTTATTACTTACATTATTAGTAAATACTAGACCTTTCTTAACCATAATACTTATTTCAGGACTGTTATCTACAACCTCTATAGGAGTAGTTAGTTATATAAACTGTGCAGTGTTATTATTTTGAAAAACAGAGGTTTTTTTTTTCGAAGAAAATGTTTACTCCAACTTACTATTGTTCAGACGTGACCATGCATGGTCCAACAATAGATCATCCGGAAGGTTAGGCAAACCAAGAGTTAACAAGTATATAGGTAATATGTCAAGATTCTCTGCTCATTATCTCCTAAATTACTTTTCTGTCTTTTTAACTTTGTCAAATGAGGAACTGGTACAATGGTTGTAAGGAATCAGTATAATTTCAACGGAAAATTAAATTTGATATCTTAAAACACTTTAACACTGGCATGGGGGGTTGAAAACAAAATATCAATATGTGCAACGGTTCAAATGATATTTAAATAGAGCAATTCATGTGACTAATAATGTACAGTAGGATACATCTCATGAGGATGGTTAAGTGAAGAACAAGGACTATTCTTTCAAGAGAGTAGCAGCATTTTATTACATTCTTGTCACATCTCTTTCCTTGTGTATTGGCACTTACAGTAATCGTGGCACGAGTTCCCTAAATGATGTCCATGGGTAAAGACTCAATAGAATGAATATATCAAATAACAATTTTAAATACACCCAACACCGTGAATGTGTTAAGTTATTGACTTCTTGATATGCATATGTGCATTGAACCAAATTATCAGGTTTCGTCACCGTACCATTATCAGATGACGAGTTATTTATTTATTTTTATTTTATGTCTTCGCAATATGGTACCAGTACATATGAGACAATTTTGGAATTTATGATGAATAAGGAGTAAATTAATTATGCTAATACTAATATTAATGAAAAAGGCACATGAATAATAATAATAATGATAATAATAATTTTAACAATAATAATCACAATGTCACAGACCATTCTATAATATCTTAGATATAATCCTAGCTCAGCCATACGTCCTATCATCCATCACCATTCACACGGGGTAATCAGCAGTATTCAACAGGTAATCTCGGCATGCGGCCTGAAATTTCCTTATTGTTATAAAATTTCTGATATCGGCAGGAGTTGAATTCCATAGTCGAGATCCTGCTACAGCAAAAGAGCTGTTGAACATGGCTGAGTAGTTGATGGGGAAGGCGAGGGAAGACCCAGATCGAGTGCTTCGGTTATGATATGAGGACAAGTAACTAAATTTGATGACATGTACGTGGGGGTGCTTTCATGCAGAAATCGATAGATGGATGTCAGCAAGTGCAATTTACGGCGTTCATCAGGTTTAAGGCAAGAAAGAGTACGGTAGCTTGGGGTTATGTGGGCATCGTATTTAGATTGAAAGCAAACCGAAGACAAGAGTTCAATGCTTGTTGGAGTTTCACTGTTTGTCCATGAGTCGCGTCAACGAGAACAATGTCACAATAGTCTAGAATTGGTAGTGTTAGTGTCTGGATGAGTTTAATCTTAATGTCTAGTGGTAAAATGTTCTTATGGCGCACGAGTGGGTGAAGGGAAGCATATATCTTTTCACGTGTATTTCTTACATGTGGTGACCAGTCGAGAGTTTCAGTTATGATTAACCCAAGATTCCTTACTTCTTTACTAAAGGGAATGGTGAGTGAATTCAGAGTTACTGGAGGCACAACGTAGTTTTTTTAATGAGTTTAGCAGCTTATGAGAGCCGATGATGATAGGATTTCCTTAGGATTGAGGAGGAGAGAGTTGTCACGGGTGTATACACTAAGTTGTTGGAGATCAGTGTTTATATCCCTTATTGCATTTGATATATCGTTGATACTAGTGAGGCAATATATTTGGAGATCATGTGCATACAGATGATACTTATTATAGTTAATTGTGCAGGAGATATCGTTGATATAAAGCACGAAAAGTAGGGGCCCAAGGACTGAACCTTGGGTGGTTCCTGCCTTTTTCAGACGCCACTGTGAGGTGGTATCCTGTACAATCACACGCTGATTTCGACCCGTTAGGTAAGCAGAGAAAAAAATTATGGCTTCGGTACTGCACCGTTTTTTATTTATTGGTCCGGATTACGGTACAAGTCCGCTCACATAGCCACCGCTAAATGAACGACCTTGACCCAGGTTAGTTACGTCACTACCATATGGGGAGCGCACGCATTCATCTGCTCGTGTCGCCACAACCACCTGGGAAGCTCCACTAAGCTCGTTTCATTTTTCTGACGCGCGGGGCGCTGGATGATATTATTATGTAGGTCAACCTTGTCCACGAATCAGAGGCCGATCTTTTCGCCACGCCCAGGAGAAGGGGGTAGTCTGTCTCGTGTGTTATGTAAGAGAGTGGAGAGGCACAGAGAGTATAATAGCTTTGCCCAGCTTATATCGGATAATAGCTTAAAATAAGTATACACGCGAGTGACGTTTTCTGTTCGAACACCGGATGATTCAGCCCAGTGTCTAAGTGGCTATGAACATGAGTATGCCGAGAATAGAACTCGGTGTAATTTCACGTTGTTAAACAGACCATATATTGAGTGCAAGACATCACGCATTGATATATACAGAACAGTATTTCGAGGCCACGGCATTAAGACTGTACTTAGCACGGCCCAGTCATACGAACGTTTTATGTGGGCCTTCCTCAATATGTACGCCGTCATGAAATCTGAGGCATTGGGAGGAAAATTAAACACGAACAGTAACTTTTTAGTTAAGTCAGCCTAAACTTTGACGAGGATATAGCTTGCCAAGTAATGATATAATCATCCTAGCAACCACAATGCTTTATTCAAATAGTAGTGTACTCGCTGCGCTGTTCACAAGCATGCCGAGAATAGACTTTCGGAATTATGCGAGTGCTGTGGACATAAACGCAGGCCGAATTGTCTCCCGGGTATCGCAACTTTGTGATTGCGAATATACTTGCTTCCGGGCGAGTAGGTAGGCTGGGGGGGTTTTGACTCAAATACCGTTATTTATGCAAATTAGGGGGGCGTGGCAAGGTCAATGACCTTGAGGTAGGTCATGATCAATGACCTTGAGGTAGGTCATTGACCCCAAGGTCGCCGGGACCCCGGAAGGTAAACAAACCTTGGAGGGTCCAGGAACCGGTTTGAGGGGGTGTGGGTGGAGGGGGAGGAGTGGGGTGGGGAGAGGGGGGAGGGTGAGGGGGGTGGGGGGTGGGGGGTGGGGGGGTGGGTGGCTAGGGTGGAGGATGAGGGGGAAGAGGCTCTGCACGAGACCCTCCTCGACCCAGTCTCTCTGTTGGACTGAGCGCCTTCTCTGATATTATCCTGGGCTATATAGCTTAGCTTTATGCCCGATGAGATCCGAGTGTTGCCGAAGGTTTCCGAATCCTTGGTTGTGAATGAATTGTCAGAGAATTGAACGGTCAACTGGTGTGTGTGTGTGTGTGTGTGTGTGACGTCACAGCAGATTACGGGATGTGAGGTAGGTCATGAACGGGAGTGTTTTGAATGGAAAACATTAGTGTAACTGGTGTGTGTGTGACGTCACAGCAGATTACGGGATGTGAGGTAGGTCATGAACGGGAGTGTTTTGAATGGAAAACATTAGTGTAACTGGTGTGTGTGTGACGTCACAGCAGATTAGGGGATGTGAGATAGGTCATGAACGGGAGTGTTTTGAATGGAAAACATGAATGGCGGTGGATGGCGGTGGTTGTTGAACCCTGACGTGGTAGGTTGCTTAGGTGTGAATGGGTCTGAGAGACAAACAAGATGGGGTTGAAAGCGCTCAATGGTAAACAAACATCGATGCGTGGGTGGATGTTTAATGAACATAGGTGTTTGTGTGAATGAATAAACAGATTTGAACGGTTAACCTGTGTGTGACGTCACATGGGATGACTAATCCTGAGATTGACAACGGGTTGTATGGTAGGTCATGTCTGGGAATGACCTTACGGTGATTGAGAGGGTGCGGGACAAATGATGAGGTAAACGTGTTTGAATCATGAATGGAGATGGATGGTGGGTGTTGAACTCTTGCTTGCGTGGTAGGTTGAATGTAAAAACAAATAAAACCAGAAGCAAAAAAAGTAAATGTGAGGTAGGTCATGAACGGGAGTGTTTTGAATGGAAAACATTAGTGTAACTGGTGTGTGTGTGACGTCACAGCAGATTACGGGATGTGAGGTAGGTCATGAACGGGAGTGTTTTGAATGGAAAACATTAGTGTAACTGGTGTGTGTGTGTGTGACGTCACAGCAGATTAGGGGATGTGAGGTAGGTCATGAACGGGAGTGTTTTGAATGGAAAACATGAATGGCGGTGGATGACGGTGGTTGTTGAACCCTGACGTGGTAGGTTGCTTAGGTGTGAATGGGTCTGAGAGACAAACAAGATGGGGTTGAAAGCGCTCAATGGTAAACAAACATCGATGCGTGGGTGGATGTTTAATGAACATAGGTGTTTGTGTGAATGAATAAACAGATTTGAACGGTTAACCTGTGTGTGACGTCACATGGGATGACTAATCCTGAGATTGACAACGGGTTGTATGGTAGGTCATGTCTGGGAATGACCTTACGGTGATTGAGAGGGTGCGGGACAAATGATGAGGTAAACGTGTTTGAATCATGAATGGAGATGGATGGTGGGTGTTGAACTCTGGCTTGCTTGGTAGGTTGAATGTAAAAACAAATAAAACCAGAAGCAAAAAAAAGTAAAATTATGTTTTATTTTGGAACTGTTACTACAACTTAATTTGCCTTTTATCACCAGCTTCTTCTTCTTCCTCTTCATCTTCCTAATCATCATCATCATCTTCTTCTTCTTCTTCTTCTTCATCTTCTTCACCTCTCCCACGCCCTTCCATCGCTGACATTAAATCAGCAAAAAACCCCACCAAAACTGGATCATTTCCAAAGCTATAAAAAAACATAAATATAGTAATGACCTGAAGGAAGTCATGGTTGGTTGGTTCCTCAGTTTAGGGGCTGCGACAACGCGGTCATATAGCTCCGTGTACTTTGGGTGTGTGTGGAATCTGTCTGATAACCGGTGTTAATTGTGATGCCTGTATTAGTGTGTGTTATTAGTTTTTAATTCATGCAAGGACTGCAGACATTAGATTTTCAAGTAGTTCTAACTTTTGCTACCAAACTCCACCGTCAACAACCAACTAGTTCTGAACGTCGTTACTAGATGCCACCGCAAACGGCTTCTGGCGACAAATGTTGGAACCTATGAACGTTAGTCAAATATAACCTATAATTTATTTTCACACAAGTGTAATTAGTGGAAGGTTCTTTATTATGCCATACATCTCTGACATTTACTTCTCCTCCGAAGGAAGGCACACCAGGAGATTTTTAACGCTCTTAAAAATCTGACGACTTCGGTCGGGTTTGAATCCGCGACCAACTACGCCACCAAAGCTGCTGAAATAAGGCATCCACTTAATTTACACAATTATTCTGTAATCCAAGAAATGGCTTTTCACGAACACAAATTATACAAATGAAGAATTTCAGCTATTTGTTTTATGTTGTTGTTTCATTTGAGGGCCTTGGGTATCGTGGTCATGTAGCCCTGTGTGTACTGTGATGTATGTACTAGTTTGTGTATTTGTAATTCAGGTAGCATTTGGGTAGGAATCGTCCGTGGCCTTACGTTAGGTGTCAGCCCGGTATTTGCCTGGAGTTGAAGTGGTAAATCACAGAAAACCACTTCCAGGATGGCAGAGGTAGGAATCAAACCCCATTCCAGCTGTCAGATCAGAATTAAAATCTCTTGGCAGAGCCAATTGAACCCTCACCTCCACAATGACAGCCAAGAATACTAGCCACTACGCAACAAGGAGACTTTTTTCCTGTATTTTAATTTGTCTGGTAACCCGTGTTATTATGGTATCTGCAGTAGTAGTAGTAGTAGTAGTAGTGTGTGTATTTGTAATTTCAGGGACGATTAGGAAGGAGACGGCCATGCACTCAAGTTTGAAACTACCCCGGCATTTGCCTGAAGTAGAAGTGGGAAACAAAAGAAAACCACTTCCAGGATGGATGAAGGGAAATCAAACCCACCTCTTCTTATTTTTCCTCATGAGGCTGAGTGCACCCCGTTCCAGCCCTCAGATCAGAATTAAATTTTTTGGCAGAGTCAGGAATAGAATCTGGACCTACGGGGCGACAACCAGGAATGCTAGCCGCTACACAACGTGGACACTCACTACTACAGAAACCACTATAACACAGGTTATGAGACAAAATCTACACACACACAAAGTACACACAAGTCTAAAATGACCACAATATCCTAGCCCCTCAGTGAAACAACAACAACAACAACTTCCTCCTCCTACATTAAAAACGATTCAGAACAGACAATACATTTATACATGACTATGTTTCAGCCAAAATACTTCAGTTAATTCATTTTAGTGGCTTGGACACAGTGGTTATTTAGCCCTGTGTATTTTAGACGTGCGAGTGTGCGTGTTTGTCTGATAACCTATGTTATTGTGTGTATTTGTAATTTGAGAGAGGATTGGGAAGGAGAAGGCCGTGGCCTTAAGTTAGGAACCAATCCAGCATTTGCCTCGAGTAGGAGTGGGGAGGCCACAGAAAACCATTTCAAGGATTGCTGCGGTGGGAATTGAACCAACCTCTTCTTAGTTTTGCTTCACGAGGCTGTCCCGTTCCAGCCCTCAAAACAGAATTAATTTCTTGGCAGAGCCGGTAATTGAACCCAGAACTCTGCGGGCGACAGCCAATAATGCTAACCGCTACACTAGGAGGTTGCCAAATACTTAAGAACGCATTTTAGGATAAAGATAATCTAATAATTGCCACGGTGGGTGAGTGGTTACCGTATCTGGCTACCAACCCCAAGCTTGCAGTTTCTCTCCTTATACGTTGTTGGCATGTTAAAAAAAACATTTGAATTCAGTAGGCCATGTTCATAATGGCAGCATTAATCTCGGGATTTTAGGGGCAGATGACCTCGTTGTTCCGCCCCTTAAAACAACAATAACTAACTAACTAACTAATCTTGGGATTTTCCGCCAACACAAAAAATTCCTCCTTTCTCTACTAGTAAGCGTTATAGTGTCTAGGAGCGTATATATCTAATCTCCATAACTTTCAGAGCGCTCCAAAGAACAACAAACTTCGACATGCAAGCTGTCCTTTGGGCGTCAAATAACAAAATTTGCACCCGGCACTCAAGGCTATACAGTGTTAAAATATATCTAATAATACTGCTATTGGGCTTTGAGCGACGCCGGGGTGCCGGAATTTCGCCCCAAAGGGGATCTTTAACGTGCTTGTAAATCTATAGACACGGTTCCCTCGCATTTGCGCACCCTCAAATGCCAGCTGGTTGCACCAGAATACGAACCTGCAACCTTGGGCCCAGCAAGCAAGAACATTACCGCTGAGCCACACAGCCAGCCTAAATGGTAATCAAACCCACATCTACACAGTTTTTGCCTCACGAGGCTGAGTGTACCCCAGTGCCATATCATGTTCATTCACCCTTGTGTACTTGGCTGTTTGTAATTTTTTTGCATGATAACACATGTTATTGTACTAATGACTAACATTTACAAGTTATTGCGCATAATTATCTTATCTCATTAGCATTTAGGTCTAAATGATGTACTGTATGTCCTATATTATTGGTAACATGTGTTACTCTGGTGTCTGTAGTAGTGTGTGTATTTGTAACTTGGGATTAGAGAAAAAAGAAACAGCGATAACCTAAAGTTGGAAACCATCCTAGCATTCGCTTGGCGTAGAAATGTGAAACCATGGAAAATCAGTTCCAGAATAGATGAGGAGTGGAATGCACCCACCTCTTCTCAGTTTTACCTCGCAAGGCTGAATGTACTGTTTGTCAAGAAATGTAATTTCAGTCTGAGGATTAGAACAGGGTACACACAAACTTGTAAACCACACACACTATGACGCCCAAAGGGCAGCTTGCATGTCGAAGTTTGTTGTTCTTTGGAGCGCTCTGAAAGTTATGGAGATTAGATATATAAGCTCCTAGACACTATAACGCTTACTAGTAGAGAAAGGAGGAATTTTTTGTGTTGGCGGAAAATCCCAAGATTAGTTAGTTAGTTAGTTATTGTTGTTTTAAGGGGCGGAACAACGAGGTCATCTGCCCCTAAAATCCCGAGATTAATGCTGCCATTATGAACATGGCCTACTGAATTCAAATGTTTTTTTTAACATGCCAACAACGTATAAGGAGAGAAACTGCAAGCTTGGGGTTGGTAGCCAGATACGGTAACCACTCACCCACCGTGGCAATTATTAGATTATCTTTATCCTAAAATGCGTTCTTAAGTATTTGGCAACCTCCTAGTGTAGCGGTTAGCATTATTGGCTGTCGCCCGCAGAGGTCTGGGTTCAATTACCGGCTCTGCCAAGAAATTAATTCTGTTTTGAGGGCTGGAACGGGACAGCCTCGTGAAGCAAAACTAAGAAGAGGTTGGTTCAATTCCCACCGCAGCAATCCTTGAAATGGTTTTCTGTGGCCTCCCCACTCCTACTCGAGGCAAATGCTGGATTGGTTCCTAACTTAAGGCCACGGCCTTCTCCTTCCCAATCCTCTCTCAAATTACAAATACACACAATAACATAGGTTATCAGACAAACACGCACACTCGCACGTCTAAAATACACAGGGCTAAATAACCACTGTGTCCAAGCCACTAAAATGAATTAACAACTGAAGTATTTTGGCTGAAACATAGTCATGTATAAATGTATTGTCTGTTCTGAATCGTTTTTAATGTAGGAGGAGGAAGTTGTTGTTGTTGTTGTTGTCACTGAGGGGCTAGGATATTGTGGTCATTTTAGACTTGTGTGTACTTTGTGTGTGTGTAGATTTTGTCTCATAACCTGTGTTATAGTGGTTTCTGTAGTAGTGAGTGTCCACGTTGTGTAGCGGCTAGCATTCCTGGTTGTCGCCCCGTAGGTCCAGATTCTATTCCTGACTCTGCCAAAAAATTTAATTCTGATCTGAGGGCTGGAACGGGGTGCACTCAGCCTCATGAGGAAAAATAAGAAGAGGTGGGTTTGATTTCCCTTCATCCATCCTGGAAGTGGTTTTCTTTTGTTTCCCACTTCTACTTCAGGCAAATGCCGGGGTAGTTTCAAACTTGAGTGCATGGCCGTCTCCTTCCTAATCGTCCCTGAAATTACAAATACACACACTACTACTACTACTACTACTGCAGATACCATAATAACACGGGTTACCAGACAAATTAAAATACAGGAAAAAAGTCTCCTTGTTGCGTAGTGGCTAGTATTCTTGGCTGTCATTGTGGAGGTGAGGGTTCAATTGGCTCTGCCAAGAGATTTTAATTCTGATCTGACAGCTGGAATGGGGTTTGATTCCTACCTCTGCCATCCTGGAAGTGGTTTTCTGTGATTTACCATTTCAACTCCAGGCAAATACCGGGCTGACACCTAACGTAAGGCCACGGACGATTCCTACCCAAATGCTACCTGAATTACAAATACACAAACTAGTACATACATCACAGTACACACAGGGCTACATGACCACGATACCCAAGGCCCTCAAATGAAACAACAACATAAAACAAATAGCTGAAATTCTTCATTTGTATAATTTGTGTTCGTGAAAAGCCATTTCTTGGATTACAGAATAATTGTGTAAATTAAGTGGATGCCTTATTTCAGCAGCTTTGGTGGCGTAGTTGGTCGCGGATTCAAACCCGACCGAAGTCGTCAGATTTTTAAGAGCGTTAAAAATCTCCTGGTGTGCCTTCCTTCGGAGGAGAAGTAAATGTCAGAGATGTATGGCATAATAAAGAACCTTCCACTAATTACACTTGTGTGAAAATAAATTATAGGTTATATTTGACTAACGTTCATAGGTTCCAACATTTGTCGCCAGAAGCCGTTTGCGGTGGCATCTAGTAACGACGTTCAGAACTAGTTGGTTGTTGACGGTGGAGTTTGGTAGCAAAAGTTAGAACTACTTGAAAATCTAATGTCTGCAGTCCTTGCATGAATTAAAAACTAATAACACACACTAATACAGGCATCACAATTAACACCGGTTATCAGACAGATTCCACACACACCCAAAGTACACGGAGCTATATGACCGCGTTGTCGCAGCCCCTAAACTGAGGAACCAACCAACCATGACTTCCTTCAGGTCATTACTATATTTATGGCATGATAAAAACCTTCCACTAATTACACTTGTGTGAAGTTAAATTATAGGTTATATTTGACTAACGCTCTTAGGTTTCAAAGTTTGTCGCCAGAAGCCGTTTGCGGTGGCATCTAGTAACGATGTTCAGAACTAGTTGGTTGTTGACGGTGGAGTTTGGTAGCAAAAGTTAGAACTACTTGAAAATCTAATGTCTGCAGTCCTTGCATGAATTAAAAACTAATAACACACACTAATACAGGCATCACAATTAACACCGGTTATCAGACAGATTCCACACACACCCAAAGTACACGGGGCTATATGACCGCGTTGTCGCAGCCCCTAAACTGAGGAACAAACCAACCATGACTTCCTTCAGGTCATTACTTTATTTATGGCATGATAAAAACCTTCCACTAATTACACTTGTGTGAAGTTAAATTATAGGTTATATTTGACTAACGCTCTTAGGTTTCAAAGTTTGTCGCCAGAAGCCGTTTGCGGTGGCATCTAGTAACGATGTTCAGAACTAGTTGGTTGTTGACGGTGGAGTTTGGTAGCAAAAGTTAGAACTACTTGAAAATCTAATGTCTGCAGTCCTTGCATGAATTAAAAACTAATAACACACACTAATACAGGCATCACAATTAACACCGGTTATCAGACAGATTCCACACACACCCAAAGTACACGGGGCTATATGACCGCGTTGTCGCAGCCCCTAAACTGAGGAACAAACCAACCATGACTTCCTTCAGGTCATTACTTTATTTATGGCATGATAAAAACCTTCCACTAATTACACTTGTGTGAAGTTAAATTATAGGTTATATTTGACTAACGCTCTTAGGTTTCAAAGTTTGTCGCCAGAAGCCGTTTGCGGTGGCATCTAGTAACGATGTTCAGAACTAGTTGGTTGTTGACGGTGGAGTTTGGTAGCAAAAGTTAGAACTACTTGAAAATCTAATGTCTGCAGTCCTTACATGAATTAAAAACTAATAACACACACTAATACAGCCATCACAATTAACGCCGGTTATCAGACAGATTCCACACACACCCAAAGTACACGGGGCTACATGACCGCGTTGTCGCAGCCCCTAAACTGAGGAACCAACCAACCATGACTTCTTTCAGGTCATTACAGAAATGAGATTAATCAAAGCAATCACAGGAGAAGCATCTGAAGCTGACAACTAAAGAAATCTGAAAGCAATCACAGGAGAAGCATTTGAAGCTGAAAACTAAAGAAATCTGAAAGAAAATAGGCAGTTGTAGTTGAAGAGACAAACAAATCAACTTATTTGCCAACAAACCAGATTCAAACATCGTAAAATACGTGCACAATAGAACTACAGTATTTTTTTTTCAGCAGATAAGTAAATCACTTGAAATTTGCAATAAATTGTGGATGTGAAAGTCATCTCCTGTATATTATTATTTCTAGGGGCTTGGACGTCAGGGATATGAGTTACACGTACTTGGATATTTATATGAGTTATGTGTTAACAAGTAGGCCTATTATTGTTGTTTTTAGTATTAGTAACAATGTTATGTGGAGCTCAACTTTGGAATAACGCGACCATGGCATTAAGTTAGAAGCCATTCTGGAAATTTGCCTGTAGTACAGGGGAGAAAGAATGGAAGAACACTTCTAGGTTTGAATGTGTTTTGAATCGAACCCACCTCTTCTCAGTTCTGACATACAAGGTTGAGTGAACCCCGTCCTATTCCTCAGACTAGAATTACATTTCTTGAAAGAGACGGAAATCTAGCACAGACCTTTGCAGTAATAGCCAAGAATGCTAATCACTACACCATGAGGCGGTCAACATATTTCTTTTAGTGTGATCAAATGTGCATATGTTGACGGTTGATGATTTGACGAATGATGGTTAGCGGTAGACAATCTTTTATACATTGACATACCCTTGAGAAAATGAAAGTTGTTTACCCTTCAATAGCTAAATGACCGCAAGTACGTTGGTTAGATTTTGTTTGAACGTTCTATTAAAAGTTCCAACGTTCAGCACTAGGTATCACTGGGTTTTGTTGGTGAAAGTTGGAACTACATAAAATTGAACTGAACATGTAACTCACCGTTTGCGTGTCCGGCTGGAAGCAGCTACAGACTCCGGCGAGCCAAACATGTCCTTGGACACTCTAGGCAGCAAGCCATACAATACATAATAAACTGCATCACTTGATGGCCCACACGAACACCATCCTTGGCTACTGGTTTAGAGGTCGAGGCAAGCAATTACCCACTTACTCGCTGTAGAATGCACATTCCGCAGCCTGAAAGCATCACGCGCAGACCTTGGCAAGAAATTATAACACCCCTAATTTAATTTCTTAGCAGTTGGGGATTGATCCCAGGCCTCCAGGGTGATAGCTATGAACACTAGCCTCTACACCACAATTGAGGGCACCGTGGCACAATGAACAAGCTGTTTGCCTCTGACCAAGGTAGACTGGGTTTGATTCCCGGCTAGTACATGTGAGATTTTTGAAGTGATTTGTCTTGTCCTGTTGTTTGGATTCCACACAAAAATCAGGTCTTGTGGCTCAAGATTGCAGCAACGTACTTGCGGTCATTTAGCTCTGTGTACTTTGTTGAGTGTTTTTTTTTTCAGAGAACCTGGGGCATTGCGATGGCTGTATTAGTGTGTGTGTATTTGTAATTCATGTGAGGATAGGGAAGAAGGTGGTTGTAAGGACTTAAGTGAAGAACTATCCTGTCATTTGCCTAGAGTAGAAGTGGGAAACCACAGAAAACCACTTCCAGAACTATTGAGGTGGGAATTGAAACCGCCTCTTCTCAGGTTTACTGCACAAAGTTAAGTGTACCCCGGTCTAACCCTCAGACCAGAATTAAATTTCTTGACTGAGCTGGGAATCGCAGTCAAAACGCTTGCCGCTACACCACATGGTGGACAGCATTACAAAAATATGTAAGGCCCATTTTTTAATCTCTACATAGTATAAAGCAAAGTCTCCAATCCTTGGATGCAAGGGGAAATCCCGAGAACCATTAGATGAATATTTGTGTGTTTTTCATCATTCTGTAAAAGATTTCTCGAGGAAGGTTTCTGTAGAAAAACGTTCATTTATGACTGAGCAGTAGCCTAACAATTTCAGTGAATCAAGTTGAAGAAAAACCTGCTGTCTGTGCGTTTTTTTTAAGCTTACGCTGGGTAAACCGATAAAAATATGGAAAAATAACTTACTGTATGTACTATTTATTGGCTGAATAGGTTTTATGAAATAAAATGTACACTTTTCACCGCAAGCATTGTAACCCTTAGTTTCTGATCACACCTTGCAAAAACAGGGAAACATTCATACACGTTTAGTTTCTAACTATGATTTGAAACTGGAAACTTTTAAACAATTTGATTCATCTTGCTGTTATACATTACATCTTACTTACTCGCAACTGATGAGTACAACCTTCTCTGATGCGTTCGAACTGGTCCACACAACTGATTCCATGCAACAAGGATGTTGCTATTTATACTACTTTTAAACCGGGTAACGCCCAGCTAACGTCTAGTGAAGGGTAAACAACTTTCATTTTCTCAAGGGTATGTCAATGTATAAAAGATTGTCTACCGCTAACCATCATTCGTCAAATCATCAACCGTCAACATATGCACATTTGATCACTCTAAAAGAAATATGTTGACCGCCTCATGGTGTAGTGATTAGCATTCTTGGCTATTACTGCAAAGGTCTGTGCTAGATTTCCGTCTCTTTCAAGAAATGTAATTCTAGTCTGAGGAATAGGACGGGGTTCACTCAACCTTGTATGTCAGAACTGAGAAGAGGTGGGTTCGATTCAAAACACATTCAAACCTATAAGTGTTCTTCCATTCTTTCTCCCCTGTACTACAGGCAAATTTCCAGAATGGCTTCTAACTTAATGCCATGGTCGCGTTATTCCAAAGTTGAGCTCCACATAACATTGTTACTAATACTAAAAACAATAATAGGCCTACTTGTTAACACATAACTCATATAAATATCCAAGTACGTGTAACTCATATCCCTGACGTCCAAGCCCCTAGAAATAATAATATACAGGAGATGACTTTCACATCCACAATTTATTGCAAATTTCAAGTGATTTACTTATCTGCTGAAAAAAAATACTGTAGTTCTATTGTGCACGTATTTTACGATGTTTGAATCTGGTTTGTTGGCAAATAAGTTGATTTGTTTGTCTCTTCAACTACAACTGCCTATTTTCTTTCAGATTTCTTTAGTTTTCAGCTTCAAATGCTTCTCCTGTGATTGCTTTCAGATTTCTTTAGTTGTCAGCTTCAGATGCTTCTCCTGTGATTGCTTTGATTAATCTCATTTCTGTAATGACCGGAAAGAAGTCATGGTTGGTTGGTTCCTCAGTTTAGGGGCTGCGACAACGCGGTCATGTAGCCCCGTGTACTTTGTGTGTGTGTGGAATCTGTCTGATAACCGGCGTTAATTGTGATGGCTGTATTAGTGTGTGTTATTAGTTTTTAATTCATGTAAGGACTGCAGACATTAGATTTTCAAGTAGTTCTAACTTTTGCTACCAAACTCCACCGTCAACAACCAACTAGTTCTGAACATCGTTACTAGATGCCACCGCAAACGGCTTCTGGCGACAAACTTTGAAACCTAAGAGGGTTAGTCAAATATAACCTATAATTTAACTTCACACAAGTGTAATTAGTGGAAGGTTTTTATCATGCCATAAATATAGTAATGACCTGAAGGAAGTCATGGTTGGTTTGTTCCTCAGTTTAGGGGCTGCGACAACGCGGTCATATAGCCCCGTGTACTTTGGGTGTGTGTGGAATCTGTCTGATAACCGGTGTTAATTGTGATGCCTGTATTAGTGTGTGTTATTAGTTTTTAATTCATGCAAGGACTGCAGACATTAGATTTTCAAGTAGTTCTAACTTTTGCTACCAAACTCCACCGTCAACAACCAACTAGTTCTGAACATCGTTACTAGATGCCACCGCAAACGGCTTCTGGCGACAAACTTTGAAACCTAAGAGCGTTAGTCAAATATAACCTATAATTTAACTTCACACAAGTGTAATTAGTGGAAGGTTTTTTATCATGCCATAAATATAGTAATGACCTGAAGGAAGTCATGGTTGGTTGGTTCCTCAGTTTAGGGGCTGCGACAACGCGGTCATATAGCTCCGTGTACTTTGGGTGTGTGTGGAATCTGTCTGATAACCGGTGTTAATTGTGATGCCTGTATTAGTGTGTGTTATTAGTTTTTAATTCATGCAAGGACTGCAGACATTAGATTTTCAAGTAGTTCTAACTTTTGCTACCAAACTCCACCGTCAACAACCAACTAGTTCTGAACGTCGTTACTAGATGCCACCGCAAACGGCTTCTGGCGACAAATGTTGGAACCTATGAACGTTAGTCAAATATAACCTATAATTTATTTTCACACAAGTGTAATTAGTGGAAGGTTCTTTATTATGCCATACATCTCTGACATTTACTTCTCCTCCGAAGGAAGGCACACCAGGAGATTTTTAACGCTCTTAAAAATCTGACGACTTCGGTCGGGTTTGAATCCGCGACCAACTACGCCACCAAAGCTGCTGAAATAAGGCATCCACTTAATTTACACAATTATTCTGTAATCCAAGAAATGGCTTTTCACGAACACAAATTATACAAATGAAGAATTTCAGCTATTTGTTTTATGTTGTTGTTTCATTTGAGGGCCTTGGGTATCGTGGTCATGTAGCCCTGTGTGTACTGTGATGTATGTACTAGTTTGTGTATTTGTAATTCAGGTAGCATTTGGGTAGGAATCGTCCGTGGCCTTACGTTAGGTGTCAGCCCGGTATTTGCCTGGAGTTGAAGTGGTAAATCACAGAAAACCACTTCCAGGATGGCAGAGGTAGGAATCAAACCCCATTCCAGCTGTCAGATCAGAATTAAAATCTCTTGGCAGAGCCAATTGAACCCTCACCTCCACAATGACAGCCAAGAATACTAGCCACTACGCAACAAGGAGACTTTTTTCCTGTATTTTAATTTGTCTGGTAACCCGTGTTATTATGGTATCTGCAGTAGTAGTAGTAGTAGTAGTGTGTGTATTTGTAATTTCAGGGACGATTAGGAAGGAGACGGCCATGCACTCAAGTTTGAAACTACCCCGGCATTTGCCTGAAGTAGAAGTGGGAAACAAAAGAAAACCACTTCCAGGATGGATGAAGGGAAATCAAACCCACCTCTTCTTATTTTTCCTCATGAGGCTGAGTGCACCCCGTTCCAGCCCTCAGATCAGAATTAAATTTTTTGGCAGAGTCAGGAATAGAATCTGGACCTACGGGGCGACAACCAGGAATGCTAGCCGCTACACAACGTGCACACTCACTAGTACAGAAACCACTATAACACAGGTTATGAGACAAAATCTACACACACACAAAGTACACACAAGTCTAAAATGACCACAATATCCTAGCCCCTCAGTGAAACAACAACAACAACAACTTCCTCCTCCTACATTAAAAACGATTCAGAACAGACAATACATTTATACATGACTATGTTTCAGCCAAAATACTTCAGTTGTTAATTCATTTTAGTGGCTTGGACACAGTGGTTATTTAGCCCTGTGTATTTTAGACGTGCGAGTGTGCGTGTTTGTCTGATAACCTATGTTATTGTGTGTATTTGTAATTTGAGAGAGGATTGGGAAGGAGAAGGCCGTGGCCTTAAGTTAGGAACCAATCCAGCATTTGCCTCGAGTAGGAGTGGGGAGGCCACAGAAAACCATTTCAAGGATTGCTGCGGTGGGAATTGAACCAACCTCTTCTTAGTTTTGCTTCACGAGGCTGTCCCGTTCCAGCCCTCAAAACAGAATTAATTTCTTGGCAGAGCCGGTAATTGAACCCAGACCTCTGCGGGCGACAGCCAATAATGCTAACCGCTACACTAGGAGGTTGCCAAATACTTAAGAACGCATTTTAGGATAAAGATAATCTAATAATTGCCACGGTGGGTGAGTGGTTACCGTATCTGGCTACCAACCCCAAGCTTGCAGTTTCTCTCCTTATACGTTGTTGGCATGTTAAAAAAACATTTGAATTCAGTAGGCCATGTTCATAATGGCAGCATTAATCTCGGGATTTTAGGGGCAGATGACCTCATTGTTCCGCCCCTTAAAACAACAATAACTAACTAACTAACTAACTAATCTTGGGATTTTCCGCCAACACAAAAAATTCCTCCTTTCTCTACTAGTAAGCGTTATAGTGTCTAGGAGCTTATATATCTAATCTCCATAACTTTCAGAGCGCTCCAAAGAACAACAAACTTCGACATGCAAGCTGCCCTTTGGGCGTCAAATAAAAAAGTTTGGACCCGACACCCAAGGCTATACAGTATTAAAATATATCTAATAATAATGTTATTGGGCTTTGAGCGACGCCGGGGTGCCGGAATTTCTCCCCAAAGGGGATTTTTAACGTGCTTGTAAATCTATAGACACGGTTCCCTCGCATTTGCGCACCCTCAAATGCCAGCTGGCTGCACTAGAATACGAACCTGCAACCTTGGGCCCAGCAAGCAAGAACATTACCGCTGAGCCACACAGCCAGCCTAAATGGTAATCAAACCCACATCTACACAGTTTTTGCCTCACGAGGCTGAGTGTACCCCAGTGCCATATCATGTTCATTCACCCTTGTGTACTTGGCTGTTTGTAATTTTTTTGCATGATAACACATGTTATTGTACTAATGACTAACATTTACAAGTTATTGCGCTTAATTATCTTATCTCATTAGCATTTAGGTCTAAATGATGTACTGTATGTCCTATATTATTGGTAACATGTGTTACTCTGGTGTCTGTAGTAGTGTGTGTATTTGTAACTTGGGATTAGAGAAAAAAGAAACAGCGATAACCTAAAGCTGGAAACCATCCTAGCATTCGCTTGGCGTAGAAATGTGAAACCATGGAAAATCAGTTCCAGAATAGATGAGGAGTGGAATGCACCCACCTCTTCTCAGTTTTACCTCGCAAGGCTGAATGTACTGTTTGTCAAGAAATGTAATTTCAGTCTGAGGATTAGAACAGGGTACACACAAACTTGTAAACCACACACACTAATACAACCAACACAATAACACAGGTTATCAAACAAAACTGTTAACACACCCAAGTACACAAGGATGAATGATCCCAATAATTATCAAACCCGTATCTAAGAGGCGAGTGCCAATTATACTAGCCGCTAAACCTCAAGGTGGTTATAAACAGACTATTTAACATAGGATCTATCCTGGAAGTCAAGGTTTGATTTCAAAATCTGCCAAGAAATGTAATTCTAGTCTGAGGGTTAGAACGGCGTGCACTTGACCTTGTGAGCCACACACACACTAATAAAACCATCACAATAACACAGGTTATCAATCAAAACTGTAACACACCCAAGTGCACAGGGCTGAATAAACTCAATATCAAAACCCTTCTCTCTCAAATGTTACTAATACAACAACATTCTAAGACACTGTACGTGTATTACAAAGCAGCGCAGCCATGTGCGTCAATGTTATACAGCTCCCTGGCCACACGTGAGTGTTCAAAAGCACTCTCTTTTTCTCATGGCCAATGACCTACTTGGAGGGCTCGCTCACAGTTACAGATCTGGTTTGCTTGCTACAAGCTTCTGTTCTCCCAATACCCGCCACTGTCAAAAGACAGCTCAAGTTTTTCCTTCTTGTAAAGGATTTCTTAAAGAACGCTTCAACCTACCTAACTCCTTGCACCTTATATTTTCCTATCAACCACAGTCAAAACAGCTTAATGTTCCAACCAAAAATTTGAGATTGGCCCATAATTAAATAATAAAATTATATACAATTCTCAACATCCACAAAAAAATGGCTAATACCTAACACTCAGGTTTTAAGGACTTGATGTTGTTGTTGCTTATTTGTTGCTCAGTTTTTCATCTCCCCCTCAGGGGCTCACATCTAGTGGAACGTGGGTTGGCGACCACGGTGCCCCAGCTGAGTCCGGCATTGGTTCCACTTACTTGTGCCGGGCTCCTCTCCGTCTTCTTTCCTGTCGACCTCATTTGGTCAACTCTTGTTCTCTTCCGACCCCGACAGTATTAGGGTATCCGAGGCATAGGGTGTCTCTTCTTTTCGCGCCTTAATTAGCCCTTGTCTCACCTTTTCTGATACCCTCCTTCTGCGAGGGGTCAGCCTTCTTTTTCATTTCCTTTTACATTCTGCTTTGTGTTCAAGGCCCTTGAGGAGGCAGGGTGCACCCTATATATTGCTACACCCTCAGGGGCTCACAGCTGGTGAGTCCGGGACTTGACGACCCCAAAAAATTCCTGAGCTGGGGGGCGGACCCTCTCCTCTTTCCCATTCCTATCTGCCTTTTATGGCTCTCCTTCCTTCCTAGTTCCTCAATCCGCCTTCTTCGAGGGATGAGGGCATTTCTTTTCCTCCTGTCCTTTATTTGCATTATTCTCTTTTTGTCTTCTATTTCTTCTTCTCGTATATAAGCTAGTAGTTAGTTTTAATTATAGTTTACATTTCATTATCATCTTCGCAATCACCCAAACCATTAGGGACCGATAACCTGGATGTTAGGCCCCTTAAAACAACAATTATCATCATCATCATCATCATAAGTTTTTCATCTTACAAGGCTGTGTGTAACCCGTTCAAACTCTAATTTATTTTCTTAGCAGTTAGAGATCGAACCCAGATCTCCAGATTGTCAGCCATGAACGTGTGCTAGATTTATCTTATACTCCGATTAACAGCGTGAGATTAATTTCTTCATAAGCCTACAGGTGTGTGTGTGCTGAAGGGCTTTGGTGCTTAAGGCTAATGGAATACAATGGCAAAAAAATTATCTTATGTTAAGTAAATATAGGGTTGATAGGTGTTAACTCTGCCTCTAGGGGAGGAGGAAGTGTGTCCCCTAGAGCCGGTCTCAAGCCCGGAGAAAAGAGGAGAGACATCTACATCCAGAACTTGCTCCTTAAGCTGAACTATAATGCGCGGTGCCCTTCACGAAGGGAGAGTAGACCTCTGAGACATATTCATCATTCGAGCTTGCAAACCTCGTTGATATGTCAATGATGAGAGTTTACGTATAGCATTTTTAGTTAACTTACTGGAGTTTTCGTTTTTTTTTTTAAGATTTAGCTTCTGTATACTTAACTATAATGCGCGGTGCCCTTTACGAAGGGAGAGTAGACCTTTGAGGTGTATTCGTCATCCAAGTTTGCAAAGCTTGTTGATACACCTGTGATAAAAGTTTACGTATAGCATTTGTAGTTAACTTACAGGAGTTTGACTTCAAGGGCATACCCCAAGCTTTGACTGGTTTGATGTTAGAGCCCTCACAGAGGGTAGTAGAGTACTGGCTACATCTCCATAAGACAAGGCTCCAACCCTTGCTGTGATGTTAATGGCGGTTTCTACCTTCTAACGTCCTGGTCGGCTTGAAGTATGTACTCTCACGTATAGTGTTAACCAACATAACCGCTAGCATAATGGTAGGAGGATTTGCCTATTAAAGTAGGAAATTGGGGAGAGCATAGGAGGTTAAGGGCATCCGGCCAGCCTGCTCAAGTCCTCTAACATAAGGGAGTTGTCTTTAAAACACTGCCCCAGTTTCATGAAAGTAGGCGATTGGAAAGAACATAGGTAGTGAAGGGCATCCAGCCAGCCTCGTCAAGTTCTCCAACATAAGGGAGTTGCACCTGGCAGCCATCTTGCTCAATAGCCTCTGTACCAGTCATCTCAAGTCCTCTAGAGTTGCGCGCAGTGGCCATGTTGCCCACTAGCCCATGTGCCAGCTCCCAAGAGTTATTTCCATAAGAGACCATGTATAGCGGCCATCTTGCCCATTAGCCCCTGTGCCGGCTCCGGCTTATTAGTTCAATTACCACATAGTTCCACATCCCTGTTCATTAGATTCAATAAAACCCAGTCCAGCATCAGTCATGTTTGTTTACCTTTGAGGTCATTCAACCCCTCTCCCACAAACAACATGGTGATGATAATAATAAAGGCAAATTTGAAAATTACCTCAGGGGTCAACTCCGCTGTGACGTCACACACCGGTTGACCATTCAAATCTGATTATTCTGACACGTGAATGTAAGCCATTCAAATCTCCCGGGTCAGCACAAATGGAGAATCGGAATCCCTCCGCTGCATTCGGAACCAATCGGCTACAACACAAAGCTTAACCAACCTACCACGTCAGGGTTCAACAACCACCGCCATCCACCGCCATTCATGTTTTCCATTCAAAACACTCCCGTTCATGACCTACCCCACATCCCGTAATCTGCTGTGACGTCACACACACACCAGTTACACTAATGTTTTCCATTCAAAACACTCCCGTTCATGACCTACCTCACATCCCGTAATCTGCTGTGACTTCACACACACACCAGTTACAGTAATGTTTTCCATTCAAAACACTCCCGTTCATGACCTACCTCACATCCCGTAATCTGCTGTGACGTCACACACACACACCAGTTGACCGTTCAATTCTCTGACAATTCATTCACAACCAAGGATTCGGAAACCTTCGGCAACACTCGGATCTCATCGGGCATAAAGCAAAGCTATATAGCCCAGGATAATAACAGAGAAGGCGCTCAGTCCAACAGAGAGACTGGGTCGAGGAGGGTCTCGTGCAGAGCCTCTTCCATCCTTCCCCTCATCCCCCACCCTCGCCACCACCCCCCTCCCCCCTCCCCACCCCCACACCTCCCCCTCCACCCACACCCCCTCAAACCGGTTCCTGGACCCTCCAAGGTTTGTTTACCTTCCGGGGTCCCGGCGACCTTGGGGTCAATGACCTACCTCAAGATCATTGACCTTGCCACGCCCCCCTAATTTGCATAAATAACGGTATTTGAGTCAAAACCCCCATAGCCTACCTACTCGGGCGTTCTGGATCTTGTCAATGGAGATATACTGCCAGAGACCGTGTCCATTGCCAGCTGACGAACGAGAAATGGAGAGATGGAAGTTCAGGGTTCGAGTGTCTGGGGCAGGAAGGATGTACATTATTCTGCTGTTGGTAATGGAAATATATGGTAGGGCATATACTTGCTCTAGTTCGCCTCCAAGATTCTGCAGCCAAGGTAGAAGAAATCATCTGGTCCATCGACCGAGCAATTAAGCTGAGAAGACGTGTAAATTGTTAATCCATTGTTGCCAAGTGTAGTGTAGTAAAGTTTGCAATATTACAGGGTGACCTCACTGCCATCTTTTTCGTTTTTATGTAGCTAAATCGGAACGAGGTGCAGGCTTGAATAACCATTCATGTCTGATCCCATTTCCAATTGAATTTAGGCCAGAATAACGAGCGCACTTATTTTCAATATTTTGATAGTTGACATTCTGATTTCAGCTTTGAAATGAATAAATTAAATTCAGTAACTTATTATGATCTTCTTAATTGTAAAGAAGAGGACATTCTTAGGAAGAAGATTAACATTTTCCTTTGTGGATATGAGTAAATTTTGTGTAATAGATATTTTGATTCTTATAAATACTTCCATAAATTTTTAATCACGCGTTGACTTGATATTTATAGACGCACTATATTTCGTGTTTCATAGTTGTATTCTGACAACATTGCAGTTGATCTTAGTATTTTTGATCGTGATTTCTATAGGATTTCCTTTTTTTCGTAAGCGAAGAGAGATCATTCTTTTGGGATGGGAATTTCTCTCTTGGGAGGGATGGTTTATTGTTTTGGTGCCTAATGAATCAATTGTCATTAACTTGAGTCGTTAGCAGGATTCATGGTGTATGCCCAATTCAGTCACCATGTTTTCTCTTGAGGGGAATATTTCTATTTTCAACTGATGGATTTTGACTTCTAGTTGTGGTACCACGTATTCTTTGGTTCGTGTAATTTATTGTTAAATGTAATAGCGATTGATATCCTTGATTTTGATTCAGTACTTTGAGTTCTGCTTAGAACATATTCATATTAGAATTGATTGAAGAACATTAACTTTTTTTAGACGGATCCCAGGGCTTAATTTTAAGTGGAGCTATATACTTACATGACTTAGGGTTAAGTTTTGTGAGGCAAGATTTTTGTAGTCCAGTGGAATATATTGACAACCCACATTTAAATTGATTATAATGCATTGATGTTATACATCGTATTCTTTTCGAAATTCAAAATTGATTACAACCAGATACTAGTAAATGAATTTTTTAATCACCACCAAGGTGATAATGGGATAACAAACGTCTGTGAACGTAAAAAGATACATGTATTGAAATTCGATAGTAAAGTAATTGAGTTGTTGTGTTGCCAATGTGAGCAATATGTATAAAACGGGTTATAAGAAATATTCTTCGTGAGTTGGGTGATATTAGCCACCAATCTTAAGCTATTGTTGATGTCATATATGACTATAATATTATTACAGTATCTTGGTTGAATCATGATAGATTAACGATGTTCTGGGAAGAACATAGTTCTCATTGCCTTTATCACACTTGAGTTGTTTTTGACTTGATAATTCCTCTGTTTGATTAACACCAGGGAGGCTTCTAAATTTTGCTCGTGTCTTCCCTATTTAATTGGCCCTGCGATTGTGTTCAGTTAAGAATTTGTAAGCAAGTATAATAAGTGTTAATGAATGAAACTGAAATGGTTCAAAATAATTATAATATTAAAATAAATTAATAATAATCAGTAATTATTGAATTTATTGAAACAATGGATTAACAATTTACACGTCTTCTCAGCTTAATTGCTCGGTCGATGGACCAGATGATATTTGAATTGCTAAGGCAATAAGTAAATGACTACTATGCACACTTGGTGGGTGCAGAATTGCGAATCCTATGGCGATTACACTTATGAGTGTAATAATTTATGTTGTACGTATGTATATAAGGGCAACATTCTATGCGCAATTAATATATTTAATCGTGGAAGGACAGGGAGGCATGGAGAGCTGCATCAAACCAGTCAAAAGACTGAAGACTCAAACAACAACAATCGTGGAAGGACCGTGATGGTGATTCATTTGATTATTTTTTTTGTGTGGGATCACCATTTGTAAATAATTTAATCATTTTGTCAGATCAAGGTTAATACAGTACCGTCCTTGGGGCTTATTGCTGCAGTTCGTTTCTTATGTTTTATATGAATTAAGTCAAGGGTTTTGATTTTGTGTGTCCATTCTCGAACATTTTTGACTGACCTCTAATCAGCCTTTCTGTGGAATAAATTTGGTTAATTTCTTTTAATTGTGAGGTGTGATGATTTATAGAAGCATAAAGAGGTCGCATTCTGGGGCCATAGCTAGGTATTTCTCGAGGTCCCCACACTCCTGAGTTGATTAATTTCATGATTCTCGTGTTCTTTGAGCAGTTCACTGCCATGCTTTGGTTTTACTTAATGCCACCTCTGTTGGGAATTGCTTGTACCCTAATACTCCCTTCACTGGTTGGTAGGATCTGGGGATTTTTTTGCCGGGGATTTTCAGGTTCTACGATCCAGTTATCTTCGAGGGATTCCGACAGGTAAAGGGTAGGTATTTCGGGTACAGTACCAAGGAGGGATTTTAGCTTCTTCAATAGAGTCGGGATATCCATGGTGTCAAATGATCTGCTGAAATCGAGGAGTGTGAGTATTGTTCCTTGTGTTTGGTCGACTGCTTGTCTGATGTCATCAGTCACCTTAAGTAAGGCAGTAGCTGTGCTGTGGCTCTTCTTGAAACCAGACTGGAATGGGTCAAGTAGAGACTGAGTGTTCATATATTCCAGTATTTGAGTTTGTACTAACCTTTCCAGCACTTTGGAGGGAGTAGGGAGAATAGATACAGGGCGGTAGTTGGACGGTAGCAGTGGGCATGGTATCTTAGGAAGAGGGATCACTTCGGTGTTTTAACAGATCAACGGCAATGTGCCATTGTTAAAACAGTAATTAAAACTGAGTGTGAGAATGGGGAGAACAACACCAATTATGTAATGTATAAATTTTATAGGTACATCATCAATCCCACTCGCCTGGGATCTCATGGAATACAACACTCTCTTAACTTCATTAGTGCTTACGTAACGAAATGCAAAGCTGGGTCGATCTGGTGGTTAAATTGATGGGCCGTGGTGACCACTGGCAGCGTTATCTGGGTTGGATTGAGTATGTGCATGCGTGAAATATGCATTTAGCTCATCTAGTCAGGTATAGGAAGTTGCTCCTGGTCTTTTCCTATGCCCAAAGCACCGAGTTGTTTCCATGCTCTAGCCGTGTTTAGTCGGCAGGTTGTATCACGAACATACTTAAATGTGAGATTACGTAATGTTTGCAGTTACATGCATTTAAAAATTGGGCCTATCAGCAGGCTTAGAAACATGTTGGCAAAACCGTCATGCATGGGTTCCTGAAAATTAATTTGGAATGTTATTATCTATGTGTGTGCCATGTCTGGAGTAGTTTGCATGCTTAACTTCTGAGATATCAAACATAGAGCTCAAATTTCAATTGTGATTTTTCAGCAGTTGGTAGCACTGACGTCATTTTCAAATATGACTGTGAGATATTTAGGTATAGGTCTTTACTCATACCAAATTTGGTTTCGATAGTTGCAGCCATTTAGGAATAGATACGGAGGGACACACACACAGACAGAAGTACATGACAGAAACACATTTGCCTGGGTGATCTCATAAGATTACTATTTCATCATTTTTGCAAAAGTGAAAAGTAGGCTATAAATGGTAGGATGAACAACTACACAAATATGCATGCAACACTGAAAAATAAACGGTGATTCCTAATCTTATTTGAATACAACTAAACTAGGCTAAAGAGAAATGGAAATCATCTGTGTCACCTGAATGTCAATTTCCTCTTCGAAAGCTTCTGCACTTATCTCTTCAAATACTGGCAAATCAGTCTCAGCTTTTATCACCACGAGGTTATCGGCACATTGCTGTTGAGAAATGACAAACACATTAACACTGAATGTTCTATCACCGCCAGTATCTCAGAAAAAGCAAGCAATATTTCCGAAAATAAAATAAATGAGGAGGGAGGGTTCCTACACCTTGGCACAGTGGCATTCAGGACCAAGTTATAAAAATCCAGCTAATCTTATAGGATTTTGCAGTGTTTCACCTAGTTGCTTGGTTTAGCCAGTTGAAGAGCTTGGCTTGGTGCACCAAGTTAGGGCAGAGTCACAACAGCCCGTTGAAGTGCATGGCTTTTTTTCATGTACTGTATTCCAAAACCCAAACCAAACCACGTGGCACTACAGCCCATGAAGGGCCTGTGCCTACCAAGCGACTGCTGCCCAGCCATATGGCCTGCAGATTATGGGGTGACGCGTGGTCAGCGCGTCGGATCCCCTCGACCGTCTTGGTATTCATGACCGGATGTGCGCTGCCACACTGTTAGACAGCTACTTAGTTGTCGTCACGAGGCTGAGTGCACCCCGTTCTTTTCATTTACTTTATTTTCAAATGAGGGTAACTCCCTGGTGGCAAATATTACACTTACAGAAAATTACCAACAATAATATCAAATACACATGAAGCCTCCGTGGCTTAGGCGGCAGCACGCCGGCCTCTCACCGCTGGGTCCGTGGTTCAAATCCCAGTCACTCCATGTGAGATCTGTGCTGGACAAAACGGAGGCAGACAGGTTTTTCTCCGGGTACTCCGGTTTTCCCTGTCAAAATTTCATTCCAGCAACACTCTCCACTATCATTTCATTTCATCTGTCATTCATTTAATCATTGTCCCAGAGGAGAGCGTCAGGCCTCGGCAGCCGGCACAGTTCATATCCTCGCCGCTAGATGGGGGTTTCATTCATTCCATTCCTGACCCGGTCGGAGACTGGAAGCAGGCTGTGGATTTTCATTTTCAATATCAAATACACATAAAGTACATAAGTCGCGATTTGGGAACTACGGTAATTAGATCGTAGTATGTACACAAAATGTCAGTCTCCTCTTAAGCACATCAATATGTTTGGGGAAAGGCTCTAAGACTGTGGCAGGTAAAGAGTTCCAATTATCAATACCACGATTAATGAGATGGGTAACGGTTTTGTAGTATTGTTGTTTGAATATGACTGTTGGCTGGGTGGATCTTGGCGATGAACTAACGGCTGGAAGGTAGTTTTGGATCTTCAAATTAGCATGGTGAGCCGAGCGTTCTCTTCGCATTCCGGCTGGATCGTCTGGTCTCCCGTACATGTTGCGGGATGCGATGCGTGCTCCGGCTTCGGCGACAGAGCTTGTGAGGGTCAGGTGTTCCCTGGGCGACTGCCGGACTGTAGCGGGAAGGTTCTTCAGGTTGACGTGTGCGTGATATCTTGGCCTTGGTGTTGCTAAGGGCCGGGATCCATATATTACGCACACGTTGAATTTCTTCCTTTCGATTGAAATTGTCGGGGTGTTTGAATATTTCTACAGCTTCCCGTTGCAGCCTGGCGTGGTAGTGTGTGGTCGTGGAGAGTATCTCCGTGTCCCCGTACTGTACATCGTGACCGGGCAAGAGAGAATGCTCAGCGACTGACGATTTTTCAGTTTGACCCAGGCGGCTTTGTCTGTTATGTTCCTTGAGTCTGGTGGTCACGCTCCTCTTCGTCATTCCCATTATTTCAAGCCACTTCCTCATTCCACTGCTGACCAAGGAAAGGAGCGGAACCCTTGATAATGCCGGACGCAGTTTCCGGTGAAACGACGGGAGATATCCTGTCTGGACCACGGCCTACCAGCCCGAAAAACTTGTACTTAATTATGAACGCCGGCCGTGAAAGCCTAAGCTGTTATATTATTTTACTTGCTTATCTAAATGTACAGTTTTTTTTTAGCTCGCTTTAGTATCAGGGGAACATGCACGGAAGCATGGCTTCCTCTAAGGAGGCCTTGGCCACACCGAATTGCAACGCCGCTTCGCTGACGTCATACGTCCGGGTCCGGCCGTGCGCCTAGGCAGAGAAGACATTGCTGTCTGTCAATATATTAATTTGAAATCTGGTTATTGAAAATAAGTTCACTAATATGTATGGACGGAGGAAGGTGCGTATACTGTAGATGTACTGTAGATTCTTATGTAAGTTATTTAATAATAATTAGTCAATAAAACTATAAAAATGATAAAATTACTTCACATACATTTTACTTATACTAAATCATGTCAAGAATCAAATAAATAGTTCACATAAGTGTTAACAATTCTCTTTTCTTACTTTCACATGAAGTAGGCCTACTCGATGCGTCTGTCATCATTTTGGAGTAATTGTTCAGAAGAATGTTCGATGCAATTGCAATTATTATCTTAACAGTATCACCGTTTTCTCTGCCACAGATACACGTATCTTCAATGACGTGACGTATTACTGTGTCAGAAAACACTATCTTCTCACTTAGTAAGCACAAAACATCCTTCTGTTTGTCACTGAATGTTAAGAAGACATGTTCATATCTCTCTGATATTAGCGACTGCATAATCGCATTTACATTGCTTGTTATTTCAATAACAAAATCTGTGGAAACTGATAATCCACCACGATTTATTAAGTTAATTGGAAATATTTGTCTTCTCTTTGTTGTTCCTGATCGTTTGCTACCAGGCTGATACAATCCTGACAGTCGACTCGTTTACTTATTTGGAACGAAATGTAACCGCAGATATAGTACAGTCCAGATTTATCAATTGCGGTACATTCTAAAGAATTCCTTTTCCTTACACATGTCAAGGGTCTTTTTACATTAATAATTGTCCACCGTTTCAAAATATGGTGTATGAAATAAGCAGTACCTGATTCGTTACCCTTGAAGATAGACATTGCAGCTGCAGTTGTTGAGTTAAAAATGTTCAAAACTAAAGAAACTTTCTGTCTTTCAAAAGTTGAAGGGTACACAGTTTTATTAGATAATTTTGGGGCAGATTTGATCAACATGTTACATTCCTTCTTGTACAAATCAACTACATCAGACATTTTTGCTTGTAGGACTGCAGCTGTGTCTTCCATCGTGGGTATGAAGAATGTCTTGCCATCATTCTTAAGATTTAACCAATTATTACGGATGTTTTTTAAAACATGCACCGTATCGTAGGTTACAAATGTCTTAGAAGAACAGTTTGGTACTGCCCCCGTAAATTGAATTATATTGAGACCACGGTGGCTGTATTGGCAAATATGAATTAAGTTATGGCTGTCATAGTTGAGACGTGGATATTCATGACGTAAGAACGGATGAAGCAGACTTCACGCAAGTAGGCTGCTTGAGCTGAGATTCTTGGTGACGTCATGATTTTGTTCGAGAAAGATCTGAGATTTACGACGCAGTCGCAGGGAAACATGGAATTGTGCTGAGGAAGAAGTTACGCGATTGGAGGAAAGACTCGAACCAATGAACGATAGTTTGGAGGGAGACGGAGATTACTGAAACTACCTTATTTAATTACTTTTGGAATGCAGAATTGTGGAAATCCATTTTCAGTTATGGCATTGATTTGGAATTTTGAAGAAATTATTTTTGAGTTTTTGAAATTTGAAAATCCGTCAAGTATAGCCAAAGTTAGAAATTCTAGCAATGACGGAGAAACAAGCTATGGAAGGGATGGATACGCCCCTTAAGAAGTTGATAAAAGGTCTTGCACAGCAGAGAGAAGCTCTCATATCGCATATATATTTCTGATGTCATATAGTCGTTTTCGAGTGAATAAGTGAAGCAAGTCGTCTTTAGCGCGTGTGGTATAGCACACCGCATCGAACGAGCACGGAGCGTGCCGCAGTTCCATTTTACGGTGATTGAAACTAGGCGAAGTTGAAACGCACACATTAACGAGTCTACAAGATAATATATCAAGAGTTGACTAATGCCTTTAAGCTAATTCTATAGTGCAGTACTATATTGAAGTGTGTAGAAAGGTTGAACATTTTCAAGATTATAATTTGGAAGATATTGGCATTTTAAGACGGCAGACAAAAGTGATTTTCTCGCCACCTGAGAAGCACTTTAATAATATCACATTCTACGCTACGGCTGACACTGGTATTGCAACCGTGATACTACATATTGCTTTTGATGATATAACGCTACATTCTACGATGCAACAATATAATATGGCAGTTCTTTCAACTATTATAACGGAAATGGAGATGGAAGGCTAAGGACTTTAATGCAATTGGGACATATATCAATGGAGTGAAATAGCAGCATGGAACTTCGCTAATCGTCATTCTACAAAAGCGAGCATGTAGTGAATATCCAACTACACTCATGCCTCGTTGTCCAACGCTGAATTATATCAAATGGCAGTGGAAATATTTTCATACTCCACGAATATGAATATTTCTGCGGAAAGAATTGCAATAAACTTCATGGCGAATTTCTGCCAGAACTTCAGGGAACTTTCAAGAGAGGCCAGGGTGGACCCGGCTCACAAAGAAGAGTTTTGCCAGAAGGATGTCTATCTTCTACACGGAGCAGTGCAATTTCCGTAGGAGGAAGCAGTTCTATTCTCCGATGGCGCTGGTTCCAGGTTCGAGGTCGGAGCACATCTTTTTGGTGAATTGGAACCATCACCAGTCTTCTTTGGAAGATTTTCCTCTAGAACTTCAATCAACAGATAAGGTAGTCGTGAACGTTTCTTGTTTTATTTGAGCCATTTAGCGATGTCTGAGCAACCATTTTTCTCATATTTTCTGTCCCATATATTTTGCCCCATATTTTTTGCTTGATATTTCTGTACTCAGTACACTTCGATGATTTATGCCTTTTTCTACGATTTATGAAGACATTGTTATGTCTTTGGCATATTTAAATAATTTTGGATCAGTTGAGACTGATAATTTATATTCTTCCAGTAATTTGCATATTTTTGAAGTCACGATTTGACTATAAAGTTAATGATTTTTCTATGGCAGATTGAATTCAGACAGCGTGTCATTTTATTAAAGTAATTCTATTCAGTAAATTACTTTGACCAATTTTCTGTCATCATCAAGAAAGAAGAATAATTAAAAGATTTTAGAGCGTTAAAATCTATTACTGTATCGACGATCTTGGAAATACTAGTCGTTTTATGAACATGATTGCAACATAGACATTTATCGTCAGTTCTGGAATACCAGTGCATTATAGACAATTTTATGAAATATGAACTTTGATTACGATTTATTGAATACACTATAGTAATGAACTTTTGATAGGAATTTTTCTCAATACTAGATTGGAACAATAATGTTTGCATTCCACAGTCTAATTGTATTCTATTCGACTATTATGCAGTTTAGATGAACTTTGATTGAAGATAGTATTTTATACTACGATACTTAGGAGATATTAATCTCAATTTTTGATAGACCAGGGAGGCGTGTATAATCGTATTTGCTATTAAATTTATTTGTGATTGGCAAATTTTTACTTCATATCGATTCATGAATGAAACCCACGAAGGTTAAATATAACAACAGTTTTGAAACAATTAATGAATATAAGAATTTTTAAAGTGGAACTATGGATGTATAATCGTTAGTTCAGTGGACGTGTAAAAGTCGCTGATGAATAATGCCCTTGAATAAGTGAAGGAGATTCCCACAGTAATATTAATGAAGTTAATGAATTTATAAGTGGAGGTTTGTTGTATGTATTGTGGAAGATTTTTATGCCATATATGTTGAAATATATGATGAATTCTGGGCCTATTTTATGCAATTTTGTGCGTTTGAGCGAGGTATTTTTCCGCTGAGTTTATTGTCCAGGTCCTTTGAAAATTAATCATGTGAAGATACTGTTAAAATTAACAAGAGTGTTTAAATAATTTGAGATAACGATTTTGAATGGAGGTTACCGTCACAAATAATAATAATTATTAAAACTTATTAAACCTGAATATAAGCATAAATATAACTAACCTTCATTGGTCGATTATATTAACCTGATTTGAGTAATTATCAACCGGATAAACGTGTGGTTTAATGTATTTCTAAAATAAATAATATAAATATTGTAAATACATTATGTAAATATCTTTAACAATAATGTGAAATGAAAGGGATTAATAGAGGCGTGTATATATTTTTATATTGTCATTTGACAATATTATAAACAATTTATAATTGTTATAAACAATTAATGAGCATTTGTTATAAACATTAAGAGTTTTGTTAATATACTCTAAACAACGCTAATGAAACATATGGATTATGTAATTAAACAAGTTTTGGGATTATTAGAGTAATCCAGTAACATGTGATTGAAGCATTTAAAAGATTTGCGTGATAATATTTGAGTTGAGTTGAGGACATTTAAAGTGCTTGAAAAGGAGCTAAGCTCTGAGGTTACGAGCATATGCTAATGTTGGCTGGACAGGTGGGTCCATTTAACGACGTAGGCATGCGACATGATGTAGGGTGGATCGCAGCTGGCCTGACAACTGTATGTTAGAGGCCAAGGTCGACTACATAGCAGGCTTGCAGTTATAAATAAAGTGTGATGTTTATTAAAGGGAAACAATTGCTACATGTCTCGTCCCAATTCCCTCATCCATTCCAAGTGTATTAATATTATTACGTTCTTTATAAGCTAGTAAAGCTGAAAATGTTGTATGCTAAGTTTACAAGTCCTACAGGAGGACATGATTATATTGACAATGGCTTCTGATTGCCACGTGTATTTTGTTGAATTTTTGTTAGAATCATTCCCTTTATGTGAAATAAATTATTGTACAGTTTAAAGTTTCTTGTTTCCGTCTTGGTTCATTTTAAATATCATGGTGGAGGTTATTGTGAGGGCATACTTTAAGTGATCCAGTTGGCAACCCATACCCGAGATTAATTTGAATAGGTAAGTAAAGGTAAGTATGAACCCCCGTATATTTTGGTGTGTTCCACAATAATTTTCTTGTTAACTGCTGTGCTCTAATCTCGGTAGTATCTGTCAGTGCCATTTTCATTGATGTAGCTGTGCCGGTGCGTTTGATTTTTGGCAATCCGATTGAGGGGGCGGATATCTGACAGCCTACTATCCGAATTATCGGGGACAGTACCTGGAAAAAGTATTTGGATTCTGACTTTTGAGTAAGCACATCAAAAATACTCTATTTACCCTGTTGTAGTCAGTAATAATCGACAGTACATTTAAGTTACAATTTCTTAAAGAAATTAAAACAGATTTTGTGTACTCTGCCAATTCAGACCCCTTCAACTGTTTTACAGGAATTAATTTTACAACTTCTTTTATACCTCCAAACGACGAGCTTACCATAAAGGCCACAACTGTCTTCGCTGCAACATTAGTTTTATGTGCTTGGCCAAGTAGCTCCCCATGTTTGTAATTAACTTCCTCCTTAACATAAATTTCATCTATTTGAAGATTGACATTCCTTTCACATACGTCTTTAAAAATACATCTTAAGAAATGTTCACACTGGGAATCATCGCCTGCTTTAGTACCTAACGAAGATGATAATATCTGTATATATCTAATGTGAGGTAGAGTGAGTATGTTATTAACTCGTAGGGCAGTATAACACTTCACCGATTGCATGTATATCAGAAATGCATTCAGAATAGTGCACATCAGATATTTTGTTTTTCTAGCAAAGAGCAGCTGAAACTGTTCTGTTCAAAATTGTAATTTACTTACACTTCCCTCAGGAAAATCTTCATCCCCTTCTAAAGAAACCTTCAGTTCCGTTAAATCATTTGTTATTTGTAATATCAAATCATGCTTGTATTCCAAATTTTGGCAAGTATACTTGTCACAAAAGTCAACAAGACTCTTTAAATTACTCCAGCGCACTACTTTGCCGTTGCACAGGAGGGACTTATATTTAGAGACATGAACAACTCGTTGGTGGGCATACATTTGTATTGCGAGGTTGTTGTCAATCTTTAAACGCATTGGACAGTTGGTGCATTAGTAGCATCTAACTTACATGAAACTAAACAAGAACCCTCTGATACATGAACTGACCAACCAACAGCTTGCAATTTGACTTACAATTATCTGTTAACACCTTAAAATCTATTATTTTATCTTCGTTTTCTCGCTCCTCGAGCATTATTCTTTCAGCTTCTTCCTTTCTCTCTTCTGCACCTCGTCTTCTCTCCTCTGGGTCAGTACGTTTAGAAGTGGATGCTGTGTGTCTACTAAGATAATGAGGAGCATTTGGAAATACCGAGGGTACTGCATTTTTGCGCAAAATTGGTTTTCTTCGTTTGAATTCCTTTCTGTTTCCATTTTTGTCCACATACACTTTTGTGAATTCTAAATCACCTTGATGAAAGTGCTTAATACACACAACTGACCTTACGGATGGTTCCCAGTTTTCTCGGGGAATAGCTCGAAGCCACAATTTTCGTGTTTCCTCGTCTTTTGGGAACATGAAACATTGCACATACCCTTCACTCTTAGTGCTGTCATAATTGGACTTACACCCTGGAGCTACACATCTGTCCGGCATAAGGTAACAGGAAAGACAGAATTGTTATATTTATATTGATACCGGTACGTTGTCTGTCAGTGGAGACAGACAAAATCGAAATGAGTATACTCTGTCTATAATAATAATAATAATATTAATGATAATAGGCCTATCGACCGGGGTAGCTACTCACTTAGTGCGGCAAGGCCCTGGGACCTGACTATCCCTGGAATCGGAAGAGCAGTGGGTTCGAATCCCATCGTCAACCGTTCTTGAAATGGTTTTCCGTGGTTTCAAATTTTTAGCTCCAGGCAAATGCCGGCCACTGACGCTTCCATCCAATTCGTTTCCCAGTTTCAGTCATAGTATCTCTCATTAAGTATTCTGGTGAGTCCGGCATCAGGAAGGGCACCCGGCCGTAAAAACCATTTGTCACATTAAAAAAATCTTAGTTCAACACCAACCCCGTAGAAACGGCAATAATATACGAATATACGAAACAGAAATAGACGAAGGTGACTTCCTCATGCAATAAATCGCTATCTCTGTTTTACTAACTAATTAGTACGCCCATATCAGTGATTTATGTGTATCTGTTTAACTTACACTGCTTAAATGCCAACGCAGACATGAGAAAAATAGCTCTCGTAGGTCATGGTCGATCGATGTAGACTTACTGATTGTTGACGAGAATAAAGACTCTGCTAGTATCAACGTACGGTTGTTGTTTCAACACATTTTAATTTTAACAAGTGTATGCAGCTTAAAAATCAAAATGCATGCAGCTTCGTAACAACACAGAAGAGCAACCACGTGCGATAGAATTCGAGAGCTTACTATCATTCTTATAGAATAACGACGTTGTGTTAGGAGCTGTACTTACGTTTCCCAGATGATAAGCCTTCGTTCTCGGGTCTACTTTAAACACAATTGAAAGAACTGCGAGCGATAAAAGAACATATCCAATTTTATGTGGACTAGCACGTTCAGCACCATTCATTACCATGCTTACTGCTCGCCACACATAGACGCGAGTGCTGCGTTGCCGCTCCGCTATGGACAAGGCCTCCTTAGAGGAAGCCATGACGGAAGGCGATAGCCCGGCCGGGTGACTCATTTGCTGAGAGATATTTCCCGTGATGACGGCTAAGTTGATCTAATGCAGTACGGTAGCGATAACCATTGCTTCACAGCAATAGTTTAGTTTAACATCTGTGGTACTGGTAGCGTGTTCAATATGTTCGCTTTAAAATAGCGTAGTTTCTGTAGGGATACAAAAGTTATCGTGTGTTTAACGAATGATGTACAGGGTATTTTCATATAAAATAAGAGCGCCAAGTGGCGGATTTGTTATGCGCATCTGCGGTGACCTTGGCCGAGCTTGTGGCACGCCACGGCCCCCTGCATTAAGCGTGTGTACAATCCTATATGATATGCTACAGATGCAGCGGCCTTGCTAGCGTCTGTACAATGCTGAAATCTTACTTTAGTTAGCTATTGTTGTTTTGTCATCAAGATTATCCTCTGTTAAAACTGTTTGTGTGCGCGCATGTATTTTATTGAGCACCGAGCCGGTAGTGTCAAACTCATTTGCAATTACGTGAATCTGTGCTAGTGAAGGTGGCACTTCATCAGGAAATTGCTGAACAAATGCATCACGTACCCGCCGAGCCGACTCGTACTTAAAATAAGTTTTACATAAAAAATACGATGTTGCAATGATAACTGTCTCACCATGTTAGCATTTGAGGTTTAGACTGGCGACTGAACACCTGCACGCTTATTGCAAGGTCAAGTTTGATAATGTCAATCAGTAATTTGTATACACTCCATCGGAACCTGAAAAAAAAACCAGCCCTCGTATATACTACGCGCGCGCTTTCAATACTACAGCAGGGGGCCGTGGCGCGCCACAAAGTCGGCCAAGGTCACCGCAGCGGCGGATAACAAAGCCGCCGCTTGCCGCTCTTATTTTATATGTATACAGTGGAACAGCGTGTATTCATTGCGTTGAGCTATGCGAAGCATTCTTCTTATACAGAGTGCCGCTTTCAATTCATTCACAAATCCTCCCTCCCCCATAGGAGTACGGTACGTAAATTAGTAAAGAAGATCCGCACCACCGGGTCCATTTTTAACAAGATATCACGCAGGACACGAACCGTTTTAACAGAGGAAAAGCTTGACGAAATAGGAGCTCTCTTTTAAAGAACTCTAACAAAATCCCTGTCACGTCTCGCCGCACAAGCTAATGTGTCACTATCTTCTGCCCACAAAGCAACAAAACTGTTAAAAGCCAAACAGTACAAACCCACCCCTGCTCAACAATTAAGAGGACCTGACAGCTTCGCTAGGGTTCAGTATTGTAACTGGTTGCTTCAGTCAGTTCACGATGGGTATGTTGACCCAGAACTTTTATTTTATAGTGATGAGGCATGGTTACACTTAAGTGGCTATGTAAATAGTCAAAATAATCGCTACTGGTGTGCAGAAAATCTCCACCAGCTGCATGTCCGTCCACTTCATGATGTAAAGATAGGAGTTTGGTGCGCAGTAAGTGTTCGTAGAATTATAGGGCATATATTTTTTTGTGAAACAATAAATGCTGATCGATATATAAACCTCATTCTCAGACCATTCTTTCAAGAGCTGACGGAAGAAGAAAGGAGTAATGGTTACTTCATGCAAGATAATGCGACGGCACACACTGCTAATCGGTCTATGGAAGTAATACGGGAAGTTGTCCAAGATCGTGTGGTTAATTATCGCCCTAGATCTCCTGATTTAAATCCCTATGATTATTACCTGTGGGGGATGTTGAAGGGAAAATTGTAGGTGAACAACCGTCACACGAGAAGAGCTACAAGACAACATTACACAAGTTATTTCGAACATCACACTGGCTGAGATTCGCCGAGTGTCTGCAAACCTGTTTGCGAGATGTCAGGCGTGTTTGACAGCTGAGGGACAACATTTTGAACATGAAATGTAATGCCAGGTAGTTTTTAGACTAATAGTTTCACTAGAAATGGCTTTCTATAAGTGCGAATTGCCGCGATGTAGTGGGGGGGGGGGGGGGGGGAGCGCGCATTATACGGCTAGGGACGGAGTGTCATTGCGCCAGCCGTGCCGTGCTCTGAGTGGTGCTGTGGAGCGAGCTAAAAAAAAGACCCTGTACTTGCCGATGAGGCTTGATCAATCAATATAAAATATTTAACGTACAGGCTAATCGTATGTATTGAATGTCCTAAGTGTAGCCGCCAGTATTACTGTAATCAGCTTTTAAAAACTTCGCAACACAGCTCAGTTGATCCAAGCTTCCACCATATCCGTCACGTCCTTTCTCAGAACTATTTTAACTGCAATGCACGGTTCCCAGAGTGAAAATGTATTAGCCTAGACCCTCCACTGCATCCCACTGGCGTTCATTGAAGACAATATTACAATCCAGATAAGGAATATTAGTTTTAACTTAATATCCAATGTGGTCTGTATTGATTTAAATTGAAAAGAACTAAAATAGCAGTTCTTTTCAAATTATCCAGGTAAGGAATCGAGACTTCTATGGTTGATCCCTTAGCAGGTGCATTCTTTTTTACACGTAAGTGGTGAGGTGGTGTCTGTGAGTACCCCTGCCTAGGAAACGAAGGAAGAGGGTGTGCAAAACGTCTCATGCTTGCTAGCACCTCTGGGGAAGTCAGTTGCTCTGTGAATGTTACAGTGGTCAGAATAATTGAAGTAATCGGTGCTTAGTTATTATTGTATTTCCCGCGCAAGGAATATTATCAATTCTCACATCACGGGTGAGATTTTTTCAACGTTTTCACGTTGTTGGAAGAAGTGGCCCAGGGTTAGCGGAGTGAGCTAGGGACATCCTGGACAATGAAGGAAATGAGATCAGTGGTGAAGAAAGAGAGAGTGTTGGGTTCAAGTGTATACCACGATATTTGTGTCTAGGGGAAAGTTTTAATGTAGTCAATGACATACAGACGTTGAAGTTCGCGTGTTTGGAGTGCCTTCAATTGCCTCTAAGTAATTCTGCTGTTTTATTTATTTCTTAACGTTGGTATGAGGTTTAAAACAATCTGTAGTCACATGCCGATATGATCACAAGCGTTCAAATCCAATGGCGTGCAAGGTTTGGCCATAAGTTATGAATGATTTCAATTACCTTTAGTTGTTCAATTTCAAATAGAACGTTGCACTACAGTCTTCTAACCTATAGGGAAACACAACTATTGGTCGCTATTAGGTGAAATGAGGTTCTGGATGAAACCATTGGTCACTACTAGATTAGATCACAGTTTGGACGAAACCTTTGACTGCTAGGTTGGACCCCTGTTTGGACGAAAATTACTGCTTCCTACAAGGCAGGGGGGCCTGAGGAGGAAACCCCAGGTTAGGTTTGAGTTTCTATGTAAAGTATTTGTTTAAGTTTTTTATTTATCGTATGGCATTACGATTTCAGGTCTATGTCAACATGTTATTTACAATATTTACAAGCACATAACACGGTACGCGTATAGCCTCAGGTCTAGTGAGTTGATCCATTGTACAATCTGCACGGGTTGTCAATAAGAAATCCCCTTGATATTTCCCCTTCTAACATCCAAAGACAATGTGTTTAATAGTTTGTGAGGTAGCACCAGCCACACTGGGATACTCCTACATACTTCGAGTACCGTATTTATTATTCCTAAGAATTGAAGAATTTTACCCCACTTGAAGAGGGATTCAGCTCAGTTGTCATGGTTGGTGCAAATCCTATTCAGAACAGTCCATGTCCTGGCACAGACACCAAGAACCCACTGATGATCTTATCTTGGTGTTCCAAGGCAAAACCCCACACAAGACACGGCATAAACCTAGGAAAACTGCTGAGTTTTAGAGGTCTCGTTATTAAAAACGGATGAAACTTCAGAGCTGACATTAGATGGCCAATCCCCACAGAAGTAGCGAACAGAGCGCTACCTCGCTTCTTATGAAGCGCACCTGCGTTCCTTTACTGCGAGAGCTAACAGCTACAGCAGCCTGTCACTTCCCTATAAAGGCTTCCAGAAAGAAGGTATATATAATAAGGAACTAAAAGAGAATGTTTATCACATTTGTAGACTTGGAAAAGGTTTTTGATAACGTTGATTGGAGTGAGATGTTAGACATATTGAAAAGGCTTGGAATAAAATACAGGGATAGGAGGTTGATCCACAAAAGCCAGATGGCAGCTATTCTAGCCCAAGGACATTGGAGAGAAGCAGATATTCAGAAAGGTGTAAGGCAAGGCTGCAATTTATCACTCCTACTTTTCAATCTATACATTGAACAAGGAATGAAGGAAATTAGAGGAAAATTTAAAGCACGAGTCAAGATTCAAGAGGAAAGAATTCCAACTCTGAGATTTGCTGATGACCTCGATATCTTAGCCGATTCACCAGAGTTTTTAATGGTATCGATTCTGTCATCAGGAAAATATTAATGATGAAAATCAGTAAATGTAAAACAAAAGTAATAGAATGAACCGAAATAAATCAGAAACCCCTATTAATATCAAATTGGTAGATGAAAAGCTACAGGTAGTAGGAGACTCCTGTTAAATAGGAACCAAAATAGTCAGCAATGGATGAAGCAAAGAGGATTTTAAAAAGCCAGCAAGGAAAGCCCTTCTACAAAAAATAAATATGTTGGCACAAAATATAGATGTAGGCCTAGGTATTAGAGAGACTCTAGAAATAGGCTACTTCACTAGGTACGGGTTATCTTTGCAGCTGAGGCGGGGATCCGATAAGTTATCGCCCCTTGCCTGCCGAAGCAACGTTTAGACTGGGAGAAGAAAGAGGTCTGCGATGATAGTTGGTTTATTCAAGGTCTCGTAATGCAGTTTGTATCAGACGAGGGGACCCCGGTTCGATACGGTATATGGAAGATCCTGTAGCCTTTAAGGCACAGGAAGTAGTTCACTCACATCAAATATTTCTTCTGAATCAGGCTCGCACTTGATGAAGACCGGTTCCTCCATCATCTTCAAGAATCTACAAGAAAGGAGCAATATGAACAGTGGTTCTTTGTTAAACAAATATTTTAAAACTCAAACGAGTAACTTAACTCTAGAAAATATACCCTATGACTGAAGAAACAAACATGCACGCTCATGAACTGAAAAAAAAAAAAGTCCTCAATGTAGAGCATAATTTAAGGCAGGTAGGCTCAACAATCTACTGTATACATTGTATCCGTTGTTACAATACAGGTACCGTATGTATGGATTGAGGTCCATTTAGTATATATTTTGCAAAATTACGGATCTTGATAGATTTTGATAGGTACCTGTAAAAGACAAGTAAACGATACGGCCTACTCTCACAGCCGTATGACATGATACATACGTTTTACATTTTCACGCCCTTTATTTCGTAGGTTCTGTTTCTGGCTCATTTCCAGAATGGTCTGGAATCTTAAATTGCTGGTTGTGATATATATATATATTTCATTCCCACCCAGGAAGGGTGGGCGGGCCCCTATAGATAGCCGCACCATCTCTTGGGCCAGAGGAGGGGAGTGTTTGGGAGTTTTAGAGTTATAGGAGAAGGGTGGTGGTGAATTGGAATAATTGGAGAAGGAGAAATGACTTGACCTCTTGGTTAAGATTAAAGTTTTGAAATTTATGAAGTTTGAGAAAATTGCTCTTTTGTGCTTTGTACTATTGTAAATTTTGGAGTTGGTAGGTTTGTAGTTTTGTGATTTATGAATTTATTAATTTTGTAAGTTAGAAATTTGGAAAAAAAATAACTTTTTAATTGTGGAAGTTGGATAATTTAGATAATTTCGAAATGAAACGGTGCTGAGAGAAGAAGAGAAGAGAAAAGTATGTATGAGATGAGAAAAATAAATGAGGTTGATATGAATTTTGAGTTGGATGGGGGTGAATGTGATGAGATGATGTGAGTGAGGTGGGGTGTGGGAGATGAGAGTGATTATGATCATTTTTATGATTATTATTATGGTTTTTTTTGTGAAAGACATGGAAGAGATGGATGATTGCGTTTGAGATGGGGGTAATGGATGAAGTGTGTAGAGATGACAAAGAGAGCGGTGTTGTGGAAGAGATAGAAAGAAAAGAAAAGAAAAAAACTATATATGAGATAAAATGATTGGGGATGATTTATTGAGATGTGGTGACTTGTGTGTATGGAGATATTAAATGGATGTTTGTTGGATGATAGATGGGTTGTTGAGTTGTGATGGAGGATGAATGATGACGAAATGTTGTGTTGATTTTTTTTCTGGAGTGACGATGTGGTACCACGTTTTGGTGGAGGAGAAGGGGCAGGATGTTTAGTCGGCGGCTGGGATGAGGGATTTTAGGTGTGTGAGGCCGAGTTTGGTGTAGACGGGTGCTCGGGCTGGGAGAGCCTCAAGCTGTTGCAGTATGGGGTTGTGAGTATGGCGAGCACGTTGAAGGTAGCGAAGTTGAAGAAGGTGGATGTAGGTGGTAATGGGTGGCAGAGGCATTAGTCGGTACAAGTCCTCACTTGGATGTATCGGAGAAAGGCGGAGAGCGATACGGGAAATACGGCGTTCCATCGTAATTAGTGGGCGGAAGCGACTGGCGGTGCAGCCGGCCCATACCACGTGGCCGTAGGTGATGTATGAACGGATTAGTGCCTTGTAGGTGTAAAAGACAGTAGGTGGATGGAGACCCCAGGAGGTGCCTAGTAGGCTGGTGAGTAGTCTAGAGCGTTGCTGTGCGGAGGCTGTGAGAGCTCGGAGATGGGACCTGAAGGTGAAGTGCTCGTCGAACTCTACTCCCAAGATAGCGGAGAGACGGGCCAGTATTGAGACGATGGTCGTGTATTTGAAGGTTCAGTAAGGCAGGATTGCGAGATGGTCCGTTGGCGTGCCAGCGAGGACGAAAGAGGACGGCGTGGGTTCTGTCCGTGTTCAATGTTAGGTGCCAACGGTCACACCAGGCCGTGAAAGTGTTTAGATATGGCTGAACAAGACGATTAATGGCGGTGACGGAGGGCAGGGGGCGAGGATGGCGGTGTCGTCCGCAAATTGTAGGAGGTAAAGAGGAGCCAGAGGCTGGGGGATATCTCCGACAAACAGGATGTAGAGAAGAGGTGAGAGGACTGAACCTTGGGGGACACCTTGGTTCAGGGGGAAGGAACGAGAGAGAGAGTGATGAATGGAGATGCGAGCGATGCGGGGGCTGAGGAAATTGCGGATGAAGCGAATGAAGGTAAGAGGGAGGTGGTAGTAGTGGAGCTTCAGGAGGAGGGCGGCGTGCCAGATTGTGTCGAATGCGCTTTGGAGTTTGAAATGGGGCGGGTTGGTTTAGGGATGGTGATTAAAGGAAGAGTCAACAGATTGGAGGAAAAGGTTAATATTTGCTATGTCCGGCGCTGTGCGGGAGTGCATGTTTAGGTCAGCGAGTATGAGGAAGTGGGGAAAGGTGGCATGGAGATGGGTGAGAAAGTCCCGTGGGAAGGGGTATGTTGGACGGGTGTAAATAGTGACGATATGTAGGACGCGGGAAGGGAAATAGAGATGGCAATGAGGCTTTCGGGAAAAGAGAAGGGAAGGGGTGGGGCGTGGATACGGATGAGGATGCGTGGCTTGTGGAGGTGACACACACCGCCGCGATCGATGTCACGGGGGTGATCCGCACTATGCAGGTTGTAGCCTGGTATATTGGCTGCTTGGTGGGGACGGAGGAAGGTTTCGTTAAGGAGGACAGCGTCTGAGGAGTGTAAAACAATGTTGTATTTGAGGAGGTGTCGTTTTTTGTACAAGGAACAAATGTGGTTAATGCATCAAGTCAAGCATTATTCTGAGAAGATGCTCCGCTCTTCACATTTTGCTCGTATAAATTGCTTGCCTTTTACGAAGGATCCATTGGAACCTCAAGAAGTCAATCTCCATTGTTATGTGATTGAGAGTGCGAATACAAACGGATTAAGGTGAGTTGAGGCAAGAGCATTTTTGGGGCAAGTTCATCACGGGTCCGTAATATATTTGTCCGTTTGAAACTCGTTGTGCCATCTCGTGGAAAGTTAGGGGAAGCTGTCTTGCGTTTGTTTAACACTAGATGTCACGGTTGAAGTCGCTTAACACGCAGATGTATAGGCCTGTTCCAAAAGTAATACTGTCAACTAACCTTCAGAGTTCACCGTGCTTTCCGAATCCACGTGGTATCTGGACCATCTTTCATTGTAATAACTTCTAAGCTAAAAGTATACTCTTTTCATTAACATATGTAATCGTACAAATACCACGTACAGTAACTAATTACGAAAATATGAGGGGTCAGAACAAGTATGCGGGGTAAGTTCGTTCGTTATTGATAAGTTAATAAATTGCTTTGAAACCCAAGCAAGTTACCTACTAATAAATGTAAGTAAACGCCAGTTTTTGTCTTTAATTTTCATATTCTTGTGAGTTTTTTTTGCGTCTTACACACCCCAACATACTAAGTTGAAGAATTTAATAGAAAACATAACTTTATAAATTCTGAAATATGCATCTAATAGCTTAATAAGTAGAGAAAACGAACTTGCCCCAGGATTATGTGTTATACATCTAATGGAAGAATATAGGCTAGAAATGCACTTGCCCCACATCACGGGGCAAGTGCGTGTACTCTGGACATCATAGTGATATTTAATTTCCTAATGGAATATACATTCTCGAAGCATACCAGTACATTCAGGTTGCAGTAGTCACACACAATTAACCAATCAATATGCAGAAGAAGTCTTGTTTTGGTATTGCAATTAGTTGTGATGCATTTAAAATTCTAAGTTGCACTTCCATTTTTAGGGTACATGTACTTACCCCAACTCACCTTACTTAACCTAACTCAAAAGTTGCGTTCTTAGAATATTATCTAAAGCTTCAGGCACATTATTTTTTAGAAACCATACTACACTTCATAACCTCCCTCTCGTGTTACAAGATAGGCACTTCAAACAAGAGTCAATGTCTTTTCAACTGAATGGAAAAGACTGTACACTTATCCGTATCTTCCCATAAGCAAACACACGATGAGGTTGAAATACTCGTCATAGTAACACACCCATATCTCTGTATCCTAGACAGTTATAATTATATTGTACATATTCTTCAACGTTTACGAACCGATTTTTACATTTCATTCCTCAAAGAACTGGTTATGATTAGGCTTACCGTACATTATTTGATGTCCCGTACTATTCGAAATTGTGTAATTTATAGAGTGGCTACAACACATTGTTCCCGTACTTGTGGAAGGGTACTTCACTAACCTGTTCTCAGTAGCAGACTCTTAACGTCAAATACAGTATAAGCCTATCTTTACTGTGAACAAGAACTTGATTCCTGTGCATCAACTTTTCTTGTTTGCTTGTGTGTGTTACGATAAATGAGTGTATTACGGGTAAGGTTTGTTCAAATACAAACCCATTTTCAAATATTGTTGTCATATACACTGTATCACTCCTAATCAACGTAAAACAGTTTCAGATTTCTAATTACACAAATCCAACCAACTAATTTCATTTTTATGGTACAAAACTTGACAACATATAGGCCCAACTTCCAGCCTTATTCTTATTACTGACAAAATTTTCAATCGGTTTACCCAATCGTATTGGGCGTTTCCCTAATCCTGAAAAAAAAAACGACGTGAGATTACTAAATACGGTACCGGTACGGTACAGTGTTCGCCGACAGAAAAACATTAATTTTAATTGCCAAGGCAACACTTAACAAGCAGTTCCGTGAACAACCGAATCCTATTTTCATATATCCTACTTACCCTATGTTAATTGCCTCTATCAACATACAAAATTTCAGTTTTATTGCTGCAATACGGCGCAATGACAATCCGTCCCTAGCCATATAATGCAATGGTTATCGCTACCGTACTGTATTAGATCATCTTAGCCGTCATGACGGGAATATATCTCTCGGCAAATGAGCCACTCGGTCGGGCTATCGCCTTCCGTGCATGTTGCCCTGATACTCGGAGCAACTTGAAAAAAAAAAGACCCTGTAGATTCGTAGATATTGAGACCGTGTAATATTTCGGATGGTCGCCATGTTGGATTTGTATATTATGTAGGTCTTAAAGTTATGTACTAATACATGACGATTATTGTGTTCGTGTAGTATTCAAACTTCAATCGCACGAATAGGACACAAGAAACAAAGACGAGATTTGAAAATTTCGCACAGCTGCCGTCTTGTGGTTATGAAAACAATTGAAATAAATTAGATGCCAGTGGATTAACATTTGTATAAGCATTTACCGTACCAAGTTTCGCTGCATTTGGATGGTTAAATCGCGAGAAACGTCCATTTAAATATAGTTCGCATCGCCGCCATGTTGGATTTGTGCTCGCCGGCTTATTGAAAGTCCTATAGGTGAACTTATGTTCATAGCCTCAATGAACATAAACAATTTCAGTTTGATTGCTGCAAAAGCTTCGTAGATATTAAGAAATGTCTTAAGATTTCGGATGGTCGCCATGTTTATTTCTTATAGGTATACTCCGTAGAGTTATGTACCATAAAGGAATATTATTGCGTAGGTTCATATTCAAACTTTCATTTCTATCGCATGATTACGACACAAGAAATACAAACTTAATGTAAAAATTTCGCACAGCCGCCATCTTGAGGTTGTGTAAACAATTGAACTAGGTTAGATGCCAGTGCATTATAATATGTATAAACATTTACTGTACCAAATTTCACTGCGCTCAGATGGTTACATCGCGAGAAAATCCATTAAAATGTTTCAACTTTGCTTCACCGCCATGTTCTTTTGTACTTCACAGGTTTTTGAAACGTAGGTACATGCATAAACTTGTATTAGTTCCCTTTATCACCGTACAAAATTTCAGGGTGATACCGGTAATAGTTTCGGAGATATAGAATGCCGGTGAAATATTTCGCACAGCCGCCATGTAGGATTGGTGAGACGTAATAAAATTTGAAGGGCACGGTAGGGGTCGGCCAAAATACTACTATGATCTTACCGAGTTTCATTGAAATCGCTCCAACAGTTTACAAGGTATTAGGGGACACACAAACATACGCACGTACACACACACATGGACAAAAGGTGATCTTTTAAGCCTATTTTTTTATTAAATAAAAATAGGCTAAAAATGGCTTCTAACACCATAATCTTATCACTGTTATTATTATGCCTTTCCAGTTGTCCTGAATATAACTTTCTCCCATTCGTATCGGAAAACTGCAGATGATTTTATGGTTCGACTAACAGGGAACCATTTTTATTAGGAGAGTTGCCTCATGGAATACTTTCTCAGTGATTTTTACTCGATTTCACAAATGCACATTCGAAATTAAGTAATTTAAAGACTGGAATAATTTTATTGTCGCATTAAACAAGTACCGGTACAGGTTCCAAAAGACAACGTCAAGCAACGTTAAAATAATACAATATGGAATAGATTAAGATGTACGGAGAATAGAACTGAAAGTAACAAACGTCAGTGGGACCTAACTTACATGCTGTTACTATTATGAGAACACTTTCTCTCTTTATACATTTACCAAACGGGTTCAGCGACGTATTTCTGATCTCCTGAGGTTGTTGTCTTAAGGGTGCCTAACATCTGGGTTAGGGGCAGATGACCTCGTAGTTCCGCCCCTTAAATTAACTATAACTAACATCTGGGTTATCGGCAATCTCCTGCGGTAACATTTAACTTACATACCGGTAATTGTGTAGCCTATTTGCGGCTATTTTATAATTTGCTTAATCTTAGTGCCATAGGGAAGGATGTCAAGCGAATTCCGTAGCACAAAGTAGAGAGTGTAGACACACGTTGTAAAGTACCGTACACAGAAAAGCCACATAACATAGAATACACCTAGGAGTATGCGAGAGTATGTGTGAAAACAGATCAAGGAGTAATGAGGAGACACCCCAAAGGACAGAGAGTGAAGCCAGCGGGCAGGCCTACTGAGATGTTCAAACATTGCTGGCAAGTGTTAGGAATAGGGCTGTTATCCAATAAAGAAAAACGTGCCTAATTTTGACGCACAACGTATTGTAAGTAGATGTCTAAGTTAGTTAGTTATTGTTGTTTTAAGGGGCGGAACTACGAGGTCATCTGCCCCCAAATGTCTAAAATCTTGCTTCATAATGTACTTCTGTTTAATTTTTAAGTCCTTTCAGTCTAAGCAAGCTGACCCTGCTGGAAATGCATAAAGATAGTGTACTCGATATGAGTATTGCATGCTGTTCTCTTATTAGTTAACTTACTGGTCATTATTCTAAGTATGCTACCGTACTGAAATATACAAATATAGTACGACAGATATGATTGAAAGTTTACAGTGAACATTTACCCTCATGTCTGCAACTGATAACTCATATTGCTTAATCAGTCTATCATCCACGGAAATGCACCATTCTAATGACCATATCTATAAATAAAGCATTTCAATAACTCAAGCACACCGTATTATTTGCTATTGAAGAGAGAAGTGCGAGCGGCTAGAGCCTTTACGGGGGCGTGATCAATGCTTCAACTCGCAGCGTGCTAGAGAGCTGACAGGGTGCCTCCTTATTATTCCTTGTAACAGAGTTAGTTATTGCTGTTTTAAGGGGCGGAACTACGAGGTCATTTCGCCCTTACTTGTCACAGACACAGGAACATATTTAAAAGTTTTGCTGCGCGAAACACACGGCAGGGCACTTGGCATAAAAGAAGCCAGAAAAATCAGGAAAACCAACATATGCAGCACGAACCCTCATTTTTGGAGAGCTTGCCCCCTATTCACGCTCTTAAGCAACAAGGCAAGCGTAAACATTTCAAATAATACGCAGGAAGCGATGGAAGTTGGACTAAGGAAAGGATACGGTGAGGGAAAAATGTAAGTAACACTGCATGAGGGCTGAAACTACGATCAAATGACTACTGAAATTAGCCAAAATACCTTCTGTAATGATGCAAATTAAATCTAGAAATGATTGTAGTAATACCTGTTTACTCATCGCTGTTTTTAACCCGCCCAACATCCCTTTTCTAGATCACTAATTACATAGTAAAATTCCTCCTGTATCGGCCATTATAGGCGTGAATTATGGACAATACAGCATTGCCAACACCTGAATCTTCATCCGGAGCAATGATTTTTACCTAGAGCAATATTTACTAGGTTTTTGTCACGCTCAGTGGGAATACCCACGCATCAAACATTCTTACCCCACATGTTGGCAACAGTTATGTGGAATGCGTACTCATTTAAACATTAAAAACAAGTAGTTCCGTGAAGAACTATACAGCCTATTTTCATATATCTTACTTATGTTAATTGCCACTATCAACATACAAAATTTCAGTTTGATTGCTGTAATAGATTCGTAGATATTGAGAACCGACTAAATATTTCGGATGGCCGTCATGTTGGATTTGATATATGTAGGTCCTTGAGTTATGTACTGTTACATGAAGATTATTGTGTACGTGTAGCATTCAAATTTCAATCGCATGATTAGGACACAAGAAGTAACAAGGAGATTTTAAAATTTCGCACAGCTGCCATCTTGTGATTATGGAAACAATTGCAATAAATTAGATGCCAGTGGATTAACATTCGTATAAGGATTTACTGTACCAAGTTTCACTGCACTCGGATGGTTAAATTGCGAGAAACGTCCATGTGAATATTTATACTTCGCGTCGCCGCCATGTTGGATTTGTGATCACCAGGTTATTTAAAGTCCTATAGGTGAACTTAAGTTCATAGCCCCTGTGAACATTTAAAAATTCAGTTTGATTGCTATAATAGATTCGTAGATATTCTGAGCCGTCTAAATATTTCGGATGGTCGCCATGTTGGATTGTTAAATGTATAGGCCATAGAGTCATGTACTGTACCCGTATATTCGAGAGATGGTCTGTCAGATATCCGAAGCAACGCTGGATTTGCAGAAACTGACTGCTCCTGCTAAATACTGGTCAAGAATCCACTCCAACATGACCCTCAAGAATATACGCAGCGGCAGATACGATGAAACTGTGAATTACATATATGCACTTAGCTCAAAGTAGAGCACCTACCTTGATTTTTCGGGGTTCTCGTAGTCAGCTTCTAGACCTATAAAGGGGTTTTCACAGTGCCATCTCTCTATATCTAAAATAAATCCAACCGACGTGGCATCTAACAAATAACAAAACAATTTAATAACAAGAGTAAACTATAACTAAACATTCATACAATTAATAAAATACACACACTCATTCTCACCTCTTCACATCTACGCCACTGAACAACCGTGTTCTTAGAACACCGGGATAAAATTTTGAGGTTTGCCGAAGCCTTCACAACAAACTAAAACAATATTAATAGAGACTGGCGTGTTTCACATTCCCTTGCCACGCTTACGGCGTGCACCTGCACACTGAGTCACGTGATAGGTTATATAACCAGACCCGTTACATCTCTGCCCTACCGGCTGATTCATTCATTGATACAATGCTGGTGACAACAGGTTTTTACATTTGTGGCCATGCCTCGGCCTTGAATGGAAAAGAGTTCTCAAAACTTTGCTCGACAGCACTCGTCAATAAAATACACACTTCTGTCGCCTATCAGACAACATTACAAAAATCTAATTTTGCTTAACAAAAACGCAAATCATTCATACGCCCTTCATTCGAAATAATTGAAACTTCTACACACCATTCCCTTCATTCTCTCGCGTCGTGATATCCCAACGGAGTTGTTACCATACACACTGAACAATAAGAAAACCACATTCAAAACACATTGACTTTCATACTCAAAACACTTTGCAAAAACATCGAATAACTTCCTAATACTAACACGTTATTCCCTTGATTGAATATTAATAATGAATGTTTATAACAAAATGAATTTAAAATACACTCAATATCATGAGCTATTATCAGAATAAAATGTTATATATATTTACAAAAGAGCGTCTGCTCTGATCTCGCATTAATGCCAATCGCAATTTAATCGGATCCTCACAATCTCCCATTACTTCAGAAATACCACTGCAAAATCTCAATTCTGGTTTGTAGTCTAAATAAGTCGGATATGTTCAACCATCTAAGGCAAAACATACGCATTTACATACTTGGGTTTAATAAAGTTTAATAAAAGTAATACATAACAGACTTCAATATCCGACTTCTCGTTTAAATTTCGGCTACAACCCTACCATCTTCACTTATCCAAAGTCGTGTATGAAACAAAAGGGAGTTCTACCAACTCACATCCTATGCCATGCCAAATAGTCTTGCCAATGCAACGACTTTATTACATTGCGGAAACTCCTTCGCTAAAGGACTCCTCGTATGCCAACAGCACACGGAATTACACACTTTAACAAATATATAAAGGTTATCATCTTCTTTTTCATAAAACTGGCATTCATTAAATAGGGCATAATCCTCAGCGTTGCCAAACCAACCGCTGGTATAACAAACAATAACATCAGTTGTTAATCCACTATATTTATACATGCCAACGACATTTGGACTAAGCGTGAAAGACCTCCTTGCAATTACTTTAAAAACGATACTGGGATATCTCCGAACAGTTGCGTATACATTTAATAAAAAAATACTGTACTGTCTCTCCATGCTTCTGGTTTCACTTTCACAGATGAAGGAATATCATGTCTACAATATGACATTATTTTACCCATCGTGAATAAATAACCACAAGTGTTATTTCTGTAGGTCCGATAAATATCAATCTCGACGAGGTAATCTAGCTAGGACTTCCCTAACGTCGAATGATTATAATCTTCCAAGAAGATTCTATTCTCAAATTATTTTAACTGACAGAAAGATCATAGCTTTCTCCAATAAAATATAGTCAGTCAGAATCGTATTATCTCCATTCTAAACGAATGTCTATGAGTACTAATGACTTTCATCGTTTCCAAGTTAAATGTTTCTTTCCAATACGATGCTAAGCTCATAATAATGCTGTGATATTTCACAATATATCACTATCTTTCTTCTTTCTTGATGTTGCTTCTCGACGGATAAGAAGCCCAAATTAAACTAATGAAATAATGTAATTGGTAACATAGTCTAAAATATCTATCACCTTAATTCATAAAAGTCGAAAATAAATTTACTCTTCCTAAATGGAAATTACAGGAATACTAGCACCTGAATTCAATATGAATTCATAAAAGTCGAAAGTAAATTTACTACTCCTAAATGGAAATTACGGGAATACTATTTCCTTAAAGAAGTTAAGTATCTCAGTTTAGAAACTGGATTGCAGACACACAATACTAAAAACGTCGAAAGACGATCACTACAAATGATATCGAAGAATAAAATGTCCATACATGGAATACATAATGGTTGTGTCGAAATATGGATAAAGGAATTGCTCTAGAATGTCACTAATAATGCTCTAACTACAATTTAACGAACACAGATACCTTGACTGAAGCTCTGGAAGGTCAAGTTGAGTATTGGATAATACTCAGATGTTACATCCTTCAAGGTCCTAGTTCGTCTCCAAGAACTCACGACCTCAGGCGAGGAACGAATCCCTCTTCCGGAAAACATCAATCTCCCACCGGGATCGAACTGCGGACTCCCATCCTTCCTCTTCCTTGTTACCGGGAATACCCTGGATATCTTGAAAATCTTCTTGTCTTTTCTTTCTCCGTCATGGTATCGATTCATCGTAATAACGAGAAGTGGAGAAAGCTCAGCTTCATATTCCGAAATAAATTCGAAATGGAAGTCATGGACCTCACTCGTATACAGAATATTCATTGAGATGGACTATGAATATTATTATGTAGTCACTGGTGTTAAGTTCGAGCTCATGTCTGATGATAGTGCACTAGAATGTGGTTGTACATAACGTCTCATGCTTGCTCGTAAAGTAGGCAGTCATGAACAATCTCCTTAACGAAGCTCCATCGTTGAATATACTACTCCGTTCTGTTTGTATTTCTGACGCACATACTTATTTAGTCCAAAATTGCAATCATATTACAATGCTTAATAATGGTGTTACAATAAAGTCCCTCAATAGTAATGCTATCAGTCACTGTTACTCACGTGAATCTGTGCATTCGCTGTGATCTGTCTCGAACAAAAGTGCTTTTCAGCGCTGGATTCTGACACGTTTCTTTCACATTACATAAATGCCAGTATATCCTAAAAATCTTCTCTCAAATTCGGTGAAAGTTTGTAATACACATCTACGTGGTCTACACTATTGACTGTAGTTGAAATAATGTTCCTATTGTCGATTAGTTAGAAGTTATTGCGGCATTTGCACTCCTCGCAACTTCACTCATTTTACAAGGGCGGCGGCGGTCTCCACCATCTAGCCTCGCTATACCGTGTCTCCACGAGTCACCCTTCACGAACTCGGCTGATACACTCGGGACTATAACTCTCCCGGTAAAACACGTCTGATCGCTTCAAACTTCTAAGGAACAAGAGCCTCGATGCCTTGCGTCTCCCCTCCAAGACACCAGATCTAGCCGCCATTTTTCGTTCCCTCGAAAATTTTAGCGGGCACTAGAAAATAGCGTAATTCGACGAATTTCGACTTCCTGTCGACTAATTTTATTATAATTTTCTTCACTTTACCAATTCATAAATTCACTCTCTTGGGGCTTAAATGTGATAATTATCCATAAAATTTAGTTGCTGGAACTCCCGTCTCCTCTAAGACTTCTCCTTATTGGCTGTGGGCTCATATCCAATCGTATAATTTATAACATTATTTAAACAATTCCTGGGATTATTCGCTGTTGCTCGGCCGATTCTAAGTTTCCAGAACCTTTGATTGCGCAATAGAATCACGTGACGGAGTCTCCCTCCTGCTCAACATAGCCATACGACTGGTTTTTGCCAAGTTCCAGCCTCGATATTGCTTGGTTAAATTTTATCATGGGGTTCCAAAAATATTCCCATTTTCATCCCAAATAATTCATTTTACGGGGCAGTACCATTAAAGGAAAATTATTGTGTAGGTTCATTATTCAAACTTTCACATCGATCGCATGATTACGACACAAGAAATAAAAACTTAATTTTAAAATTCGCAAAGCCGCCATCTTGAGGTTATGTAAACAATTGAACTAAATTAGATACCAGTGTATTACAATTTCCTGTACCAGATTTCATTGCGGTTGGAACATTAAATCGCGAGAAAGGTCTATTTAAAATTTTCAAATTCGCTTGGCCGCCATGTTCGTTTTGTAGTCAACCGGTTTTTGAAAGTCTTATAGATGGACTTCCAGTAGTGTCCTTAATCTCCGTACAAAATTTCAGGGTGATACCGCTAATAGTTTCAGAGATATAGAATGCCGGTGAAATATTTCGCACATCCGCCATCTTGTGGTTGTGTAAACAATTGAACCAAGTTAGATGTCGGTGCATTACAATGTGCATAAACATATACAGTACCAAGTTTTATTGCGTTTGGTGGTTAAATCGCGAGAAACGTCTATTTAAAAGTCGCAAATTCGCGTGGCCGCCATGTTGGTTTTGTAGTTACTAGTGTTTCACTTCTAGTAGTTCCCTTTATCACCGTAAAAATCCAGGGTGATATCGGGAATAGTTTCGGAGATATTGAATGCTGGTGAAATATTTCGCACAGCCGCCATATTGGATTGGTGAGACGTAACAAAATTTGAAGGGCACGATCGGGGTCATCCGGAATAGTGCTATGAATTTACCGAGTTTCATTGAAATCGCTCCAGCCGTTTAGACGTTATTAGGGGGACACACACACTCCTCTCACACACACGCACACACACACAGACAAAAGGTGATCTCATAAGCCTATTTCTTTTCAAAATTTAAAATAGGCTAAAAATTGTAAATAGATATATCCGTATTGATTGATAGAATTGATAAATTGAAAATCTGCCTCATCGGGCGTATTTTCAATTTATAAACAGTTGTGTGTGCTTCTCGGTAGCAGTTGAAGAATCCTCATGCGCCTGACAAACGAGGCTGCCGTCATTGAATGAGCGGGAAACAAAAATACATATTTACGTACCTCAATTTAGCACATAACTCCAGTGAGTTAGAAGTATAGCCATAGTTTATCATAAAGACCAAATGTCCCACTGTGATATTTTTTACTTTACCAAGTTTATTTTGTTTCCTCAGTGCTGTTTGGTGTAAGATGAAACAAATGAAGGTATTAAGTTGTTGTGCGTGCTGTGTCTAGACAGTGAAACCGTGTATCCTTTATCCAACTCAAATATCGTAAAACATCATAAAATTGAACTGGTATAAAATGTATAAAAAATACGAAGTAAGTTAGCGGTAGGTTATTAAAAATTTTCAAAAACAATGGAGGATGGAGATCTATCAACGATAGAAAAGCTCAATGACCTGGAGTCCTATATCATGTGGGAATTCGATATGAAAATTATGTTAAACGCTAAGGACCTAAAGGGCATCATTGATGGCACTGAAACGCTAGAATCACAGGGCACAGATGCCGCTAAGAACAAGAAATAGAAGACCAAAGGCAACCAAGCTCAAAACTGCATTGTGAACACCACAGACAAAAACGCCCGCACAAATCTTCTAGCATGTACAACCTCAATAGAAATGTACAACACCCTGAGCGTGACTGTTGACAAGACCCCAGCAGAACTCTGGTTCAACAAGGAACTTGATCTGACTGATCTACAAATTTTTGGAAGTCAAGCTTGTGCCAAACATTTAAACTTCCTCAAGAAACTAGACAGCAGAAGCATTGATTGCGTCTTTGTGGGCTACTGTCCCACAGGATACAGGATGTGGAACCCAAAAACAAAGAATACCGGTATCTTTGATTCAAGAGACACTGTGATAGTAAGCAAACCCAAAGAACCTAAGCAGAAGAAAATCCCCATAAATATAGATGTTGAAGACACTGAAGAACGAGAGACTGAAATGAGCTGTGATGAAAACAGAGAAAGCTCAGTAAACCAAGAAACAGATGAATCAGACCATGAGATAAAGGGACCACAAGATGAGACAGTCCCACAATAAAGACCAAGAAAAGAAGAAAAGTCTACCACCGAGACTTCAATATTATGAAATGACACGATAAGCATTCCTGACACACAGCGAAGCAATGCTAACGGATTATAAACAACAGTGGAAGCAAGCTATACTACAAGAAGGAAGGAAGATTGTAGTTTTAAATGACCGTGAATCTTGTGATTATGAGCCACGGGACCTCCTTTTTACGTGGAATCCGAACCACTGGACATGGTATTCACTTTGAAAATCTCACAAGCATTGACCGAGAATCGAACCCAGTTCACCTTGGTGAGAGGCCATAAGCTTGACTGCTGCACCACCACACCCCCTAATATATACTGGAAGAAGTCAACTCACTAAACAAGAATGAAGTGCGGGAAGTGGTAGATAGGGACACAGCTGAAGGAAAAGAAATATTAAGCAGCAAGAGGGTACTAAAAATTAAAGACAACAGAAGATAAAAGGCAAGATTAGTAGCAAGAAGGTGTGAACAAAAAGGAAACCTTAGATTACCAAGTAATATACAGCTCAGTGGTAGAAAGAACTTCAGTAAGACTTGTGTTTGCTGTAGCAGGACAAAACGAATAGCCTACTACATCAAAAACTTTAATGTAAGGACAGCATTCTTAAATGGAGAGCTACCAGAAGAAATATATATGGAACTTCCAAAAGGAATAATGCAAGAAGAAAGGATTTGCAGACTGAATAAATTACTGTATTGACTTAAACAAGCCTCAAAGCAATGGAGTAGAAGGTTAACAACATCCCTTAAAGGAGAAGGACTGAAACAGACAAAAGCTGACAACTGTCTCTTCATGAGTGAAGAAACGCTGCTTAGAATACATGTAGATGACTGCATTATCAGTTCAAAGAATCTGAATACTATTTTGGAGAAACTATCGAAATATTTTGAAATGACAGTTAACAAACCAAACTCATACCTGGGAATGGACTTAACACAAGATGAGGACAGCATTCACATCTCTCTAAGACAATGTGATCAACAAGTACTGAAGAGATATAGGCTAAAATAGAAGATAGCAAGCAAGTGAACACTCCAATTCTCGATGGGGGACCAGTGTCTAAATCTAATATTCAAGAACCAAAGTTTCTATATGAGAAGCCATAGGAGGCCTTCAAAAACAAAAATCCGACCAGATATGACATTCAGTGCCAATTATGCAGGAAGATCCATGACAAACCCAACCAACTCAGAAGTACAAAATGTAAAATGCACACTCAGATACCGTACTTGAATGGAACAAAAGACTACTAACTGCATTTCAGGAAATCAGATAATACAGGAATGAGGGCCTACTCAGATTCTGACTTTGCTGGTGATGACTGTGATAGAGAAAGTACCTCAGGCTGTATCATTTTTTTACAATGGTTCACTAATTGTTTAGTGGTCACGCATGCAAAGCAATCTAGCATTATTTAGTACCGAAGCTGAGTTTGCCGCTGCAGCCCAATGTTGTAGAGAGCTTAAATACTTAAAGAGTACAATTAAAGACTTACTGGTAAGAATGTACCGGTACTTGCTAAACTTTACCTTGACAATCAAAGTACAATGTGTGAAATATAAATTTATTCATGATTAATTAATCAATTGCGTATTTACCTTGGAGTATTGTTCGACAGAAAACCTGTTAGCTGGCATTCTAACAAAGCCTCTAGATAATGCCAAATTCCAACAATGATGCTGTATTGTCACTTGTAATCCAAACTAGACTAACACCCTTAGAGGAGTATCATATTGATTGTTAAATAATACTTTACAAGTAGGCTATAGCAATAGTTTATCATTAGGACGAAATATTCCACTGTGAGATTCTTTACTTTACCAAGTTTATTTGATTTCTTCTGTACTGTTTGGTGTAAGATGTAACTAATGAAGGTATTCAATTGTTATGCGTGCTGTATCTTGACAGTGAAACCGTGCGTGCATTATCCGAGTCAAATATCTCAAAATATCGCAAAATTGAATACAGTGTACTATTGATAATGGGCAGTAATTTCAATTGGTAATGATCCCTAGAATATGAAACAAGGTATGAAAATCATATGTATTATTCATATTAACCAAGTGTGAGTGTAAAATGGCAGGTTCTCCTCTCATGCAGTTTTAATTCAATGTTACTGGGGAAGGATGTATAATGTGTCAAATTCTCAATACAACAGAATTGCTTTTCAGTAGGTCAACACAAGTGTGCCCAATTACTGGATTAATGGATGTCATGTTTCGATGTTAATCGATACTGGAGCGATGAACAGTGTCATTTCAGCTGACTTTTATGCTATCTTGAAAGCTAAGTCTGAGGCAACAGAATTACCAGTATCTACCCTGCGAGTAAGAGGAGTCATACCAGACTGTACAGTCAAGTGCAAAGTACAGGTTCTATGTAATGTCAGCTTAGCAAACCAGATGTACCTGCACCAGTTTATTGTGTTAAAGGATCTGTGACACGAAGCGATCCTAGGTGCCGATTTCATGCGCCTACATGACGGCGTAATTGATATGGGACGAAACACTGTTGAGTTTTCGCCGAATGAGCCCATAGCAATGAATCTGTTAGAGAACGAACCAGTGTCAGATGCACATGTTTTCGTGATCGACAACTGGGTTTCTAAACAAAAAGCACCAGAAGAAGAAGAACCCGCTGATGCGCAACCTCTATCTGAAGTAGCTAAGCAAGGACTGAATGACTTACTGCAGGAATATCAGGATATTTTTGGTACAACACCAGGCGAGATTCCAGACTTCGAGTATGATCTAGTTCTTCTAGATGACTCGCCGTTTCAGAAGAAGATTTATCCGGTTGCAGAGAAGCACCGCGCCGAAGTAGCTAGAATGCTGAAGGAAATGGAGGATGCTGGAACGATCAAGAAAGCGCCGACATCTTACCTTAACCCAATCACACCCGTGATAAAGGTAGATGGGACCTTAAGGCTGTGTCTCGACGCGAGAGCCTTAAATGAACGCTTAGCACCAGAACATGACAGGCCACCGAAGATAAGAGATATACTGCGTAAATTTAAGGGAAAGAGATATTTAACTTCCCTGGATTTGGTACAATCCTATTACCATATCAGATTGTCTGAACACGCGCAGGAGTACACAGGATTTATTTACGATCAGACCACTTATGTCTTTAAGAAATTACTCTTTGGTGTGAAGAGTGCAGGAGCTGCTTTGATCCATGCCTTGGATGCAAAGTTGACACCAAAAGTCAAGGAGAAAGTTGTATGTTATGTCGATGACATCATCATTGCATCAGAGACAGAACAAGAACACTTGGCAACTCTTCGTCTCGTTTTTGACAATCTGCGAAAGGCAAATTTTAAAGTCAAGTATGACAAGTGCCACTTTTTCAAGTCTGAGATAAAGTTTGTAGGCCATATTATTAGCGGCCTAGGATACAGACCGAACCCGGCGAAGATCCAAGCAATCGCCGCATTTCCTATTCCAACCTGTGTGAAGCACGTGAGACAATTTTTGGGAGTATTGCAATTTTTTGCTCCACACTGTCCCAAGTATTCAGAGACAGTAGCACCACTGCAGAGCCTGTTGAAGAAGAACTGCAGATGGGCATGGAATGAAGCTTGTGATGAAGCCTTCCATAGAGCGAAGAAGATGTTAGCTAAAGCTATCACTTTGGAATACCCAGACTATACTAGGAACTTCATCCTAGAGACGGATGCATCTGCAATAGGAATTGGTGCAATTTTATTGCAAGAAGATGAACTCAAAGATCGTCATTATATTGCTCTCCTGAGCAGACGATTGAGACCTCACGAGTCGCATTATTTCACGACGGAGAATGAAGCTTTAGCTATAGTTTATGCCCTGGATTACTGGCGCAAACTTCTATGGGGACACAAGATCGTGGTGAGGACCGACCTTCACGCACTGACTTTCATTACCCGATCAAGACTGGCAAGCGATAGGATAACCAGATGAGCTTTATTTCTCCAGCTTTTCGATTTGGTAATCGAACATCGCCCTGGCAAAGAGAACGTGTTGGCCGACATTCTCAGCCGTAATCCTGACTCGACCATCAACGCCATAGACATCGAGGGAGACTGCGAGGACCACCTCCGCAGACTACGATACTTACCCGAAGGTCAGAGACGCGAGGAGGAGCTCAGGAAGATCATACGATTCTTGCAGAACCGGATGGATGTCCAGGATCCAGATTACGCGAGGATTGCTACCTTAGCTGATGATTATCTGTTATATCAGCGGATTAATGGAAGTTATGTCATTGAGGACATCAGAACGGCGAGCGTCTTGGTACTTACAACGCCGATAACTTGAAAAAAATATCACCAAGCATAGATAAGCTGTTGGATAAATAAAAATGCATCCCTACATTTTTATTTAAACCGACCGGGGAGCATATGAGCCCGTGGAAGCTCATGGCTCGGTGATAATAGTTGGAACTTATGAGGAGCAAGTCATGTTTGTGAAACAGAACATGCCCTGTTGCAGCGCGGGACGTACAGGAAGATATGGGAGTTGTCTTGACTCTGGACACTCACCTGAATATTTTATTCTGAGCACAAGTATTACCTATTTTGCATTTAAAAGTCTCAGATCATACCACTATGTAATACTGCTTCAAGGAAACATTTCGATGTTTACCGCATTTTTGATATAAGGTAAAAGGTATTAGCCCGTAGATTGGCGGGAGGAAGTAGACCGTCAACGACTCGACTTTTGACTCTTCGCGAGGCAGAGAGACCGACACTCATGGCTCTTACTGTTTGACAGCCGTCGTGTATAGACGTGCTGAGTTAGTCCGTCCTGTGTGACGAAGAAATATCTAAAGTCCACCGTGTAGGTGATGAACAAAGTGTATCCGACTACGTCGAAGAACGAGTATTACTTTTGCACGAATGTGTGTTTTGCTTCGTAGCGAAAAGTATTTATTTAATTGTGAGTGGAAAAGTGCAATTCACGTCCAAGCGACGATCACCAAATACCATGTCCACGAGGTGGAGATAAAATCCACAATCATCTACGAGAGATTACAAGTGAAATTCATTTGATGGCTATAATTGTTACCAGTGATATTCTGTTAAAACGCACATGTCAAGTGCGGAATTTTAGTAACAATTGTGTCGGATATTTTCGTGTAACACCACATTTTCATTGTGAACGCCATGCTGCATGTTACACGAGTGTGATAAAATACAGTAAATCAGACATGATCACAAAACCATCCACCCAAGTAAAAGTGCTTTATTTTACTTCATATAACGCCGCACTTTATGTATGATTTTTTCGCCAGATCAGTGCGATATTTGTTGATGCGTAAAAACATATTCGATTCAGTGATTGCTGACAACGCATGTCTACTAAATGCAGTGAAGCAGACAGTGAAAGGCCATTTGTTGAAAGTCTGCACAATTTAGCCAGTGATTTGTTATACTGTTATACTGTGCTTAACTTCAAATCAGTGGAAAACGTGTGATTATTTCACGATGTACTTGAACGTCAACTACGTGTACGCTACTATTACAACGACCATGATGACCAGTATCATGGAGAAGACATCATGATGTGAGGAGTATTTCGACAAGGAGGAGGACGAATCTACAACCATGGCAGGAGGATTAACGAACGCCGACCTGGATGTGGAGATCCATGGTACACTCAACCCTACCGTTGATCATGAGGAGGAGATCTTTACTCGAGAGACGAGAAGCCGATGGAGAGGAATGGAGTAGTATAAGCTCAATGTCCGAGCAGGTTCATGGAAGATTGCCAACCATCCTGAATCTCTGTTACACCATACTGTTGGAACCTTCGATTATGGTGGCTTCTAAGTGAGTCAAATCTTTTCTCTTGTACGGGTTGATCTGTGGTAGTAGATAATAGATTGTAGAATGTAGAAATTAACCGAACTTGTGACACCAGTCAGCCAGGGATTTTCTTGTAGTTAGTTTAATTATGTTTTATTTCAGTGGATGAGTTAGTCACCAGAGTGTTTGGTGCAAGCAAAAGTGTTCACAGGATTTTTGTTCTAATTTTAGTTAGGGAGACCTCAAATCACTTTGATTTGGTTTGGTCAGTCCTTCAGATGGACTAGATTAGGAATTTGGAATAATGGACAACCATTATTCGCTTATTTTTCCTGAGCCCCTGTTTGCGAACCACTCTTTTACGCCACTGTTAGTTTTATTTGAGCTATTTAAGCCTCGTATCATTTTCATGATCGACAGAAGTCATGAACTTTCGAATGGATTTATTTAAGCTTTAGTGTGAGCTTTGATGCCTCAACAGTTCTAGAGAGCATTATTGTGGATGCCAACCCAGCATCGAACCCGATGCCATTGTATCATTTAAGACGACCTATCAGTTAGTAGGATTGTCAACTGTTATTATTTTTGGTTCAGTGTCAAGTTGTGAGACACGAGAAAGTTTTGATAAAGGCATATTGCACAGAAATATTAGGAGTGGAATATCTTTATCCATTTCCAGTCATTTTTAGAGTGGAATATCTCCACTATTTGGTCTTTGTAACATTTTGATGTTACCTATCAGTGTTTATGAAATTTTAGCGTGGTAGTGAAACCACGGAAAACTGTTTTATAGTTGTGTTAGATTTTAAGCCAGTGTTATATCAGAAAGACATCTATTTGAGAGACATTATACGCCTGTGTAGTGTGTTACATCGCAGACGCGATGAGATGAGTGTGAGTGCTTTGACAAGCTGCTGAATGTTAATGAACTGTATGGGAATCCGCAGCGCTCAGGTGAGACGACTTGTAGTTTTTTTTGTTTAGTCCCGACGCGCATGCGCACACCCCAATTCAACGTGACGGAATGTATTGATTATTTTGAGTCAAGGTCATATGAGTGTCTATTGCTGTCACATGTGTATTACGTCATTGGACGTCATTTACTAGAGTTACCGCTTTAGGAAGCGAGATGTTTGAACACCAGGAGTGTATATTATGATGAGTAGAAGCTTTTGTCTGTTTTATGAGATGTTTTGACACCGATTTTATAGGCTTGTGTTATTGTTGTGACGCCTTGTGTTGCGTAGTCGTACAGTTTGTTATATCTGCGACCATTTATTCCGGCCAGGTGTGAGCCGATGATGTCCAGGTCAGTACCTGAAGACTCTTACGGTGAGCTTTGAGCCCCGACAGTGTTATTGTGAATTCCGGCCAGGTGTAAGCCGATGATCTTTAGTGTTGTTCTTAGAGAGACTTCACGAGTTTAAGCCTAGGTGTCCTTTGAGGATTGAGCCAGTACTCTAAACCGACGACAGATAATAATCACGCTTCTAACAATAAGAAGAACTAATTCTTATAAATAAAATAACTAAAATGACAGTAATGCTTTGACTTGCGATTGGATGCGAACTGGCCAACTCATAGGATCAGTCACATTTCCGAGCGGGGAATGACTTGTCATTTTTAACACTACTTTTTGACGAAAGAGTTGTCGCGGACCATTAGTTCTCAGCTAGTGGCGCACGACACCTCAGTAATATAAGACGTGTTTTGGGATCACGCATTTACCAACATAACAAACACTAGATGACCCAAGGATGCAAAGAGTATTCTTGCGTGTATGCAGGGCAATGATATGAAGGTTTCTGAAAGCTGTGTCTTATTTATTTATTTATTTGTGTATAAATGTATGCTTACCCCTTGTACCTGATAGTTTATAAGGAACTTAGTTGTTTTTTATACTGGTTTGTCACATAGCTTTCTTATTAAATGTTTGTTTGTTACGGTAGTCAGTCACCGTATAGTTTGTTGTAATTGTCAGGATTTAGCTAGATTTAACTTATTTAAAGATAAATAAGGGAGTGGTACCATTGTAGGGTGTACTTAACGTGCCACTGCCCTAGCTTGCTGTTTTTGCATTTTTTGTAACTAGATCTTTCGCTAGGGTTATTTCAATTTACAATCAGTTTAGGATCATCAAATTTAACATTTTTTTATTTAGCTTGCGGGATTAGCCCGAGACTAACCCTCCGAACTAGGATAGGTGTTTGCACATTTTTTAAATAAATTTTATTCAAGTTTACATAAGATTGGGTGTTATCATTTTAAGTTAAGTGTTTCTAGAGTGTGCTTCTTGGGTCCTTTCACCTTTTTAGCCGTATCTACCCGATCGCCCCGGGATGCTGCGTCCTCGTGCGCAATGACCTATAGGAAGTACACCCAAGCCTTCTCGGCTTATGCGTCCAGACGGTGAGTTGTCTGGGGAGCCATTACGGTTAGTGGTAACCTAAACAACTCGTCTGACGGGCTCAGTATATACTTGTCAGACAGCATAAAGAACCGAAACGTTCTGCTATGCAAGTATGGCTTAGAATGGGATGGCCCATATACTTAATAGTTTGGTGTGTTGCGCTTCCACCAAATGAAATCCAAGACACGATTTCCCCTTACGCACAGTGTCAGCCTTTGGAATTCATTTGCTTAGCATACGGCCATTCAGATGCCGAGAGTAAGGAAGTTATTGCTAGGTGCCAATAGAATCTTTTCTGTTTCTCTTCAACGGAACTGCGCTCTCTGTCCAAAGTCCCATTGCTGTGATATCAGATTTCTCTTTAAAAGAATGGGTTATATTTTAACAGACGTGGACAAGTTCGTACCTTGTTTCAAGAACTGACCATAATGATCTAGTATTCATAATTTCCACACAATTAATATTATCTATTGATAAAATGTCTCATTCCTCCATTACATAGACGTCACCAATTGTGTGCAACACTTTGTCCTTAACATTATCGATGCCTTACAAAAATATACATGAAAAACATATATGTTTTTAAAATCCAAAATTAAAAGTTCATGATTGAACTTAATTCTTTGTCTCTTTGAATAAAAGTGAGCGAGAATATAATAATTCTTATCATTGGAGGGATCAACCACAATCTCTCGGAAATGGAAGATGAGTTGTGTACTTCCTCCTTACAGTGAAACATGCTCAAGGATCAAAGTGATAAGTTTCTGTTAGTGAAGGAAAACTTCGAAATGTTACGCAATTGGTATATTGTCCTTACGTGTGTAAACTTATGTTGAATCTCGTTCCTTCTTGTAGATTATTGAACGTGATGGAGGAAGCACACTTCATCAAGTGTGAGCCGGATACAGAAGATGTAAGTATACTCTCAGTTTACAATAATACAAAGGATATTTTCTAAAGAAAGATCCGTTTGTAAGTGCCCTTTAAAAAAATATGCATTCATACTAATTCGCATGCGGACAGACTTCCGGCAGCCTTTGCGCACAGCAAGCACTATTTGGGGTTAAGTTGTCTGTGTGTGCCTTTGCAATGTGTAATTGCAACTTATAAGACAATCGAACGCCATGCAACCTGTGTTGTATTCAGTTGCGGCTGGCCCATAAGGACTCCAGGACGGTGTCCTTCCTAGAGAACGGAAAGGGATTTTCATTTTCTCTTGATATTTTTGTCAAAAATTGAACTCTAATAATGCTAAGAAAATTACATGTCAATGTAAAACTGTAGCTCTATCAATCAGGAAGACTGTTTGGTGGTATCACGCTCAGCGCGCAGCTCACTAGTCAGTAAGGAGTTACGGACTCTTGGCTTTCCGCCCTAAGATTGTGCCCGGACGAGGGGATTGAGACGTAAGGGAAGTATGGAGACTGGCGCGCTTGTGGGCTGCCAGAGGGGTAATCTGTGGACGCGGTGTGCGGGCAGTTGTCTTTAAGCTGGCGGAGTCCGAATAGCTCTGTAGCACCGGTATTTATGTCATCTCCCCTCGCTACTCTACGAGCATGCGCCCAGCCGGGGAATCACCCCATAAGCGAATAAAGTAAATGAATGAATAATTCAAATCTCCATGGTTTCATATAATAAAAATTAAATTTAAATGACAATAATCCATGAGCACCATGGCCTTTGTTTACCTTTGAAGACAAAAAATATATAATTATATTTAAGTGTAGCATCTTGCGAGCCTCCGTGGCTTAGGCGGCAGCACGCCGGCCTCTCACCGCTGGGTCCGTGGCTCAATTCCCGGTCACTCCATGTGAGATCTCTGCTGGACAAAACGGAGGCAGACAGGTTTTTCTCCGGGTACTCCGGTTTTCCCTGTCAACATTTAATTCCAGCAACACTCTCCACTATAATTTCATTTGTCATTCATTTAATCATTGCCCAGAGGAGTGCGACAGGCTTCGACAGCCGGCACAATTCCTATCCTCGCCGTTAGATGGGGGCTTCATTCATTCCATTCCTGACCCGGTCGGAGACTGGAAGCAGGCTGTGGATTTTCATTTAAGTGTAGCATCTGAGAACAGGAAACTCGATTCATATTGCAATGGTGAAGTATAATACGGACCTCTGGCTAGCATACTGTGGTTAGTGAAGAGGTTGGCACCAGTGAGCTATTTCGCTTTCGTGCTGAAGAGTCTTGAGTGCGGTGGTAATATTCAGCAGTTGTAATCTCTCTGTTGGTGATAATTAATCTGTAAATTAATGTACTTAATGAAGTAGTTTTTTTTTTTAATTTACCGGTGCGACTGTGGTTTGGAAGTGCTTGTGCCGAAAGTGATATTCTCGTGATGTCTCTAATAGTAATAATAATAGTATTACCTGGTAATATTAATAATTTTTAATTCTTGTTACGGCTGTGCTCTAGAGATGAAACTCCTTAAGACTTGATTGTCTTTTTTATGCTTACGTCTAAGTGTGATTAAGTATTTCTGCGTTTCACAATTAATTCTGTGGACGCTATTTTAAAAACGGTAGCGGAAAACTTTCTCTTGAGAGTAATTTTCATATCAGGTTCTCAGTGTTGTTACCCTATGAAATCGTTGTTGTAATACCGGTACCAAATGATAAAAACAAGTTTTGAGGGCAGATTTAGGATCTGACATCAAGAATATCGAGTAGCGATAATTTCATTGCATATAAAAGTAACTTGATTCTAGGCCTACCGGGGCTACCGGTACTCTTTTTTTCCTCTGTCAACTTATAAAAAGTTGCGGGAATAATACCGTGATCGCCCTCCCAGCCTAAAGGCCACCACACACAGAAAGCTAGGCTAAGCTAAGCTACGCGGTGTTATGAAAAATATAGCTCTCAATGCATTTAATACAGTGACACACACAGGCCGCTATGCTAAGCTATACTATGCGAAGCGATGCTAAGCTAAGCTAGACAGATCGCTAGGCAGGCGATTTTCTTGGCTGTAGCTGGCCTGGCGCATGCGCTTTTCATTCCGGAACAGTTGATCTGGCGGGCTGTCGCAGACCTTGAGTTGTGTGCGTAGCCGTGTCGTGTGAGTATAGTGTAGTGATTCAGGTAGTACCGTACTTCGATTTATTTATACAATGGGTGACAGGCCAAAAGAACAACTTTGATCATTCCCCAGCCCTACAAAACTGTGATAATCAAAATTCTCAAAACTACGCAGAAATTATATCAGAATTAAGAACCGAATTCAGCGTTAGATTTCAAGACTTCATGGAGAATGTTATAAGTTTCAATATGTTTTCTTCCCCTTTCTCCAATAAAGTATTTAGTGTATCCACTGCAGAAGAGGAATATTTAGCTTTAAGAAATAATAATCGTCTTGTATTATCTTCACATAACACCCATACTGGTCCATCCAGCCTCCAACAACAAAATGTAATTATAACTAACGAACAAGACGGAGGCAATTAATTAATTAAGTATTTAGTTTCAATTTGTAGTAGAGACGTAGTCAGAGGAGGGGGGCAGGTCCGGATTCTCTCCGAAATTAAACAAAGAGGCAAACGTATCGTTTGACAATTGTAATATTATCGTTTTATTCTTATTTTCTTGTTAGTAGTGCCGGTAATATTACCGTTTTAAATTCATTTTGTCAAATAAGGTAACCCGTATAGTATTGAATATAGTTGATAACGCGAATAATCTAATAATATCATTTTTAAATGAAGACATAGGCTATTCAAATACGGTAATATAGAAGTATCTACTCTATTGCTATGTTATATACGTATAGGCAAATTTGAATAGTTTTAGAAAAAGACACGTATCTTATACATAGCTATAGTGGGCCACAATTTTACTTAATAAAATAGTAACACCTGGACCCCCACCAAAACAGAATCCTGCCTACGTTCCTATTTTTATGTTACATATACAGTATTACACAAAGATTAATTTAGAAAGCAGTATTAAAATAATAATATTATTATTAATCTAATTTAATCCTGTAGGATCTCTTCCAATAAAGATACTATACATTTTCATTAGTAGGAAAGCATGTAATAAGAAATATGCTGTCTAGCTTAGTTTAGCTTAGCTTTTTGTTCGTGTCATAGCACACCATAGCTTGGCATTGCTTAGCATAGCGTAGCGTAGCTTAGCTTAGCTTTCTGTGTGTGGTGACCTTCTTGTCAGCAAGAAACATGGCATTGGTGGATTTGTAAAATGTACATTCCCCATTGCAATGAGTGAAATATTATTTATTAAAAGAAAAGCGCACAATGTGCAAATACATATCTGTGCATAAATGATCAATTATGCTAATGCCAGTCTTATTATTGAGGTTGTCCTCATTTTGCAGTTTTGTGCGTGGTACCTTTCACAATGATCGTTGCACAGGTCACACACACAGTCTTCATTCGGTTGGTGGAAATTCTTGGTTTTGCAAAATCTATAGTGAAATCCATGGGTGGCGTAACGTGTTATTACGTATCGTAGCTCGTAATTAGCTTGTTTCCACTCTTCTGTCATTATGGCATCTGTGGAGTAAAAGTCGGACCAAATGGCATTTCGTTTCTCATTTAAGGATCGGCGTGCATTCTCATAGGCTTTGGTGTTTGGTAGGTAAAATTGTATTTTGATGTCGTCGATGAAGTAGTCCTCCTTAGTTAATACATATGCCAACCTTGAAGGGGCAGACTTTCCTATGCCTAAAATCCTCTTAAGATATCGGGCCTTGACTTTTTCTATTATCATCAGGTCGCTGAGTGTGAGTTTTTCCCAGGTAATGCTAATCCCATAGGTTGCTATTGGTGATATGGCTGTTCTGAACAGTAGCATTGCTGTACCCAATGACATATGTTGAGGTTGTTCGATGTGGTAGATGGCTTTTATTGCTGCGGCCGCTCTTTCTTTAACGTGGATATTGTAGGATGTTAGAGTGGTTTGGAGGGTGACTCCGAGGTACATGAATTTCGGCACTACTTCTAGTGGTTTGTTGTGAAGAGTCATTGTGTTTTTAAGTGAATGCCTTCCTCCTTTCCTGAAGGTCATCTGTTTGGTTTTGCTGTGGTTAATTTGTAGGTCATTTTTTTCTGTCCATGATGTGAGCCTGTTGAGGACCTCTTGGAGCTCTTCTATGTTTTCTGAACCTATTGCCATGTCGTCCGCATAAAGTAAAAGTGATGCTGATGTATCTATGAGTGAAATATGCAGGATTGTTAAAGGACGATTGGGAGATTGTACATGATGAACTGTACTCAGGTCGGGTAAGTGTAACAGCGATAATTTGAGCCATGTGGTAAATGCCAAAATCCATGAACACAAAAGATTTACCTTATATTTTCATGTCGCCGTTGGAATTTATGCATGTTTCATTTATATACGGTACGAGAGTGGCTTTCATCACAGGTGGCAAACTTTGATTCCGAATGCTACTAACAATACATAATTAATTAAGCACGGAAATGTGTGGAAAATACAGTAGAAAGAAGTCCAATTGTTAATATTTGGCAGTTATTTTTTATTGCAAAACTGACCCTTACTTTATAAAAGTATTCATTCTCTACACGTCCTGCAATGAATTCTCTTGAGTTTTGAAAGAGAATAATCAGTAAGTTGTGTTACTATTTCTGTTTCTTAGGAGTCGAATGTGGAGTTCTCCTCTGATAACTTGATGCCGATAAAGGCTGAACCCCTCTTCGTAGATTCTAATCTGAATGCAGAAGTTTTCAACGATCAACATCATCTTAAAGAAGTTGTCAAAGAGGAACATTTTATGCAGGTTTGTAGTCTATCTGAAGTGTGTTTATTTTTGTCTTTAACATGATAGTGTGTCATATACTGTAACACACTAACTTTTTAATCCAATGTTGCTGGGAAGGAATCTGAGTAAGTAAAAGAGCCAAGGTGCAAATTATTCGAAGGACCAACATCAACAAGCTGGTGAAGAAGAAGTATAAAGTCTCCCGTACTGTCCTGAAGTTTGAGAACAATTGAGAGTGCAACTCTGGACAAAGAGACATATGCACTCATTCATAATTATCGGTATATACATTGAAACAGATGATGCAAAAGTGGGTCACTAGATATTTTGAAGTATTTTTGGGGGTGTTCGGAAAGTTTCAGGGAAGCTGGTAAAACTCCATATGGAATAGTGAGATGATACTCGTTGTGGTTGACACTACTAGTATAAAACATGCACCATTTCAATTTTTTAAATGAAATTGTGTGCCACCTCTTAGTTTTCATGTAGATTCATGTCATGTAATAAATAGTTTCAAAACTTAACCCTTTATAGGGCAAAAGATTGGGGGTATAAAATATTTTTTTGTACATTCGTAATTGGGGGTGATAGATGAGTAGGAATATGTAACAATTTTATGGCTGTGGATTCTATTTTAGGAAATATGGGGTGGGAAATTATTATCCCACTGCCCACACCCGACAGTATGTTTTCTTAAATGAGCAATGGGGTAATAATCTCCTACCTCCAAATTATGATGATACTGTGTTTATCACTCAATAATGAGGTTTATTTAACAGGATATAATACATAAAACACGTATCACGCTCTATAATTTGTTTAAAAATTTAACTCCCATGTCATGACCACACCTTAGTGGCCAATTGTTAGTCAGTCGTCAGTTGAACTTGGTCCAGGCAAGCGGAAACATGTTGCGCACACTCATTGTGGATTGCCAAGGGTTTAAAATTGGTGACAACAAATCCTTAGGATTTGAAGAATGTTGTAGATGTTTACACGTCGCTTGTAGAAATCTCTCTGGCGTCATTCTCAGGTAAATCTTGAGTTATAATTTTGTTCAACAACTCCCAGCAGGCATGGGTGGTTAACCAATGAAAGAGATGCCACGCATGCGCTAGGGCTGTATGGATAATGTTGCCACAGGAACAAGTATCCATCAGCGTTTGCAGGGAGGGTCAGCCCAGGTCCATGAGGTCGATACATTGACTGTAAGACGCCAAAAATGGTTGCAACCATTCACGTTTTTCATTACCTTTCACAAATACCACATTGGCCGAGGACAAGTGTGCTTTCATGACCACGTCCAAATATTTATAGGAAATGGTTCCTTGAATCCAGTCTAGTTGCATATGATTTTCAATCCACTGGGTTTGTTTGCGGTCTTTTTCACACAACAAATCAAAACATGGGGCGGTTTAAATAGCAAATGCGTAGCTTGCGATATCCAAAACGTGGTACAATCGATAATGGCCACTTAAATATAAATGTAAGATGTAATAGTCACTTACTGAACGAGTTTTCACCACTCGTCTTGAATAAAATATGGCTTGGAAGGTGATTTGTTTAAGGCCATTCAGGCAAAAATAGTGATGGATGTAACGGTAACGTTAAATGATAATAATAAATAATATTATGGGTCGGCAAACAGTAAAGTAATAGGCATTTTTGGCCTAAATATTGTTCAAATAGTGTCATGTCTAATGTAAAGATACTGTATTTGGTAAACAGTAAGAGTATAACGTGAAATATAAAGAAATACGAGAGCTTTTTCAGTGTCAGTGAAAAATGAATGAATATTTGATATTGTCAGTGACGTATATCATCTTTGCCGAAATCTGGACAAAAATAATGTTAAAAGTTAGTATATTCGAATATAATACAATAATTTCAAAATAGTATTTAATAAAAACCCAGAAAATTATTTTTAAAATCTTCTTTTCTATGGCAAACACCCTGAGCAGGATAATTATTAAAATTCTAGCTGAAATATATTTACTGAAGTGACCAAAACCATTATTAACATTGTATTTCAGTTATATACCAACGTTTACAAATCTCTTATCTTCAATAAAAAAAACACCTTCATCTGTAAAACAATGCATTTCTTTCAGTCAACACAACCGAACTGGCGAGCACGAGCACTCTGGAGACCACTTGGATATATGCTTCCCACCTTTGGTTTCTGATGGCAGTATACATCATATTAATGGGGTTTCAATATGTCTCTGCATCTAGCATGTGGATGCATGTGGAACTGCTTGGAATGAACGGGGTGGGAAGATTCTCTCCCTATCACCATTCTATAAATACATGGTGGGAAGATAGTATCCCAAGGACCTATAAAGTGTTAAATGATGCAATTGGTGTTTTTGTTTCGGAAGTTTTAGTCGTTATTTCGAATTATGACGTACGGTATATGGTTTTAAAAGTAGCTCCCTTATACAATTCCAGTGATGGAGATAGTTGTTCCTAATTATTTAAAACTATCTACTTGTTCAATTTCATTTTCTAATTTTATTGTAATTTTTCCACCTTTTCCACCTAAGGCCATACATTTTGTTTTCTTCTCATTTATTTACATCCCATATCTCTTAAAACTTTCATATAGTCATTCAACATGTGTGTTGCTTGTCTTTCACTTTCACCCGTAACCACCATATTATCTGCAAAACAAATGCACTCAAATCTTTTACCTCCTAAGCATACACCTCTTTTTCCATCAAACCATTCTTTAATAATGTCTTCTAAATACAGTATATATTAAATAGATTCGGTGATAGCCAACATCCTTGTCTCACTCCTTTCCCCAGTCCTATATCTTCTGTAATTTCTTCGACAATCTTAACTCTTAGGATCGTTAATAATGTTTCTTTCATTCCATTTCACTCCAAGATTTTTGAGTATTATCATTAATTTTCCCCATCTCACACGATCGAAAGCTTTTTCCAAATCTATGGATATTGCGTATACTTTCCTGTTTTTCTTCATATATCCTTCACCGATCATCTTTAACAAACCAATAGCATCCCTTGTTCCTACTACTTTTCGAAATCCGTATTGCTCCTCAGCCATGAAATCATCCAATTTTTCATACAATCTCCTTTGTATAGTTTGTAATGAAATTTTTGCTACACGAGATATTAAACAGATTGTTCTGTGTTCTTCACACTTTTCGTGTTTTCCTTGTTTTAATTGTTATCATCACTATTTCTTTGAAATCGTTCGGCCATGTACCTGTTTTATATATCTCATTGCACAACCTAATTATTTCTACTTTTCCTTCCTTTCCTAACACCTTTATTAATTCAATTTGTATATTATGACTTCCTGGGGCTTTACCATTCTTCATTTCTTTTATTGACTTCTCTATTTCACTTTCTAAAATGCTATCCTAATTCTTCCTCTGTAATTGATTCTTTTTTCTTCTAATACAAACTATCACTTGGTCTCTTATCCTATTCATATAGATCTTCTATGTATTCTAACCATCTATGCAATATTACCTGGGGTTCACTTATTATCCTCCCGTCCTTCGTTTCTATTTCATAAGTAGTGGTATAATTCTTTTCTCTTTATATCAGTGTCTTTGCTTCGGTATACATTAAATCATATTTCTCTTCCTTTTATAATATTCCTAGTTCATTACACTTCATCATACACCAATATTCTTAGCGTTATCTCTCTTCTTTGTTCCTTATAAAATCTTTTGTAAAATTTTCTCCCCTCTTCAGTGTTCATGGATTTCCATTTTTTCCTTTCTTCCGTTTCGTGAACCATTTCCTGAGTAATTCGTTATTTTCTTATTCTTTGTCTTTCCTTTTAACCTATCGTTTCTTTTGCTGCCTCTTTTAAAGTATCTCTAACTCTTTGCCATCTCTCATTTACGCTGCCTTTTAATTCTTTTGTTTTCAGGCATAGAACATAATTTTACTCAAATTCTTTCTTTTCCATCTTCTTTTAACTTCTGAATATTAATTTCATTTCTCTTTTTACTCTTCCCTGTCTTTTTCAATTTTATTTCTATTTTTGCTACAACTAAATTATGATTCGAAATTATGTCCACCCCAGCTTAACCTTTAGCACTTTTTAGACTCTGTAACGTTCATGAATTTAAATGTAGTCTATTTGATATCTCTTACCACCTAAATGTGATTTCTAGGTATATCTCCTTCTTTTATGATTCTCGAATCATGAGTTTCCTATTACTAGTCTATTTACTTTACAAAAATCTACCAATCTTTGCCCTCTCTCATTCCTTTTTCCCAAACTGAAATTTCCAACTGTTTTTCCATATTCTCCTTCACCCAGTCTCCCATCGTTATTGTACAAGCATTCCTTCCTTCTCTCCTCATTATTTCTCCTATTTAGTCATAACAATCTTCCACTTCATTATCTGTATGTGTACTAGTAGGGATGTACACCTCAATTATGACTAAGTCTTTACATATTCCTTTCAATCTACACATAATGATTCTCTCATTTACATTTTCAATTTTGATAACTTTATTCTTAAATCTATTATGTATCATAATACCAACTCCATGTCTATGGTACCATTTTTCTCTGCCCTGGAGAAGTATATTTTAAATTCTCCACTTTTTAATTCTCAATTTCCACCCCATCTTATTTTACTCATTCCTAGTATATCCAACTTATTTTGTTGTCATTTCTCGTTTTGCATTATCGAGTTTACCTTCTTGTAATAAAGTCAACACATTCCATGTCCCTATTCTTAACTTTCTCTCTTCCTTTCTCCTCAATCTACTGCTTTTCTCAAATCCTTGTCCCCATGTATTCCCCTCTCGGAAATCCGAATGAGGGGAAGCTTTGCTTCCAGAATCTTTTACATAGAGGTTTCGTAAGTTTGTATAGAGTGAACCTCTAATTCGGCCCTAATACCTCGTTACATACTGGCATTGTAAATTTATTAGATGTAGAGTTATAAATTTTAATATTGTATATATTCAGGATGGCCTTCGCCATCAGTCAAATGGGTTTATAATTAGTGCTATTTTAATCTCAGTAAGTCATGTCCTTTTAATAGCAAAATTCAGTATGAGATTTTAATTGAAGGATATTAACAATATGCACAGAATCCATCTCAAATCTATGGCTAGGCTTAATTTCCCCATGTAGAATTAAACTTTGATGCCAAACTTTGATATCAACTTTCGAAATTTTTATTGGATTGTCAATGTGTTAAACGATTATTCAAGATGTCAGCTGCATTGGATATTCAGACTAATGGACGTTAAGAATCAAGCTTCGTACATCTTTAATTATAAAGTTTGAGAGTTACGCACAACGAGAAAATAAATCTTGAAAATAATTACGGTATGCGATAAATGTTGATCTTAGACTAGGCCTACGTTTTACTCGAATATCTACTTAAGCTGGTAGTCTGTTTTGATATGTGATAACTATCACGCTCCAGTACATGTAGTTCTATCTTAAATCCATTTCTCGTGGAAGTAGTAGTTTTATATTTATGAGAGGGTTAATTCCCCCCCTTTTCTTTGACACATTTCATCCGAATGCGCTTTTATTGTCCCCTTCATCTTTCATTTATCTCGTCCATTTATTTTAATTTTATTTTAATTGGACATTCCTGTTTCGATTTATTAGATGAAGTTAATGTTGTTGTTATTCCGTAGCTTAGCTTCTCTGAAGATCAACTCCTGTTAACTGCTCAACCTTGAATTTTTGATGCACACAAATCTCAGGCTTTTGCAGTAGGATTTGCTTTCGCCAAAGGGTCGGTGATCTGAGGTGATGGTTGTCTCATCGTGCGTGATCTATATGTGGTTCATCCTTGTCGTGACCATCACGACGTGAATTACAGTAGGATCATTTACTTCGGGGAATTATGACATGGAAATGTAGTTCCCCGTATTATCATTAAAATGAAGCTCAAAAGTGACACTATCTTGACAGTTAATATCCGTGCTGAAAGCGAAAGCTGGTGAATTATGAAGAGACGTTCCATAAAGTCAATACCTCACGTGAACCGTCTAAATGACGTCAGGTGCAATAGCATTACATACCATTCACAAACAGTCTCCCTCCACCAAGCAATCTATGAAGGTGTAGCTACTATTGCTGTGATACACTTAGCATCAAATCCTAAACTAGAATTGTAAACTAATATGCAGAAATGACTTACGAGTACCGTAGGCTACTGTGTTGAGATGATGGTAAAAAGCTAGAACTGTAACATACAAAGAGACAGTGCTTGTCTACTAATTCTGTGTTGAAAGATCTGATGTGGAGCCTTATATGAATTGTGCAATGTCTTTAAGCTGCTCTGACGACAACAACTGTCTATATGAAATAGTCAACCATTCTAATAGTAGAACAGATTTCCCGCTTACAATACCTTGGTAAATTGGTGATTTGCGAGGGGTTCCACACACAGGTTTTTATATTTACCTAAGGATCTAATGAGACTGATTGTAGAATATTAATATGGTTCTGTCTAGCTAGTCTAATGGTAAAACAGATTTCCCAGATTATACATTCTTGATAAATTGATTTGCGAGTGGTTCCACATACAGGGCAGTAAGTATTGTTTTAACAACATTTGATAAAACTAGCGGATCCATGCGAGAACTCCCGCATAATGGGTTGTGTGCGCCCCATGTGTACAGACTACCCGCCCGGATCTAGTGCAATGCGGGCTGTACGCGAAACAGTTCTGTCTTGTTTAAAATCACTTTATAAACAAATAAATATATTTCCGTTGACTTTTCAAGAAATGCGAGATTTTTCCTGCACTATTGAGACGATTTGGAAGATTTTGGTACCAACTACACCTTCTAACTCCCTCTGGTTTAGGAGCTTGAGTTTGGTGAAACATACACCTTAGCGTATTATATAATAAGATGGTCCAGCTAGCTGAAAAGCAAATTGCCAGCGTTTCGCCCGAGTGTACCATTGGGATCGTTAGTTGGTATGGTACACCTCACCAAGACGCGTGGCTAGCACATACTGAGAAGGCCACAGCAAAAGTCAAGCTCCCTTTCACAAAACAATATAGGCAAACCCTACCTTGGTATCCATATTGAAATCGAATTTTTCCGAAGGAAAACATGATGTGAGTTAGTCCATTTGAGCTAATATATGGATAACAAATGAACAAACTAACATCATGTTTTCCTTTGGGAACATCCGATTTCAAGACAGTAATTGTTGCTAGAGCAGATTGAAAATATTACACAGTGTAGTTAAGCCTCAATATCACATCTCCAACACAGCATTTTTATTTTTTAATTTTTTATGCGTAACATCTTTCCACTCGGTTGCTTGGAAATTATTGTGGGAGTGATTTTGAAAAATGGGACGGAAGTGGATCGGACGGAAGTGTGTAAGACGCACTGCCAGCTGGATCGCATCCCTCCTGGTTGCTACCGGATTATCGATTTGAACGATATCTATCATAACAGTATGCGCCATTTTGACAGGATCTACATGAAATTACGATTTATCTAATTTTAATTACAATATTTTCCACCAAGCAGGAGTTGGGAAATTTGATTGCATTGAACATTATTTCTAGTAGTCTATAGAGAGTCTAGAGACTATGGTTTCCAGTAGCGTAGCGTGAGGAAAATAATTGGGTAGACACAAATATAAAGAAAAACTGCAGTAACACATTTTCAAGAACATTTTTAAAGTTTTAACTTAAATCTTACATACTACCTATTCTCTTGGCCCCATGTAAAAGAATTGAACGTAACAATATACAAATAATGCCATGGGACAATGCTGTCTGATAATAAATTGCTTGAAGACCATTGTTGCTACCCGACATGACAGTAGCTCCAGCATAAGTCTAGTTAGTTAGTTATTGAGGTTTTAAGGGGCGGATTGTGTTCTTATCTATTTTATATTCTTCCAGATCGAAAAATATGTGTGTTTTGCCGAACCCTGTGCACTTGTATCTAATGATACATCGAAGAATCCTACAAATATTTCCTCAACTCTGGAATTACAGACATATCGCACAATTACACTTAATTGAGCTTTGAAGGACACATCACTAGTCTCATCTGCCTGAATGGCCACAAGTTCACGCGACGAAAGCTCTTCTGCAATCCTTTCCCTTACTGCATTAGTGACAGATTGGATTAAATCATTTTGGATGTCTGGAGACGTACGGTACCTTAAAAAACAGAGCTGCCTTCAAGCTGCCTTCTTTCATAAATGATTCTTATATTGCCAGCAAATCGAGGGTTTCTAAATAATTGCCCTTATTAAGAGATTCGTGGTCTTCTCTGTGCCCTCAAAAGGCAAGTTCTTGCCACCCAAGATCGCACACCATCTATTGGGCGACCTACTATTCGTCTATTTCGAGTTACATTTTCATTATGTTTCACAGCTGCTAATCGCGTTGTTTCCACTAAACAATGCTCAATTCTATTTCTTGCTAGCATGTGAAACATCTCTGCATTATTAATGTGTTTCTTGGCCCCTGAATGTTTTAGAGTTTTGCCTCAATTTATGTTATTGTTGTGATACCCATACGGGTCCATTGTTCTTCGCCCCCAAACATCAAACAGTAATAACAGTGAAGTAACTTTTTGTTGTCGTGTGGCCTCCTGAGAGGCCAAGTGCAGGTCTTCCTAGTCGACGCCCGTGGGCGACCTGCGTGCCGGGATGAGAGATGGAATGGATGAAGATGAATGAAATTGGGCAAGGATGTGGAAGGAAGCGGCCGTGGTCTGTCAGAAGGTACCGTCCCAGCATTTGCCTGGTGTTGAAAATGGGGAAACCACGGAAAACCATTTTAAGGACGGCCGACGGTGGGGCTCGAACCCACGCATCTACCAAGTCATCAGAAAGCTTGGCCTCATGACCTAACGCTGCGATTTAGCGAGCGTAGCCACCGCTGTCGATACATTGTGTGCTGAGAACCACATAACCATCTATATTTCGAATGGCTACTACTTTGAAATGTTCTTGTAACTTTGTCATCTTTTTGGGACAAATCCAACCGAGGGCAATTTATTTTAGATTTAAGTTTCAACATTTGTTCAAATGTTAATGATGATAGCGAATTAGACTACTATGAAGAAATCTCACTGAATCAAAAGTTACACTGTTCATGCCAACTAATAGTTCATCACTTTCCATGGTTAATATAACTAGAAACTAAGGCACAGTAAATACAGGATCACGAAACATTCACCACATCGTCAAAGAAAAGACGTGTCTATTATGTTAACGGCAGGCAGTGTGGAGGAGCATGGTGGCGCGCGCACGATCTTGCACGCTTTAATAAGAAGGCAGGGGAGACATCCTCCAAGTGTCTCTCTGCCTCGTTGTTCGTACGCAGGATGCAAGCGCTGATCTTTTAAATCATGAAAATTACTAGTCTATTATGGCTTAAGAACTGGGAAGAAAAACAACATTACTATAAATAATAATATAACCTGTCATTTGTTTTGTACATTTGGATAGACAGTGTCTATCTTGTCTATCCTGACGCTACGCTACTGATGGTTTCATTCCTCCTATTAATTTACAATAGCCTATAATATGTGATGTTTGTTCAAACAAGTGTGACAGTAGCATATCTCCAATTCAATCTATACATTCATCATAGTACCAGTATGAAAAGGGAGCGTAAATTATCATTTTAAGAATGTCCAAGCTGTGTAGTATTCGAGGAGGACATGTCAGATGACTTCACAGACATTTCATCTCAATTTCATAGTAGGATAACATGTCAGTTGTTACACATCATATGCGACTACTGTAAGGCTCGTATCTTCTTTATGTTGCAGCTCTAACATTTTACCATTATCTCAGCAGAGTACTCGTAGATCGTTTTTGAGTATTAGTTTACAATTCGAGTTTGGGGTTTATTGCTTAAATATATCGCAGCAATAATAGTTACACCTTAATATATAAGTTAGTGGAGTTAGACTGTAGATAGGATTCCCAATTCTCAGTTTTGCTGCCTTGTTGATATTATAAAGCTTTTGGGGGGGCTTAATGATTTAGTATTTACCAGCAGTAGTTGCCGCAATTTTTTATTTGTTTGTCCTACTTTTAGTGGGTTGTTGCCGGAGGGCAGCGACCGTTTGTGGGTGGCATTGTGGATTTCGTAGTGTTTTGTAGGGCTATTTTGTCTTGAATATTTGCATCTGATGTTGCTCGCTTGACGAGCGAAACATGACCACCACCATTTTTTAGAGAAGTGTATTGTAGTATAGGCCTAAATAATTCATGTAAGATTTCTTTCACACTGAAGAGCAATTCTAGGATCAAGTTGTTGCCCTATACATTTTAATGGATATAATGGTTTAAGACGTTCCAAATAAATAAAAGTTTTATTTCTCACAGGGCATGAAGGAAGAAGCTGCTAATGAAGAGTATGATTCTGGAGATAGTCGTTTAAATGAGTAAGTTATCATTGGGATAAATATATCAATATAGTACAGTGCAATAGTTAAAGACATTTTTTGCATGTTGACCCCAAATACTATTCATGCTGTGAGCTATTTCCTCTTCTGCAAGATTCATTAATTATTATTTTGTTTGCCATTACTCAGTCATTGACTGAGACTCTTAACTTAAAGTGAATATGCCAAAATATTGAAACCTAACATGATTTTACAACTTTATTAGCAGAGCCTGTTTCTCTTTTTCCTTCGAACTTGTCCCATACACCGGATGTAAAGCACTTAAAACTACAATTGTCATAAGCTATGCTTCCAATTCCTCGGTGGAGAATATTCTGATTGTTCCCCATTTTTCTGTTTTTGAGTGTATGTTATTTAACCCTTCGGCGGTTGGTTATTAAAACTATTTCTGGCAAAGGAAGATGTTAATAAATTCGGTTTGTGCTGCCTCCACATCCAAGTCGAGTTCCCAGTGTCTGGTTATTGAGTAACAGCTGGCATCATCTTAAAACTGATGGCTGAACTTCATACAAAGATTACAAGCGCTCATAATTTATTCCAATTGATAACGACAATTATCAGCTAACAAAACTGCTATGTATCTTAAATCTGAAATAGAATTGATTTCACATTGAGCACACTGCTTTAACATAACACAACTTCACAGTGAAATTCGAGCTTGAGGGTTTTGCTGTATAGACGTTGTTACATTATTAGAATAAACATTACCCCTAAGATGCTTCAACTGGAAAAATATCCTAAAATCTGCTAATGGTTATTTTCATTCCAGTATGTCAAATTTTTAAATGAAAATACATTCTTTTACACGTTTGGTATATTTAGGTGATCATGTGAACCACCAAAAAAAAAACAACAACAACATGGTGCCTCAGCCCATGAAGGGCCTAGCCGTAGCAAACGACCGCTGCCCAGCCTTTTGGCCTGCAGAAAATGGGGTGACGCGTGGTCAGCGCGTCGGGTCCCCTTGGCCGTTTAGCTTGGTCTCCGTGACCGAGGCACTGCCTCACTGTAAGACAGCTACTCAATTGTTCTCACGAGGCCTCACGTCAGTTTCCAATATCCCTGACAGAGTCGGGAATCGAACCTGGGGGCGGCATGTATACTAAAAATTCCGTAAATATTGATAACAATTAATAATTAGGGCATCGCTGCCGTGTAATTTATCTGCATTTGATGCTCTTGGATTCAACATATTTATTTACAATCAATGTTGGAAATAATTCTGTAATTGGTTATTGTCTAGTATGAAACCTTTCACGCAGTGATCTATGAGTGACGCTTGATTAAGAAGATTATGGGGTGAAGATTTCTATTATACAGGCTGTAAAAAAAGTCCTGCACCAAACTAAAATCCCGCATGCGGGTGGGGGCGGGGAGTAATTTTATATAGGGAACCCATGTGCGGAACTCAACCGTTACGCCCCTAGGAGCGATTTTACATTATGAGTACATTTGACAACGTCGCGTGCTACCCACGGCAGAGGACCGATTACCGCTCACAAGTCAATCTAGCTATAGGCTCACCTCGTGGCTCAGAGGCAAGGCGCTAGACTCTCACACTGAGATGACCGGTTCGAATCCCCCTTCCGACAGTGCTGATTTTTTTCTTCGAGTTGTTTGGATTTGCATCAATTAATTACTACATAGGGCTAGATTAGATACTTTTTGTTTCTAATTTCGTTTTAAAAGGAGCTAAATTATACTCCCCAATTTTGCGTTTTAAAAGAAAAACAAATTGGTTCTGTTCGTTGCCGATTTATTTCTTCGCGGTAGGATTTTGTTTGGACAGAAATGATCTCTTTGTTTTTGTCTTAATTGCCGTATGATTGTTTCGCAATGATATCTTTAAGATCGCAATTTAAGGTAAAGGTCATAGGGTGTTACTTTACAAGCAAAAGATTGCGAGTTCAAAATAGTTGCAGTGAAGATACAGATACAGGTTCAGCGATCGTTGGAACGGAGGCACTTAAATCCTTATCAATTATTTTATTGAATTTTGCGTAAGATCACTTCTGTGTCGCTTTCCTTAGATGTCCTAATTATTGTATGTTAATGAAACTCCGAATTTTCTAACCATCGTTTTGTTGCTCCCAAGCTTTATTGTTACACGTTATTTCAATCAAAGTGAGGTACCGTAGCCTTTGGTCTGCGTACTGGCCTACGAATCGGGCGTTCCTGGTTTGAATTCGAGTAACTACACGTATTTTTATTCGTGCCACATAATTTGTTCGAGAACATTGTGGAACAAATATCGAACTTCATGAAATTTCGGTGTTTCCGGTTTCTGTAAAGTCTAGAAAATTCTGTCAGGGTATAAAAGCTCTTAAGAACAGCGATGCGTTATCACTTCTTCCGCGAGAGTCTTCTAAACCGTAGTTTTCCTGAAAAAATCGCAATGGACGAATATCCTAACGAACACCTCGCAGACATCCACTACGTCTACGGATTGGCCGACGGGAATAGTCGGCAGGCCCAACGCATCTACCAAGAGAGGTTCCCCATGCGCCGTATCCCACACTACTAATTTTTTACGCGAATTCACAGTCGTTTGAAAGCAACAGGATCGATTCAGGTAAGTACCATATCTGTCAATGTGTATCTCCTATTCATCTTTTGTTTCCCTGTCAATGTGATAAAATAATAGCTACGTCTTAGTGTTTTAAACAATTTAAAAATGGAACGGTGTAGGTACTATAAGCCGAAAAGAGAATGTAAACATTGTGCCATCGAACGTAACACTTTCGCATCTCACTTTTGGCTCCTAAAACCCAAACCGTTCCAAATAGGACAAAGATATCAGAAATGAAAGTTGCTTAAAAAAATACAACGCACCTTATTCAACTCGAATATTTGTATAAAAAACAGTGCCCAGTCTGAATGGCGGGTACCGATACCCAACGTTAGAAAGCGCCTGGACGGCAAACGGTGGGTTTCCGACCGTATGTTCTTCGATTGTGAAGCCTTAAAATTTCAAGGCGGATTCAGGGTTTTTGGATGCAAAAATAAACTTTACACTCCCTGAAATTAATTTAATTTTAGTGATTCATAGTGTTCATTTTGTTATGATTAGGGGTATCCGTCGATGATTTTTCTGAGTACCTTTCCTATTAGAGGTATCAGTTTTGAAAGAAGATTTTCTTTACGAACGGTGCTTTCTTTTCTGCTTTGTTTTTAAATCTGAATTTTAGGTTGGATTTTTCAAGTTATCGTTTAGTGGGAACAAAGAAGAAAGGTTTAATTCACATTTTTTCATTAAGTTATTTTTCCTTACACAGGCTCACAACCCCCGACCGGGAAGACCGCGGGGGAGAGAAATCCAGAAATGGAAGAAAGGGTTTTGGAGCGTGTACGCAACAATCCTTCCACAATCACGCGTGCAATCGGACGTGCGGAAGGATTAACGCATACCACTGCCCACAGCGTGATACAAGATGTATACGTATAATTTTCAAAAAGTTCAAAAAGTAAAGCCAGAGGATCTTCCAGTCCGGATGGATTTCGCCAATCAAATGATTGATCGCTTGGGGGAGGACGTCATTTCTTGTCGAAAATTTTATTCACCGTAGAAGCGACGTTCACCAGGGATGGATGCTTCAACATCCACAACAATCACACGTGGAGTCACGAAAACCCCCACCAGTCATGCAGGGAAATCAGGAAAAATTCTCTGCGAACGTTTGGGCGGGTATTATTGGGGACCACCTAATCGGGCCATACATTTTACCAGCCAGACTCAACGGACGCGTTTATCTGCGATTTATTCAGGAAGTTCACCCAGAACTTCTGGAGGATGTCCCGCTGGAGACAAGGGCTGAAATGGTCTTCCAGCATGACAGCGCCCCAGCTCACTGGCTCCGAGCAGTTCGGGACTTTTTGGACGAAACGTTCCCCGAAAGATGGATCGGCATAGGAGGTCCAGTTCAGTGGCCGCCACGCTCGCCTGATTTGACGCCTCTTGATTTTTATTTTGGGGATACATGAAGGACCTGATATACGATGGGACAGAAATCGACAGTGAACAAGAGCTAGTCGGAAGAATAGCTGTAGCGGCCGGCGTCGTTCGGGACAGAGCAGAAGAAATTTTTGGACGAGTCCACGAATCACTTGTAAACCGTCTTCATTTTTGCCTTTTTGCAATTTGGAGCAACTGCTTTAACGAAAAAAAAATGTACAACTCTCCCAAAGTAAAGATAATTTAGTTTGCTATTGTTCATTTCTTCCAAGTCTACTTGTCTGGAAAGTTATGTTATGTATTGAAAATGAAGAACAATTTGTATTAAAACTGATAAATTGTCTGATTTTCAAAACATGAATTTTTGGTTTTTTAATTACTGACCTCCCTCCGCAACAACAATAAAAAGATAAATACATTAAATGAAAAAGAGAACTGCCAGAGCATCTTAAGACAAGACAGAGTCGCATCATTGCTGAAGTTTGAACCGTTACCGAACACGTGGCTTTAGGATAAGCGTAAACATTTAATTAAGATTCTTAAAACGTTCTTGAAAAATCTACCTGAAAACATCATGCTTACGGTAATTGAGTTGATCAATAATCAAATTACTCGGAGGAAAAAAATCAAGTAGGGTTGGAAGAAGGATTCGAACCCCAGCGTGTAGTCACCCACGCCTGAGGGTCGAGCGCTTTACCACTGAGCCACGAAGTGGGACAGGAACAAGGTAGACTTGTGAGCGATAATAGGTCCTCTGCCGTGGATAGCACGCGACGTTGCCAGATGTACTCATAATTAAAATGCTCATAGGGGCGGTACGGTTGCGTTCCGGACATTTGATCCCTATCTCAAATTACTCCCTGCCCTCACCCCCATGCGGAGTTTAAGTTTGGTGCAGGACTTTTTTTTCAGACTGTATTTCAAAAGTCAGCGGCATATTATTGCACAAAACATGAACTCGATCAAAAATTAGGAATGTCACAGTCTACGATAGCTATAATCAAATTAACTGAAAATTCTCTGCGGATGGTCTAGCACATTTGGTAATAATTGAGAAAATAGTTTTGTATTCTAATAATATGGTCACGTCTATAGTCATTATTTATTTCTAGGAATACAAGCGCTAAGGGATTAGGGACCCGTGTAGTCGAGTGTCCTTCAAGGTACCAGAGTGAAGAAGCATTATCATGTAAATTTTGCGGTAAGTCATTCAGCAAGAGCAGTCTTCTGAAAATTCACGTACGAAGCCACACAGGTGAGAAGCCATATTCCTGTGATGTGTGTGACAGTAAATTCACTCAACGCGGTAACTTGATGACCCATGTGCGACTCCACATGGGACAGAAACCGCATTCGTGTGAATTGTGTGGAAAGACTTTCACAGCAAAGGGTAATTATAATAGCCATATTTTAAGTCATGGTGAAAGCATGTTATATTCTTGTAATATATGTGAGAAAGGATTCAAGCTTCGTAGACAAATGAAGGATCATATGTCTGTACATAAATCTGAAAAGCCTTACTCTTGTAATGTATGTGGAAATACATTTTATCATCGCGGAAGCCTTAAGAGGCATACTTTAAGTCATGGAGAAGAGAAGCTATACTCCTGTGAACTATGTGAGAAGGTTTTCAAGCAGCTAATTCATTTAAAAGAACACTCGTTGTTACATACAGGCCAAAAACCTTATTCATGTAATATATGTGATGTAAAGTTTAGTCGTCGTGGCAATCTCACCTGCCACATGTCAGTGCACAGTGCGGAAAGGTCATTTCAGTGCAATATATGCCAAAAGGCGTATAAACGCCTTTCGTATTTGAAAGTTCATTTAAAATCCCACGCTGGTAAGTAGGGGCCATATTGTGATGTTAGTGGAGAGACAAGTACTTTCAAGATTTGTACAAATGCGCGAATATATCGGAAAGAGTCTAATCATGTGGACCTTTAGAGAGTAATAAAATATAATTCAAATAAAAATTGTGTAAGAATATGTTTGTCCTTTTTTTTTAAACTGTTGAAACATGGAATTTATTCCAAGTAAAGGACCTCGAGTATCCTTGCATTGCGTAACACACGAAACGTGAAAACAACATATAGCAGCCTTTAAAGTACTCTTTTAAGCCTTTACATCCAAAGAGACTTTCTTTTGATTGAAATGAATGTACTTAAAATGGGTACATATAGGTCTATCCAAACAAGATTTCCGTTCCACCTCTTCAATACGTAGCTTTTGCATTATTTCTACTGATTTACTCACGTTGATTAAAACTTCATGTTAATAAAAGCCTAAAACTTCCAGTACAGTAAGATCACTTACACTAAAAAATAAGAACAATTTGTTCCATTGAAAACACCAAGTTAGAAAATCATAATACCAAATAAGATGAAATGGGAAGCTGACCTTAAGTTCAAGAAAAGCCAATCTGCAGATGGCTAAAGAGACTTCACTTTCAAAGCATAAGAATACCTACGTCAAATTTACCCTTATATATTCGATTAAATACCTATAAGCTATTCATAGTAAATAATAAATTGATCAGAGAGACATTGATTTGTGGACTATTCCTTGTTAGGAGCAAAAAATCTCAATAATGAACTAAACAAGGATTTAACCTTATCTATTAACTTAGGATTCCTTAGTGAATCATAATAGCTTTTAGTTTCATACGAAATCAGCATCCTTAATATATCTGGTGTGATGTCTCAATAAAATTATTTTGATATTATTGACAACCAAAGTAAGAGCAAATGCTCTTAACCCCAGGTATTTTTCCCAAGCTAAAACCTCTTATTTTAGACCTTTCTTGGTGAATTTCTTTTTAATCCACCAAATAATAAATAAAAAATCATTGCTTACCGTATTCATTTTTTTTATCTATAGGCTACGTCATTTTAGGTCGCGATCTAGAGTGTTTCCTTTAAACCAGTCTACATATATATATTTCATCTGTGAGATGGTTCGCGTAGAGGGATTTGTGCCAGATGACAGTTCGTCACAACAGTCTTGAAACAACTGGCACAATATTCATGTTGACAACTTAAAAGAAATCCTAAAATTATAAATAAAGTATATCCGACAGAGAGCACCATGATGTAACAGGGATAGCAGTACCATCTACCAAGACTTAAGTGAAGTGTTCAGTTTAAAATTTGGCCATGCTTTGTGTATTTGTTTGTTCTTTAGCTTCCATATATCCCTCAAGTTTGGATTCACTCTCGGATTATGTTGATTAGTCCTTTAAGGCTCTAGATGGTATTGGATTGGAGGTAAATTGCGGTTGTACAGTAGTGTACAGGCCTCTTCGGATGGGTTCCCATTAGGATGGGGTGTAAAAGGAATGCATTGCCCTGTCCTAAATTTCAAAGCTAGGTTACTCAACTCGTTTAAAAATGGAAAAGTAAAAATCCATCGGTTCAAAAAATAATATAATAGGACCATTCTATTTATCAAGATGAAGTCTTTTACGGACTCCCCATTTCCCCTGTTGAAGCTCCTGCAAACGCGTACGTGCATGTCCTATAAGAAATGCATTATGTCAATATTTGCAACCATGCGCTGAGCTTATCTACCTTAATAAAAATAACACACCTCCTCGAAGCTCCAAGCTACTCTCAGGTTATACTCATTTGTTACTTACGCCAAAGACAACATTACGTGCCGCGACTGACCGTGGCTAAGGATTATTCCGAGGGTCAACTGTTTATGAGCTATTTGAAAATTGTTCTCTCTATAATTGGTGCTGGCCTTAATTGTCTTTAGCCGAGTTGCTGCCCGGTGTGATGCGTGTAAGACAATTATTAGCCCTTGTTCTAAATTGCAGAACAACAGTCCTGGACGTTTCCAACACGGATCAGTGCATAAGAAACAATTGAGTTGATGTTACCCATTGGAGTGGACTATTCGGTGAATTGGAATCTGTGGAACGAAGCTTGAAAATCGTTCCTGCGAGAAAATATTACTCTAGCAGTTACTTATTGTTGTTTTAAGGAGCGGAACAGGGAGAACATCTGCCCCTAATATATTACCCCATTTTCATATACCGAGTCTATTACGTTCCTAGGGAGAGTAGTCCATGTGGTACTCTCAGAGTCACTTGCAGTAGAAGTTCGAAAGGTAGGCATCTCCTTTTTGCTAGTACGGCTCCAGTAATCTAAAATGGTAGTAGCGTACTTTATTTTACTTTATTTATTGTTTTGGACTTCGTGGTCATCAGGCCTGTGTACTTGTGGGGAATCTGGCGAATTATTATTGTTGTTTTCCTCGTTCCTTCTCTTGCTATTAATAGGACGAGCTACCGGCGTATGGCTATGAATAACCAGCTTCTGGTTTAGTAGTCAGGTAATGGAAGCAATAGGAACTGTGTACTACAAATTTTCCTGGCATGGAACTATGTAAATTTGTTAGGAGAAATAAAATTTATAAAATGCACCAAGAATGATATGATCTTCAGCTGTATACAATGAGAAAGCTCTGCATGTGTTTATTCCTTATGTATTAATGATGTGAAATGTCATCTAACGTTGTGCCGCATACAGCACTCGTAGCCTCTAAATGTTGCACATTATCCCGTCTTTTCCAACTGTACGCACGTCGTATAATCTTTAAAGAGATAGTTTTGTATTATTTTTTTAAATTTTTTCTTCCTTTTTTTTTCACAGAGCAACTTTACACTGTAGTAGGTATGTAGCTTTTTGTATTTAGTTTTCTGGCAACTTGTCTTAACTTATTGACTAAAATAATTCTAAAGACAGACAATCCATACCTCCGTTTGAAGTTTTCGTGTTCCATAATTCATGCAAAATGAGGTTCGTTTGTCCAATTGAGGCCATAAACCCCCCTACCCTTTCAGTGATTACCGTATGGTACTTAACGTACACTAGGGTGAAAATGTAAATGAGCTTTTTTTATATATATTGTCGCCAATTGTTAGTCTAGTAACTTAAAATTTTCCATATTTTCCATACTGATAGGCACTGCTAGATAGCATATGCCATCAAATATCGCTTTCCTGCTACATATGGAATATATATATAATTATAAAATGATTATTGGTTAAATGAGTGGTAATAGGCTATTATAATTAGACTATAATGATTAAATAAATATGAAAGAAGAAGGGATGAGTTATTAGTAAATGTTACCGGTACGGCGTCTAGCCTAACTCGTAGCTTTCGTCACATTTGGGCATTTAAACGGTTCGAATTAATCCATAATATACCAATACAACAACCGGATGGCATCTGATTATAATATTCTCACGTATAACATATTTAATTGGCACCATTTTAATAAAAGTACGGTACCGCCAGTCAATGATATGACAGACCACAGCCGTTTGAAATGTGCAAATCACATACTAATGTACACATGTATTATGTACACATTAGGCTACAGTACGCTATGAATGGAATAAATTCGGTACCAGTATGTGAGTTTGTCAAAAAGGAGTGGGCCATACAAGATAACATGCACTCCACATTGCAGTGGCTGGCTCATCGCTTTCTGTCTAATGCCGACACCTACCGTATGGAAACCTTTGCTACCTCAAAGAGTACCGTACTCGTTGTATTCGCAAAATTTTGAAATGTTTAATAATATGCCATTAAAGAAAGCTTTTCAGTCGGTCAACACAAATTGTGCCCAATTACATATCGTACGTACTCTTAACATTAAATGTCATATTCATGAGTGGGGAAATATATTAAGGAATAACGACGTCATTATTTTCCTAAGTCTACCGTAGAGCACTAGCGGCCGGTAATAAGGTTGCAGTGTTGAACAACGACAAGATTATCTATATATATAAAAATGAGTGCTGTTCGTTAGTCTCGCTAAAACTCGAGAACGGATGGACCGATTTGGCTAATTTTGGTCTTGAATTATTTGTGGAAGTCCAGAGAAGGTTTAAAAGGTGAATAAATATGAAAGTTGTAGCGCACGAGTAGATTCAACAAATGAGTAACGGCACGCGAATCGCTTAAACAAAGTCCCGTATGCGTTCATATACCATTCATCCCATTGGGATAAAACTTGGATGAGATGTTCTGTACACTTCAGGTAAGGTTTCTGGCTTAGTAAATCCACTTAACAATAGGTAGCGCACAAGTAGATTAAACAAATGAGCAACGGCGGGCTAAGCGTTTCAACAAAGTCCTGTATGCGTTCACATACCATTCGTCCGATAGCGATGAAACTTGGGTGAGAGGTTGTGTACACTACAGGCAAGGTTTCTGGCTTAGTCAATTCACGTTATAATAGGTAGCACACGAGTAGATTCAACAAATGAGCGACGACGCGCGAAGCGTTTCTACAAAGTCCCGTATGCGTTCATATACTATTCGTCAGATAGCGATGAAACTTGGGTGAGATGTTGTGTACACTTCATGGAAGGTTTCTGGCTTAGTAAACCCTCTTAACAATAGGAAGCGCACGAGTAGATTCAACAAATGATCGACGGCGGGCGAATCGTTTCAACAAAGTCCTGTGTGCGTTCACATACCAATCGTCCAATAGCGATGAAACTTGGGTGAGAGGTTGTGTACACTACAGGCAATGTTTCTTGCTTAGTAAATCCATGTTATAATAGGTAGCGCACGAGTAGATTCAACAAATGAGCGACGAAGCGCGAAGCGTTTCAACAAAGTCCCGTATGCGTTCATATACTATTCGTCTGATAGCGATGAAAGTTGGGTGAGATGTTGTGTATACTCCAGGGAAAGTTTCAGACTTAGTAAATCCATTTTACAATAGGTATCGCACAAGTAGATTCAACAAATGAGCGAAGACGCGCGAAGCGTTTCAACAAAGTCCCGTATTCGTTCATATTTCATTCATCCGATTGCTATGAAACTTTGGTGAATTGTTGTGCACACTCCAGGAAAGGTTTCTGACTTAGTAAATCCTTTTTACAATAGGTAGCGCATGAGAAGATTCAACAAATGAGTAACGGCGCGCGTATCGTTTAAAAATATCCTGTATGCGTTCATATACCATTCATGCAATTGCAATGAAATTTGGTGAAATGCTGGTTCCACTCCCGCAAAGATTTCTGATTTAGTAAATCCATTTTACAATTGGTAGCGCTAGAGGTGGTTAACGAAAAAAATATATATATATTGGGAATCCAAAAGCACTTCAGCAAACAAAGTTACAACGCCAACACTTCCTTTGATTGGCATTGCAACGCATGCCGCGTACAGCTAGTATTCAATAAAAAATACCGTTTCCTCTTACATGCTTAGGAATTCATAGTTTTGTTCCTTGATTCTTGTAGTGTAGTACTGTGAACTGTTGGAAAGCAAAAACTCGTTTTCAATCCTGATCTCTGATTGTCGGCCAAGACTCGTATCCGAGTGTATGTTTCTTTCCTACATTACTAATTTGAATTCACTCGACGGTGATATAGCTGGTGACTCAACAGACCAATACTGGCATAAGAAGGAAGGAAGCTTGTAGTTTCACATGACCGTTAATCTTGAGATCATGAGCCACGGGATCTCCTTTTTACGTGGAATCCGAACCACAAGACATGGCATTTCACTTCGAAAATCTCACATGCATTGACCGGGAATCGAACCCGGACCGCCTTGGTGAGAGGCATACAGCTAGACCGCTGAGCCACCACGCCCCCAATACTGGCATAGGACATACGGCCGTTCACAATGCAGATGATGGAAGGTGGAGGACTTGGCAATAACTGGCGCAGCTTTCTCCTCTGACGAGTTTCCATTTCCAGCCTTCGGCATTCTTCTTCAAAGTGTGAAACCGCAGCGGAGGTGGCTGAGCGATCTTCCGCAAGTGTATGCCAATTGTCAAGATCAGTGGCCACACTCCTCAAGGTTTGTTTAAGCTGGTCTTTGTAGCACTTTCAAGGTGCTCCTAGAGGTCTCTTGCCCGTGCTGAGCTCACTGTACAGGATTTTCCGTGGGAGTCTGTCGTCATTCATGCATTCATGCGTTGGACATGATCGATCCATCTAAGCCGGTGACTAATGATGATGGCCTCTATGCTCTACATCTCTGCTCTCTCAAGAACCGACTTGTATATACTGAAATATGAATTAAAACTCCTATAATAAACTCTCACTATAGTGATCTTAACTGATACATGTAATTAATTCAGTAATTGGGCAAATTCGTGTCGATCGACTGAAGAATTACAGCTAACAGTTTTACATCATTCCCTCTTTAGGCAGGTTTCATTAGAGAGCTACTACCTATTGCAATGGGTACCATGGTGTGACTTCCGGAAAAATTTTCGACATATCTTTGCGTTTCATGTTCCCCAGACCCCTAAACCATTGTCAGTTCAGAATTTTATATATAATTTATATGTATATCACTTTCTTTTGGACATGATAACTGCCATCATTTTCCACAAATCACTTTCAAACTTACGCATAAAACTATATAACCAATCAAAGTCTCGGTCGAGTTCGTTAATGGGCGAATTCGGACCAAATGAGGGCAGTTTTCGAAAAGAAAATAATATCGCTCTAACTTTCTTAATATTTGCTAAAGCGAATCCATTCTAAGTTCACACTATTCTTGGAAAAAGGGCCATAAATTTATCTCAGTAAAGCGTTTTGATAGCACCAAAGGGGTGGGTAAAATTGAGTTTATGGAGAAAGAAAGATAATACCATCCTTAATAGGCACAACATCAAAAGCGTTTAAAGTGGTCAATCATCATCATCTTGCACAGTTTCCAGCCACTGGCCGGGTCTGTTTGGAACACAAGCCTCTCCAACGTCTTCTGTCTTCCCACCATCTCTCAGCCTCCACCCTTGTCCAGTCTTCTCCTCTCTTCTTCACGCTTTCTTCCACCCCCTTCAGCCACCTGTCTCTCGGTCTTCCTCTCGGTCTCTTTCCTTCCCACGTCGTCTCGTGTATCCTCCTGGGTATCCTCTTCTCCTCCGTTCGTTTTACATGTCCATACCATTTAAGTCTATATTTCACTATACCATCCTGCAATGGTTCCACCTTCATTAATTCTCTGGTCCTCTCATTTCTTATTTTAGTCCATCTTTGTAGCTCTAATACTGCTTCTCAAGAAACTCATGTCACTGGCCTGTATTTTGCTCTTCTCCCTTCCTTTCATAACGCAGGTCTCCGAGGCATAAGTCAGGATAGGGACATAGTACGTCCGATATATGACCTTTTTGCAGTTCTGAGGGACATCCTTACTGCATATCATGCTTCTCACACTCCTCCGGAATGCTTCTGCTTGTCTCCCCCGCACATTAGTCCTCTAAAAAGTACCTTAAGCTTTTAGCTGAAGGAAATTTTGATACAACCAATCCTTATGTCAAGTGATGAACCAAATGTTTTCTGAATTTTAATAAAATGGGGCTTCTAGTATGCTGAGTGTGGGAACATTTGTATGTATACAACAATAAGCAAATTTCGTAAAGTAGACAATTTTCTTTGCCGAGTGAAATCTACCTCCACTTTCTGGCATTTCGTGGGTTTTTGTTTCATGTTCACCTTGTCATGTGTGGCAGATGATCTAGATGTTTCGCCCCTTAAATTTAAAATTACCACTATCAAGAGATAGGAAATGCACTTACGATATTATATAATAATGGCAATATAAGAATATCCACTTTACAATACAATTTTTTTAAATCACACGATGTCCTTATAAACTATGATACATGTTTCGGCTCATTTTGAGCCTTCTTCAGTCAATGGCACTAATAAAATTCTCATAAAACAGTCTATGGTTGATCAGTGTGACCACTCAATAAAATGTGTTAAATTTTTAAAAAAATATTTTCACATCGTCATGGTAATTAAAACAAATGGACATAAAATGCTTAAAGAATTTAAAAAACTATGTAAAAAAACGTGGACTCATCATCGTTGAAATCATTTCCAAACAAGGGACCCCATTGTACAAGCGTCTTGAAGAATCATGTGTTAGTTGCCCATGTAGAGAAGAAAAAACGGATGTTGCTTGTTCAATAATTTTTACAAATTTCTTTCAATGTACTGTATGACGTAACAGTGCTGGTCTCCAAACTGCGGATGATGAACAAAATTTGTAAAAATTATTAAACAAGCAACATCCGTTTTTTCGTATCTACATGGACAACTAACACTTTATTCTTATACAAGACGCTTCTACAATGGGGTCCCTTGTTTGGAAATGATTTCAACGACAATGAGTCCAAGACTTGAGGTTTTTACATAGTTTTTTAAACTCTTTAAGCATTTTATGTCGATTTGTTTTAATTACCATGATGATGTGAACATATTTAAAAAAAATATTGAGAGGTCACACTGATCAACCATAGACTGTTTTATGAGAATTTTATTAATGCTATTGACTGAAGAAGGCTCAAAATGAGCTGAAACATGTACCAAAGTTTATAAGGACATCGTGTGATAAAAAAATAGTATTGTAAAGTGGATATTTTTATAATATATCATAATCAATACGGGAAAATTTAGAATTATGACTAAAGTCAAAGATATTCATAATAATGGTCATCCTGGTTGTAAACTGGAGGATGCATATTTCAAATTTAGGAAGTAGTAAAAGAGAGCAGTTGATGCAGATATATTTAAATAAATGTAAAGCAGCGTGGAATGTTATTAAAACAGAATTGGGAGTGCTCACTTCAAAAGATATATCACCTATGATTAGTTTACAGCTGGAGGCACTAATATTCTGGAATGTGTGGTAGAGAGACTAGGTAGTGCCACCATTATTCTAAATAACTGTGAACTCTGTCATCACCCCATGACTTATATTTCAATGGAATGTGATTAACGAGGCTTTTGTCAAAAATCAAGTAAAAGTATTACCTCGTCCAAGAGTGCAGATAGATATGGGATGCCCAACAAGGTTATTAACAAGAAGTTCCGTGACGAAGTAAAGAGCCTACTTTTCTTAACATTTAAGATTCATGCCAATAATTAATCTATATGGATCTATCTAGAATAATGACGAAATTAAGTTGGTAATATCGAAATTTCTAATTAGTTCGAAATACTGTATACCTGGCATAATGTAGCCTAATAGAGAACTACATTTGGCAGTCCTGGTGACTGAATATATTCTTAGTTCCATCTCTTAAGGTACAGTATACAAAGTTTGGTTGAAGCCCAATGGATAGCATAGACGTTACATGCAGTTAAACATTAGATCTAACAGCGCGCATAAAATCATGTTGGCTACAATGACATACATGTATTGGTCAGAAATAAGCTGAAATAATATGATCTATTGTTGTGTCAATTTTGAATGAAATCCATTAGTTAGTATAGAAGTTACATGCATTTTAAAATTTGATCTATCAGCAGGCTTAGAATCATGTTGGCAGCACTGGCGTAGGCCTATATTAGTTACTCCAAATTAATCTAGAATGCCAGGTACTATACGTGTGCAAAGTTTAGAGCTATTGGCTTGCATACTTCCTGATGTATTGATATTAGGTTAACAAAAATAGAGAGAGTATTTATTAACATTTGGCAGCCCTAGTTACTATTACGAATCGGCATAGTCATTATGGTATGGTACACATAGCACACACGAAATTTGGTTGAAATCCAAATGATAGTATAGGAGTTACATGTATTTAAAGTTGGACCTCTCAGCAGGCTTAGAATCATGTTGGTAGCACTGACGTATATAAGTTACTCCAAATTAATATAGAATGTCAGGTACTATACGTGTGCATAGTTTAAAGCTGTCGGCTTGCATACTTTCTGATATATGGGTATTTGGATTTAAAAAATGAGAGAATTTATTAACAGTTGGCAGCCCTGGTGACTCTTAAGAGTACGCTCAGTCATATCTGTTCATGTACACATAGCACATACGAAATTTGGTTGAAATCCAATTGATAGTGTATTTAAAATTTGGACCTATCATCAGGCTTATAATCATTTTGGCAACACTGCCATGTATGACCTCCTGGAAATTAAACTGCGATATTATTATCTATACGTGCCAATTTTGAAATTGCTCCCATTCATACCTTCCCTGATATCCAACATGGAGCTCAAATTTCAATTGCGATTTTTCAGCAGTTTGTAGCACTGACATCATTTTCAAATATAGCCGTGAGATATTCAGGTATAGATCTTTACTCCTACCAAATTTTGTTTCGATTGCTGCAGCCGTTTAGGAGTTGATAGGGGGGGACACACACACAGCCAGACAGACAATAGGACAGACAGACAGACAGACAGACATTTGCCCGATCTCATAAGTCTACTTTTTCCTCATTTTTGCAAAATGTGAAAAGTAGGCTAAAAATGTTTGTGATGCTACACATTTAGTTGGATTACTTTTGAAACAGTGGTTATTTATGAGTTGTTTGAAAACACTGAAGGTGACACCTGTTTTTATGAATGGAGATTAAAAATTGCCCATCTAATTACAGTCATATTGCAATTATACCCATTGTAGGAAAGTTACTGAGAGTTGTCTAATGTTCCTTTTATTTAATTATTTTGTGGCAAATGATTATCTACATGAGAAACTGTATGCTTTTAGGGAAAGCTAAACAGTAATTTATTCTGAATCAATACTTAAAACAAATTTTGGAAGCCTCTGAAAATGAAAGCAATGCTGATTAATCTTTCAAAATCCATCAACTTTGCTTTGCTTGATATTCTTGGCACAAAGTTCATTATCTTTGAGTTGGTGTCAAGTAATTAAATCAAATTACAGTGAGACCCCTATTAAGAGACCAGTGACGGTTCCTTGGAAAACTGGTCTTTTAGAGGAGTGGTCTCTTAATAGGGGTAGGCATTAAAAATAATTGTATACTGTATTATAATTAAGTACAAGTTTTTCGGGCTTGTAGGCCGTGGTCCAGACAGGATATCTCCCGACGTTTCACCGGATACTGCATCCGGCATTACCACTGCTGACCAAGGAAAGGAGCGGAACTCTTGATAATGCCGGACGCAGTTTCCGGTGAAACGTCGGGAGTTATCCTGTCTGGACCACGGCCTACCAGCCCGAAAAACTTGTACTTAATTATGAACGCCGGCCGTGAAAGCCTAAGCTGTTATATTACACTGCATTATTAATAAAGTACAGTTGGAATACATACTTGATTACAATTTATCTGCATTGGTTCACATTTAGTACAAATTAATTACAATTAGTTATTTTCTGAGCTCTCTCATTTAAAAAGTCGCGAATTGATCTCTGTTTCCGATTAGCACATCTTTTTTTTTAACAATTTCACTTTCTAGAACAGCTCTGAGTGAGTTCGAAAGTCCATTAGTTTTGTCTGGGTTCGAGCAATCTTCTAGGAGAGCCATTTTTTGTATTTTTATAGGCTACGTTACATAACACTTTTTCTAATGACATTGTATGCTGATGCAGTTCTGTGCCAACAGAACCATTGTTTACATCATCACCCCCATCACCATCTCCAATGGGAAGGCAGACGAGAAGTGGTCTTTTGAAAGAGGTCAGACTGAGAAAATGTCTGGTCTTTGGTCGGGGAGAGGGGTGGTCCTTAAATAGAGGTAACAAATACATTGACCTTATGAGGTTTTAAATCGGTTCCAAGAAAAATCGGTCTTTAAGAAGGGTGGTCTTTTAATAGGGGTGGTCATTTAGAGAGGTTTCACTGTAGATTTTACCTACATAGCACAAACAAACTGTGTTGGCAAATAATTTTCAGAACTGAAAGGATTTTTTGCTGATGAACCAGAATGTTCTGTGCTGGGTCCATTTCTGTTAATTTTAAAGTCACCCGTAGAACAGGATTGTATGCAGATGCCACAACATGCCATGCCTCTCAGAGAAGTTCATTGATAGTAAAGTTAAATGTAAAGGTATGATGAAAAATAGCCCGCCCAATGGTGTAGGACAGGGGTCTCCAAACTACGGCCCGGGGGCCACAACCGGCCCGCGGACAGATTTTGTCCGGCCCGCGGAGAGCTAGCATTACTTGAAAACTCCTTTTAGAGAACATATTTTTTTATAGCAAATTAAATTTAGTTTACTGAAGTATTCTAATTTTATGTTGAATAATTATTAATATGACATCTACATTGATATGGTCATGGGCTAACTACTCATAACATTGCTGTAGGCTTATTGTTATTGTTTTTGTGATAAGTTGGATAAAGAAACACAGAATTGTAATGAGTAAAGACATGTATAACATGCAGACATATGAAATACTAATGAGATTTATGTAATTGAGATTTCCCACTGACAATAGTTTGTAGTTGTGGACTAATTTTACTTGTACCAATTATTAAAAGAGATTTAAGATGCTCATCAGTTAATTTAGATCTGTAAACATTTTTTGTGTACTTCATTTTGGAGAAGGTCTTCTCAAACAAATAAGTAGTACCAAAAACAGAAAACAGCCCACGAGCAAATTTATGCAAATGATCAAATTGTGTCAGTGGAAGACTCTTATAAAATTCCAACAAAGATGAGTTTTGATATTTGTTCTTTATTATATCACTGCACTGTAGTTCAATCATTTCCATTTGAAGTTCCGGGGCTAGGGTTTCAATGTCAGTATCAAAAGGATCCTGAAAAATCTTAATTTGATTCGCAAAGGCATCGAAGTCCGAGAAACGAGTATCAAAATTTATTTTCAAAGCACTCAAAGTTTCGATTGCAAAATCGATAGGAAACTCAGTCTCAGTGGTGTGGCTGAATATTTCACATGTTTTAAAATGTGAAAAACATTTACTTCGTAGTTGTGATTGAAACAGTATCAATTTCTTCCGGAATGATTTGATATTAGTGTATAAATCAGGAAGATGCTGGTTTTCACCTTGCAATCTCAAATTCAGTTCGTTCACATGTTTTGTCAAATCAACATAGAATGCTAACTTCCACAGCCATGCGTTGTTTTGTAATTCAGTAAGAGGGCGATGCTTTTCATTCAAAAAAAATTCGATCACTGCTCGAAGTTCAAAAAAGCGCTGAAGGACTTTCCCACAACTAAGCCAACGTACGGCAGTATGATAAGGTAAGTCATTTTCTCCAATCTCTTCAATAAATTGTCGGAATTGTCGGTGATTCAGCCCAAAAGATCTCATAAAATTAACAGTTGATATGACTGGTTTCAGAACTTCAGACATATCCAAACATTTTCCGCACAAAGACTGTTGATGAATGATACAATGTAAGACTAATGGTTTTGAACCACCGTCATTTTCTACAGCCTTTGACACAAGAGCGACCACTCCTTTATCTTTCCCACTCATGTTTTTGCCTCCATCAGTTGTAATACATTTCAAGTTTTTCCATCGAAGGTTCTTTTGAGTAATGGCCATTTCAACTCCTTTAAAAATATCTGTACCAGTAGTTGTGCCATGAATACTATAAATATCAAGATGTTCTTCATGCACTTCATAGCTTTTATCTACTCCTCGAATATAAATCAACACCTGAGCAGTATCTGACACATCCGTTGACTCATCCGAGGCCAAAGAAAACCACTCAACATCTCCATTTTTGTCGAACAGTTGAGAGGATATATTTTCAGCGATGTTTTCTACCCTTCGAGCCACAGTGTTTGCTGACATACTGACAGTTTTTAATAAATTTACCTTTTCAGGGCACATTTCTTCGGCTGCTGCAATTATGCATTCTTTGATCATTTCTCCATCGGTGAATGGTTTTCCACGTTTTGCAATTTCAAGAGCCACACGAAAGCTGGCACGAGTTGCAGCCTCTTGTTAGGTTTTGAGTTTTGTAAATGAAGATTGCTGCGATTTCAATCCGCGCTTCATAGCTTCGAATTTTTCTGTCCGCAAACTTCCTGTATATTTTGAGTAATTTTGAAAATGTTTTGTTTCATAATGACGTTTAATGTTATATTCCTTGAGAACGGCTATGCTTTCATTGCAAATCAAACATAGCGCCTTGTTACTGGACTCAATTACGAAATACTGAATGTTCCACTCATCTTTGAATTTTCTGCATTCACTATCAATTTTTCGCTTCTTTTCCATACTACTAAATCACACACAAAAGCAACAATTCAAATCAAAATACTGTTACAAAGATGTCTTAAACTTAAACACGCACAAACACGTTTTAAGGAGGTACGCACTATTTTATTTCACAACAGTGTCATAGGAACTGACTTGTGGTTGCGCAACTAGCCTTCTTATATATTCCAATTACTGCCATCTAGAAGTGAGTGGAAGACACCAGAACTCTCTCGAACCAACGAGATTACTCTGTACGTGCTATTAGCGCCATCTGTTAGCGATAGAAGGTACTACCTATTTCCGCGTGTGTCCACCAGATGCCGTGTCACGTTACTCCTCATGGCTCGTACTCTACGACTAATCTAGAAATTACAGATAATGACAGGAAAATTAATAATATGCAGTGTTGCCGTTTTGCGAACTTTAGTCCGATTTGCAGCCATTTTTCAACGTTGCGTACTTTTTCGGACTTTTTTTTTCATCAGTGGCCTATTTTACTTTTTACCACCGGCTACAATGATAATATGGTTTTGGCCCTCGGAACTTACTGGAGAAATCAGTATGGCCCTAAGGCTGGAAAGTTTGGAGACCCCTGGTGTAGGGTAGCGCGCCTGCCTCACCCCTGGAGACCCCGCGTTTGATTCCCGCCTCCGCTAGGGATTTTAGAAACTGATATGAGGGCTTGAACGGGGTGTACTCATCCTCGTAAGGATAACTGAGTACGGTAGGTGTCTGACAGTGCTCTGGTCACGGAGACCACGATTAACGGCCATGGGGACCTGACGCGCTGACCAAGCGTCATCCCATAATCTGCAAGCCAAATGGCTGGGCAGCAGTCGCTTGGTTGGCCTAGGGGCTTCATGGGGTGTAGCGCCGCTGGGTTTGTTTATGATGTAACATGGTAATTCTTGGTTTGAACTCAGTACTCTCGAAATACATGAGCAGAAGGATGAGAAAATTATATTCTCTTTAAACAATAAGGTGCCGGAAATCAAATTTGTACAGTTGTTCCATCATCACAATAGTTTCCAGAAATAACCCACTAATGCCCCTCTTCTCTAGAAGTACGGTACCTGTAACCTAGACTAATTTGTTCCAAATGATTAACAAGATACTTGTTCACCTAAACGCTTTCTCTGCATGAGTCTTGACCTCACCACATGTGAATCCTTGAAGATTGGAGTATTTTCTTCATTTTCATTTTTCTCATTTGAAGATGATGCAATTTTGGTATTGGTGAGGGCATAAGTAGATATACTAGGGATAAGTGTGTAAGTTGAGTTGCTTTGCGCTGATGGGCATCATAGGGGTATTCTGTGTTTATATCTGTCTTTACTGCATGCACTATTATTAATATGGTAATAGGAATTCACATCAGGAAGGGGATTGCCCATTTGGAAAGGAATTCTCAATTGGTAAAAGCCACCAAGTACATATTGCGTTAATCAAATGATGGCATATTCACAAGCAAGAAACTAGGGGTGATATAAGTAAGATATTTGTTCTGACAACTGGACCAAAAGGTTTGTGTAACATATGTGTTAATGCGCATTTTGCATGCTTCCTATCAAATCCTCTACTCTTATGATTATCACATTCCGAGCCTAAACCAAAACTGTCTTATCACTAGGGCTCGGATTTTTAGGTAAATAAATATTTTTTATGTAAATACATATTTTAAGCATTTTTTCTATAAATACATAAATTCCTGTTTTTCACTTATTAGCACATAAAAATACATAATACTTACATTTTTAAAATCAGTATCCTAGGTATTTTACTTTATTGCATTTTTCTTAAATGTTACTTCATCCTGTGAGCTATCTAATCTTCATGCAGAGCATATGTCAGCTTGTAACTGTGTTTTTCTTAATTTGTCACCCCGTGCCACACACTGTGGAAGCCGGGGATTTCCTTGTCCATAGCCATATTGCACCATGTGCTAGACCTACACCCCCAGCTACCTGGAACAAGTGTCACTCACATGCAGTTCAATTCTGGCACTGTGAAGTGTAAGGCAGTTCTACGATGTCTAAGGTAAAAGCAACTACCAATTATTGTCTGCAGCAGTATGTTGCAGAATTTAAAGATAATTTTACTTCTGATGGGGAATTTTTGTTCTGCCAACCATGTGGGAAAGCAATCAATGCTGAACAGCGATCTCAAGTTACACAACACCTCAAGGGCAAGAAACATATTGCCGTAGTTTCGCACCTTCAGAAGAAGTGTTTCGTGATAATTGTCGGTTATATGTGATGGACAACCTGAAGATGTATCTCGTTGTGTATTGTAATTCTTCAGGAGTCAGTGAGGCATAGCATAAATTGCATTCATGAGTACTGCATATTGTATATATTCACATTAATAAACTAAAGTATAGCCTAATTAAATATTTTTACATTTTCCCCACATATTTCAGGTATTTTTAATACATAAAAAATAAATACTTTTCCCGATTTTTAGCACCTAAATATCCGAGCCCTAGTTATCACCATCACTGCCTGGAAGTAAATCCTTCAGGAAAGGCCACCACACCCCGTAGAAATTCTCTTCGAAAATGTGGCTCTGGAATTCATCGATGTATTCTGTTGTTAAATCTATGTATTTACTGCCTGCACCATTATTAGCAATAGGTATTTACATCAGGGAGCAGATTGCCCATTTGGAAGGGAATTCTCATTTGCAACAATTTACTAGGGAATAGTTCACAACTCGTTAGCTTAATATGAACAGATCATTAAAAAATGTAATTGTAGTAAATTTACAGTAACATAAGTAAATTTCTAGCAGTAATTGGAAATAAATGTAGTTAGAAATCAATATGGTTTGTTTACCAAAAAAAACACTGAAGGGGAGGTTGTAAGCCCTATCTCCGCCATGTTAAATTTGTCAAATTCATGTTCCTTTTTCTCATTAAGTATTTAACCTATTGAAACAAAACCTTACAGATATTTAGATCTATATTTTATCTTTAAAGGGTTGTTTTTGGAAATGTGTACGTTTGTAAACAATTATTTTTTTCTTTTTCAGAAGTTAAATTTTTCAACTTTTTTCTCTATGAAAAAATAAAATATTATTTTTTCTATTTATGATAAAATCACAGGAAAACATACAATCCTTTAGTTGATCATATTGAATTACTGCGAGCGCAATTGTTAATACTTCCTGAGAAAAAGGAACATATGCCTCGAAAAAATCAAAAGTGAAGAAAAATGCTCTTTAAGATAAGTGTTACCTTAATGTGTACCAGGCCCATATTCAGGATCACCTGGGTTGTCTTCATCTTCTCTGTCCCTCTTCTGGTTTCTAACTTCCTAGCTTATTTAGAGAGAGAAAAGAAGGAGAAAGAGGATAAGAATTTGGAGAGGGAGGAGCAGGAGAAGGGGAAAGAGAAGAAGGAGCAGGAGAAGGAGAAGGAGGAAAGGAAGGAGGAAGAGAAGAAGAAGAAGGAGAAGGAGAAGAAGGAGTAGGAGAAGAAGGAGTAGCAGGAGGAAGAGAAGAAGGAAGAGATGGAGAAATAGGAGAAGGAGAAGGACGAGCAGGAGAAGAAGAATGAGGAGGAGAAAATATGCCAGTTCTCAGGAAAAGATCTTCAAGGGGGGCGTGGCTCTAATTGACCTATAAATGGCGTTTAGTTAACATTTTCAGCAAATAAGCATATTATAAATTGGACTTCAGGCTATCAATATAACATAAAATCTAAAATTCCACTTTTTGACCCCTTAAGGTTAAAACCACAGGCAAAAGACTCAGTTGTCATCTATTGAACCACAGCATATCTAATGCTTGGTATCAACATATAGAATGTGAAAGTCAGACAGACCGTTTGAAAAGAAAAAGATTGGTACTAGAAGTAGAGGAAAGAAATAGGCTACTATCAAAGTAACCCAATGCATATAAGCCCTTTTTTAATGAAATTTACAAACAAAAACATTGAGGAGATAGAGAATTAAAACTAGAACCACATCGAGAGTCAATATAGCTTAAACGTAATGTATAACAGGGGGAATACCACTAGATAAGATGATAGGTGGAATGATTTTGCATAGCATAAACCCGTATTGGATAAGATTTGTTTTAAATCCACATACGAGTCGTGATAATGATTACGATAATTAGTGCTGAATGCGTGTTGTGAATGCACAGCGTGTGTACCCTGTGGTCAAAGGGTACAGATTTTAGCATTACTTCGGCATTTATGGAAGAGATAATCGTCTGGAGAGACAATTATGTTCAATTTGTCAATTAGAAAATTCAAATTGTGCACTGTTATTGGTTGTTGTTCTTACAGCGAGTTGTTGGAGATAGCCTTGGTAGAGATCTGGAATAGTGTAGCCAAAGTCCAGGAAAAGGATAACGGATGTCGCGTGATACGATTATTCTCGTGAACTAAATTCCTAAATTCATTCTCTTCTCAGATTTCCTGCAACCACGCATGTTCTCTTAAGGACGACGGACCACTTATCATCGAAGAAACATTATAACCCTCCTTATGATAGATGTTATTTTTATAGTCGGGTTGAGTTGCAATGTCCGTTAGACGTTAATCTAGAAGCCCCAAGATAGCATGTTTGATCAGTCCAACTGCACTTTTTGGAATTCAGATGATGCATAGATTAACTGGCATGTTAAAGTGCCTCTCTGATGAGAAAATTCCATTACCCCACCAACTCTGAAACCACAGCACCTACAAGGGACAGTAAACCCTTCCTATTATTAATGTCACATTGTTCCAAAAGTGGAACGTTCAAATAATCCTCTGGGATTTTTTATTTTCAATAGTTGTCAGGTGATTTGCTAGGGGGTTAGTTAAGTTGGCATACCTGCCTTACATCTCACACAATTTTCAATTTTTACTATTACATTCACATAAAACTGTAAGCAACTGCATCTTGTAATGGTGTAGACAATAGCTTCCTGAGAGAGCAGCAAATGGCTGAACAATGAAGTATTCATTCTTGATGTTCTGAGTGGCCAAAATATTACATTTTCATACTGCAGCAAAGATATATTTGTTCAATGAAGAGAAATTATTCTAGAATGGTTTACAAATCTGTGTTCCAGAAATGGAACAGTGGTCACGAATGGGTACACTTAGATATACATCTGTGTTCTCACCCCTAGATTTTTTTCCGTATAACCTACAACACACGAGATGAATTTTATAATAGTCATTTAAGATTAGGCAGTGCCCCTTCTTTCCCAATAAATATATATCACTGAACAAATTATGTTCATAATGTTTCTTGTACAGGTTAATTTTAAATGATATTCTCTGAATTCTCGAGGACAATTCTGAATATGAGGAACATTTATCTTGAACCCCCAGAAAACATTGGAAGTAATGAGGGCAGCGGAGATGAAGATAATCTTCAAGATATCCACATACATCATTTATCGAGAAGCCAACTTTTCAGTGGCGCCAAAGCCAACACTCAAGCAAGATGAAGTAACACACTATGAGATTGCTCCTAATAATTTCAGTCGGTTATCTAGCTCCACTGGGAATACCAAGAGTTTTGATGTAACTGCAGCACCCGAAACAACCGTAACAAAACTGCATATGCAGACGAGAATGATGAGGACTGCACCCCTAGCCCCAAAAGCTAAGGTTTCAGGTTTGTGGGCTATGAGAGCTGGCTCAAATGTTATCATCGTGATCCCAATTTCTGTGCTGTTGAAGCCATAGTGCCATACTATAGGAGAGGCAGTGCCAAGCAGCATATAAAAGGGAAACCAATCCGCTTTGGCTACAAAGTCTGGTGCCTGTGGAACCGTTTTGCTTATCGTATTTAGGTCCAGCCTTATGCTGGAGCAAGTAGTACTCATGATGCTAACTTTGGTTTGGGTGCATTAATATTGATACTGTAAATCTGATTGACAAAATGCCTCAATTACAAGCTGAACGTTTCCTTTGACAATTTACTTATTGATGATCTGCGTAGTCGTCGGCACATTGGTACTGGAAAAAATCGAAAAGATGGAGTGGAAAAGGCACCACTCATGGTTCCCAAAGAAGTATCAAAATGTGCCCGAGGATTCTATCAAGTGTCAGATGTATCAAATCATACAACACTAATCAGGGATAACGATAAGAGTGTTGGCCCAGTCATCTGCAACCTGACAGGTTCTAGGCCATTAGGGGAAGAAATGAGATGGAGCAATGCCCTAAGGTCGATCAACCAGCAATATTTGGACTGTACAATACAGACTCTACACAGGTGGCTGTGATTGGATAATGAGAATATAGACAGTTTACGGGTTCGTATTCTTTCAGAAAAATGATACTGTAAGCTTCTAAGTTTCCCATTGAATTGCTCTGTTCAGAAAGCTTGGCAATTTTACCTTGTAAGTAAAACTGGGCAATGTATACCGCTAATGCTTCCTGGGCTTCATTAGCAGAATTACTCTTTCCTGTCTACATATGATATGTATTCATTGAGAAAATCTATTGGTTGTGTTCCTTCAGCAATACGCGCAGCTGATAAAGGTGTCTCGATGTAGGGGCGTCTTGATGCAAGCGATTATCTCATTGCATGCATTGGAAAACAGAGATGTGGCCTTTCTGCTTCGCAGTCCTTTATATGAAATTAAGTGTTAAGGGTCAACCTGTTCGTCAAAAGTGAATGGGGAAGCAAGTATTCACTTAACGGAATGGATTTCAAAATTCTCGATATTTACTTTTATTTATGTTTCATTTTTTTATAAACATTTGACAAAATATTGTTTTCCACCATGATTTCCTAAAATAATACTACAAAGATTATTTTGTATAATTGAGATGTACCCACTCATGTCCACTGTTGCAAAAATGGAACACTGTGATTATGGCACTTTCCATTAAATTTTGGTTCTGATTTTATTATTGCACTTCATATAACTGCCAAGAAGACAGGTCATACAAAAAATATGGGCACTGATGCGTTATATGTTGTATATTTTTTAGGGTGCAAACTACGTCAAAGAAGGCAACGGTGATGAGAGCCAGGAGAATTCCAATGAGGAACTCGATTCTCCCCTCCTATTCACCAAAAACATCCCTGGATCTGCAGTTCGGACGAAAAACTCTTCGCTAGACAAGGAAGACCATTCATTTAACTGTTCCATGTGTTTTAAGACGTACAAATACCAGCAATATTTGAGGTGACACATGTTGTTGCACACTATGGACAAAGAATACTGTTGTACTACTTGTGATTTAAAATTCAAGGTTAGATAAAGTTACAAAAGGCATATATCGTTACATAGTAGAGACAAAGAATATCCCTGCTATACATGTAGTGATCAATTCAGGGGATTAGAAAATTTAAAAAACACGCGCCTACCCATACAGGCGAGAGTCCTCACATCTGTCTCACATATGGCTTGAAGTACCGTAATAAAGGTAAGTTGAAACGTCATGAAATGTTCTATCGAGGTGATGTCGATGTCGTTTTGTCTTGTTTAATGTGTGAAAAGACTTTAAACACTCCGGAAAATGTGAAACGGCACGCAGTGATTCATAAAGGAGATTGCCCTTTCCGTTGCTCCATAATATGTGGCAATAAGTTAAACAGGAAGATATATTTCGAAAGACATGTTCAAGAGTACGTCTTTGATAGAGAACATTCTTGTAGTACATGTGGCATGTCATTTTATCATCTGGATACGTTGAAGAGACACGTCGAACGACATGCTGGTGACAACAACATTCTGAAGTATATATACTGTAGCTCACATTAATTAATGGAGTTACTGTCATTTTTCATGCATTTACACACTTATTATGTTGACGCATCTAAAGTGTATGGATGAAATGAATTGGAAGCAGGGAGGGAAATAATTAGAAACGAATTCCATACTGGTGGTATTGGCACTTACCGGTGTTAACCAACTTCGTTACTGGGATAGTACCGTAGCTCTGAAGGAACGGTATCTCCAAGGAGACAAGGCGACTCCGCACACCGACTGATACGATGGACCCCGTACCTTGACGCGAATAATACTAGAATGATCTCAATATTGAGAATTGGCAAGGTTCACATGCCATATCATATTTCTGGGGGAGGGGCAGGCATAGAGAGAGAGAGCAATTTAAAAGTCGTACTATCAACTAAGCTACTATATAAAAGGCCTATGTGTATTCAAAATGACATTCATTGTATAAGGACATGAGAAACAAAGTGGGGATTAGTCATTTTTTTAGGCAACAACACGATATGCATTAACTGAAATAAATCTGATTTAACATACTTGACAAATAAATTGCCACATTCTGGCACAGTTTGTCGGAAACCCTTATTTCAGATACGGTTTAAGCTCCCGTTTTAACTGGTACGGGAGTTTTGACTTGAATCTTATTTTCATATGCAGCTATCGTATTTATGCACCCTGGAATGCCATCGAACTAACCTGGGATCATAACAGCATGTTTTCGCCTATCACGACTTCTGGCCCGACATTTAACATTACTTTCCCAGGCATAGTGATACCCTCAAACAGCACGGCATTAATGTGCACAAATGTGACACCTGGTATTGAACTCATATTCAGCCCAGCTTCAGCCATTGACTGAGGCGAGGATCGAACCAACTCATGAACTTCTCATTTTAAGAAGTGGAATTTGGAAATAGAAATTTATTTTATTCACAGATATGTTGTAGGAAGTAAATTGAAGTAATTTGAAAACTTTTTGGAGAATTTTGGATTATTTGGAAATGTACAAAATCGGGAATATTTCAGTGAATTATAAATTAACCAATGGAGACTCTGATCATTCGATGCTGGAATATGACCGTGGCTTCAAGTTAGCATGCTCAAGACCGGTTTTGGTTGGCCGAGTTGACAACAACAAAATTATGCACACGACCCACTGATAAGAGGCTAGACAGGTAGGTTTTTGATGATAAATAAAATAAAATATTATCTGATTGGATCACATAATTTTTGTGGGAATCGCTATTATATCAAATTTGCTTATATAAAGCGAGATTAGCATTTCTACAGGTCAAGAAGAGTAAACGAAATTAATTTGGTAAAACAGAATTATATATTTATGGACAGGAGAGGAGATATTAGTGAAATTCAGTATAAAAGGACTCGACGCGAGGCTACGAACCTTGGACTAGACTGCCACGCGCGCGATTGTCAGAAGGGGAGACTCACTCCTACTCCAGATTCTTGAAAAGGCCGGACCTGTAATTGAGAGTGTTCCGAGGAAGCTACATTGTAAGTGAAAGTGCGGACGGGAGATCCGAATGGTCTGTTAGGAGACAGCACGACTGCCGAGGAAGATATGGAGACGCCGGTGAAACAGTAAAATATTATTTGACTACCGAGAGAAGCAATTTTGAAACGCAACGCATCGCAAGAAGACTTCATTGCATATAAGTTTCACACATCGCTAGAACAAGAAGCTTTGCACTAACAAACTACAGCGTTATTACTACAATATATTCTGAAACCTATTTAACTAATATTCACCGAGATGACATTCCCAAGTCAGAGGGGAACTTTGCATTCGTCTCCTGATAAGAAGATAACGATGAACTACTAAGCTATGGAAGGAGGTTAGTCTGCACAATGAAACGGAAATTCAGAGTTGATCTTATAGATCAGGGATCGATGTCACCGCTACTGCACAACCAATTAGCAGTATCCTGAATATACCGTCAATTCTACATCAAATGTCCATCACACACTTAGAGATGTCAACCAAGGACGCTAAAAGCTACTTCGACGACGAGATGCTATCTGAAGAAGATGAACGGAAGACGCCAATGTTCCAGGTTCCCGTTTCAGGGCCACAAGGCGAGAAGAAACAAGAAACAAGATCTTGCAGCGAGACGAGGGAGACAGGTGGTTGCAGCACGGAGGGGAAGGCGCTCATCTGTTCGCCACGCTACCAGCACCTACTCGCTTCAGACAGGCGACCAGCGCATGACAGCCCAGGGGAGAAACATCGAACATATTGGACGAGATATTTCAGAAGCAGATCATCGGAAAGGTACAGAATTGTTGTAGTATTTGTAGGTGTTTCAAGCCTGACCAATTCATTTTGTAGATTTCTTTAGCATAACTCATGCTATTATTCTGTCTATTTTAGAGATTTCTTTGTAACTTTCATTTACGTCAACGTGTGTCGTTTTAGACGTAATTTTACTAGTATTTGGACGTAGATAATTCGTTTTTGTATTTCTTTAGGAACGTTTAACATTCTCTCTTTTAATGAAAACTGTTTTATGCAAGGGAATGCTTCGAGCGTTACACTTGCGTGATAAGCAATTTGTTTACCTCAATATTGCTAGGTTACATCGTTATTCAACGAAAGCACTTATGTAAAATGATATAACACTATTAATAACATTTCAAGATGACAGAGTTAAAATGCAACAATTTTTAATTATTATAAACAATAATATTGTACAAGAATAATTCCATTTGTGGAATGTCAACATTATACATTGTTGACAATGGTAGTCAAGTGATGCCTATAATTTAGCAACAATTATTTTGCAATAATTTGCTGTAACGAAATCACAGATCAGGAGACTTATAGATCTACCTGAAGTCTAATTTGTATTGAAACAAGTTTAAATATGAATAGTTGATTCATGAATGTTTACCAGAAGCGGAAAGACAAGTTTTATTGTTATTCATTGGGAAAGACGAGCGGACTACCGTTAAACGTGGAAATACAGTATGATTAAAAGGTTTATAAACGAAATGTATTAAGGAAATTTACGTGGAATGTTAGATAAGATGTACAGTTGTGAACAAGAATATTAATGATGTTGAGAGCACGAAGATATATAACTTAGAGATGAGGAGGTTAGGAGTGCGTCATGAACCGTATGACATAGGTAGTGTTTACCTAGTAGGACCACTGATTCTTCTACAAGTATCTAGCAAGATGGGGTTTGTATTTGAGGAATGCCGTGCAGTATTAATGTAATGATCATTGTTGAGAGGAGAGAAAGGAAGTATGTCATGTTTGGGAAGCGTAGTTGACGCTAATACGAAGTGTTGTTCACTTACATGAAAGGAATATGAGTATTGCCGTTGGAGCAAAGTATTACTACAGTGCGTTGGAAAAGTAACTGACATTAGGATTGTATTTGTGTGTTTATCATGTCAGTCAGCGTTATTATCAAATTCACGACTTCTATTGTGTAATTTCGTAGTGCCGTCTCAATCTTTGATGTTGTTATTATTATTATTATTATTCATTGCTATGACAAGAACCATAATTAACTTAACTGTTTGTTATAAATAGTTCAACTAACTTCGACAGAAACTCAAGTGATACTAGAATTCATTATTTTGTGAACAAGTGTTGGAAAGAATTGTTTGTAAGACAGAAGCGCTTATAGATTGACAGATCACGTCAGAACTAGTACAGATTTTTACACACCGTGCTGAACACGGAAATTTCATGTACGTAAATATGTTATTATCCTTATAGTTGATATTTTATTCATTTAATATTCACGTTTGAAACAGATCCGTGTATATAGTAGGGTTTTGTTTTGTAAAAATAATTTCTTTGGAGAACAGCTGATCTCAGATCAGACAGCTCATTGTGACAGGGTGACTGTTAAGTGCATCCATTCTATATTTATTTTGAATTTGACGTTCATGCAACGCAATTCTTTTCGAAACTGCATTTTAAGGGTAGAAAGTTTATCTACCAGCTTAAAGATTTATAATTCCATTTTTATTCAATTTATTGGTGATAGGGAACGTTATATGTTTGTAAAATTTTTAGTAAATAAACCTCAGGCACTATTTGGTTTGCCTGTTTATATTTTTATAGAATCTGATCATCTTTTCATTTCGCAATCGACGTGCGATAATACTGCCAGTTAGTTACTAGAACTCACTTAGTCTCAACTTCACCGTTCACGCTCGAGATTCGAGATTTTCGTACTACAATCTTGTCATGGATATTGATTTGCTAGTAAATGTGTAACTGATTAGTAGTGTTATTGCATGACTATATGCGTCAAGGGTTTCCTAGTCATTCACCCAGTAGGGAAGTGTTGATGTATCTGGCTGGATATCGACGTCCTTACAATCCTTTCCATCTCAGCGGATATGGGTGGTGGCTAATGTGAGATTCGGGCGCAGTACCTTATTGATGTTTGTTGCCTTCCAATGGTGCCTCCGAGGTTCGAAAAGAACTTGGTGTTACTCTTAGGAAGGTTTATTGCAATCCTCTGTTTGAGAACTCGTTCAAACATTCTGTACGAGTGAGAAGTATTTTGTTACATGAATGGAGCAGATTATTTTCCACTTTTTGGCCGAAGACATGCAAGTGACTTGGAACTTCTCATTTGTTCGATGGGAAAGATAATTTATCACCACACATACTAAGTTTGATGATTATTGTTTCTGGTTTCCTCCTAAAATTCGTTACGTGAGCAAATTTGAGATGGAGATTTATTGTCAAATCAGATAACGTGATAATATGGTCCATATCATCAGTAGCCCTGCAGGTTCAAACCCCTCAATTTTAACCAAAAATTACCCGATCCTGAGGTGAACCCTAAACATTACGGTTCGACTCATCAGTGGAGAGACACTCCTTGTAGGTGTGACTGACGCCATATACCAAAGGAAATGGAGAGAAGCATGTTAAAAGTGGATCCTGCGAGACACCTAGGAAAGCAGATGATAATGTGAATGAAGAAAAGCTAATTAATTTTGGACCGTTTCGTGTCCTTTGATTGATTTTATTTCCACGGCTACACTTAGAGTTAAGAGCTCCTTTACAGTAGCGCCCTACATACAATAAGATTAGGGCTTATAGAAATAAAACATTTCACTTACATTCACAATATAAATAACAATACTCTAACATTGATAGTAACAAAAAGGCAGTAATAATACAATAATAAATATAATGGAAAAATTATATACAAAGGAGTGGATACAGACACAATATCAGCCTGAAAAACAAACACCATATACAAGGAAAGCTATTAAAGGAGGTAGGTTGTCAGCTATTGTCCTGATGTTATAATTGAACTAATAAACTATCTATATATTTAAAACACTAAGGTGATTTTTGTTAACACGAGATTGAGAGAACGACAGAACCGATTTACTTCGTAGAGCACTCTGACGAAAGCTCTTGGCCTGTAGATTTGCAGAGTGTCTTTAAAATAAACAAATATGTTACAGTATATTTTTAAATTAATAAAGAAAAAGCATAATTCTTGCCGTTCACGCATGCGCACAATCCGCCTTGGCTCATGACAGAAATGGTGGTGAGAAGTCCAATAAAATGTAATTTACTTAATAACTTTACGCGCCCATGTATACAGCTTCCGTGTATTTGAAAACGGACATTAGCCAAGTCCTGACAATAAAATATAGTAAGAGTATGAACCTATACGAATGTGCAACATTGATTTTTTTTGTTTAATGAAATGGACTTTATCCACACAGCGGGTTATGAAGATACTGAATGGTTGCGCCGCAGACCAAATATGAGTGAGCAAATAGCCATGTGGTTAAGGTGACTGACTGTGGATCGTAGGAGGCCAGGTTCGAACCCACCTCTCGACCGCTTTTCTTACCGCTGAAATATTATTTTGTCAATGCGTATTATTGACGTTTTACATTTTGTAAGTGAGTTATGTAGTATTTGACTGGAATTACAGTATTCCTTGCATAAAGCAAGCAAGAAATCTACATCGAGATTAAGAAAACATCTTAACCGATTGACTTCGTAATGCATTCCGTTTTACCATTGCATTACAGCATGTGATCAAAAGAGCTAACTGTTGTCCCCAATACGGCGTTTCAATATCTGCAATCAGTTCCAGTAACTGACAACAGATGGCAATACTTCGCCCATATAGTTCCAGTAACAGACAACAGATGACAGTACCTCGCCCATATACGAAAATTATACAATCCGCCAGCTACCCTCACAATGATAGAAACCCTTCCTACGGGCAGTTATATTATTTCTACGTTCCGCATCATTACGTTTTATTTCCGTTTTACCATTCCATTCCATTCCAGCATGTGATCAAAAGAGCTTCCTGTTGTCTCCACAAAGCAGTTTGAATACCCGCAATCAGTTACAATACCTGACAACAGATGGCAGTACCATTGCGTCGCATTCTGCCTTTGGAGTTCGCCTTCAACAGACGTGTAGAACCTAGAGGAGTAGGTTTTTCTTGGTCTAGCTTTCCTAGCTGGTTACTTGCAGTAGTATATTGTCGCTATTATTGTTCAGTCCCCTTCGTTGTGATTATTTCTCCTTATTATGCTACATCGTTCTGTATATGATATTTAAAAAGGTTTTATTTTGAGTTCGTCGTCGTGTTATAACCATGGTACGCCGAGTTATTCCAATAGTTGCTGATGGAAACTGTTTATTTCGGTCTGTATCATACTGTTTGTACAATACTCAGGAACGGCATCGTGAATACGCTTGCAGGTTGTTCAGTCAATATAAAACTGCATGGAAATATTATAAATAATGTGTTGTAGGGGACCCATCCTACAGACTGGCCGTTAGTAATTCAACTGACTACGAAAATTTGTTATCTCTGGACGGGGAATATGCTGGCCATGTTGAATTACATTGTATTGGTCAGTTATTCCTGATTATTTAATCAGGGTTTACAGAGATGATAGTAACGTAAGTTTTTACTATGGTACTGGAAACAATATTTACTACCTTCTTCTTTCTAGTAGTGTTGATGCTGGCCATTACAGTGTTTTGGAGTTCCATTTCAATATTTTACAACGTTCACCACCAATCGCAGTGAATGAGGAACGCCGAATTATTCCAATAGTCGCTGATGGGAACTGTTTATTTCGGTCTGTATCATACTGTTTGTACAATACTCAGGAACGGCATCGTGAAATACGCTTACAGGTTGTTAGTCAATTAAAACTGCATGGAAATATTAGAAAGATTTTGTTGTAGGTGACCCTTCCTACAGTCTGGCCGTTAGTAATTCAACTAACTACGAAAATGTGTTATCTCTGGACGGTGAATATGCTGGCCATGTTGAATTACATTGTATTGGTCAGTTATTCCCTGATTATTTAATCAGGGTATACAAATATGATAGTAACGTAAGTTTTGACTATGGTACTGGAAACATTATTTGCAACCTTCTTCTTTCTGGTAGTGTTGATGCTGGCCATTACAGTGTTTTGGAATTCCATTCCATATATTTTACAACGTTCACCACCAATCGCAGTGAATGATACTGTTCAAAAAACACGCCAGAGGAGAAAGACACTGACTTGCCGTAGGGAAAGTGCAACGCGACGTCTAGCATTCAAAAGGCGACAGAATTCTCCCATTTTGCGTGATACATCCAAAGCTATGCACAGGACATACCGTCCACAGAAGTGGAGAGTGATACTATGCACACATTGCACAGGTCTAATGCTGTGGAAGACATGGCGCCCACGGGAGTGTAGGGTGATACTATGCACAGATCTAATGCCGTGCAAAACATAGCGCCAACGGGAGTGGAGAGAAAATTCTATGCTCAGGGATATCTGAGATATTGACAAACTCATTTATGCGGAAATATCCGATCCCAGTGATACTACCTTATACAATGTAGTGAAGTCTCATATGGTGCATGGGCCTAGCGGTCATCTCAATCCCAAATCTATTTGTATGGTAGACGGAAAGTGTAGAAAGGACTTCCCAAAGGATTTCATTGCCGAATCAAAGGATAATGTGAACGACTAGCCTATTTATCGAAGGCGGGACAATGGCAGAACAATTATCAAACACTTTCAAGGTGTTGACGTGAAAGTTGACAGTCGCTTCATAGTGCCTTATAAGATGTTTATTTTATTGTACTTTCAAGCTCATATTAATGTAGAGATTTGTGCAAGTGTTAAAGAGTATAACATATATCCACAAATATATTTACAAAGGACATGACTGGCGTCAATCTACAAATAACAACCAAAGAGGGTTTACTTCACCATGATGAAATATCTACCTTTCTGAACACCCGATATGTAAGTCCGAGTGAAGCTGCTTATAGAATATTTTCCTATCCTACGCACGAACAATCTCATAGTGTAGTTCACTCACCTGTTCATTTACAAGATGAACAGCAGGTGTATTTTTGTAATGACAATGCCGCTGAAGCTCTACTTCGAGCGGAATTGAAAAGCACAGAACTGATTGCATGGCTTAATTTAAATAAGAATCCGGCGACAAAAAGTCCTTACATATACCCAGAAACGTTAGGGAAAGTAATAAACGCGTCTGAAAAAAAAGAGTTAAGTCTGGAAAAATAATAGGTAGAATATTTAACGTTTCCCCAGTGGAATTAGAAAAATATCATCTTCGATTGCTGTTACTTCACGTAGTAGGTGCTACTTGTTTTCAAGATGTAAAGACAGTAAACAATGTGTGCTGTTCTTCATTCAAAGAAGCAGCAATGGAACATAGGTTAAGGGGACCAGGAAGTGAGCGTATTTCCTATACTTAACCATACTAACGTTGGTACACATTTCTCAAGAACTAATTGTTCAAATTGAACCAAACTTAATATCTGTATAAGTTGTTATGTTTTCTTACTTTTATGACAGTAGCATTGTTAGAACAGCAAAAGTGCATAGAATAATATGTGACCTAAAATAATGCCCTTTTTTTGGAAATTGCTAAATATATGTCCCATTTTTAGTTTGATTACCATAATTCTAGTACACTTTAATGAAAATACTATAACTTAATTAATCCGTGTACCAATTCTTTTTTGCCATAGGCGTACTAGTTTCAGAGAAACTTGCACCTAAAGTTGAAAATTTCACACTTTCGGAAAAATGCATTTAAAGTTTGTGATATGATCTGTTCAACATACTCTTTTGAATTCTAGCCTCTTTTGTGATTTTTAGGGCACTTTTCTCAGCCTCCCGCACCCTCAGCTGGTCAATTGTCAGAATCTCATAGTCAGGCATTTTCCAGACAGTCTAGGCAAGTTTGCCATGGTTTCCACATACAACTCTTACAGATCGCACACGTCTGATACAGTGCACATCTTTTTAGTTTTCTGGTACCGTCATCTTCTTGAGGCTCCTAAGGTAGTAGATTACAGACACATTATTAGAATAATGCATGCATTGTTTTTTCAAATTACACATACCAGTGATGCCTTGTTTTTGTTGTTGTTGTTTTTTTTTTCTTCTTCATAACATACGACAAAACAGCCCGACAACCAAAGGTACTCCTTCCACCCCGTCAACATACACGCGTACCAACCACCGTTTGTTTTACGTGGGCGCTTACCATCCATTTAACACAGGCTTCTGGAGTACCTTTGGCTCAACCTCAAAGACATTATATACTTGCGCATTGCAATACGCACCCATGGCCAGTAGGAGTTTGCAGTAATGTTCGGTCTTCGAGAGTTAAAAGCTTAGCGTAAGAATCACTAAAGATCGTATATATATTCCATTATGGCATTCCACATCACATACGAGTGTTAAGGTTTTAGCGCCAACTAAAAATTATTGATAAATCTAAGACACTAAACGCCAATTGAACTGCAGTTTCAATACTTGCACGTAGGTCGGTAATGTCTTTGAGGTTGCATTAAATCTTCTCCTCTTTGATGAGAATTTAAAATATTTCATCTATTTAAAAATATGCGAGCAGGACCAGAAGAATTAGACTTCGCTAATTTTTTGCTGAAAATTGGTAATGGAGATTACCCTTCCGTGAATCAGAAATCGGCAGAGCAATCTGTTATTGATTTACCACCCTCTGTCATCATGAAACATTTCACGTCTCTAAAATTTACGGGAACTTTCCAATTTCCCATAGAGTTACTGAACAACTTAGGATTAAGTGGCTTGCCTCCTCATGTCCTTAACTTAAAACCTGGAGCGATTGTAAAGTTATTAAGAAACTTAAATACTACACAGGGGCTTCTAAATGGAACAAGATTAATTGAGCGAAAAATGCATGACAGTTGTTTAGATCTTGAAATCATCACCGGGTTAAGTGTTGGACAAAGAGTTCTGATTCCCAGAATTGATTTAACACCATCCGACACAACTCTTCCATTTAATTTTAAAAGACGCTAGTTTCCTATTCGCCTTGCATTCAGTGTGACAATTAACAAAGCTCGACTTTAGACCGTGTTGGTGTATATTCACCCCAGCCTCTATTTAGCCATGGCCAGCTGTACGTAGCAATGTCTCGAGTTCGATCATTTGATAGCTTGAAAGTACAAATAGTGCCGGCGGGCCATAGGACAATATATGTTGTATTTAAGGAGGTACTCTAACGTCACTAGATTTAAGAGACATTGAACCAAAAATTCTCTACAAATAGTTACTACACACTTCAGTCTATACGTTAATTTCTGGAGTCTGATTTAGCCACTGCAGTTTTACTGACCCAGGGACTTAGTATTCCGTTGAATTTCAACGGGTTCACCCTAGTAGTATTTTAATTTTATTAATGCAGCAAATGGCCATGTATTTCTCTTTTCAGAAGGGGTCAGGGAAGGGATATTGGAATGAAATCGGCCGTGGAACCGTTCCAGCATTTGCCTGTTGGTGAAAACGGGAAACCACGAAAACCATTTTCAGGACGGCCGAGGTGGGATTTGAACCCACGCTCTCCCGATGCCCACGAGGCACGAGGTAGCGCGTTAGCGCTGTCGGCCACCACCGGGGGTCCTCTGTCCTTGGGGTAAATCTGAAACTTGTTCTCATACAAAACTGTCGCCTACAGTGACATCGGACAAGAATGTAAACTCTCAAAGATTGATCGACACTTAAATAGAAAAAGCAGCGCATCAATGCGGTTCTCATCAGGAGGAAAATAATAGTAGTTTTATATAATGCAGGAATCAGATGTGAGAGGTATACTGCTCCAAGAAGCAGAATGAAAGACGTCTCTTGAGAGCTGCAATGTTGACGAAATTATATAAATCGAAGGTGTTGAAGAGGCGTGAGGCGGTGCAAACAAAAGATTTATTGAACTTCATGGTTCGGTGTATAGGAATCTGGAGTGTTAATTTTGTTTATCTATTTTCTCGATTATGAACAGAGTGCATTGTTGTAAAGACATTGGAGAGGTATAACGGGGTCTCGGTATGTAATATTTTATGTGTCAGAATGTAAACTGGTAGCTGCCTGCGCTCGTGGAGTTCAGCCATTTCAGCTGCACGTAGGAAGGTGTGATATGCTCATCTCGCCCTACATCCAGAATGTACCGAACATGCATTCTGGACACTTTATAATTTGATGTTCTGTGTTTCTGGTAAATCATTGTATACAGCAGAGCCATAATCAATTATTTGAAAAATGAGAGTTTGGACGAAGAGCTTACTTATGTTAGGAGGGGTGTAAGAAACCGTTCTTTTCAGGAGATGCATAGTTGATACAACCTTCCTTAGCGCACTACATGTATGCTCTGCCCACGGCAGTGTTCTATCAAATATCACTCCGAGACTATTTACAGTGTTGCTATATTTAATATTATTATCTAGTATCTTGATGGGTGTTAGTGAATTAAAATCTACTAAATTTAGAAGTTTTGTATAACCAATTGATATAAGTTGTGTTTTATATATGTTCAAGTTAAGATTATGATTTAGGGCCCATTCACAAAACCTGTCAATGTCTTCATTAAACAGATTTATATGAGCGCATGCAGTGTTAGGCGTGAGGTGAAAATACGCTTGGAGGTTATCAGCGTATATATGAACAGAACTATTTGGGAATTCATTAGAAACATCGTTTATAGAAATCGAGAGGCATAGTAGCCTAGACTTAAGACAGATCACTGAGGTACTCCACTTTCTACCGATTTCCAGTCTGAAGAGGAGCCATCCGCGAGGACCACTCTCAGTGTATGCATGGAAAGGAAGTATTTGAACCAGGAAAGAGCACTCTGAGAGAAGCCAAAAGATTTCAGCTTTGCAAGAAGTAAATTGTGATTCGCCCAGTCAAAAGCCTTACTGAAATCGAAAAGACAAGATTGTAAGCTGACGCTTGTCCATAGCCGAGCGTATATCATCGCTGACCTTTAACAATGCAGAAGGGGTACTATGCCCCTTTTGAAACCCAGATTGGTAAGGATTGAAGATATTAAATTTAGTTAGGTAGTCACATACTTGTTTATGAACAATTTTCTTAAGCGCTTTACTAAGGGGCACAAAGGATATTTATTGGTCTAAAGTCACTACAACTAGTGGGGATTTTATTTTTAGCACTGGACGAATGTTAGCACACTTCCACTTTGTAGAGAGAAATTATATAGATGGATAATTGGGGGTAGAAAAACTCAAAACAGTTAGAGATAAGAGAAATTGGGATCCTATCAGGGCCTCTTGCTTTTGTACGAATTGATTTGATGGCTTTCTCTATCTGGTGTGGGTAAACATACATAAAGAAACTTGTTTCATGGGCAGGTGGAGGGATGGATGTGTAGTTCATGATGGTCTCTGATACTCTTAATGCGTCATTAATTGACGCAACGTTTGAGTATTTTTCATTTAATTATGATGCAGAGACAGGTATCTCAACATCAGTTATTGAACTGGCACCAACTCCTAATGATTTTGTAGCACGCCATCTGGCGGAGGAGGTTTTGCAGTTACTGAAGAGGTTGTACATATATTTCACTTTTGTGTTCATGATTGTTTGTTTGTCTTATTATGAAGAATTCTGTACTCTTCATAATCGATGGTAAGTTTAGATTTAATAAATGTCCTACGTGGCTTACCACGTTCTTTTAAAGCGTTTTGATTTCTTTACTGATCCACGGAGCAGAGCTATGTTTTACTTGTGGCTGATGATTCTTATTCAACCTTTTTGTACATTGCTTGATGCCGATGTTGTGTTATGAAGTTGGCTAATTGCTGTCCTGTAAGCAAACACAGGAACATGAGTAGGCTACATCTGTAGATTTTGAAGTGTGACGCTAGCGTGACCGATATGTGCAGCGATGAGAGAAAGGCAAAGCTATGCTGGACGCGGCACTTCACATCAGCCTCATACCTGCAGTGCTGCAATATACGGCCCTGTCTGTCTGTCAAAACTATGTCATCATGTTGTGAAACATAAAAAAGAGGGCATTAGCCCTTTAACACGTTAAACTATTGCTAGGGCTGTTAAGGATTTGACAACTGCAGTGGACCACATTGCGTATCAGAATTCTTCATTAGCGTTCACATAAAAATAATGTATTTTTGGAGTCAGCCTCGTTGCGTAGAGGCTAGCATTCTTGGCTGTCACCGTGTTGGGCTAGGTTCGATTCTCAGCTCTGCTAAGAAATTCAATTCTGTTTTGAGGGCTGGGACACGGTACAGACAGCCTTGTGGGGCAAAACATAACAGGCAGGTTCGATTCCTTCCTCAGTCATCCTGGAAGTAGTATTCCCTGGTTTCCCACTTCTACTCCAGGCAAATGCCGGGATGGTACTGTACCCGAATTCGTGGTATGGGATATGCCAGACTCATATGTAAAATTAAACCTGGGAGTATTATAATTTGATTGAGATTGGAAAGTGGACATTAGACCGTTTCTGACGCAGAGAGTCGTAGTGTGAAAGTGTTGCCCGATAAGAAGCTTGTTAGCTGAAAAAAAAACAACTAGGAGGAAGAGTTGATTTGATTGGATATCCTGTGAGATAGACGACCCGCTACACGAGAAAAGGTGAGCGGAGGTGATCGCTTGCTGCTAAGGGAAGATCACGTGATGACTATAACCAATGGGCGATTGTGATGAAGTAATTAGCATTTTAGCAATTATGCTAATTAAAGCACTTACAAGAAATTTAAGACTGGAAATAATTGGACATAATTATTTAATAAATTATCAGGAAGAGTTTTCCTAAGGTAATTGTCGCCCAGTGACAGGAATTAATTATAGTCAAGTCCAAACCATGTTTACGCGCGAACAACGGGGTGTTGTGCTTTGTTCTAGAAGCAGGAAGAAGGATTGGACGCCATTGTGGTGAAGATTATTGCAGCGACATTCGAGCTGATCAGACGTGTGATCTGTAGCTCCGCGCGGTGCACGAGTGAATTGCGTAAGTGTGAATTGGGAAAGATAAGGCAGTATTTCAATGCTAAACGTTTATATATGTACGTGCTAGTGCCGTGTGAGAAGCACGAGGATTTTGGTATAATTTGAAGATTTTTAACGAAGTATTTCGTGTGGAGAGCATTGTCTTTGTTAGACAAAGAATCGTTTTTATGTGTCGTGAAGCGTGGTTGTGAAAAAGACGAAGGAGTGAACAGAAGTGTATACGCTGTGAATGAAACTGTAAAAGCATATTGGAGATACATTTTATTGGAAAGCAAACGTTGTTTGAAACTGTAAGTTCATTTTTACATATTGTACAACATGAATATGAAGAACACTATCGATACTTGCTTAAGAGGGATAATTGTTTCTACAGGAGGAATTATGATTTCGTGCTAAATATGTAGAGGGAAATATAACCTACATTATGGTCGTAAGAATGGTTACGAGTGGCGTGACATAAAACGATAAGCAGTAGACTCAATATCTATGTAGCAACTTCAAGTGCACAAAACTAACAGAGAACATCACGAACTGAATATGAATACAAATATAGATATCGACTACGAGACCTTCCAGAAAAACGGGAAGAAGAACAAGAATGAAACAGGGGCTGGGAATCGAACTAGGAGAGTGTCCGGAGGAGAGCTGAGAGCCTGGACTGAACGAGCGTTCCTGCAGGGAGAGATGAATGGCTTCGCGGACGGAGTACCTTCATGGTGCGGTCGAGATATCCAGCACGGAGCGAGGAGGTGTCCCGGTGTGCTTACATCGAACCCAGCAAGAGGATGGAGACTCAAGCCTCAGCGCGTAGGAAGTTACGCATCTTTCATCGCTTGAACATCTATTGACGTCAGAATAGTTGGATGGCGCAGCCACGCGGTAGAATGTTGAAGCTGTAACATTGTGACTGGTGAGGTTTATTTAGATGGTGAAGCATTGACGTCGTGATGGAAACAGAAAGAAATTTGTCAAATTCGTGGAGGTACTGCTCTGTATACGGTTGCAAATCGTATAAAACGGGTACGAAATATCTTCACTACTTTCCTGTACAAAAAGTTCAGAGAGAAAGATGAGCTTCGGTGCTGTCAATTGGAAAACGTGTTACCAAGACCGACTACAATATCTCAGACCGTAACATCAAAACCAAGATGGCGGAAATCGTAGGGGAACAGCTGTAGCAACTGGCGGGCATGGCGCCATCGAAATAGCGGCAAATTCGAAGACAAACATTCGCATATTTGATTAAATTCCGCCAGAAATTACAGGTTTTTATGTAATAAGGCACAAATTCAATATGAAACCCTGACGTATTTCGCTACAAGCAACGAGAACAGACAGTAGCTAAAAATACAGACATAAATAAAGCAGAGGTAAGACATTATGTTAAAAAATGCAAATATTTCTAAATGGAACTACAAGAATAGTCAACCAACAACAAAGTCAACCCCTGACACTATACAGCCCATGAAGGGCCTAGGCAAATATAAAATGCAAATATAAATGGTTGTTGCTTATATTAGGGGCTACGACATCGTGGTCTTGTAGCCCCATGTATTTGTGTGTGGAATTTGTGTGATAACCTGTGTTATTGTTATGGCTGAACTAGTGTGTTTGTAAATTGGGTATTGTAGTGGGAAGGAAGCGGCCATGGCCTTAAGTTAGGAACCATCCTGGCATTCGCCTGGATTAGAAGTGGGGAAACCATGGAAAACCACTTCCAAAAAGACTGAGGTGGGAATTGAACCCTCCTCTACTAAGTTGCTTCATGAGGCTGAGTGCACCCCATCCCAGCCCTCACATGAGAATTAAATTTCTTGGCAGAGCCGGAGAATCAAACCCGGACCTCCGGGACGACAGCCAAGAATGCTAGGCACTACACAACGAGGTGGTCTAAAACAGAATGGTACCACTGAACGAAAGTAGAACGAGCGATAATATTCTCTATAGTACATTAATTAGCCAAAATACCTTATCAAACAACGAGAAATAAATCAGGGAATGATGTTTTAAAAGTTGCTTCCTCCTCCGCTGTATGTGACCCACCCAGCCATCCCAAATAGCATTGTGACTCACAATTTGGCTTTAGGAGAGAAAGATGCACAATCCAGGCAATTCGAAGTCTTCAAACTGAGATTGCGTCTACCCTGTCAGTACCGAAGGGAACGTTACAATCCATATTCATTGACTTCTCTAAAGCTTTTGACTCGATTAGCAGGAAGAAAATATTGGAAAAACTAGACAGACTATTGAGAGGTAACAGCTACACTAAACATCTTGTCAAAAGTATTTTAGGCTCTAACAATATAGTCATTAACGATGGCATTACAACATCAAGCCCAATTGAGCAGACTACAGGCATGCTGCTACAAGGAGACCCATTAAGCCCTCGTGTTATTTATCACTGCTATGGCAGATAATATCACAGATATATTATCAGAGCGGGTAATCTCATTTATATACGCAGATGACATGGTGCTCGCTTCAAGTTCACAGGTCGAATTGCAATCTGCTCTCGACCCTTTTGAATTATGGGTGTTACACAATGACCTTAGGTTAAACAGAAACAAGACTAAATCTATGACCTTTAGGAAAGGGGGAAAGCCAGCAATTTTCCACATTGCAGGAAAACCGCTTGAGGGTGTACCACATTACAAGTAGTCCTACTTAGGTCCTACATTAGTCAACTGACAATGTTTTCACACTGCAAATCAAGGATAGACCCAGCGTCACTACCAAAGCCTTCAACGACATAAAACATTTGACTAAGCTATCTATAAAAACAGCCTTAAAACTTTTGCGGTTAAATGTTACCCGTATTGTGACTTATGGACTGGAGAGCATTTGGACACATTTAAATATGAAGTATTTGGAACAATATGGAGAAAATGAAGGCGACTTACATAAAGAAGGCCTTGGGTTTATCAAAGTATACACCTTCAAGACCGGTGTAAGAGGTGACTCGCGAGGTTTATAATGTAGAAGAACTCAGACTTCAAATGCTGCTACCTTCTACTCCAGGATATGTAAAACTCATGGACACACTAGAGCCAAAGAACATTGGTAGGATTTTTGCGCCACGGACACTATGATTTTTGACGATTGGAAGAGTGGGGGGGGGGGGGGGGGTGCGAGCTGAGACCATTGAACTGTCGGTACTATTGGAACAACTCCTCCCATGGTAACCCTCGCTGAAAACTGCTTCCTGGTGCACTGCCAGGCGTAACTAGTCGCACCAAAAACTGTCATACCATTTAACTCTAGGTTGCATGTCAGCTGATATGTCGTGATTCTTTTCATATATTTGAACGTACGTACCTCTGTGCAACGTTATATGTATGGTACTTTCCAATAATACGGTAGGTTTACGGTCTACTTTATTTCGAAGTAGCCTATTCTGCGTTTATGGATATGTCTTACATCAAATTTTGACATAGGCCTAAATAGCACGTATGACAAATACACGTAGGCCCTATTGTAGGTTATAAGTTATTAAGTTAGTCACAGAATTATAACCTACGTCTAGCTTATATTACAGATTTCCATGGAAACGCCCAGATGTAGGCCTATTAAAGAAATGGGTTATAGCTGTGAAAACTTTTATAAACATGCTACTTGTTTCATTCAAATAGAAACAAACCACTGCTTAAAGATGATGCGGTACCTGCAAATTGCAATTTCCCACAGCATCGGCTTCAGCCACCCAAGAAAAGACCGAGAGTTATTGAACGACAAGTAGCCTCAGATTTACTGTTACTTTCTTCATCAGCATAGGCATAAAATTTCACATTTTCCAGTATACTTTTATGATGTCAGTCTTGGAGACTATAAAAATAATTCAGCTTAAGGGATCTTCCCTGCAGGACCTGTTCGTTTGCTGTATGACTTATGTGAGGTCGAAGTTTCGACCTGCTTTGAAGAAAAAGAAGCTTGTAGTTTTTACGTGACCGTTAATCTTGTGATCATGAGCCAAGGGACCTCCATTTTACGTGGAATCCGAACCACAGGACATGGCATTTCACTTCCAAAATCTCACTTGCAATGACCGTGAATCAAACCTGGTCCACCTTGGTGAGAGGTGAATAGCTTGACCACTGCGCCACCATGCCCCATTGCTTTGAAGAATATTGAACATGTGGTTGTTTTGTATAAATAAAGCAGGCTATGTATTTTTGTTCACCAAGCATCTATTTAATTGTTTAGTTACAGGCTTATGCATATTCACACACATATGAATGTTGAATACCAATTAACATACTTTTTCTTCTTTATTGTTAGTCATTACCAGCCTAACCTTATTTTTATTTTATTTTAATGTATGTACGACTTGTATTTTTTGCCAGTAGGCCTATAACTTAGTTATTGTGTATGCTGCCTTTGATCGAAGGATAAAATGATGAACAATCAGGCTGCAATATAATATTTAATGTTGGCATATATTCCTAGCCATTTTAAGTATCAAATTACTATGATATTTTGAAATATGTATTTCGGCGTAAGTTCAGTTTAGTTTACCATTCGCCTAAATGTTCAAAAGTACCTCTTTTACTTGTATCTCGTCGTACATATGTACGTCATCCTTTTGTTCGTATACGTCAAACGTAAATATTCCCCAGATACCGGTGTATCGGAAGGTATAGTTCAACCGAAGATACCATGCCATATTCTGCACATTAAGACATGAATCTTTGATATTCCTAGGGAATAACAATTAGTTTACTGTATGATTTTAGATTTTATTCATTATATGCATGGGCATTGGCTGCAATAAACCCCTTATTATTATAGGCTATAGGTGAATTTCCAGCTGTGGATGCCATTATTCACATCAACCATCGTCAGAACAGTACTGCCAACCTCACCATTACGGTACTAGCCGCACCAACACTCGACCATTCTAACCTACGTTTTGTCCAATCCAATGGTTACAGCCTAACACGTCCAGATCAATGGTTTTGTATCAATCTGCCCCGATAGCTGCGCACAATCAAAGCCGCAGCCTTCGATTTGTCCAATCCAATGGTTTTTTACAATGGTTACAGCTTAACGCATCCAGAACAATGGTTTTTGACAATGGTTATAGCCTAACGCGTTCCGATGACTGCCTTTTTTTTAACAACAGTGATCTGCTAATAGATGTAGTCTCCTCCGCTGTCTATAACCCACCCACCATCCCAATTTATAACACGACTTAGGGCTATATAGTGAAATTTCAGTTGTGTCGGCCAGTGGGCGTGGCTTATTTGACAAATAAGATATTGCCAACCCTATGTATAGGTAAACACGGCCGTAGGTTGTTTGTTTTGAGCGTAGAGAGCTGTGAGATCGCACTCGCTTCTATCTGTATCGGGACATCCTGAACTAACTCCAACAGATGGCGCATAAGTACTCTCATTAGTACTTTATTTCAAATAGCATTTGCCAATAACACACAATTGATGTTACAAACTCTTTAAAATGAAAATTTACTGTATTATGAACTTGTCATTCTTCAAATTCGATGTGTATAGAATTCCAACGGACATACATTCTATCTTATTAATGTTTTTAATACAAAAACAAACCTAACCAGCAACTAACGCCCCAGTCCCCCTTGCTTGTGGTAGCCTACTAACAGTAATTTTCGGCCAGGCAGTAGGCCTACCTAACCTAGTAACAGACATAAATGTATATACAAAAACAAACCTAATTTGGGGATAACTCCCCAGGCCCCCTAGCTTATGATACTAACAGGAGAATAATTCTATTTACATACCTGTTGCATTTAAAATCACTGCTTCCATCAGATTACAGTACCCACTTGAATTTTTTCCACAAGCACACAAAGATTATTGATTCATGATTCTTATAGAATATATTTACACTTAAAGAACTTGACACTTTAGAAGACACTGACACTGCTGGTATGTCATTAAAACTACCATCATCTACTTTAACAAACAGGAGTTGTGTAGGACGGTTGATTTGGGAAAATTGTCGAAATGGTATCAGGGGTTAGTATGCCAATTTTCATAACCACAAAATTAGGTTCGAAATGTTTAAGTTAACAAATACAACTGTTTTAACTTCGAAAATGATCCCGGTGAATATTTCTCATCCACTTCTCTTTCAAAGATTTGTCTTTAGGAAATTTAAAAGTTGAAGTATCTTCAGCAGTATTAAATTTACAGGCAGGTACACAGTAATGACAATAAACAGCCAATGCTTCTCACATTACGTATCTTCGGCATTTATAATTATTCACAGTGCACTTCACTACTTAAGGTACACTATTACAATATATAACAGCTCGAAATCACTTGAAATATGCGACATTTGAACGAAATTCTCGCAGCAGACCCACTTAAATGTTGGTTGACCAAATGTAAACAATCCCCTACGATTACCGCCATTTTCTACGATTTCGATAGTGGCATTATGGTCTGATTTATTGTAGTCGGTCTTGGTGTTACATGTTACATGACAGTGTGCAGTCTGCATTTTTGTGAAGACGACTTCTTTCCACCGGTACTGTTGATTATTGATAGTTATTGTCTCTAATTTGTATTCACATGGATTTAGCTACATCAAAAATACTGATAAACGTATAGCCTATTACTTCTGTGCCGTACAAAGAATGTAATCCGCTCTTCGTAAGCTTATTTTAGGGTTCTTCCGATTGACAATAGCCGAATGGTTAGAAAACTTAAGAAAAATGCTGTTCCTAGCCTTAATTTGCCAGAGAATTTATATTCTTGCCTTTGAACAGCGAGTATGCAGGTCATTGAAGTATGATTTGGCTTAAATTGTGTTTTTGGCTATGATCTCCCTACTGTTGAATTTAGTTAATTAAAATGTAAAATCTAAGTTTTAAGTACCGGTTTGGTGACCCATCATCCCAGGCAGGCCGGTAACACCTGTACTACTCAGGCAGATAGGTCACTTAGCCGTAATTTTGATGTTATAGTGATGTTAAGTATACATATGCGGTAATGTAGCAGGAGACCTGATCGGCCTAGGCTATTCTAACTTTAATTAGTTCCCATTTCAGGGTTTTTCAGTTTTGAGTGCGAATAGTTGGTTTGAAAGTTGTACAACAGTAAGGAGAGTATGTTTTGTATAGGTTTTAATTGGTATTATGGTTTATGTCGAGCTGAGGAGTGAATTTGGTTTGGCTTAAAGTGTAGTTTTTGATCTGTTCCATTTGCTTATGACAAGTTCAAATGGAGACTCCAGCTTTGTTAAATATCTGTATTTTAAATATTTAATTAAATATATTGATAAAGAGGATGTCTTCATTTCAACTTGCCTGTGGAAAGAGATCAATAAATTAATATTCTTGCCTTTGAACAGCAAGTATGTAGGTCAATATTTGCAATATTGAAGTATGATTTGAGCATCCCAAGTAACGCTTCTTTGAACCCAAAACATTCATGCAAATTCAGGGTTGCTTGATTCAATTTATTATCAGGGAGTCGTCCTTTGTGTTATGTGAGATATATATATTGTAAAATTAATAAAAACATCGATATCGCTAGGCTCCCAAGTACAGTCTTCATATATGTAACAGCAGACAGTAAATTAACTATCTACATGTGGGTAACATTTTTAACTGGTAGTAAATAGGCACTGCATTTAAATTGATTATAAAAATATTTCTATCAATGAAAGGATATATGTAGTATTTTGCCATCATAAATTAGAAGCCATAACAAACGCACACCCAATTACTTCGTCACTATATCGCCGCCATATTGCAAACAGCTGACCGTAAGCTCCTCCCCCGTTTCGGACGTCAATAGTCATCTTAAAGTAAGACAAGAAATCCATTATGTAGTCTCAGTTCTGTTGAGTTGTGTTCTAGAAGTATGCCTATTGTGTGACCATTCTATATTAGTAAAATATTATGCTTTTATAGCAAGTAAATTTCAACGACTTGGAAATTTATTCTAACATCTTTCTAGGATGTGATTTGGAAATAGTTTGACTGTATTAAGATCGTCATTTTCGTCTGGTTAACTATGCAGTTAATTCATAGAAGGGCTAGTTGAGTCCTTAGTTCGACGTCTGATTTTGGCAACTGAACTTTTATTGTTCTGAGTGATGATTTATTAGATGAAGATTTTCGTAATTTATGGATTTTCGGAATTTGGGATTTTCTTGATTGAACGATTTTCATGATTAACAATTTACGCAATTTAACAATTTTCACCATTCAACGATTTTCACCATTTTCGAATTTAACTATTTTCGAATTCAACGATTTTCATTATTGTGATATTTTCACAATTCGACGATTTTTACCATTTGTGATATTTTCTCAGTTTATGAATTTTCACCATTTAAGGATTTTGAATTTGGCATTGGAGTTTTTCGATTGGAGATCGAAATTATTTTTGGATTTTAATTTATTTCTGGATTTTTGGGAAATCCTGATTTAGGATTTATTTTGATGTTTAAATGAAACCTAATCCTAATTTTTGGATTTGGATAATTTTAGATTTTGATCTGATTTGATACTCTCAGATAATATTTTATTTCTTTAATGAAAATTGAATTCATCGATTTTAGATAGGAGCGATCTTAGCTCTAGTTGAAAGTTAGTTGTGATATTGAAGTCAGTGAATAATTGTCTCGAAAAAAAAATATGGAATTGTTTTAAATGTAATGAAAACTTAGGAAATATACACGAATATTGTTGTGCCATTTCTTTTAGGCACACTGTACTCAGTATTCTACAAAGTACACATTTCGCCTCGAGGTGTGTTAGCGAGTTGAAGTTGCGTCGATGCTCGCTAGGTGGCAGCTCCCCTCAGTGAGAAAAGAAATGTTATTTGTGCAGGTGCTCACTAGAGTGTAGCTCCGTTCAGAGAGAGAAAGAAAACATTGTGGTCGTCTTGTATTCTGCGCGCCGCATTCCTCATCTGTCTATTGTGTAGAGTTGTGACTCCGAAATGTTATTGCACTGAGATGTAGCAAATGTTTGAACGCATTAGAGTTCTATCGGTTCTCCATTACTTCTTGTCAGCATATACGTAAGGTAACCTCGTAACGTTAACATTTTAATCTGGGATTCTACTTAATATTATTTTAATTATTTATATATGGCATCAGTGAGCCATAGGAAGAAAGCGAGATGTTCTAATTGGTCGCAGATTAAACATGGTTTCCCTGTATGATGAGCATGCCGAGAATTACTTATTTATTTATTTCTTCTGTTATGTCGTTCATGTAAGTAAGTTGTTTGTTTGATGCCGTGCGGGTAAGTTTGTATTTTTCTGTTTGTTTATTTGGGGGGAATTTGTGAAATGACTGATACTGGTTAGGAACATCTCGACTCTGCTGTGCTCCTTAGTTTATCTTTGTTTACATGTCGACTCGTGAATGTCCTTCACAGAGGTTAGACATCCCAAGTTGTGATAAGCAGTTTAAAGTTTTATTTAATTTTATTTTATTGTAACTTGCCCTCCCTTTAATCTGCGAATGTAGTGTGTCTCCGTGACCTGCTTATTCTTTTTATTTTATGACTTCTTGTTGGCCTGGTAACGACGTCTTAGATGTTCATTTCTGTTTTGTCTGATATCATGAAGTCGATGATTATTGTCCAACTATGGATGTGAATCAGATGTTTTAATTTGAGAGAGAATTTGGTAGCCATTACTCTGAATAGACGTCTTTCTGGAGTGGTCCGTATTTTGATGATAGTCGACGTGATGTATTTGATTATGAAACTTGTTTTGATGATGACGACGAAGTTGCATGATATTGGTGGAATTAATCAGAAGTCGATTTCTTGATATTTTGAAAATATGTACGGACCGAAACTCTTGTATATGGTACGAGAGATTTGTCTTCAATCTGAAAATGGACTGCTGATCTTTCTTAAGTTTTGATGCATGATTATTGGATGACGTTTGTGGATATCAGTTGGCATGTTTGAAGAAGTACTTGGTTTGTTTACTGCCAAGGAGCATGAGGACTGACGTTAAGAAGATATTCGATACAAAGAGCCAAGACGTTGATTATGTAGTTATTCTATTGGGATTGCATGAGGAATGACGATATTAAGTATTCTGCACGTTGGATTCGTCGCACGGTTGAGCATGAATTATGACTTCTTATTTATTAATAATGATGATTTGTTGGGATTTACGACGACTGGGAATTGTACTCCGTGATAAATGTAAGTTCGAGTTTCACATCTTATTTCTTAATGTGCATGTCAATTATGTAATGTATATGTGATTTAATTATTGTAAATGTGTGTGTCAGAATAGACGATGTTATTAATTAATATAATTGTATCATTTCTGAGTACTGGCTATCAATGGCATTTTCAAGGGTAGTTCCTCGGGTAGGGTTTGCAAAACGCTCAGTGGCTCCACACACAGTATTTATTTATAGTAGAGGGGAGGTTTCAATTGTCATAACGTGATATGAAGGATGTATTTCAACAATTATTTCAATAATTGATGGAAATAGTTCACGGTACTGTAGTGAATGTTTTTAAAAGTGAATAAAGTTAATGTTCTAGAACAGAAGTTTATCAGGAATGTCACATCTGGTGTGATGGACATTGGAAAGGGAGCTATGGTGCTCTGGAGAATGCTATCGCTTAGTAAAGCATATTATTATTATTATTATTATTATTATTATTATTATTATTATTATCACCAATGCCAGAGAATTGCTAGGAACTTATAAGTAGATGTTGAAGGTTAACTGAAGCAGCTTTGTTTTAATTGAGAAACTACGCAGTCATTATTAAGGGGTGTGCAACGGTTTCAACTGAGGTTGTTACGTTGAAGGTCGGCACAGCTTGGAGTATAGTGATTATTTCGTGCGACCTTGCCAAGCAAGTATATTATTAGAGAATTGGTGAGTGATGTTTACACTCTTGTTTGGGGAGATTGTTAATCTGCGAATGGTAATGTAGCCATATGATGTGAATGCTGCGTCAACGAGTAGTAAGTTGTATATTCCGTTTATTGAAACGATGTGGGCCCATAATGTGTTGTGGAATTATTTGAAGGACTGAAAGATATATTACGTTACTGTGAGAGCAGACAGTATTATTGTTGGTAAGTGAAAGCAATTATAATGGAAGGATTAGATCCTAACACCATGGTTTATGCGTTGTGCGATCAGCTGTGAAACATATGAGAGGTACAGGCTGTGCCATAATTAGGTAGTGTTCCTGGTATTGTATAGAAGAATTCTATGTATTATTATTATTATTGCTAGTTAAATAGATGACAATCTGAACTTGATTGATTGGATTGTTAAGCCGTATTTATGACAGATAACCCAGATACTAACATGAAAGTTAATGGAAATCAGAACTATGTTTATAAAGTTTTAAAAGACACGTTTATGGTAGTAAATGTTGTTGACATGTAAATAGATGTAAAAAATTCATATTTATTCGTTATTAAGATTTTATTCAATGCATTTTTAAGTAAGTAAATAAGGAGTAGGATTGAGGATCATCTTGTATAGAGTAAGAAGTCGTTATTTTAAAGGGTGAGAGGCCGTCACTATTTAAATTCATTTCGGGGGATATTTAAAATGTAATAACATTTTATTCATAACGATCCTGAAACTTGAGGCACAGCAGATGCCAAACTTTTAGAATTTCGAATCTTTAAAGATTTTATGAAACACGAGCGGTGTTATACAAAGCATATTACAAGATATTACTGTAATTATATCATTTAAGTTGTTAAACAACTTTATAATTCAGTGATGGGGTGTTAATATTGAATAAACAGCAAGCACGTAATCTTACGATTGCTTGACTTCATTTTTATAGAAACTTCGTCTTCTGATTTATATATATATATATATATAGTGGGAGGTTAGTAAATGCTATGGTCAGTATATAGCGGCTCGAACCTATTTTCCTATTTCCTATTTTCCCGTCGGCTGGCCCCGTGGTGTTGGGGTGGCGCGCCTGCCTCTCACCCGGAGGCCCCGGGTTCGATCCCCGGCTCCGTCAGGCATTTTTAAACTGACGTAAGGGTTGGAACGGGGTGCACTCAGCCTCGTGAAGACAATTGAGTAGCTGTCATGTCAGTGAGACAGCGCCCCGACCACGAAAACCAAGATTAACGGCCGAGGGGACCCGACGCGCTGATCACTTGTCACCCCAATATCTGCAGGCCGAATGGCTGGGCAGCGGTCGCTTGGTCGGCCTAAGCCCGTCATGGGCTGTATAGTGCCAGGGGTTGACTTTTTTTTTACTATTTTCCCGTTACGCCCGAGGTATATGATAGTTCTTAAGCTCTAGTTGTTGCTGTTATCTGATCCTGTTGAGGATAGACTATAGTATTTAAGATGAAATATACCTGTTATATGTGTTCATTGTTTCCAGTGTGAGATATGCCACTTGATTCGGTAAGTATTTTTAGCCAGGGTACTGCCGGATACTTCGATCCATCGTCATCCTTGGATTTTGGCATACACTACACTGGGGAATAAGGCCACAGTACCTAACTTAAGGCTACGGCTGCTACCTACGCAAGTCCCACCTCTATTACAAATGCACACATTAGTACAGACATCAGAGATGCATGCGATATCATATACCCTATACACACACCTAGGTGCACAAGGCTACTTGACCACGATATCGCAAAGTCCCTAAAGAATCAACATCAGCTCTATTCCTGGAACGTTATAATTGCTGTTCTTTAATGTATATTAACACAGATTTGGTATACAGTAAATAACCATTCATTTGTATTTTGTGTTCCTTTGTATACCTCGTGAATCCATCTTAGAAGATGACTGTCATTCCACAAAAAAATTGAAATTTTGGATCATGTAAATAACTCTGCGTTCTACCTAACCCTGGAAAATGAATCAACGTCATGGCTTGAGCTGTCTGTCTGTTAGGTAGTCAGCCCGAAGGCTGGTTGGATCCTCAAAAAGTACCGCCGTTAGGTTATGTGGGTAAATGCCCACAAAAACCCAAGGCAGCTCTATATTGAGGCGTACTAGGCAAGGGGTGGTGAAAATAGCTACGGGCCAGTTCAAATTATTAGACTAAACACACAAATTCCCGCCACTTTAAAGTTTATTTCAAGATAGCTGGTTTTGAAAGAGAATTTTAGTGTCAGGTTGTTAGGCTGTAATCTTGCTACAGGCAACAATGAAAATGTGACATTGTGGTTTTAATGATGTCGTACTCACATTTGTTTGGCACATTTATTAAGAGGAATGACATACACATTTTATAAGAAGAACTAGTGAGGAATTCTGACTAGGAGACCAACAATAATGAAACAACAACAAAAAGTCAGAGATAAAATATATACAAGTAAAGGTTCTCTTTTCGTCAGAGATAAAACATATACAGGTAAAAGTTATTCCCGCTATATGTCTCCGCCACATACTCCCTCCCCAGTGACAACGGAGAGATATCGTGATGGGAATCGAACAGTTCTTCCAGAACGGGTGTAGGACTCTTTCAGTTGAGTCTGTGGGATGCAGATGTCCCTATGAATCTGCTGTTGGCTACTGGCACAAGTTGTGGTAGCTGTGCCAGTGTATTCACTATTTAGTAGAAATGCTGGTTTAAGTCCATCAATACAAATAGTCTCTTCACCATGGTTGGTAATAACCACAAAGTGTTTGTCGGAGCGGGATATTACACGGAATGGTCCATCGTAGATAGGCTGCAGGGGTTTACGATGAGAGCCATGCCGGATGAACACATGAGAAGAACGCAACAGTTCAGGATGTATAAATGTTCTTTTAACAGCATGATGTTTTGGTTGGACTGGGCTAAGGATTAAACATGCTGTTTGATTTTGAGGACGAAAGCAGGAAGGTCTGTCGGTGGTGATTCTTCAAAGAAGCCTGCTAGTAGGCGAATAGGATCTCCATAAATGACTGCAACTGAGGAGGAATTTAGATGAGGTATGATGAGTGATCTGAGGCCTAGCAGGACTGTTGGAAGTTGGGGTACCCAGCTGTTGGTTAACTGAGTCCGAAGTGCGCCTTTGAGCTGGCGGTGCCAACGTTCTACTTTCCCATTTGCTGCAGGATGGTAAGCTGTCGTTTTAATGTGGTGTATGCCCAGTATTTTCATCAAATTACTGAATAACGAGCAGTCAAACTGCTTGCCACGGTCAGTTGTAATGACGGCTGGTGCACCAAATCTAGCTATCCAAAAGTATAGGATGGCATGAGCTACTGATTCTGCTGTTATGTCCTTTAATGGTATAGCCTCTGGCCAACTTGAAAATCGATCGATGATTGTAAGGATATACGTATATCCTTCAGATGGTGGAAGGGGGCCAACAATATCCGCATGTATGTGAAAGAAGCGTCGTTCCACTGGATCATATGTATTAATTGCACTGTTGGTATGTATGGTAACCTTGGAGCGCTGGCAGGCCATGCAGCATCTTGTCCAGAGTTTGACATCTGCCTTGAGTGATGGCCATATATATATTTTTGTTGAAGTGTGGTAGATGCTTTAATTCCTGGGCGCGTCATATTATGAAGCATTTCAAATGCAAGCTTGCGGAATTGGATAGGTAAATATGGCCGCACCTCCCCTGTTGAAACATCAGTGACTAGTTCTGCTCCGGATGGTAAATTGATGGTCTTGAATTGAAGAGATGTGGTAGTTGATTGTAGCAGAGCTTTTAGGTCTTCATCGGATGCCTGTGCTTTAGCTACATCATCAAATGACAATTGTGATGTAATGAAGATAGATGAGATGCGGGAGAAAAAATCTGCTGGAATGTTATCCTTTCCCGGAAGATACTTCAAGTCAGTTGTAAATTGGCCTATAAAATCCAACTGTCGGAGTTGCCGTGGAGATGCTTTATCTAGGCTCTGCTGAAATGCGAACGTTAGAGGTTTGTGGTCTGTAAAAAGTGTAAAATTTCTACCTTCCAATAAATGGCGGAAGTACTTTATTGCAGAATAGGCAGCCAGAAGCTCACGATCATATGTGCTGTACCTTTTTTGTGTGTCATTTAGAGTCTTTGAGAAAAATGCAAAAGGTTCTGCTGTACCATCACGGATTTGATGCAGTGAGGCTCCAATCGAAAAGTCGGAAGCGTCAACCGTCAATGCCAATGGTAGATCACTTGAGGGATGTGCAAGTAGGGTAGCATCAGCAATTTGTTTCTTGAGGTTGTTAAAAGCTTGAACAGCCTCTGGTGTCCATGTAACTGCTCTGCGGTCACGCTTGCGTGTGTCCTTACATACGCTGAAGAGGCTCTGCTGGGTCTTTGCCGCATGGGGAAGTGACCGACGATAAAAGTTTACCAATCCTAGGAATCATCTTAGATCAACAATTGCACTAGGTTGTGGATATGAAAGGATAGCTTCAACTCGATCAGGTAATGGTTTGATTCCTGAAGACGTAACAGAGTACCCTAAGAAGGAAATTTCAGAGGCCCCAAAAATACATTTGGACAGGTTTACATTGATATAATATTTATCTAGGTGTTCCAGAAGCAATTTCATGTTAATCTCATGCTCCTGCTCATCGACAGACGCTATGTGAATGTCATCAAGGTAGCAGAAAACAGGTAGCAGAGGCCATACGATATTATTATTATTATTATAGCAGAAAACAAAGTCTAAATCTCTCAAAATGACGTCGATATATCTTTGAAATGATTGTGCTACATTGCAAAGCCCAAATGGAAGTTTAAGAAATTCAAATAGGCCGAAAGGAGTGATGACAGCAGTTTTAGGTATATCCTCTTCAGCGACTGGAATGTGGTGAAAAGCTCGAATCAAATCTATTTTGGAGAAAACTGTTTTGCCACATAAGCGGCTGTTGAAGTCCTGTAGATGTGGAATAGGGTAGCGGTCTGGAATAGTTTTTGCATTTAGGGCCCTGAAGTCTCCACAAGGTCAATAGGAACCATCACTTTTAGGAACTAAATGGAGTGGGCTGGACCAAGGGCTCTTGGAAGGTCTACATATACCTAGATTTATCATTTTCTGAAACTCCATCTTTGCTTGTGCTAGCTTATCTGGGGATAGTCGTCTATCCTTGGCCGAAACTGGAGGAACTATCGTTGAAATGGTATGAAAGAATGTGATATCGGGTGCACAATAATTGGGATTGTCACGAAATATATTTGGATAATTTCCCAATAGTTCTGGATACTTATTCTGAGGGTCAAGTAAATGGATGCTCTCTGAAATTAGACGTTTAACTGGCACTGCAGAGGTGGACATACTGGTGGTGTTATCGATAAGACGTTTATGTTTGACATCGATAAGCAGTTCATAGTTGTTGAGGAAATCAGCACCAATGATAGCGTGTTGGACATCAGCGATGATGAATGGCCAGCAAAATGGACGTCTTAGATTGCGGTTAAGTTGCATTAAACGCTCGCCGTAGGTTTTAATTGGTGTGCCGTTAGCCGCATAAAGAATGCGTTTATAGGTCTGCTTTCTCTCATGTGCAGTGGGCGGTAGGACTGACACATCCGCTCCTGTATCAACCAGGAATCGTGTACCAGGGGAACGGTCTGTTACAAATACACGGCGAGAATTTCCATGGACCACATCACTATGTGCCGCGGCTAGCGAGGGGCCTGAGCATTTCCCGAAGCAGAGGAGGCTGTGTTATATGAGCATGGGTTGACACACTTCCTAGCTTTGTCTTGGTATGTGAAATGGTACCAACATAATGAACTATCTGGTCAATATTGGCGATAAGGTGATCTAGGTCTAGATCGAGATCTCGTTCGATGACGGGTTGTATGTGGGTTCGAAATCAGACTGTTTATAGATAACGTAAGTTGTTCTAATTGTGACTCTAGTCTGAAAATCCTGTCCACCTGCTGCGTAGGTGGTTCTGCGGCGGGTTGGCGAGATTGAATCACCGATAGAAATTGCGAGGGGTTTGAGAAATCTAAAATTCTATCAGCTAATGCGGCCAGGTTGTCTAGAGTATCGTTGCAGGATGCTAGTATCGATCTTAAATTAACTGGGAGTCGTTGCAGAAAGATTGTGTGTAGAAAATCATCCTTGACCTGTGTCCCCGCAAGGGCGCGCATTTCTCGTAAAAGCTGGCTTGGCTTTTTGTCTCCTAAGTCAAGCTCTGCGAGTAATTTCGTCACTTTCCGTCCTTCTGATTCTTCAAATTCAGCTATTAACCGGGCCTTCAGGTCTAAGAAAGGCGTATTCGAAAGTGGTCTTACTAACAAATCACTTATAAGTTCGGCAACGTCTGGGTCCAGTGAGCCGATAACATAGTTGAACTTCGTAAGCTCTTGTGTGATGTTAGCTGTAGCAAATTGGGCCTCGATCTGCAGTAGCCAAACCTTAACATTTTTACGCCAAATTGGTGGGATTTTAATTGACACTCGTGAAATTTCAGGTTGTTATGAGATGTAGGCATACCTGATATCGTCCCATCGATTGGTGTGTTGTCCGTGCGATGCATGGTCAATGTCGTTATTTTATTACACGATAATTTAACATTCACTCAAATATCACGTCTGGGTCACCACTGTGGTTTTAATGATGTCGTACTCTTATTTGTTTGGCACATTTATTAAGAGGGAATGACATACACATTTTATAAGAAGAACTAGTGAGGAATTCTGACTAGGAGACCAACAATAATGAAACAACAACAAAAAGTCAGAGATAAAATATATACAAGTAAAAGTTATTCCCGCTAGATGTCTCCGCCACAACATTATGGTCATTGTTGGATTATTATTAGGGAGTTTCTGGGTAAGTTAAGATATCTCTTACCGTTAATTTCGAAATACTATTATGGAATATATTTAAAGCAGTCGTTACCTTGTATCATTTAGCAATGTGTATAGTAAAATGTGATTGTTTTTGAATATTGGGGAAAGGCACAGACAATTCCTTACGAAATGTTGCAGTTGTTAGTGCCCAGCTGAATGAAAGAAATTTTTGTGAAAATAAGTTCTTGAGTCTGTATAATTTGAACAGGTCTGTAAGAAATTTGGTTTCTAATCCCGACTGCTTCTCATTTTCAAGTCATAATCTACAAATGTGATTGCTTCATGTTTGAAAACTGTGGTGTTTGTGAGAACTCAGAAGTACATGTGAATGAAAATTTTACAGAAGAACATGTTTCAGAAATGTTCACGTGCGTAAGCATTCCATGTTTTTTTTTACAATGGAATATACAAACAGCTAAGTGGTGTCATGATGCCTACGCAAGGAGTAATAAGGAGAGGCCCTAACGGCCAGGAAGTGTAGCCACAAGGTAACCCTCCTCTTGTGCTCAAAACATTGTGTTAGGTTCATAATAATAGGCAAGAGTTTAGTGCTTTTCAGTCGGTCAAGCGCCTGAAAAGCACTACACTCTTGTTTACTAAGGCAACACTTAAAACATGGCTTCAAACCCCTCAATGGCATAAGAATAGCAAGGGATGGTGTGACATATGTTCTAAAAAGGGGTGATATTTCGCGTGTGGGTTGAAATGTCGACGTGTGTGGCATATTATTGAACAAACAGAACTCCCACCTGCGAAAAGGAATGTCATTTCACAAGTAAATGCTCTTAATTTGCCATTTATTGTGTTAAGTTTTCATCCTTAGAGTAGCCACTACAGCCGGGCAAAATGCTCTTGAGTTCCGATCGGCCTCGTTGGACGATAATAAAGAACGGAAATACTGGTTCCGCAACTGCTATTACCGGTAATGTGACCTGAAGACCACGGCGCGCCATTCCATCTTCCAAGTGATCCTCTGACGGCACCGGTCGAGCCGTGCACGTCAATGCTGTGGCCGTGAGTGGAAGACGGGCTAGGGGTGTGCGTGCCCGTAGTTCCACTTCTAGTAACCGGTTCGCAACAGTTCGTGTTGAGATTTTTGGGCTCACAAACCCTCGTATCTGTGCTGTGGTAGCTGTACGATCTGCACTGCTGCCCTTACAATACGACGATCCTGGCGGACGCCTGTGCTGCGTGAACGTCCAGAACCTCGTCTACAGGTGTGAGAATGTTCACGTGACCACTAATACCAGCATCGTTGCACAACGGAAACAGCACGTCCAACTTGTGTGGCAATTCTCCGAAAGGACCATACCGCCACTCGAAAGGGCCACAATTTGACCCCTTTCATAGTTGCTCAGTTGACTGTAGAAAGCACGAGGGCGTCTTCGTGGCATTGTACCTGCTTTATCCACACGTTTGCACCACAATGAGCCGTATGGCTGTGAGCTTTCCCTATTAAATAGTAGACACAGATGGCGCTCTGGTAGCTATGCCACTACGCTTGCTGTTGGCGGACGACGTTGAAACCCTTATCAGTACATCCACTGTCCCCCAGGTGGCATCTGCCGTCATCGAATCAAAATCGACGTCTTCCTTTCAGGTGACCTACTGTATATTTTTAGCCTATTTTCAATTTTGAAAAAATAGACTTATGAGATCACCTTTTGTCCGTGTGTGTGTGCGTGTGTGTGTGTGTGAGGTGTGTGTGTCCACCCCCCCCCCCTGATAAATTCTAAACGGCAGGAGCGATTTCAATGAAACTCGGTAAGTTCATAGCACTATTCCGGGTGACCTCGACCGTGCCCTTCAAATTTTGTTACGTCTCACCAATCCAACATGGCGGCTGTGCGAAATATTTCACCAGCATTCAATATCTCCGAAACTATTCCCGATATCACCCTGTGCTAGAACGCACAAAACCTCCCATTAATATTACTCTTCATAAATTCGTCATCACGCTGTACGTTTACAGTGGTCGTAGTTTCCGATAATCTCGAATGAGAGCTTCAAAATGAGACCAAGTTTCCTGCTGTACGTTTATCCTGGGCTGAGAAACGTTACGTCAGAAAAAGTATAAGAACTTTTTATCGGGTAGTTAAAAAATTGAAACTTGAGATTTGCACTACCAATACTTGTGCCTATCACATATAAAACATTCATTACCCTCAGCCAAGTAGTTTTCCATGTATATAGTTTTAAGTGAGCGGTTCCTAGAAAAGGCGTCAAAAACACGGACAATTTTTCATACAACCACAAATAAATAAATAATTAATAAACTTGAAAATAATTGGTTTATATAGTCTAACGCAAAATTAAACAAGGAAAATATTGGTATAACTCGTTTTTCAATAGGTCTGTTGGTTTGGTTGTAATTAAGGCCTAAACTCGAGTATCCATAATAAAAAAATCCTAAGGAAATGTTAAGTTTTGAAGACATTTTTCAATGTTGCTTATACAACATAAAATAACTCTTCAGTCGGTCAACACAAGTTTGAACTGGGCAGGGATACAATGTAATATTTGAAAAATCCAGAAAAAATGTAAAAAATTTGGAAACTGTGGAGGTGCCAGGAGAAAAATTAAAACTTATAGTTACGGTACGTCTTTTTGTCCAACTCCATTTGATTAAAAACATCAGCAACAAGGATGTGGCATATAATTTCTATTCTAATTAGATCCTAAATAAATCTTCCATTAATGGAAAGGTGATAGCTAATAGAGAAGGCTGATGATATAACAGATCATCATTAGCAGGAGAAGGCTATCGGTGGTCACGCACCTGTATCCGCGAGGTGATGTCACATACTGCTAGACCAATGGCTACCATTAAGGTCGGAACATACCAGGCTGGGCAGCGAGATTGCAATTTCTAGTTCACTTTTAGCACTGGAGAGCAATACGGCTTCCTGATTGGCTATCCTGACGGAACACAACTGCAGCAAAGGATGTGATTAGTCACGGTAGATATAGCGTGGAATCCAAGGATCATGTAAGTATAAGAGATTCGTCACTTTTGGTTATAGAATTTCTGAGAGAGAACACCGCCCGAGGCTATGGATTGTACTGCCAAGTCTGGCAACATAAAAAGTAAAAAGCCATATGAATGTAGCCTTTAATACACGTAAATGAACAGTATGTTCTACGACAAGTTATTGATTATTGATGAAAATAACTCAAACATAACTGCGCCTTTCGATAGGTGCTGAAATATACGTCCAGATAGGAAAAGAATACATTTTGATATATATCAATGTTGGCAATGGATTTGTCACGAAAGACACAGTTATGCCGTTCTAGAGCTTAATTCACCTCTAGGCTAATTAAAAAATGCTCTCATACTCTACAGAATAGTTGGGATATTCGATGAATGTACAGAAAATCGTCCAAATGCACACACTACATTGCCATAACCTCACTTTTTGCCTAGCATGCCCGCAACCACCCACCCCTCCCCGTAGCCCTAAACCACAAATTTTATTGCAATGCAAAGGAGAATGGGTAAGAGAACAAACAAGAGATGAAATGCACACATTTATTCTCTATATATTTTTATTCGAGAGTAGTCCATATTGCCCACTAGTTTTTCACATGGTCAACACCAGGAAGATGAAAATTGCCGTATTGTTCTTACTATCATTATAATTCTTACATCCCGGTGCTTGGCAATTTTTCCTCCCTTGCAGTGGCATGATTGACTCTCAATTCAATTAAAATAAACAATCAAAATACAGAACAAATCAAACCAACCAACAACACCACGAGGAATATCAATCAAAACAGACTATTCCCGCTTTCGCCAGTCGGTTTGATGTGAACGTTCATGAGTGCCAACTACGGAACCTTAGTGCTAAAATTAATTCTTCATTGGTTGGCAGAACAACCAGTACAGGGCCTTACCCCGACCCACGCGCTCCCTATGAACTGTCATCCCCCTGGTGGAATCTATCAGCGATGTCGTTCCATTAAGTTAAGGTTTATATGCTATGCACTCATAACGAAAAGAAACCTCATACTTCAACAAATGCAATAGCAAACACTTAAGAAGTGATGACCAGGGACATCCATGTTAATGACAAATTGCGTACTATTTTATTTTTGTATTCTTCAATTCTCAAAATGTTGTTAAAATCCAGTCTATTTGTAAGATATTCATGTCATACAATCATACATTGTTCATAGAACTGTGTTGCTAGAATAATAAACTCTATACAGCCATAGGACCATAAAGTGTCCTCTATTTGTAGAATCACCCAAATGGTAGGCTACAAGGGGGTGTTCATCGATGAAAAACATTCAGTTAATGATTCTTCTTTATTTAAGAAGATATGGAAACACTTATGGCCTAAGAACAATGATCATGCAACTATTTCAATGTGCATTACAATGTATACCGGTATCAAGAAATTACGAAGTAAAACAGCGGGAGTTCTACATATTTTTTCGTCAAACCTGGAACGACATCGCTGATAGGTTCCATCTTGTAACTACGCTGACCAATCACATCCTTTGCTGCAGACGTGTTTCGTCAGGAAGCTGTGTCCTTCTCCAATGCTAAAAGTGAACTACAAATTGCAATCTCGCGGCCGGGCACGGCTACGGCTGCGGCCACGACGAAGTCAATTTCCAATATTTACGATCTCAGGGGGTGACCTAAGCAGCGCGGCCACTGTGTGTCTCAGTTCGCTGTTCTAGACCGCACGCAATCTCTTTGCAGCACTAATAGAATATGACGAGTGAGTGAGGTAACCTCTGAGGTGCGGGTTCGATTCCCGGCTCTGCCAAGAAATGTAATTCTTCTCTGAGGGCTGGAACGGGGTTCACTCAGCTTAGTGAGGTAGAACTGAGAATAGATAAGTTCGATTCCCATCTTAGCCATTCTAGAAATGATTTTACGTGGTTTTCCACTTCTATTCCAGGCAAATGCCAGAATGGTTATCATATACTGCAAGGTCCTAAGCACTCACAAATACACAGGGCTAAATTACCACGATGTTGCATGCTCTTAAATGAACCAACAACATTAATTTAATTTTGCTTCCCCCTTATACTTCACGATCGAAGGTACCACACATATTTCTTCAAGTTAAAACAAGAAAGAAAGAAAGAAAGAAAGTGGGAGCTGACAGTTGTGAAGATTACCGTACAATCAGCTTGATTACCCACGTTTCCAAGATCCTGTCTAGAATAATTTACAAGAGGATGGAAAGCCAGATAGAAACGGAGTTGGGTGAAGACCAGTTTGGTTTCAGGAGAAATGTAAGAACAAGGGAAGCTGTACTAAGTCTTAGGCTGATTTTGGAAGGTAGAATAAGGAAAGATAAGAGAGCGTTCATGGCATTTGTAGACTTAGAAAAGGCCTTTGATAACGTTGATTGGACTAAATTGTTTGATATTTTGAAATCTATTGGACTAAAGTACAGGGATAGGAGGGTGATATACAATCTATACAGAAACCAGACAGCAATCATTCGAGCTGAAGGACATGAGAGAGAAGCTGGTATTCAGAAAGGTGTAAGGCAAGGCTGCAACTTATCACCCATACTTTTCAATCTTTTCATTGAACAAGCAATGAAGGAAATTGTAGAAACATTTAAAGTGGGAGTGAAGATTCAAGGAGAAAAAAATTCAACTCTGACATTTGCTGATGACATCGTCATCTTGGCCGACACGCCTCAGGATTTGAATGAATATTTGAATGGTATGGACTCCTTCTTACGGAAAGAATACATGATGAAAATTAATAAATGTAAAACAAAAATACTGGCATGCAGCCGAAATAAATCAGAAACCTCTATGGACATCTGGAAAGTCACAAAACCGATCAACAACCAGCTACAGGTGTTCATTAACACATGTCTGCGTCGCATCATGAATGTGAGGTGGCCGGACATAATCTCAAATGAAGATCTTTGGACAATCAACAATCAACAACCGATTAGCATCCAGATCAAGGAGAGGAAATGGCGCTGGATTGGTCACACACTAAGGAAGCCGGACGGAGCTATTGAGAGGGCGGCGCTAGACTGGAATCCTCAAGGCGCCAGGAAGCGAGGTCGACCTAAGAAGACCTGGAAGAGGACGATCGAAAATGAAATTGCAGAGGTGGACAAGAACTGGAGTCAAGTGAAGAGAATGGCCAGGAACCGTACTGCGTGGAGAAATTTCGCCAAGGCCCTATGCTCCGGAAGGAGCGGCAGGAATTAAGTAAGTCTATGGACATCAAATTGGCAGGTGAAAAACTGAAGGAAGTAGGAGACTTCTGTTACTTAGGAAGCAAAATAACCAGTGATGGGCGAAGCAAAGGGGATATAAAAAGTAGGTTGGCTCAGGCAAGGAAAGCATTTCTACAAAAAAGGAATCTGTTGACATCGAATATAGATTTAGATATTAGGAAGTCGTTTTTGAAAGCCTTTGTCTGGAGCGTGGCTCTCTATGGAAGTAAAACTTGGACTATTGGTGCAGCAGAAAAGAGGAGAATTGAAGCATTTGAAATGTGGTGTTACAGGAGAATGATGAAGATCAGATGGGTAGATAGGGTTACAAACGAACAGGTATTAAGACGAGTGGGAGAGGAGAGATGGTCATGGCGACTGCTAATGAAGAGAAGAGATAAGTTAGTAGGACACGTACTAAGAAACCCAGGAATAGCAAGCTTAGTTATGGAAGGAAGGGTTGAGGACAAGAACTGTAGGGGTAGAACAAGGTTAGAATATGTTAAACAGATTGCCTCGGATGTAGGGTGTGGTAGCTATGTAGAGATGAAACGATTAGCTCAGGACAGGGAGGCATGGAGAGCTGCATCAAACCAGTCAAAAGACTGAAGACTCAAACAACAACAAAACAAGAAAAGACGATTGAATCTTTGTTTAAAAAAATACTGTATATACGGTATAATAATATCGAGGATATTGTTGTTACCAAAACAAAAATACAAACAACTGTGACGCGAGACAAGAGGCATGAAAAAATATATATATATATATAGATATATAGATATAAGAACGTCACACCATGCAAATACCAATGGAAACTAATTTGTTATAAGGCAGAAATGGCCGCCTGTGTGGCTAAGATAGGCATTCTCCAACTATGCAAGATCTAATCCCGGCACAGTCAATTGGGATGTAATGGCGGTTAAATGTAAGGGACTATTTCGTTAGAATTCTCAGTACAATATTCAAGTACCTCTATCCGTAAGGGATGATCTTTATTTTAGGGGCTGCGATATCGTGGTCATATAACACCGTGCATTTTTGCGTGAGAGTGTAATTTGTGTGATAGCTTGTGTTATTGTTGTGGCTGTACTATTGTATGTATTCGTAATTTGGGGCTAGGATTTGTAAGGAGGCGGCCATGGCCTGAGTTAGGAAGCAGCCCAGCATTTGCCTGGAGTAGAATTTGGGGAATACCAGGATGGCAGAGGTGGGAATCGAACCCTCCTTTACTCAGTTCTGTCTCACGAGGCTGAGTGTAAGGGTACCCCGTTCCAGCCCAACACCAGAATTAAGTTAAAACACTATTATTATTATTATTCAGTACCATAGTTGCGCGATTATCAGACAGAAATATGATGGTAGGACCGTTTATTTCAACGAAGTTATACAATGAGTCCTTTTTAAATTTATTTCAGCATTTCATCCAGGCATCCAAGGACAAAAAAGTAAAACTTTTAAGTGATATTATACGTCACCAAACTCCACCTGCTAGGCCTAATTATAGTCTCAACAACCCGCCTCAGTAGATAAGCTCATAATGTCACGAAAGGGTTGTATCTTGCTATTGCTTCGGTGGCATAGTTGGTAGCATGCTGTGCCCAAGATAGCGGGTTCAAACCCGGCCGAAGTCGTCGGATTTTTTAAGAGCGTTAAAAATCCTTCAGTATGCCTTCCTTCGGAGGGGAAGTAAAGCCGGCGGTCCCATGTCATAGATTTATGGCATGTAAAAGATCCTTCCACAGAATAAACTTGTGTGAAGCTAAATTGTTAGGTTAGATTTCGTAAATCCAATGTTCACCACCAGGTATCATTGATATCTGGTAGCGAAAGTTGGAATTACTTGAAATTGAACGGAACTTGTAGCTCATCCTAAGGGTGTCCGCTGGAAGCAGCTACAGACTCAGGCGAGCCGAATATGTCCTCGGACACTCCCGGCACTAAAAGCCATACGATAAATAAATAATAATCCCTAGATTTTATCCTTCCGTATATTCTTACACTCAGGATGACATTAATTGTACAACACTCCATATAACTTCACGGTTTCAATTAATTTATCTGTAACGTTGGCCATTTCTGAATGAAACCCTCGGAACAAATAACCTGTGGGCTGCGGCCGAATCTGGCAAACCGTAGCCTATAAGGCCGTATAGAAGGTCAAGGTGTTGGAGAGGCACGGACGATCGCTGCAGAAGGTCGAGGGGGCTGCCGGCTGCGTTCAGGTCGGTGTGGTATGTTCATCCCCATTGAAAAGCACGTGCTACATCTGTTCGCCAGACGCAAGCAACTGTGGCTGCAGCCGTGCCCGCTCTGGTATGTTCGGTCCTTAATTACTCGCACCGAGCTCGTAACGGTACTCTCTGACAATTATGTAGCACAAGCAATTGCCGCGTAATAATGTAGAAACTTCTAGAGCTATCCATGGGTTTCTATACACGGGATAAACGGATTGATACACACGAACACATGTTGACATGGATGTATTTAACAAGACACTGTGACACATGATACAGAGTACAGTTTATATACCCAAAAAAATGACAAAGAACATAAAGGTCAAAGAACATATATGTGACAAAAGACAAACGACATGTAGAGAGAGATTAGAAATTACGAAAAGTATTCATTCTCTTCAACACTCTCCCGTAATCGAGCAATGCTACATTATGCTGCAATTAGGATAATCCAATGCCAGTAACACATTTCACATGACCATGAACTGGCAGACCTTTTGTCAATACATCAGCAATCATTTCAGCAGTAGGCACATAGGATAACAGTACTTTGCATTTTCTTTAAGATGTCCCTAATGAAATGACAGCGCACATCTATGTGTTTTGTTCTCTGATGAAAACCTTCATTTTAAGCCAACTTCTGAGCACTCTGACTGTCATTACACAACTGAATTGGACCTCCTCTCTTACACAATTCAAAGAAGAAACCTCTAAGGAACACAGCTTCTTTACATGCTAAAGTCAGACCTATGTATTCTGCTTCAGTGCTAGAAAATGCCACAACTGGCTGCTTCTTACTTTCCCAACTTATTGGGCCTTCTGCATATTTGAATACAAAACCACTCACAGATTTCTTGTCAGTTAAATCGTTTCCAAAAGAAGCATCAACAAACCCCTTGACGTCACATTCTGATGTTTTATACATGATACCAAGATCCATCGTACCTTTCAAGTATCTGAACACTCTCTGGACACATGTCCAATGTTCCTTACCATAACAATTATTGAATTGACTCAAATAATTAGTTGCATATGCAATATCTACCCTGGTACAAATGGAAAGGTATAACAAAGCACCAATGGCCTGTTGATAGGGATATGATTTATCACAGGATGTGGATTTCTCCAACAACAAACCTGTTTCCATTGGAGTTTTCACAGGAGTACAATATGACATGTTAAACCTATCCAACACATCTAACAGATAACACTTCTGATCCAATTTAATACAATCTTTGCTTCTTTGAACTCTCATCCCCAGACAATCAAAGACTTGTCCCAAATCTTTGATCTTAAAATGAGAATGCAACACAGACTTCATTTTCTCCACTTGGACATGATCATTAAAAAATACAAAAAAATCATCAACATAGAGGGCAATGACAACAAAAGATGATGAATCTTTACAGTAATATACACATGGTTGATACAGAGACTTCTTACAACCAATTTCAGTAAGAATTTCATGAACCCTCTCATACCAAGTGCGAGATGCTTGCTTCAAGCCATAAACAGCTTTTCGAAGCTTACAAACTTTAGAACTGTCACACTCATAGCCTTCTGGGGGGTACATATAAACATCATTTTTAAGAACGCAATTCAAAAAAGCTGTTGAAACATCTAGGTGATGAACTTCCAGATCCATATTTACAGCAAGAGCAAAAAATAGTCTCAATGTACTATACCGCACTACAGGTGCAAAAGTTTCCAGATAATCAACTGCATACCGTTGAGAACAACCTTTAGCCACTAAGCGTGCTTTAAATTTAGACACATTGCCTTCAGTATTATGTTTCACTTTGAACACCCATTTGCATCTTACAATATTTGTTCCCTCAGGTTTCTCAACTAATGTCCATACATCATTATCATGAAATGACTTGAGTTCTTCCTCCATCGCCTTTTTCCATTGCATGCCAACCTTACCGCTAAGTGCTTCAGACACAGTGGTCGGTTCCACATAACCACCACTTTCAGCAAAATAGACTTCATAATCAGGAAATTGTTTTGGAAGTCTCTCCCTTAAAGGGTACCTCCTATCCAGTGATTTAGTTGGAAAAAAATATTTACAGGAACTCACCTTATTAATTCAGCAATTTCCAAATGGACTCGTATTGGGTGTCAAAATCAGCGGCCTCGTGTTTCCGACAAGTTGTTTCATCAGCTGAACGTCTCCCCTTTCGTAGCCATGACTTGACATATGGTTGTGGGTTAAATAAATGCACAGGAGGTCCTACGCTGCTTATGAAAATAAGTCCGCTTGATCTTTCAACCAGCAGCCTATTTCTCTTTTCGGTGTGGATCTCATTCATAGTACTGAAAGCTCTTTCAGCTTCTGCTGAAGAGATGGGAATGGTCTGTACAGTCTTGATTAAAGGCATCAGCACCACTGGAATTTCCTTGGTCTCGACATACTTTCTAAAAGCATTAATGTACCTCCTCTTGTCTGACATGTGGAAAAAGTCACAAAGGTTGCCGACACTCTCATCACCATAGCAGATATCCAAAGTAGAAGTGGAGGGCCAATTATTTTTGTATAGTACCTTTGAATCACTGATAACTTTTGTCATTCTCTCATGTCTCTGCTGACAAGAGCTGGAACCAAGATGAGATGATGTGGACACATTTTCCATAAGCCTGTTATTTAAATTATTCACAAGACTTCTGAAAAACTGCTTTCTGTCAATTTTTACAACTTTTAAAAAATCATGTAATCCTATGTTTCTAAACTTTTTGTTTTCTGCTGCTTTAAGAACTGTTCTGTAGTATTCCCCAGAAGCTGAGTTACACATAGATTCAAACACTTTTATAGTGCGCTTGATTGCATTTTGAGCCTCTGTCAGACTTGCCTCTCTTTTCTGCAACTCTAATGACAAATCAGCTAACTCAACAAGAGCATCATACATAATTGCAATATTTTCTAGAAATTCTACACAAGTTAACATATTTTCTAGACCTTGGAATTTTGCCCTTTCTTTGGAGTCTCTCTGGTGGGCATTTTTGGCCCCACTAAAATGTTTTACTAGAGCACTGTAGTTTTCCCAGACAGCTTTTACAGTTCTCTGGCTTGAAACTACCCATCTTATTGTAAATATTTTCCCAATCTTCTTAACTCTTTGTTCCAGCGAAGCAGCACAAATGTTGAGTTCCCTTTGATTTTTGGGAGACATGCTGTATAAAGAATACAATTTGTCAAAGAAAGAATGGAAATGGTTAACACCTGTAACTTCATTCCTTGTATCAGAAACGGCCAATTCCAAGCGATGGTTTAAACAGTGCCAGATTACTATATCTGGAAATATCTTTAAAAACTGTGCTCCAACTCCATTTTTTCTACCTAACATTACAGAGGCCCCATCACATGCTAGACCAACTAAATGTTCTGCCAGAAAGTTTTCATTCATCCCATATGAAGAAAGATTCTTCAATATCTCTCGAGTAATAACATCTGCTGTAGTTGATTCAAGTTCTATCAAGTCCCAGAAAAAAGAAACAACTTCAGAGTTATCTGAAAGAGCACATCTCAAACATAATACTAACACAGATTTTACACTAACTGTTGTTGATTCGTCAATCATAATACCGGTACTGATTTTCATCTGATTTTCTGTTATAGATTTTGCTATTTTATTTCTCATTTCCTGTGAAATGTGTTCAATAATATTAGCACAACTAAAATTTGTATGAAGAACTCGTCCCACATCTAAACCATTTAATTGTTGAAGTTCAACATAAGCCTGTAGGTCTACGAACGGTCTATTTCTTTTCGCAATTGAGTATGCTGTTCGAAATACTCGAACGGTGGATTCTATGTGTTTGACATTCATAGTGTCCAAGCAACTTTCAAATATCTTTTTATTGGATTCTGATTTTCGTAACATAGCTTTTTTGTGAGATTCTGAATTTTTGTGCTCAAATATTTTTTTCCTAAGGCTTGTTTGTTGTAGATTAATATTATTTCCGTTGGGATGAACCTTGCATTCTACCCATACTTTCATTAGCTTAAGTCCTGCCCCTTTTGAAACTCCTAATCCTAATTTACTTTCCTCTTTACATATATTGCAGCCTAAACTTTTATTTCCTGCAAATAACCACTCGTTCTCTGACAAAAAAAATAACGATACTGAGACTCGTTCCAACAGTCTGGAAAATCTTGTTTTCGGTAGGTGGGTCCTTGAATTTGACAGCCGATGGTAGAAGGTGTAGAACCATAACCTAGATTCTCCCTTGAATCTGCATCACACGTTTCAGCAACATTTAACCCAGGGTGTATCTCTTTACTCACGTCTTTAATGAAACTAATGTTCTCGGAACTCCATTCAGTTTCGTTTTTACTTGAGCCATCACACAACTTTTTAGTATTCTTTGATTCTTCATCTTCATCCGCAGCACGTTTTTTTTTTGAACCCAGTCACTTAAGTAAACTCATTGTCACAAGTTGTGACTCACAACTCACTTTCACAGTCACTGGAAAACTTGAAAGGTACTATGTTCATTAACTGCAGAGAGATTCCGTAATATCTGCTTCACAGCAACACATCGAGCAAAACATAAAATAAAACTTGGATTCACACAAACATAACGAGCGGAAGAAAGTTGTTGTGCTCACTTCCCGCTCTACGTATCCAATAGCAGTGTAGCCAACCTTAGAGAACCAGTAAAACGCCCAGGAGTGTAAAAGCGACCGTATTTTATGAACATAAATCGTAAGGTTCGATATTCGTCCGCTAGAGTACACCCGTGACGTTTCAGCGCTATGTATAGATTAGAAACGATTTTCTTACTGAATGTAAAATTGTTACGTCATTCTAAAGCAGGAAGATATTTTCCGGAACGGCCACAGTGGTCCTTTTGCACGATCTGGGCGCTCAAAATGTAAAAAATAAATGACTTGTATTTTCTTGCTGTATGACATTTTTAGAATCAATGTCAGAGGACCTCAGAACTGTACTTATATGTTTTATTTGTTCACCCCCTGGAATGTGAAAGACCTCTGAAGTAGGACGTTTCTTATCGCATCCACAGCTGGAAGCAAAGCTGATTATTTGTGTTTGAATCTTGTGCTTGTAAAGTCTTGTTAGTTCAGCTATCTTCATCGTTTGCCAGTGGATATGACAGACTATGATATGATCTTTCTTAATGACATCTGCAAAATCTTATAAAAATCGCCGTGTTTATGTGATAAACGTTTGAAAATAGTTAATTTTTGTTATCAAATAATTCTTCTTTTATGGGTTTTCAGACCAGGAAATTCACAACTGTCAACCATTGGTGAATTTCTTTCCATTAGCCTATAGCCTACATCCTATTATGTTTTCTGTGTAAATATTATTTGCAACTTTTTGCAACTTTGGCTTTAGCTCTCCTTTTAGTGTTGTCGGAAGGATTTTCGCGGAACGATATTTACGATGCTTGGCGCCATGCAGGTGGAAAAGCGAAAGGATTTGAACCTATCTAATAGAAAACAGTGATCTTAAATCCCTTCGAAAGTCTATTAAAGATAATGATAGAAAAATCTAATTAATTTTTCCGCGCAGTTAAGGAAAAAGTGGGTTGCCAATCGCAGGACCTTAAGAAAATTTGTCACAAAATAAGAATAGCCTGGAAGGGAACGTGGAGAGGCAATACAGGTAATGTGGGTCGTCCTTCTCAATCATTCGTGGAGTGTAGTGAATTTTCGAAATGAAGGAAATTGCGACCTTTAACACAAAAACTCAGCAGGGAGGAGCTAGCGTTAGCCAGTCAAGTGAGTATACGCTTAGAAGGAAGGAGAGACACCACTGAACTTCTTTGAAAAAAAAATGCAGAATTTTCTCCCAGTTTAGTGGCGTTAAGGAAAATCCTAATCCAGTTGAAAAATATTATTACCTTATCTATTATTGTCGTCTAATAAGACAAGTTTAACCTCAATTCTTGTTGTTGTTGCTCATTTTAGGGGCTGCGACATCGTGGTCGTATAGTCCCATGTATTTTGGGTGTGTACGTGTAATTTGTGATATCCTGTGTTATTGTGATACCTGTGCTACTATTTGTACATTTGGGATAGGATTGGGAAGACGGCGGCCGTGGCCTTAAGTTAGGAACCATCTCAGCATTTGCCTGGAGTAGAAGTGGGGGAAATCACGGAAAACCATTTCCAGGATGGTTGGGGTGGGAATCGAACCCTCCTCTTCTCAGTTTTGCCTCAGGAAGCTTAGTGTACCCCGTACCAGCCCTCACACCAGAATTAAAATTTCTTGGCAGAGCCGGGAATCGAACCCAGACATCCGGGACCACTTGCTGGATGGTTGAGTTGGGAATCGAACCCTCCTCTTCTCAGTTTTGCCTCAGGAAACTTAGTGTACCCCGTACCAGCCCTCAAACCTGAATTAAAATTTCTTGGCAGAGCCGGGAATCGAACCTGGACCTCCGGAGCGACAGTCAAACTGAAATTCTTATAAATGAGAATAAGGAAATTGTTTTATATAATTTTGAATGGTTATTTTGAGGTTTATAGACCATTTCTATATGCAAAGATATTTTGCGCGGCCAGATACGCTAAAAGGACCACTGTGCGGCGTTCCGGCCCGTTCCGGTCCAACTAAACCACTGCTCCTATCTGCATCTTCTGGAACACCAACCTGGTTAATCTTATCATTTTCATTATCATCATTATCATGAATTACAACAATGTCTTCATTAACCTGAGCAGTACCTGGACCATCAATGTTGTCCCTAACCTGACCAGCAACCGAAACTTCAACGACTGGCAGGTTATCATCCTGTCCAATTCTGTTTTCATCTTCATTTACAATGTCATCCAACGGACAATACATTACATCACTCATTTCAACATTTTTCTCAGCACACCTGGTGAATTTATGTTCTACAAATTTAACACTGTGCTCTACAAAAATTTATTTAGGCTTACTGGGATCAAAGAGACGGTAACCTTTCTTTTCCCCATCATACCCAACAAACACAAAACATTTGCTTCTGGGTTCCAATTTGCCACTACGCACCTGTTTTGGAACATGGGCATAAGCATCGCAACCGAATATTTTCATATTCTCATGATTTACAGCTTTACCAGTCCACAATTCCTCTGGTATGGCATTATCATCTTTACTATGAGGACAACTGTTCAAAATATACACTGCCGTATTGGCTGCTTCCGCCCACAGTTTTTTAGAACATCCTGCTGTAAACAACATGCGTCTAACCCTTTCCATAATAGTACGGTGGTGACGTTGAGCTACGCCATTTTGTTCAGCTGTATACCTTAGAGTTCTCTGTTGCACAATCCCGTTTTCCTTGAAATATTTGTTCAGGTCAGAATTGACAAATTCCTTACCATTGTCTGATCGAAAAATCTTTGGTGTCTTACCTTTCTGAGTTTCACAATATGCAACAAAATCCTTGACTTTCTCCTTGGCTTCAGATTTTTGTTTCAAACAATAAACAAAAATCTTCCTGGAAAAATCGTCAATTATTGTCATCATATATTTAACACCATTCCAGGTCTCAGGGAGCGGCCCACACAAATCAGAGTGCACCAAGTCCAAAAGACTTTCACTCCTCGAGTGACTTACTTGTGGAAATGACTGCCTTTGCTGCTTCCCGAGAACACATGGTTCACACAATCCCTTTGGTATTTCCTTAAATTTAACAACATCAGACATTTCACTTAAGACCTGTAACTTCTGTCGCCCAACGTGACCCAACCGCTCATGCCACAAATTGTAATCAGAAACATCACTAACAAGGACAGACATATCTTGGTTAACATTCAGATAATATAGCCCATTCAGAACTGAACCAGTAGCTAGCACGCTACCATTCACTGAGCAATTCTCTGAATCCAAGATTTCACATCCAATTTTGTTAAATACAACAACAGCACCCCTTGTAACCATCTGACTAACAGACAGCAAGTTAACACTCAGTCCTGGAACATGCAACACATCTGACAGATTATTAATACTGTCGCTTACGTTCACTGCAATGTCACCAACTCCTTGTACACACAACTTATCATTATTACCAATTACAATCTTAATATCTGGATCATCATTGCATTTATAATTTGACATAAGTTTAACATTAGGAGACATGTGAGCACTACAACCAGAATCAATGACGAAACAATTCTTTGGTACGTGAGCAGTTAAAGCACAAAACAGACTTTTATTGGATTTTTGACACTTCGGCGCACTTTGAACTTTTGTCTTCTGTGGACAAGTGTCTCTTCCGTGACCCTTTTCACCACAAATCCAACACTTCCAACGACTTTTGTCAACCGCTTTTTCACTACCGGTTGAGCTCTTTGGTTTCTTGACATACCTGAATTCCTTCTTGGTGTTGCTGTACAGGGCTTCCCCATCAGCTGACTTCTCACCTTGACTTCGGCGAAAGCTTTCGTCCAACAAGATAGGCTTGATGCGGTCCAACTGAAGTTCCTCCGATGTTGAAGTTACGGCCATAACCAAGTTATCGTATTCATCAGGAAGACCTCGAAGTATCATAGCAGCAACAAACTTATCAGCGACAGGCTCATCAACAGCTGCTATCTTCTGTGTAACAGACATAACCTCACCAATATACTTGTCCATGGAATCGGAATCTGATAACTTGAGCGAGCACAGATTTCGCATCAGCGTGATATACCTCCACTTTCCTTTATCTTCAAAAGCCTTTACAAGGGCATGCCAGGCATCCTTAGCTTTTGCACAGCCTCGAACATGGGGATAATTGTGAACAGCCACCATGAGGCATTAATCCGCCAGCGCTCTCTCGTCACGCCGTTCATGTCCCTCCGACACGTCTGTGCCTCGGACACTGGCCCACAATCCATGCTTTTTGAGATAATTTGACATCCCAAAAGACCAGTTCGAATAATCCTCCCGACCACTCAATTTCGGAAACCCATAGGCACTCATTTTGCCTTCTCACTTTGAAGTTCACTGAAGAAAATGATCGCAGAACACTGTTATGTCTGGGCCACATAACCTGTAGAAACATCTAGAGCTATCCATGGGTTTCTATACACGGGATAAACGGATTGATACACACGAACACATGTTGGCATGGTTGTATTTAACAAGACACTGTGACACATGATACAGAGTACAGTTTATATCGTTGCCTACGCTATATACAAGGCCGGGAAATGCAAGCTGTTTTGAGCTAAAAATGAATCACCATGAAGTTCTGCCAGTGACCGCTAGGCTCGCTTTGTACCACCCTAGTTCCAGCATTCGCGCCAGTTTAACTCAATTGAGACATGGCAAATAGTGGTTGTTTACATGAGTATTTTTAAATGGTTTACTGCTGTGTTCCGTTTTGTACGTCCCGGCAGGGAATGTGCAAATCAGTTTCATTTCACTCGTTTCCTATCAATTAGGAATTAAGAAATAAGTGGATTATAGCTGTTTCTCGACTAGGTGATAAGCCAGGTAGTGTGTCGACTCGTTCTAAAAGGTTAGCGGTTTGTAGTAGGCATTTCAGAGAAGACAATTACAGTGTGAGCACAACTAGAAGATTTCTTCTGCCTAAAACCGTACCTTCAGTATTTACAGACTTCCCTCACCACAAACAAGTGACAACTACAGCTAGGAAATCACCAAAACGACGACAGTGTCAAACTGACGACACTCTTTCATCCAAACAAAAATGTGACTCTCCGGGAACTGTGAGTAATTTTGTCCCTATTTGTGAAGACGAGATAAATTGTAGAAGTATAGGGACACTGTTTTCACCCATTTCAAGGCCAGTTGTTAGGAAGTCTCTTCGAAAGAAACTGCGGAGTGCTCCGAAAAAAATGCTAAGCGAGACGCTGTAATTCACAAGCTACGAAGAAAACTTCATGATCTTCAGGCTGAGTTGAAGAAATATAAAACTAAGAAATATGACATGAACAAGCAGCTGCCTGCAATTCAAAATGAAGCCCAACAAGGTAGCCTCAAAGGCATTTTTTTTTTTTTTGCTCGAACAGCTGCAGGCATTTGGAAAGAAGAAATATACGTACCAAGAAACTACAATTAAAATTTGTGTTCTTCTATCTACTAGGTCACTGACAGGCTATCGAACGTGAGCTAAGTATCATGCACCTACATCATCCCAAAACTTTGAATACATACGTAGGTTACTCGAAAGGAGAGACTGGCATCACCTCATTGATCAGAGCAAGATTTATGGCAGAGAAAAAGTCACTGGAACACGAGAATGCAAAAGTGGGCTCACTTATCATTGACGAAATGGCTATAAAGCCTAGGCTTGTGTACGATAGGAATTAGACATGTTTCTTGGCATGAGTGACGCCGACTTTGACGCTCTTGGTATTGAAGACAAACTAGCCAACAAGCTACTTTGCATTCTTTTCAAAGGACTGTATACTTCTTACAGAATTCCTGTGTCATTTTATTTTACTTGTTCTATTTATGGAGCGCACTTGGCAAAATTAGTATTAGATGCTATGAAGGTAGTCGAAGAAAGTGGTTTCAGAGTGTTAAGAATTGTAACTGACAACTGTCAAGCGAATGTTTCGATGTTTGAAACGCTATGCGGGGGTCGTATAACGTATGAAATTAAACATGCTCTTGATGAAAATCGACCACTCTTTATAAGTTTTGATCCCAGTCACATTATCAAGAATGTACGATCGCAGTACTTGTCTGGGGAGTTGTTTGTAAATGGCAACAATGTGACAAGTGATCATTTGAAGATCTTTTATAATCTTCAGAAAACTTTGGTCATAAAACCTGTCAGGAAACTCTCCAGGAAGGTGGTTTATCCTAATAATTTGGAAAAGATGAATGTTTCCAGGGCCAAAGTTGTGTTTTCACCTGAAGTTGTTGCAGGTTTAACAAGTATGGAAGTCGTATGCTCTGAGAAAATTAATGACAAAGGCAATTTACTTGAGACTATTAATTTTATGGAACATTTTCAGAAATGGTTTGAAATCCATGATGTCTGTAACACATCCCATGGCACACACTCCAGAAATGACAATAAGATTATTTTTTGTGAGATGGACGATGAATGACTGCACTGGTTAACGGACGTATTTCTGCCATACATTGACATTCAGTAACATCCCGAAAAGTTCAGGAAATTTACTAAAGAGACTAACCACGCTCTGGAGTTGACAACTCTCTCTTCAGTGGCATGCATACGATATTTAATAAGCATCAATTTCCACTATGTCCTAACAAGGAATTTATCGAGTGACGATGTCGAGTTCTTTTTCAGTCACCTCAGACGAAAAGGCGGGTTCAATGATATGATGGATGTGAGATCATGTATTCATGCTATTGAATCTACCCTTCACACTGGAATTATCGCAGCTTCGAGCCGTGGACACGTCGAACTAAGGAATGAGGACTTAGTATCCAGCGTAAGGTCCAGGTTCTTTTCTAGGAACCAACTTCAAGAGCCAGGTGAAGGACATGTCACGGATTCTGCCTTCTTACCGGAGCTTCCCGAACACGTCCTTGCTATAGTTGGAAACCCCGTTGAAGGTACATTTTTAACCTGCACATTTATTTTCATTGCATTGTGTTTTTATCTAAACACGATTAAGTTACGGTATTTAACAATTTGGTTTTATTTTTAGGAACTCCAGCTACTGCATCCAACATAGCATTAGCAATGGTGGCTGGCTACCTAGTGCGTGTAGCAGAAGAAAATACAAGCTGTGAAGGTTGTTTGCAACATATTTCTCTTCCTGCGAGTGAAAGCTCGGTCCTCAGCCTCATACGATTTCAAGATCGTGGAGGACTGAAGTACCCTAAAACATCATTTGTGGTGTTACTAGAGCAAATTATGCAATGCGTATCACGTGCTGTCCAGTATCTGCCACGAAAGAACTTAGCGACAATCTGCACACTTTTATTAAAATACAAGTTGTGTCAAACAATTAAGTGTGACCAATGCAACGATTCGGAACTTCCGATTCTCCTTTTGAAGAAGTTCCTGAAGCCGCTCCTAGACAACCTATCCTTCAATCGCACGAGTAGGAATGACCGATTTTTACAGCTTCACAATAAGCCTCTGAACAGGAAAGTACTGAAGCTCTAAAAAAAGACTGCTTGTTTATGATATTCCGGTGAGTTATAGATATGAATGATAAACCACACTTTTGTAAATGTGCATGAAATAGCCCGGGTATTCTCTCACCTCAATACTAAATTCATATAGTGCGCTCATATTGAGGGTGTTACAATGCGATCCTAGCGGCAGAATGCTGAACTCAGTTGTCCCCCAGTCGCGGTGCGGCATCTCCCGGCCTTGTATTATAACGTAGGCACAGGCCCGACGAGAGGGGGGGACAGGCAGGGCTGGTGCCCCGGGGCCCGACCCTCCCAGGGGGGCCCGGCGTCCTAGGAGGATGTGTAAAGGCTCTTATTTTTCAGGACGCGAAGAGATATTTTTCCTTGCGAATCAAGCCCTTTCGTGATACGCTTTAACGTCTCAGTACCATTAAACATAAAATTAATTGCCCTCTTTATCTACGACTTAGAAATGACCCCGGTTCCTGACGAAGCCGCGGCAGGAATGCAGGATTTGGCTTCCCGACTGCGGTGTTATTCGTAGTCATACTCAACAGTTAATAAAAAGGCCTGTTTGTCGTTACAGATGTTAATTAATTTAGGGGCTTGCAACATTCAACCCGTGTACTTGGTAGCTAGTAGGTCTAGTATCACTGGCGGGCAATGAACAATTGGCGCTCGGTTGGGGATGGTTTGCATCAAATAGTACTGTAGATATAATTCAGTATTTGCTGACGCGTTAGTTTTACGGTTTGTTTCTGAAGGCCTCCACATTATTGAATGAAGTTGACTGTAAAGCAGTAGTTTTCACAAATATTAATGAAGCGAACAAAATAGAAAACCAAAACATATGCGAATTGTGTTGACTGAAGGGGAGGCTAGCGGTTGTTGTATAATAAGTGAGGTGTATTGGCAACATTGTTGTAACTATTTGTCTTGGAGAGTAAAAGCTTAGACCCTCTTAAAACCATCAACTGCTGGACGAAAAGCGGGGTATACACTGTGCTGTGCTATGGCCTCTCTGACATGATAAATCGCATGTCGTATTCTTAGTTGCCGACTGGGAATGCGTTGGCCGTCGCGACTATTACTGTAATTATTAGGGTTAAGAGTAGGGTAGGTGTCCCTGGACTTGAAATAAGGTACTGCCCCGGCATTGGTCTGGAGGGAGTGTGAAAAACCACACTCAGGATAGCCGCTGTCAGTGCCCGGATTCGAACCTCCGATCTGTAGACTTGCTGTAGGCCCCAATCACGGTCATTGGTGAGCTACACCACGGGGTCTTACTTGAAGATGTGAGAGCTTTTACTTCAATATCAGAGAGTCTTTTCTATAGCCACTATATGTCAATGGTCACCAAATTTTTACTCCAAAATATCCCAAAAATAATCACCCAAATGGTCTATCCTATAAGTCTATAATTTGGACCTAATTTTTGCAAACTTTTCCGGATGAGGGCCCCCGGACCCCACTCTGAGCTTGGTGATATTGCATACCCCAAGATCCCCGGTGTGTCCACTCCCCCATAATCTTGGCTTAAATCCGCCCATGATGGTCACCAGTCATAGATAGGATTCAGGATTTTTAGGAGAATCTGGCTCTAGTTTAGGTTACTGCAAAGCAATAATAAAATATAAGAAATCCACTGACTGCCAATTACAAAATATAGTTAAAATTCACAGTTTCTTCTTTTGTGAAAACAATCACTGAACAGCTGCAATCTACTGATAGCATATAATAACTTGAGTTAAGTATGAGTACTGTATACCTGTGGTTAATTATGAAAATATATTTTGCTTTGTTTAATGTACAAAGATGTCTGATCGCCGTTCAAACAAAACACTTACCTATCAGTGTTTAGGCTTAGAATCAAGGGCGTGACTCTTCAAGGTCAGCAAATTTTAAGAATGTCAACATAAAAACACTATATGTAAAACGTATTTTAAAATACGTCTTGACTTTTTGTAAAAATCATGTTTTATTATGAAAAGAGATTACGTCATATTTCACAGAGGCCGTAGTACTGCACAGTGTACAGTATACCCTTTCCACCTCTTTTAACATGCAGTTCAGTGAGATGAACTCCCTGTTGATTAATGGGTCTTATGACGTAGGGATAGAATTGAGGAGGAAATGAATATACGGGTTAAAACGATGAATCATGGAAAATAAGCATAGAATCACCGACGATGGAATTCTAACCCACCTGTTTCCGAGTTCATGGACAACAGCTTTTTTCGATGTGAGTATTTTCCCAAAGTTAAATACTGTAAAAGCCATGCAATTACTGGTCCGGTAAATGCAACTTTTTTCAAATTTGTGTACGACAAACGAGCATATTGCTTTTACGAGTATCACTGAAGTTCTAAAGTTATTGATATAAAAGAGGATCTGCAGAACTTCAAATCTGAACACTGTGTATGCTTACAGTGTTACCTCAACGAGACAAATTTAGATTTGTCAAACGCCAAAACAGTATAGTGAATTTAATGAAAATGATTACGGTACCTAATTTTCGATGGCTTTAATCTGATATTATTGTTTGTTAATTGAAAATAATGCATTAGTACGCGCTTGTCAGGTATAAACATTGAATTTGCAAATAATTTTGGATGCATTCATCCACTTTCAATGTTGTAAATTTTACATACCAGCATTAACTTATTTATATTGATAGTAATTCACGCTCTGCTTATGATAATAAATATAGCCCGGATTTAGTGGAATATATCATTGAAATATTATTATTATTATATATGAATTGCAGCCAATGGTCATATCAGGACATTTCAATTGAATGCCCGTAGACTCCACAGCAAGTTCAATTTCAAGTAGTTCCAAATTTGGCTACCAGACGCCACTGTCACTGACACCCTGCGGGGAACGTTGGAACTTGATACAGCGTTTCTAACCAAATAACCTACATATTTTGGCTACACACTACCAATATTGTAGTGGTAGGTTCTTTTACATGCCATAAATCTATGACATGGACCCACTGGCTTTACTTCCCTTCCGAATAAAGGCATACTGGATGATTTTAACGCTCTTAAAAATCCGACGACTTCGGCCGGGTTTAAACCCGCGATCTTGGGCATTGTAGTTCAGCATGCTACAATAATAATAATAATAATAATTATTATTATTATTATTATTATTATTATTATTACTATTGCTTGCTTGCTTGCTGGCTCTTTATGCTCTTGTAATTGATTTCGTGATGCACATTTAGTGCAAATAAAAAAATTTGCAAAATCAGTTGTGCAAATTTGCGAGAATTTTACAGAATTTGGTTTTAGAGGGGGGCCCGGGATATTCCAGCCCCAGGGCCCGTCGTCGCTCTCCACGGCCCTGCGTAGGCAACGGTTTATATACAAAAAAAAGGCAAAGAACATACATGGACAAAAGACAAACGACATGTAGAGCGAGATTAGAAATTACGAAAAGTATTCATTCTCTTCAACAAATAAGCTGATAGACAACAACAACAACAACAAAAATAGATGTGAGCTTGTCTTTGAGCTGAGCGTCTAGTAATATCGCGGTTCACCCTCTGTGCAGTAAACTTTAGTTGAGAAAGTGGTGTGTCACTGAAGGTGAGATGAAGTTCGATAGGAAATACTAGGCCGTTGGCTGCTCTAATGAAATTATTAATACGAAACAATGTACAGGTTTTTGTTAGTTAAGAAAATGGCTTAATGAAAAACAATAAAACTTAGAACTGCCTCTACGTAGTAATATACCGTAACCAGTTATTTTAATACTTTTGCCTCACAGCAAAGCACAACAACATTTTTAAGACATCTGAAATATTCTAATGAAACATTAGTGAAGAATTTGTTGGTTAAATTCACTACCAGGCACTGGTTATACATACCTTACAACTTAATACGGGACATAGGCCCTACTCACTTCTACAGCATGGCCATGTGACCCCGTTTATTTGTGTGTGTGTAATTTGTCTGATAACCAGTGTTATTGTGATGACTGTATTAGTGTGCGCCTTTGTAATTCAGATGCAGTCAGCTGGCATTTGAGGGTGCGCAAATGCGAGGGAGCCGTGTCAGTACATTTACTGGCACGTTAAAGATCCGCTTCGGGGCAAAATTCCGGCACCCCGGCGTCTCTAAAAGCCAATGTAGTTAAAAGGGACGTAAAACCAATAACATTATTAGTAATTCAGATGAGGATTGGGAAGGAGGTGGCCATGGCCTTATGTTAGATAGATAGATAGATAGATTTTATTAATTCCATTTGATCAAATACATGTATACAATACATTTTTGATATAGGACACGTCAGTATTTACATCTATAAAAAAAAGTAGTAATAGGTATATAATACTAATACTATAACTATTTATAACTTATTATAATAACAGATCTTAAGAGATACAATCTTATTGGACAACTATTTACACCTTACTCTATTATCATAATATGAAAACTTAATTCTATAATTTAACAACTTATAGCTAGGTATTACAATTAAAATAGAAAAGTAAAATATAATTATAAATTTCATCGCTCCTATACACTAAGATATTCAACTACAGAGTAAAAGCAATGGCACTGCAGATAAGCTTTCAACATCCTATCAAAGGTTTTTATTTTTGGGTCAAGTTTTATATACTGGGGTAGTTTATTGTATATTTTAACTCCTGTGTGAAAAGTTCCTTTTTGATATATGCTTGTGTGTGTGTGTGAAATATGAACGTTTTGATTTTGTCTTGTGTTATGCCTATGAACATCATTGTTTGTTTTAAGAAAAATATCCTTATTCATTAAATTCTCTCCGTGGCTTATGATCTCGAGATTAACGGTCACGTAAAACTACAATCTTCATTTTCATTAAATTCTTTAAAAAAAAATAATACTTTCAAAAATATATATGCAGGGCAGAGGGATAATGTTTAAATCATTAAACAGAGGTCTACATGATTCTCTAGTGTTTACATTTGCCATAATTCTAATCGCCCTCTTTTGTATCCTAAACGTGCTTAGTACATCTGGCGACATACCCCAAAATATGACCCCATATCTTAAGTTTGAATGGAAATGAGCAAAATAAGTATTTCTTAATGTGTGCATGCTAGTGCAGGTTTTCAAAATACGTAACGCAAAGCACATCGAGTTCAGTTTAATATTCAGATATTGTATATGTTTATTCCATTTCAAGTCATGTTGTGTCCATAGTTCTAAACACTTTGTTTCTGATTTATTTTCTATTTGATGACCATTTGATGTTATATTGGGCTTCGCAGGATTCCTATTCTGTATTGTGTGGAAATTTAGACATACTGTTTTTTTTATAGTTTATTATGAGGCGATTATCTTGTGACCATTTGGTTAACTCTCCTGTAACGGAGTCAGCAGACTGCTGTATGACCCTGTTTAGTTTCACCTTTTATTACGAGTGTTGTATCGTCCGCAAACAAAATTTCCTTATGTGAATGAACGTTCTGTGTTATATCATTGATATATAGAAGAAAGAGTAGTGGGCCCAAAACCGATCCCTGGGGTACTCCAAATTTAATAATTCCCTCATTGGACAATGTTTCATTACGTAATTTGGTTCCATCATCCTTGTGTCTCAAGCTTATTATTTGTTTACGCCTTGTTAAGTAAGACTCTATCCATTTATTAGCTAGACCTCTAATACCATATTGATTTAGTTTTGTAAGGAGGATTTTATGGTCAACAACATCAAATGCTTTCGATAAATCCAAGAATAGGCCAGTTACATGTTCCTTATTGTCAATTAATTTCAGTATACTATTAATACATTCATAAATTGCTGTCTGTGTAGATTTTTCCGTTCTGAATCCATGTTGTGAGTTTGATAATATTTTATTTCTTTCTATAAAACTTATCAGTCTCTTATAAGTCTTATTACCTTATGTAATATGCTAGTGTATTTTTTGTGGTATAAATTGAATTCAGGTGTTGTGTGGTATTGTTTATATAATTTGTGTAGAAATTTCTTTCTTTGACATGAATTTATAATCCCTGTTGTTATCCAATTGCTAGTTTTTTTATTTTTAACAGTTCTTTGTCTAAAGGGGAATGCTGTTTCAAAATAGTGTTTTAGGGTAGTGTTAAATGCATTAAATTTATCATTTACATTTTCTAGTTTATTCATTTCTGACCATGTTTCCTTATTTAATCAGTCATTGAAATATATAACATTTGTTTCAGTGAATGACCTGCATTTTGATTTTACTCCATTATCATTATTATTGATTGTTTCGGGTACTTCAAAACTCAGTATTTGTCCATGATGATCACTAAAACCCGGACAATAGACTTCTATTGAATGGTGATATTTATCTGTATTTTAAAAAAAATTGATCAGGAGTGGTTTTAATAAATTTTGTTATTCTTGTTGGGGTATTTACTGTAGGTTTCAGTCCATAGGAAATTAGTAACTGTGTTAATAATTCACAATTTCTATCAAATTTTAAGAAATCCACATTTACATCCCCACAAATTATTATATCGAAATTTACAGTGCTCATGTTATTGAGTGACAATTCTAATTTATCTATAAATAAAGGAAACTTTCCTGACGGAGAACGATATACGCATACAATTATTAACTTAAACTGTTGTATTTTTACGGCAGAGAATTCAAAATCCTGTTCCATAATTAGATAATCATAAGCTGTTAACTGTTCATGGCTAATATTAGATCTAGAGCAGGGGTGTCAAACTCAATTTTGCAGAGGGCCATATATTAAATTTAGAATGTGTAGGCGGGCCAGGTTCAAATTTAAAGAAATGTACTGAATTATTATAACATTTTATTTACTTAATTATATAGTATATAATATACGGTTGTTAAAAATCATATCAATGTTATAAAAGAGGGTAATTATTTTGAGCTCGAGGATCCAGATACCTGACTTCTCTTGTTTTTGACAAGCTCATTGATGTCAGGTATCATATTCGTTGTAATTATTTTAAGAATTGATTGGAGATGTTCATTCGTAAGTCTTGTGCGATGTTTGTTCTTATTTATTTTCATGACGGAAAACATCTGCTCACATAAATAGGTGCTACCAAACATGCACAGAATGCGTGCTGCATGCTTTTTTAATTGCGGGTAGTTATCCAAACTCTTGAAATATTGTGTATAAAATGTAAGAGCGTTAACCTCTTTAATTTTTTCTTTCAAAATACTGTCTGATTGAAGATCTATCAACTCCATTTGCAAATGAACTGGTGCCTGTGAAGCTTCAAAATTGAATGGATTGTTGAAAATTGGGAATTCCATTTCATTCATTTTGTGGAAGTCTTCAAAACGATTGTTGAATTCCGTGATCAGATTTTACAGAAGTTGAGAATATTGATCCAATTTATTTTGTTCACCGTGCCAAATGATTTTAAATGAGGGAAATGATCCAAAGTTTGATTTTTTACCTGATTTTCCCACAGCCTCAACTTTGTTTCAAAGGCTTGAATACATGAATACATTTGAGTGACAATCAGATTTTTACCCTGTAACTACATTTAGATCAGTCAAGTGTTTATTCACATCTACTAAAAAGGCACAATCAACCCACCAGTCATTGTCATAATCAATTGGGTTGCCTTTTTCTAACATGAAAGCTTAAATAGGGTCACGAAATGCAAAAAATCTTTCTAAAACTACTCCTCGACTGAGCCAATGAACTTCGGTGAAATAAGGGACATCAGAAAACTTTTCGTCCAAATCTTGTAAAAACTGCCTGAACTGTCGGTGATTTAGTCCTCTGCTCCTTATAAAATTTACTATTTTAATTATAGGTTGCATGACATGGTCCATTTTTAAATGTTTGGATGCCAATGATTCCTGATGAATTATACAGTGAAATCCCACAAAATTCCCTGATGTTTTCTGTTTTAACTTAGTTACAACGCCCGAATGTTTGCCAGCCATGGCAGGAGCGCCATCCGTAGTTGTGCTGCTAAGTATATTCCAGTCGAGTTCATATTCTGATATCAAATGCTCAATTGCAGAATAAATATCATTTGCTCTTGTAGTACCTGTCAGTGGGACTCACTTTAATAGTTCTTCAGTTATTTCAAAGTTACTGTTAATACCTCGTATAAAAACAGCAAGTTGAGCTGTATCCTCAGTATCAGTGCTCTCGTCAACAGCCAGTGAAAAGTTTGTAAATTCCTTAATTTTCTCCTTTAGTTGAAGAACCAAATTTTGAGATAAATCATTTATTCTTGAAGCAACAGTGTTTCTTGACAGCGAAATATTTTTAATTATTGACTTTTGAAATGGAAATGAAACATCGGCCACTTTCAACATGCAGTCTTTAATAAACTCACCATCAGTGAAAGGTTTTGATCTCTTCGCGATTTCTAATGCAATAATAAAACTTGATTTCAGGGCATCTTCGCTCTCAGTATTAGCTTTAGTAAACATCGATTGTTGACCTTGAAGTTTAGATTTTAAAGATGACAATGTGTCCATTCTTATTTTTTCAGTGTAACAATCGAATTTTGATTTATGATTCGTATCATAGTGTCTCTTCAAGTTAAACTCCTTACAAACAGCAACTGTTTGATTGCAAATCAAACACAGTGGTTTACCTTTCCATTCTATGAAAAAATATGCAATTTCCCATTTAGACTGAAAAACCCTGCACTCACTATCAACTTGACGTTTTTGTGACATTATGCCAAAATCGTAACAATTATGGAACTCGACACAGGATATCGCATGCGCACGACACAAACAAATGCACAGTACCTTCACAATCACTGGACTTCACAATCGCTATGTCGCAGTACAACTAAATTAACTAAAATCTTTCTCCGACCGTATCGCTTCGATTACTCGACGCAACTGACTAGACTCGAAGCGCGTGGAAGATTCTAGCCTTCGTGGTATTTCCGCTTGTTGCTAAGAGATGGCGTTACTGTCTACCTCTCTCGCTGCCCTTGAAATTACTTATAAATGTTGTAGTGTGCGCATTTTAAAACTTCCGTAGAGGAATCGAGTGAAGTCATGATTCTTCTGTCTGTCACACATTGCGATCGCGGGCCGTATCTTTGACATCCCTGATCTAGAGTATTTACTAGCTTGTATAGACCCTGGGAATTAAATTAATTTGAGGTGTTCCTCTTTCAGCCAATGTTTCTGAAATACATAGTGCTGAGATGTCTTTAAGTTCATTTTTAAGCATTAGATTTATGTAATCAATGTTATTATAGAGAGACTAGCTTGCCACGGTGGGTGAGTGGATAGCGTGTCGGTCTACTAACCCCAAGATTGCAGGTTCGCCCCTGACCGTGGTAAGTGATTTTTGAAAGGCGGCAAAAATGCGATACGCATGTCATACGATGTTGGCATGTCAAATAACCCATTTGAATTCAGTAGGCCGAGTTCATAATGGCAAAATTAATCTCGGGAGTTTCCGCCAGCACAAAGTTCCTCATTTCTCTACTAGAAAGCGCTATTGTGTTCAAGGAGATTAGATATCTAACATCTAACCTCCTTGACTTTCATAGTCAAGGAACTACGAAATTCGACATGCAAGCTACCCTCTGGGTGTCAAATAGCAAAGCTTGCACCAGGCACCCGAGGCCATACGATATTTATTTATTTTATTTATAGAGAGACTGAACATTCTGGTGGTAAATTTTAAATTTGTTATTTTTGCAAGCTTGTGTTGGTGATTTATTTACATTATTATTCTCATAATTGTTATTATTATTGTTGCTAGACAAATCCGAAATACCATTGTTGCACTCAGTTAAATTTGACATCGAAAGATCTGAACCATCCCGTTATTTGCCTGGAGTAGAAGTGAAATAACAAATCGGAAATTAAGTACTGAGTTTAATACAAATATTACTTTCGTCAAACGAATTTAGATAATTTGACGTCATTATACATTGGACAAAACGATGTTTGAACTTATATATTACGTCATTCTAAATATTGGTTTTATCTTAAAGGTGTGTCACGATTAGAAAATTGTGCTAATATTAGGAACAATAATAATATTATTAATAAAAATGTATTGACGATTTAGAGCCACATTTCTCATAAAAAGTTAATACTTGGGTGGGGGGTATTGCTGCTTTATTTTATTAAGAGCAGAAGAGGAGATAGCAAATCATAGCACATGCTTCTTAGTTCATTTGTGAACACCAGCAGTTCGTAGAGAAGGCCATTTCAAGCAAAATAATAGAACATTGCGTAGTTTATTTTCACGGTGTGTTAACGTTGTCCACAAAAAAAAAAAAAGAATAACACTCATGTTTCTGGCATAGCCCCCTCATGCTATGACGTAGCCGTTCCACTACATAAAAGAATAGTTGCGAGGCAAAGAATACCTTGCATTCGACCACGGCGCGGTGGCACGGTGGTCGCGGATTCGTTTCTCCTGGGGTGCCATGCCTTCATATTTTTTCTTTTTCTTTATTTTTTAGAGGGGAAGGAGGGGGTGTAGTCACAGTGCGTGTTTATTCTGTGCTGATTTTTTAAAACTATCGTTGATTCTGTAAATGAATTGCCTTTTGATTATTAGTATCAACGAGTTACGTATGTTTCTGTAGTAGTTAAAGACGACGGAACTATCAATTGGCAAGATGAATGCAGCTCTCGGCTAACGCAGCGTTGAGCGGTGGTCACGCCAAGACCGTTGACAGCGAAAGAGTGCCTCACCTCAGAGTAACACATGGCGCGCTTCCCTACTTTACAGGGGTGGAGGGCCTGAAACAACCCTGTTTTCTGTGGTTAGGGGGCCATTCCGACCCCAGGTTCCCTATCTCAAATTGATCCTATACTCATACCCTACACGCCCCTTAAGGGTATTCAAGTACATAAATGACACCCTATATAGAGTGCAACTGCACTACTTTACTGCGAGAACTAAAAGCTCAAGTAGCCATAACCTCCCTATGAAGGCTTCCAAAGAGATGGTATATTGGCTTTCACGGCCAATGAAGAGTAAAGATTAACCGATGAAAAGACGAGTCCAAACCTCTGTCAAGAGTAATGGTACAATAATGATGTTCTATTGATGTATTTATTTGTCTAACAAAGGGATCCTGAGAGTGGAGCCCTGTCGTGGGGTACAACACATAGGTCATTATATACAGGGTATTTCATATAAAGTAAGAACAGCAAGCGGCAGTTTTGTTATTCGCTACTGGGGTGGCCTTGGCCGAGCTTGTGGCACGCCATGGCCCCCTGCTGTGCTATTGAAAGCGCGCGCATACTACATACCAGGGCTGGTTTTTTTTCAAGTTCCGATGGACTGTATAAAAATAATAGATTTACATACCAAACTGATTTTACTACTACCGGTAAATGTTTGCTTGTTTTATTCTTATGTCTCAACATAATCGCCAAAACGATTGAGACATTTGTCGTATCGTTACACCAGCTTTCCAATGCCCTCGGCAAAATATTCTGCCACCCCTGAGGTGGGTACGTCTGGAGAGTCTCCTGAAGTTTCTCCTTTTTGGCTAGGCGTTGCCGCCCAACAATACCTTCAATTCTCGAAAAAGGTGAAAACCATTCACGACCACACTGTACCAACGTTACGATAGAATTTTCAAAGAATTCAAGTGTGAAGTTTAGTCCAAACCAGCACTGAATGTGTTAGTGGCGATTGTCTTCACATCACAGTCATCCACCCTTCTGGTACTTGCTACCTAATGGTGATGATTGTCTCAACATCAGAGTCATCCGCCCTTCAATAACTCGCCACCTGGTGGCGCTGATTGTTCTCAACATCAGAGTCATCCCCCCTTCAATAACTCGCCACCTGGTGACGCTGATTGTTCTCAACATCAGAGTCATCCCCCCTTCAATAACTCAAACCTGACGGTGGTGATTATCTCAACATCAGAGTCATCCCCCCTTCAATAACTCGCCACCTGGTGGCGCTGATTGTTCTCAACATCAGAGTCATCCCCCCTTCAATAACTCGCCACCTGGTGGCGCTGATTGTTCTCAACATCAGAGTCATCCGCCCTTCAATAACTCGCCACCTGGTGGCGCTGATTGTTCTCAACATCAGAGTCATCCCCCCTTCAATAACTCGCCACCTGGTGACGCTGATTGTTCTCAACATCAGAGTCATCCCCCCTTCAATAACTCAAACCTGACGGTGGTGATTATCTCAACATCAGAGTCATCCCCCCTTCAATAACTCGCCACCTGGTGGCGCTGATTGTTCTCAACATCAGAGTCATCCCCCCTTCAATAACTCGCCACCTGGTGGCGCTGATTGTTCTCAACATCAGAGTCATCCCCCCTTCAATAACTCAAACCTGACGGTGGTGATTGTCTCAACATCAGAGTTATCCCCCTTCAATAACTTGCCACCTGGTGTCGCCGATTGTTCTCAACATCACTCATCCTCCCTTCCTCAATATGTTGCCTCCTTGGCACCCAGTTTGTATGTCTTAACCACACCCCTACTTTTCCCATTTCTTCGGGGTCGGAGATGAGGTTCAATGTGGCAATAGTTTTTTACGGCTGTATGCCTTTCCTGACGCCATCCTCCTAAGAGGAGTTAATTGCAAGAAAGATCTATTTAAATGTTTCAAATTCGCTTGGCCGCTATGTTTGTTTTGTACTTAACAGGTTTTTGAAAGTTACATAGACGACGAAAGTTTGGTGCGCTTCAATCGGTCAACACGATTGTACCCAAATGATATGGGTTATTCCCTAATCCTGAAAAGAAAATTTACATGAGATTAATAAATACACTTGGATGACCAGTTTCGATCGTCAAGCGATCATTATCAGATCCATTACACTTGGGCAGAAAAATTTTATGTCTGAAAGTTTGGGTGAAAATATTCACAATATGTAGCCTACACTTCTTTAGTTGCGGTACTAGTTGAGATAGTTCAATTCGTCAATATTTGTTAGTTATAGTCTATGTGATGTTTTCTTAAAATACTGAAAGTGGTGATTGATCTCCAAACTTGCTTGTGTGGAGTGAACATGTGAATGTAATTAAATGGTCAATTCAGGTTGTATTGTACAGGCTACTTATTTCATTGAGTCTTGCATGTCCTGGTGAGAGCAGCTGGCTTGGGTCTCTTATATACCTGGGTATTTCCCCTCTCGCATACCGAAGTTTCTGTGTTCGTCCTACAAATGTGACTGTATGTGGCCAAGTCTAGTCTCCCTAATGTGGTGTGCCGTATATTACTGTATTCAGGACAATCTTCAACTATAAGGTGCGTTCAAAAAGTAACGAGCCGGAGGATACCTTTCCTGCACTCGTGTGGATGGCCTTGCCTTTTTTGGGTGGTGGTGACCGTGGATGCTTCCACTGGAGGCTTTGTCGTTTGGATTCTCGTTAGAAGTGATGATACCATGAATCATCTGCAGCCACCGCTCGTGCCAGGAACCCATTCTCTTCCCTCGCATAGCGCTGGAGATGACCAAGGCCGTGGGCCATTCGACATGCTTCCTGGTGTGGTTGAAGACTGTGGGGCACCCATTGGGCACACACTTTGCGCAAGTGCAGTCGTTCCTTTATGATGGTGTACACACTTCCGACGCTCAATCCGACCACGGCGGCTATGGCGTTCACTGTCACTCGGCGGTCCTGGGCAATGAGTACATCAACCAGCTGGACGTTGTCATCGGTAATGCAGGGGGGTGCCCCAGACCGGGCATCATCGGCTAACGACACCCATCCTTCCCTGAAGCGCTTGTGCCACGCCTTGACCCTTGCAAGGGACATGCAGTGTTCGCCGTACACTTGTGACATTCGACGATGAATGTCCGTTCCCCCTACTCCTTCCGCTGTCAGAAACCGAACAACACCTCTTTGCTCTTCGATTGACGCCTCCATGTCACTGTTTGCAATGCTACTGGCAGCGTTGGACGATTGATGCATGCTGCTGCTCGCTTTGTATCGTCACGTGACGTGCACGCGTGCCCTCTAGCGACGGGCTGTGACCTTTCACGCTCTGGTCTGAACCACACCTCGTTACACACGCCACGATTAGCCGACGTCGTCACCCGTTTGCGCATTCCAGCCTCCGGCTCGTTACTTTTTGACGCACTTTATATTAAAGACCTGTTTTCGATTCTCGCCACGCATAAGCTAATTGTCATATAAGCGCTGCCCGGTCTAATGAGAATGTCCCGGCACCTTTAATACTGCCGTTAATATCGGCCTTCGTTTATCGAAGAAAAAGATACATCATACATCCTGATCCAATAAAATGTTCCTCTTATTAATTCCTTAGGCCTATCTAGCTTGGCTACATCGTTATGTTGTGTCTTGTTCCCGACGAGGTGTGTTCTTTAGTAGAGTGAAAAGGGGTGAACCCTCAATGTATGCGTGTTCGTTTAAAGTATTGGGGTTGTTTATTTTAGCTAGGTGTATCAATTGCTTCCTTAATGTCAAGAGCTCTGCCTTTCGGCCCGTGATGAATTATTTTTAAGTCGGTTTCAAAGTTAGTGACACTGTGTCCCGCGTTGCACATGTGTTAGCATACGGCTGTGTGCGTCCCGTATTTTATCGCATTTCTATGTTCATTGTAACGTGTAGCTATTCTTCTCCTACTCTGTCCGATGTAATTTGCTTGACAACCTTTATCTTGGCACGTAATGAAATATACCCCTGACTTTGAGTACGGGTCTTGTTTATCTAGATTAATATTGTGCAGATGCTTTCGGGTTGTGTTATTCGTTTGAAATGCTATTTTCATGCCTTGTTTTTTCAACAGATTGGTGATTTTATATGTATTCGCTTTCACATAATTAATACGCGTGAATTTATCTCATTATTGTCCGGCCTTTGAATCGTTTTATTTTTATGTCTGACTACAATTTGATCTATTTTGTTGGACGGAAAATTATTTTCCTTTACTATTTGCTTGATTATTCTGATTTCCTTATTGTAATTGTCTTTTGACATGGGTATGTTTAAAGCCCTGTGCACCATTGAATTGAACCCCGCGAATGTATGCGTACTGGGGCGATTGGACTGAATGTCAATTGTATACATGAACTTTTAGTAGTTCCCTTTTATCACCGTACAAAACTTCTGGGTGATATCATTAATAGTTCCTCAGATATAGAATACCGGTGAAATATTTCGCACAACCGCCATGTTGGATTGGTGAGACACGGTCGGGGTGAACAAAACAGTACTATGCCCTTACTGAGTTTCATT